>CM060701.1:153407620-154607620 GCA_030686995.1 Artemisia argyi | reverse complement strand
GAGAACTTAGCTAGATTGCAACAACAAGGTAAATTTCATATTTTCATTATTAGCAGATCAACTGATGTAATGGAACTATGACAATTTGTTGTTTCTAAATTAGATACCTATTAGAACATGTGTCAATATGATATCAAGATTACTTTAATTTGTATATTTATGAATTCTTTGATTGACATAAATTAATAAAGTAATCTAACGCCACTTCAATCTAAATATTTATGTGTTTTTGGAATGACATAAATAAATGAATAAATAATGTTGTTTACATTATTGTGAAGTAATAAATTAACTTGAAATTACTATTGAACCAAGAGATGGTGTTCATAATTACTTTAGTTAAACATGTTTATCTTTCATTGTAAATATATAAACATAAAGTCTTTCAATTGTTACAAGACTTATAATAAAGTAAGACGTTATCTTGTTATGTTTTTTAATTAGGACATATACATGAAGTTATTAAATTGTTAAATGACTTATAACGTATAGTGGGATTATAATAGTTTATGTTTTCTTGAAGAGATATGGATATGAAGTGACTTTGTAAAAAGTATTTGTGTTATAAAGCATGTAATTGGCTTGAAAAAAAAAATATTATACCATTAAAATGACTTAGTTGGTAAATAGACAAGCCAAAAGGAATATGGTTATCTTAAATATTGTTAGATTGTCTTACAATATTAATACTAATAAAATATCAAATGTTTATGGTATGTTCAGTTAGGAAAATCAAACTCTTGTTATATTGTTTGATTAAAGATAACTATGATTTCTTTTCTTCCAAAAGTTATCAAGGTTAGAATATTGAGTATGACTTGGACATACTTAATAAAACTCCAATCTAGAAGATTAATAAGACATCATCATATGATGGAATGTGATAAATTACATTAAGTCTTAAATTGAAGTTCTAAATTTGTTCAACTGCTTATGAAGAGGTTATTGACAAAGTAAAGTCAAGAACTATCAATATGTATTTGTAATATCTCAAAAGAGAACATTGTATTGTTTCTTTATTTGCTAAGTATTTAAAGATTGTCTTTAAATTACTAAAAGCAAGTGGGAGTTTTGATATTTAAAAGATAAAATTACAAGATACATAATCTTCTAAAATACACTAGTAAATATCATAATGATGCTTGACATTAAAATGTTAAATCTCAAGATAATGGAATTCTCATTCATAGATTAGCAAAGATATCTCAGATATTTGATTAATATGCTGAGTGCTATGATTTACAGAATTATTGTAAACCTGATAATTATCATGATACATTACCAAGTATTAAATTGGGTAAAGTACACATGATATTAATGATTAAGATGATGTCCATAAATATAATCAATTTTAGAAACTTGGTTTATCTTAATAGTTTGACCAGAAAATGAAGATGAGGGTCTTTAAAGATAAGGTAACCCTTGTGGTTTAAATCTTTGTATAGAAATCATATGAACAATATTGTGCATGTATTTAATGCATGTCTTATGACAAGATTATTAATCACACTTAAGCAATTAACTGTGATGGAATATTCTATTCTAAACACATTAAATATATAAAGATTATGATTGTTATATTTAGTTTCATTAATATGAAATTGACAATGGAATATCAAAACTCTTTCTTGAGTGATTACTTGAGCGAGGACGATAAGTAATCAAAAGGAGTTTATAAATTCAAATAAATCTTTGGAAGTGTACAAAGTGCAATAATCCATGGATGGATAAATATATGCATCTAGAAGATTATCCTTATGTTTAATTATTAAATCCATGTTCTGATTTATAATTAAAATAAGATAATTTCTAAATATTCCTTAAAGCTAGTGATGAGGCTAAAAGTGTACCGCTTTTAAGGGATTATTTAAGTCCGAATTCGTGATTATTTGATCAATTACTGCCCTAAATCGTTCATTTTTTTTTTATTTTAGGTACTTTTAAGGAGAAATCTGGAAAAGGAAGCATTTTGGACGTTTTTTGAGCATAAAAGTGAAGAAAACGGCAAAGTCTCAAAATTCTTGCTAGGAACAGTACCTGACGACGTCAAGGATTAACACATGACGACGTCAAGCTTGGCAAAAGAGGTGGAAGTGGAAAATATAACGTGACGGCCCAGAACATTTTCAGTGTTATTGACCTAACGGCGTCACCAAGGCCGTCATGGTCAGATTACAAGTGACGGCCAAGAGTATATTTACACATGAAGGCGTCAAGACTGGATCTAGGTAATAAGACTCTTAACTTGGCGGTGAGTTGACGGCGTCAGAGGTTATAACGTGACGCCGTCAGGATGTATTCTATATATATATTTTTCCAATTTTTCATTGTAAAAGAGTGGAACATTAGGAGGAACTTTACCACAAACCCTAGGTCGAATTTTCATCATATTGAATGGGTTTCAAACCCTTCTTTCTTCCATGTTTGAATAAAGATAAGTCTTCTAATAATCATTCAATATGTCTATGTGTTGTTTGATTCTACCTTATGCTTGTCTTTCTTTTAACATGTTAGGCTAGGTTTTTATTGTGTTTGCTTAGATATAGTGAAACCTAGATGTTGATTATTGGTTGATTGTTTGCTTATAATTATTGTGGATGATTGTATTCGATGTTAGGCTTAAGAAAACTGGCAGACTTCCATTGGTAATTTGCTTGAACGTCTTAAGAAACATGATCGGAGGTATACTACAATTTTTGGTTGTATTTAATGCACCAGTGAATTCTAATGATCCCATGTTAGGAGCTTTTAGTCGGCTCAACATAGGAGTGAAGTAGGATCTTATAGAGTTAGGGAATATTATACACGGCCCTACGACTAGTATTAAGGAATATAACCCGTCATCCATGCAATTGTAACAAGCTAATCAACCGGTAAAAGATATCTAGGGAGTAATGAAATCTAAGTAAACACATTTTCTCTCATTATTGTTTCCACCACATTAGTTTAATTTTTGTTTCTTTTTATTTTATTTTGATTGCATCTGTAGTTTATTGGGTTAGTTGACTAGCAACTAATTCCATCCACTCCTTCAAAACCCGAGATTTTACTTGCTTTCATAAAATTAAAAAAAATACAAAAAGAATCATCCCTCACTTCTAGACCTAGTTTAGTAGGCTTTCTAATCCTAGCGACACTATTCCTGAGTTGAATGATCAATCCCCCGGTACTTGTCACTATACTATATTACAACGATCAGGTACACTGCCTGACAGGGATTGCAAGCTTCTCAAGATCCATTGAGAGGTAAAACATGTTGCGAGGTCGCAATCCCGCGTATCAGCTAGTGAGAGTATTATATTTAATTTCTTAAATCATATATGTTGAAGAACATATAAAAAGTAACATTCCATGTAAGTTAAAAGTTAAGTATTAGTTTGGAATGAAACTTTACTTGAAAAATTTAGAAAATAAGACATACAACCTTGTAATGAATGCTTATTGTTGAAACATGTGCGGTAAATGAATCTAATATAACATGATATATTATTTAGAAAGTATAAATAGATACATATGAAATGAATAAAATCTAAGTACGACTCAAAGATTTTTCATGAACATCATGTTTTGTTGTATCATGCTTGATTACAAGATGATTTGACAATATTAATATCTAATTAAAAGTTATTAGATAACTTGTGTAATATTCTAAAAAGAATATGTTTGATTATAGAATCACATCCTCAGTCTGGAACATCTTCCAAATTCTATAGATGAACAATTGATCAACTATTGTGCAAATTGTCCTAAACAACGAACTTGAAAGTTTGAAGGGCATCAAACATTACACAATAGATATTAATGTTTACGGAAAGTTTTAATAGCATATTGTTGTTTGCATACAATGATGCTAATAAATTGAGATGACACTCAATACTAGTTATGGTAAGGATTTCAGCCTTGGCTATATGTACTAGTTGTACTTACTAAGAGCATAGTTACATTATACATTAAGAGAATAAGAATACTTTAAACTTTAAAATGTTTGGAAGTTTGATTATCATAAATTGGTTGTTAGGGATGTCACACATTTTATGAAATATTATATGGCATAATCAAAATAGTCGAGTATGCACATACAAGAACTTCACTAGTTGAATTATTGAAATAATTATTCTTAAAATTCCGATAGATCAAAGTTGGATGATTTATGCCTTGTCAATAAGTATGAATGTCATTACTTGAGACGTAATTCATCAACAAGAGTTATCATGTATTGATCTATTTAGTATTTGGATAAAGGATGTTAAACAATTATTATAATAAATTTAAATACATGGTATGTTTAATTTATAATATATTGTATCCTATATTTGTATGTTTAATCCATGAATAAATGTTATTCTAAATTGTTCGTTGTCAGTTAATAATATGGGAATATTATTAAATCAAGACAAATCTGAAGGTTGGTATAATATAATTAAAGTATATTGATGCGTAGTCATGCCATTTCAGATGATATTCAATGATACTGAATATAGGACTTATCCCAATTACATAATGTTACTTTATGGATCTTGTCATTATGTAAATCATAAGAAGTTATCCTCAGACTTGAGATGCAAGATAAGTGTCATGAATGTAATACATTTTTGTGAAACAACTTAACGCTATACGTAACTGGTAGTTATAAGGGTTGTTTTCGGAAATGTTACAAAGTTTGTAGGTTTTGCTTGTAGTCAAGATAGAATTTGTTCCTTCAAAATAATTTTTGGAGTTTAATACTGCTAGGCCCCTCGTAGGGTTGGTAAGATGTATGTGTGGCCACACCCAAGATCTCCCCTGAATATGTTCAGAAGATTTGGTAATCTTGCTCAATCACAAACAACGAGAAATTGAATGGTTAATTAAGGAATGACTTTAATCCATATCCTTATTAACGTGGTATTAGTAACAAAAGAATAATAATAATGAGAAATCATTAAAAGGTTTTTCCAAGAGCCTTACTCGAGATCGTACTAGAGGCATCGACGCTAACCGATGTCATCACACTATTAAGATATGTCCAAGTAGGAGCTGTTAGATTTATGAACATAAATTGATAGTTGTGTGTTAGGATTGAACTCGAGATCATAGGATTACACACTTTACGTATGAAGAGTAAATAAATAATTATTTATAAATGTTATATTTAATTATTAATAAACAAAAAATGAGTAACGACCATTAGTATTTAACAGAGAATGACTAACGATTGTTAGACGAACAAAAGAAAAGAATTATTGATGAATAATTGGAAGGTTAAGAAGGTTCCGGAATCCCAAGGGGAGTTCCATAACCGATCGGCTAGGGGAGGGAACCTCCTCAATGCCTTGGACTCCAAGTTATCTCACCTATATAAACAAACCCAAGGATTCATTATTTGATATCTCTTGTACACACAGTTCTTGGTGTTTTTCTCTCCTTCTTTTTTTGTCTCTATAGTCGATCCATCAAACCCTTTTACGAAGGGATTCGATTTTTGTAAAGCTCAAATAGTTTTTTGTTTAAATTACTTGCATAATCTTTTACTTGAATTATTACGTGTGTACAAGAACATGATATAACCACACTATTGGTTATATCTTGGATTGAATAACAAAAAGTAAGGAGTTATTCTTACAATCCACATAAACCCTAATTAGGGTTCATAAGTTGAAGATTTGCTTTAATTGATTCTTGTTCGGGCTAGAATCACAAAGGTACGTTTACTATTTATTATTGATTAATTAATTACGTATTATATGATCTTGTTATAATGCTTCCGCATGTGTTTACTTGATATTATTGGTTTATTTTTATGCATGTCATGATTATTTAATTCCAAAACTTATAAAGTGTACAAAGTTACAATTAAAACTTACATTGTTCCCGTATTGGCATAAATATATTTGACTTGTAGGTGCACTGTACAAGTGTACAACATGTAAAATGTTTGAAAGCTATTGATGGGTTCAAAATTGGGCAGGTCGTACAATGCTTTGCTTTAGAAGTATGTCGTTCATTCTATATAGCTGAGTACCCGGGTTTAACGGCGATAATGTATAGACTTCGAAAAGAGAATTAGCCACAATAATTTGCAAAGTGAGAGAGGTGTTATATAATGGTTTTATTGTTCAAGGGTGGAAGTAAAATGAGTGATATAAGTGTTTTTGTGTATGATGAAAATAAAATGAGAGAGTTGTGAGGAAGGATGTATATAGATGGCTAGAGTGCGCTTTTGAAAATTTGTTGTTTTGTTAGTAATTTTTTAGGATTGAATGTTAGTTAGGTATGTAAACCTAACCTTGCAAGTTGGTTTGGGTGTGTGAATCTTAATATTAAGGTTGGGCGTTATGTTTGGAATATCGATGCTTTATAACAGAGTATAAATAAGAGACAGTTAATATTTTAAATATAATTTAGAGGGAAATTGATTAAAGTAGGCAAAATAAAGTGGAAAAGTTTTGTATATGACAAACTAGCAAGAAATCCTTCAAGATCCTTTCCGTTCACTTTGCACGCCATTTACACAAAGAAAGTATTCATACTTCGCAAGGGATGCAAGTCGAAGGATCAAATAGATGAAGGGAGCTCTTCGTTCCAGCTATATATATGTATGGAGGTGCTTGATTGCTAGCCTCATGGAGGGACATTTAAGGGAGAATGAAATGTCATTCCGAAACTTCCATAGACCATAGGAACCATATGGTTGATTGAACAACCGCAACAACAACAATGAAACGCAATTTTAGAGTTTTAGACATGAATTTTAGCTACCCAATTATTGCTGTCCCATGAATGTGAAATTTTTGAGGGCCCTGGACGAAATTAAATAATGAGGCCTTTCGATAAACAATGCTATATATAAAGTGTCACCATTTATAAGATATAATGCAATTAGTTAGCTAAACGTTATAACATATTACTCATTTAAGATACTTTCTCATCTAAATACTTTTTTATTTGTGAAAAATATGTGTACACATGCATATAATTGTTAACGGGACAAATTTTGAGGCCCTTAAAATTTTGGGGGCCCTGTGCGGTCGCTCACCTTGCACACCCTGAAAGCCAGCCCTGCCAATTAACTTTCCTTCATACTAAACAGGGAACAAAAATGTTATCAAGGAGACAAGGAACGTCCCACATAACCAGTATGACCAAATTTTCAGTTACTTAATTCACTACAAAAAAAGGGGCTGTAGTGATGAGAATTTAATGACGACTTATATATTTTGTCACTAATTAGTGACGATATAGAATTGTCATCACTATATATCATCGCTTGCATATATAGTCAAGAAATTTTCGTCACTCATCTAGTCACGAAAAAATTTGTCACTAAGTTGGACACTAAAAAGACCATATAGTGGCGACAAAAAAAATTGTCACTTTGTTTTAGATATTACTATATAACTTAGTCATGAAATTATTCGTCACTACCTTGAGTAAATACGTGCTCTTTTCTATTATCTAACTCTTAAAAAGTAGAGGGACTTAAATTGACAAAATGCTTAAACCTAACGCGCAATCTGTTAATTTATTCATATTTCTTCACTCCAGTTTCACTCAAAAAGACACCATGAAACACACACTAGCATCATACAAATCATTTTCTCCCCAACTTCACACAATAAAAACACACACTAGCACCATTCTGCCATGGATAACATCTGTTGAATCTCACTTTTCACTATTTTGCCCTAATTTATTGAAGGTTATCTCTTATCTCTAATCCCTAATTATCACGCACTAATTTTGTCTAATTATCAAGATTTGATGTTACTTATTCGAAATAGTTGTAAATTCGTTCAATAATGAAGTTTATTTGACCTAATTTTGATTGTTGATTTGATTGCATTTTTTAGTTAATGAAGCTTATGTTTAGCGAATACAAATTTTAGGTTTACTTAAATCTAGAATTGACTCACCTGATTTTGATGTGGCTTAGGGCAAAATCTGTGCTTATTTATGTCAAAGTTAGTTTTTATTTGCTTATTTGATAGCTTATTTCAAAAAAATTTACTTGTTTTATTTGAAGAATGTGAAGTGCAGCGTATTGATTGGAAGGTTTTGGATGGATGTAGTTATTTGATGACTTTATGTTTGATCAACTTTATCGAATAGATATTGGAATATGTAGTGTTCGACTGTAGTTTTGATCTATTTTATAACCTGATGTTAAGTTCACCTCACATGTTTGCTTTCTTATCAGTTCATTCTGGATAAGTTTTTGTTTCTAAATTTAGTTAAGCGAAAGTATTGTACTATAACGATGTTAAGGGGCATAAGTTTAAGCTCTAAGTTATAACGAGATATGGAGTGTTACATAGATATAACTAATTACCAGAAGCTAATATGAGTTTTTCTAATAGTTTCTTTTTTAGTTTTGCGATTGTGATCGAAACAAAGGTAATTTAATAATTTCAAAAATGGTTGAGATGTTGTGTTATGAAGTTTACTCTTGTTATATGTCTTTTTGCAGGTATGTTTTTTTATCTATGTAGGTTTGATTGTGAAAGCCTTAGTGCATTGTATGATTGACACTAAAGTGAATGAAGTTGATGGAGAAGGTGGCACTAGTGAGTTTCTGTTATGAGTTAAGACAGTCCCAAACACACCCCTTTTATAAGTAGTTTCAATAAGTACATGATACATTATTATTTTTAATTATTTGTGTTATAGGATGACAGATGAATTCTTGTTGTAGAAAGACACCTAGGATTGCAAGATAGAATTATTGGTGAATTGCTTCAACTTGGTGGTTACATGAAACTGATCGACTTAGGCTTAGAAGGTATGTAATTAGCTATATCACAGCCACAGTACCGCGAAGCATAGAGTTGGCAATAATAGTTTTAAAAATCGTAATTTCTTTTGTTTCAGATTGTGTGGAGAACATCGATGCCCAAAAGGTGTTCGGTTATGCTTTGTTCAAGGAGGGTAAAAGCACTAGACTGCTTACACATTTGAGAAATTTAAGAGTTGTTTTAGGTAGGTGTTTTCATAATGGGCGATTCGGTCAAAGAATGCGTGAGAAGACTGCAACAGTCCCAAAGTATCATTGTTAACTTCCATGCAAAAACAACTTTCTTATTCAGTTCCTAAGCCAATTAACTCGTATACTTTCAGTGTGAGGCTCGAACAAGGAACAATGACATCTCTTCTTGAAGAAAAAGGAGCTTTCAAAGGTGTGCGCTATAAGACTAAAGGTGGACTAGATATCATAGCTAATGCAACACTTACCATCACTTTTTATGGCTATTTTTCAAACCTAAGACGCGGTCTGCGCAAGCCAGAGGTGAGCATAACTATGCACTACTAAATAAGTTGTAAACTAGCAGCTACATATAGTTTAGATCCATAGTCAGCTTGTGTTCATCGTAGGTAACAGTAGGCCAAGTCCAATTTTCTGATGTGAATGAGTGAGAGCACAGGAAAAGTGAGACTGCATTAATGAGCTGGACAACAAAGACAAGTTGTGGCTAGGTCTACATCATATGATTTTGGTATTGATGAGGCGAAAAATGATCCGTTTTTAGGGGGTCATATAAGCCCGTAACTGAATTTATTTGATCAAATATTTCCCTAAATCATTCCTTTTGTGATTTTAGGTAATTTTGGAAAAGGAAGCATTTTGGACGTTTTTGGAGCATAAAAGTGAAGAAAACGGCAAAGTCTTAATTTTCCTTGCAGGGAACAGTACCTGACGGCGTCACCAAGCTCTACATGGCGGCGTCAAGAGTATTACAAGAGGTGAAGTGGATAGAGTTCGTGACGGTCCAAAGAGTTTTACACTAAGGGGCATGACGGCGTCACCATAGGCCGTCATGGTCCCATTACACGTGACGGCCAAGAGATAATTTGCTCTTGACGGCGTCAGATCTGGATCTAGGCAATCAGATATTATTATGGGCGGCGAGTTGACGACGTCAGATTTCTCTTCTTGACGCCGTCACGTTGGAAAATCGATATATAGTTTTGTAATTTTCATTCATTAAGAGAGGACAAATTAGGGGATAACTTGGAGAAACCCTAGCATGATTTTATCAGTATTTTCAAGGGTTTTTACCCTTTGAAACCTTTCATTTTCAATTAAGATAAGTATCCTTTCAATTCATTCAATATGTCTATGTGTTGTTTAAATATATCTTACGCTTGTCTTGATTTTAACATGCTAGGCTTGATCTCTTGTGTGTTTGCTTAGATGTAGTGAAACCTAGATGTTGATTATGGGTTGATTACTTGTTTATAGTTGTTACGGATGAATGATTTCGATATTAGGCTTAAGAAAACTGGCAAACTTCCATAGTGTAACTTGCTTGAACGTCTTAAGAAACATGAACCAATGCGTACTAGGTTTTTATGGTTGTATTTAATGCATTAGCGAATTCTAATGATCCCATGTTAGGAGCTTCTTGCAGGCTCGACATAGGAGTGAAGTAGGAGCTTATTGAGTTGGGGAAGTACGTACGCCACCCCACGATTGGTATTAAGGAATATAACCCATCATCTACGCAACTGTAACAAACTATCAACCTGTAAAAGATATCTAGGGAGTAATGAAATCTAAGTAAACACAATTTTCCCATCTATTGTTCACACCACATTAGTAATTAGTTTTATTTACATTTTTTTGTTATTTTATTTTTAATTGCATTTTTAGTTATTGGGTTAGTTGACTAGCAACTAATTCCGCCCACTCTTCCAATACCCGAGATTTTTAATTGCTTTTATAAAATATAAAAATACAAAAAGAATCATCCCTCACCTTTAGACTTAATTTTTAGGCTTTCTAATCCTAGCGACACTATTCCTGAGCTGAACGATCAATCCCCCGGTACTTGTCACTATACTATACTACAACGATCAGGTACACTGCCTGGTGGGTGTTGTAAGCTTCTCGAGATCCCTCAAGAGGTAAAGCCTGGTGCAATTCCCACGCATCAAGTTTTTGGCGCCGTAGCCCGGGGAATAGTTATTGTCTAGGTTAGGATTTCTTTTTATTAGCTCTATTTGCTAGATTCCTTTCTAGTAAGATTTTATTTTTATTTCTAGGTTTTCTTTAGTCTATCTTTTTCTTCGTGCCTTTGTTAGTAAATTAAATTCATTGACTATTCCGTTGACCATTATGGAAAACGCGAATCCACCCCTTTCCCCTAGAGAAGTGGCTTTGTTACGTGAACAAATTGAGAATGAGATTAGGGAACTTAGGGAGCTTAATAGGTTGATTAATGTTGAGCTCGACCATGCATTTAGTGACCTAGCGACCACCTTGTATTCAAATAAGGACCTAGGAACTAAAGATTTTGAGGATGTTGTTGAGGAACTTGAGGAATGGGAGATAAATCCAAAGCTAGATGACTATTTTAATCTACAACCCACTAAGGAGGAGATTGCGTACTATAATAATCTTATTGATAATCCTCGACCTCCTTTCACTAGAATTGAACCTAAGATAAAGAGAGGCGATCCTAAGAGTGCAAAGATACCATGTATGATTGGGTATAAACACATTGACAATGCTTACATTGATTTTAAATCCCCAATCAACATTATGTCCTCAAGTATTTATAATGATATAGTGAAAATAAGAATTGGACCTAGAAGAGATCCCAAATACCCCGGTGGAGTTTGTAACTTTGTCGGGAGAATTAAAGGTCTACATGTCTTTGTGGGAACTTTACTTATGTCACTGATTTTATGGTTGTTGAAGACCTGGCTAGTGTTATTGATTGTCGCTTATCCCATGTTGTGTTTGGTAAACCATTTGTTGAAGAGTCCAAGTTAGAATATGATGAGATAGAAGGGACAATCCGATTTGCTAGTGAAACCGATAGGATCACATATAGGATGCCTAATAGAATGAAAGAATTTCGTTTTGTGCCTCGATTTGACATGGATAACATTGGTGTTTTTGAGGACATCAATGAAGAGGATAAGAGAAAGGGCATGGACTATGTATGGGAAAAGAAGAGCCTTTTCTATAAAGATTACTTGACTCTGGGATCAAAATATAAAGTTGATAAGGAATTTGCCAACAGGATTATAGGAGCAATTGAGAAAAAAGTGGTTGGTCTCTATAAAGAACACTTACAATCGGGTCCGGAATACAAAACTAAGATTGGAGATGACCTAGAGAATGAGACCAACGATGAGGTCACGTAATTGCCCATGACCTTGAGTCTAGCTACAAGACTCGTAAATAAAGAAAAGCGCTTCTTGGGAGGCAACCCATGCTTTGTGTGATTTTTATTTGTTTGATTGTTATTTGTTTCCGTATGCATTCTTTATTTCTATTGTTGGTAAATCATGTTTCAAAAATAAAATGGTGAAAATACTTTACTTTGTCATTTGACTTAGTCTTAACTTCATCCAAAGGTATTTCGCAAAAGACAAGTGTAAGGGGAAACCCCAAATATGTTTTTAAGAAACAAAATTGATCATGGTTCTCCACAATATTAAATGGACATGTATATTCGTATTTGTTAGAGTCAAATGCTTGTATCGAGTCATAATGATGTTTTGCAGGATTTTCCAGGAAGTAGGACATAAATTTTTCCAGAAATTTTCCGAAAACTTAACGTAAATATTTCTGCAGGTTACTTCTGACGGCGTCAGGAAGTAACTCCATGAAATCTGCAAACATTCATTCCACAAGCATTATATCTTACATTGTTTTCTAGGATTTGTTAGTATATATAGATTGCCGCCGATTTTACGCGAGGTTTCCTTGTTTGTTTTCTCAGGTTTAACAGGTTATGTATGACAAGAAGATGATTTATATTCTGGAAGGGAAGCTTTGATTGTTCATTTTCTTGGAGGAAGATCTAACCTTGTTACCGCACTATCCACACCGAATGAATCAGGGGAGTATTTGAATTCATTCTTTTACCTATTTCACTTTTACATTCTTTAATTGAATATTGGGGACAATGTTCATCCTAAGTGTAAGGGGAGGGTAAATGATGATACTTATAGTATACACTTTCACTTGAGTTTGTTTGTTTGATGGTAGGTGTGTAATAAAACTAAGAAAAATACTTGTTAGTGTAATTTTAGCGCCAAATTTAAATTTTTTTACACCATTTAGGAGTGAAACTTTAGCCTTAGCAAGTGTCTCATGGATAGGAGTTGTATGACTAGCACAAAACCGTACTATTCAGAAAAATTTTCCACCCAAATATGTGAGGTTTGCCTTTAGATTTGATAGGAAAAGCATTTACTATTAGTCCTTATGAGTGTACCGGTAGCATTAAGATTCTAGAACTTGCGTTAGTGATGCATCCCGAGACCGCTAGTGAGACTATATTCGTGTAGTAGGATTTACTACATGATAAGAGGCATTAGGATCACCCTTGTGTTAAACCCGTATCATAATTACTTGACCATTTAAGTCATATTACTTGGCTAGTAAAGTCAACTAATTTTTCCCACACCCTTAGCGTTGTACTCATTTTTAGTACACGAAACCCCTAGTACACCCCTCCGAGCCTATCTTTTCGTTTCTAACTTTAAGCGTCTTACTTAAAGGAAGAATTTGTTACAACCCACTTAAATGTACACCCAAATCGCCTTATCCTTCCGTGTATGCACTCATCTATAGTGCATTATTGTTATTTGTTTAAACCCTTAGTTAATTATCTAATTGATTACATGGTTGCTAAGTCGAGTCATATCCTTGTACATATTGTTTTGGGACAATTGGGACTCATGGGTAAAGTACTTATGTTATGGAGTAATGGGGAAGAATGTAACACCCCCAAAATACCGCAGCGGAAGACTGTGTTACTAAGGTGCTACTTCATAATACAAAGTACAAGTTATAGAAAACGACCTCCAAATGAGATGTTTTGAAAAGTTACCATTCGATTAATGAATTCAAAGTTACAAACATGAGATTCCAAAGTATGATACATAAATGTATACAAATGTTTTGAATGGTAAATGATAAAAAGCGTAAGTCTTCAGAATATGCAGCTTGACTCTAAGTTCCACGCACTAGCTATCGCCTTACTAACCTGAGATAAACATGCTAAAGTGTCAACACAATGGTTGGTGAGTTCATACAGTTTGTCTTAAAACAGTTGAAAAGCCATTAAAGAATGTTCACACAGCAAATGCATTGTGAATCCACTCAGTTGCAAGTCCCGCTCATAACAACACTTGCAACCTGTGTGTTCACAACCCACTGCTAAATATATAGTATGATTAAGACATGTATAAGTTCATCACAACAATTAAGAAATTAGTCATGAGTCTCTACTTCATCTCCGAAGACCTCACTTTTATGATGTATCCAACATTCATAAATGTTAGCATGTATCAAAGCTAATGGTCATCCAACAACTTAATTTGGAGCCACTAGATAGCCTCAATGGTCATCCAACAACTTATTTTGGAGCCACTGAAAGTCTCAATGGTCATCCAACAACTTAATTTGGAGCCACTGGAAGTCTCACAATTAAGTATAATGCAGTTAAGTATAACACAATCATGTATATATGAAATCAAGTATAATGCAATCAAGTACAAGACAATCAAGTATAAAACAATCAAGTATAATACAATCAAGTATAAATGTTTTGAGTATTTGTACAAGTAAGCAAGTAGTTGAGCATGTATCTCCCCCAAAGAGTTAAAACAAGTATAAAAAGAGTAGGGGCTATGACTCACCTTGATAATAACCGATAAATGATACTAGCAAATAGGGCTGCGCTTCCGCATCTATATTCAAAAATCCATTTTCTAAACTATAAAAACCTCTAAATCACCTCATAGCAACCCCAAAACTATCTTAATCGCTCCTATAATAAAAACCCATCCTTAGAATAAGCCGATCTATTCTTGCCAAAGTTTCAAGAAATTTCTGAGAACCACAACTCCTATCCACCATTGTGTAGCTCTTAATCTAACCGTGGAAACATAAAATAAACTATATTTTTACGTAGAGAATACTTATGCCATCAACTTATCTGTATAACTCGAAGCCTAAAAATCAAGTATGGAGGATGTATGGAGGGAGAAAGGTAGAGGAGGAGGGAAATGTGTGTTTTTCTGTGTAATAAAATGAACTAGTTTCCTTTCTATTTATAGTGAAAATTTCTGAAAATATCTAGATATTTTGATGAATAGTGTTTAGATATATATGTGAATAGTGTTTAAATATTTAAGAAGAGAATTTCAACTTGACTTCTCTTAATGAGATATTTTGTAAGATATTATCTAAATAATATTTAGTTGATGACTAGGTATATGATTAGGCAAGGTCATTTAAAATGTATTAGTCAAAAGGTGATGTGGGTATCGGGAGTGAATAGTAAAAGTGAATAGTAATTTTTAGGAAAAGTTTCAAGTTTCTATACTGACCCAAAATATGATGAATAGTAAAAAGTGAATAGTAAAAATGAATAGTAATCCGAAAATGTGAATTGTTACAGTCTCTACCCCTTAAGGAGAACTTCGTCCCGAAGTTCTGTTGATGTTAACTACTTACGGTGTGTCTAAGAGAATTCGGGATTTCAGGATCTCTAAAATAGTGGTGTTCACTCTAATTCGTCTAAGGTTGTGGTTAAGGAGTCGTATCGGATACAATCAAACCCACTTATTTATAACTCATTACTTACATAAAGAAGCGTCCAAATTTATGTAAGTAAGGGATCATAAACTTATGGTTCGGTGATTTACAATTTCTTTATTTAAATATAGAGGCGTCCCAATCCATTTAAATAAGGAGATTCTAAATCATCCTACTTAAGAATTTCCGACACAAAATCCGCTCTCTGAGACAGATAGTAAGATAATCAAGTCATCAAATCCCTAAAGCTAAGTAATAATATTATTTAACTCAAACCTTATGTCTCATCAAACAAGAACTGTCATAAGATCAAGTTAAATAATTAGTTATTACTGAGCTCCATATTTTTAATGACTCGACTAATCTCTGGGGTTCCTTATAATACTAAAGTCACATCATCTAACAACGTGGAACTAAACCAATAACTAACAAAAAGCATATGCGTATGTAGTGTGTGTAAGGCAAATAAAGAGGAGAGTCTTAACGTATATAACAATTATAGTCTAGGCACTAAATGCAACCTAGTTCTCTATAACCAAGGCTCTGATACCAATCTGTAACACCCCCAAAATACCGCAGCAGAAGACTGTGTTATTGGGGTGCTACTTCATAATACAAAGTACAAGTTATAGAAAACGACCTCTAAATGAGACGTTTTGAAAAGTTACCATTCGATTAATGAATTCAAAGTTACAAACATGAGATTCCAAAGTATGATACATAAATGTATACAAATGTTTTGAATGGTAAATGATAAAAGTGTAAGTCTTCAGAATATGCAGCTTGAC
This sequence comes from Artemisia argyi, assembly GCA_030686995.1. Classification (NCBI taxonomy): domain Eukaryota; kingdom Viridiplantae; phylum Streptophyta; class Magnoliopsida; order Asterales; family Asteraceae; genus Artemisia; species Artemisia argyi. The sequence continues at coordinate 154,591,294 of CM060701.1, read as the reverse complement.
TCTAAGTTCCACTCACTAGCTATCGCCTTACTAACCTGAGATAAACATGCAAAAGTGTCAACACAATGGTTGGTGAGTTCATAGAGTTTGTCTTAAAACAGTTGAAAAGCCATTAAAGAATGTTCACACAGCAAAGGCATTGTGAATCCACTCAGTTGCAAGTCCCGCTCATAACAACACTTGCAACCTGTGTGTTCACAACCCACTGCTAAATATATAGTATGATTAAGACATGTATAAGTTCATCACAACAATTAAGCAATTAGCCATGAGTCTCTACTTCATCTCCGAAGACCTCACTTTTATGATGTATCCAAGATTCGTAAATGTTAGGATGTATCAAAGCTAATGGTCATCCAACAACTTAATTTGGAGCCACTAGATAATCTCAATGGTCATCCAACAACTTAATTTGGAGCCACTGGAAGTCTCAATGGTCATCCAACAACTTAATTTGGAGCCACTGGAAGTCTCACAATTAAGTATAACGCAGTTAAGTATAACACAATCATGTATATATGAAATCAAGTATAATGCGATCAAGTATAAGACAATCAAGTATAAAACAATCAAGTATAATACAATCAAGTATAAATGTTTTGAGTATTTGTACAAGTAAGCAAGTAGTTGAGCATGTATTTCCCCCAAAGAGTTAAAACAAGTATAAAAAAAGTAGGGGCTATGACTCACCTTTATAATAACCGATAAATGATACTAGCAAATTGGGCGACGCTTCCGCATCTATATTCAAAAATCAATTTTCTAAACTATAAAAACCTCTAAATCACCTCATAGCAACCCCAAAACTATCTTAATCGCTCCTATAATAAAAACCCATCTTTAGAATTAGCCGATCTATACTTGCCAAAGTTTCAAGAAATTTCTGAGAACCACATCTCCTATCCACCATTGTGTAGCTCTTAATCTAACCGTGGAAACATAAAATAAACTATATTTTTACGTAGAGAATACTTATGCCATCAACTTATCTGTATAACTCGGAGCCTAACAATCAAGTATGGATGATGTATGGAGGGAGAAAGGTGGATGAGGAGGGAAATGTGTGTTTTTCCGTGTAGTAAAATGAACTAGTTTCCTTTCTATTTATAGTGAAAAATTTTGAAAATATCTAGATATTTTGATGAATAGTGTTTAGATATTTATGTGAATAGTGTTTAGATATTTAAGAAGAGAATTTCAACTTAACTTCTCTTAATGAGATATTTTGTAAGATATTATCTAAATAATATTTAGTTGATGACTAGGTATATGATTAGGCAAGGTCATTTAAAATGTATTAGTCAAAAGGTGGTGCGGGTATCGTGAGTGAATAGTAAAAGTGAATAGTAATTTTTAGGAAAAGTTTCAAATTTCACAACTCGTAATTTCATGTCCTTTTTCAAACATCGAAATTTCATTTTTCATTTCGGAAAGTTACTATTCATTTTTACTATTCATCTCCAGAATTTTTATTTTATATTCTCGTAAGTTAAACTATTTTAACGATAATCCGAGAGTTTGGCACTCGTCGGATCGTTTCTGCAAAAATCACGAAGCCGTGTCTGAGATTTACTTTTGGGTTTAAACGTCATTCCAGCATCCCGATATGTCCATAAAACACTATAAACGATAGAAATATGATTTTCTCTCATTTTACGAAAATTCTAAAGTTTTGAAATTTTACGTTTTCCAGTTCAGCGTTTTACGCGAATTACGCGTTTTAGACCTGCGTTTCCAGTTTTAACAGCGTTTAAGCAACCCGATGGAACTTACCATTCATTTTATATTTTATTATGGAGTATTTTGACAAGTTTAGTCATTTTTTCAAGTTTCATATTTTTACGATACCCGGATTTACGTTTCGCGGCTTAACAATTTACGGTTTGCGATTAACGGAACCAAAACCGACACCGTGAACCAAATAACACCAAGCTTCTTACATACTCATCCCAAAACCACCATGTCCCCCCCCCCCCTTATCCATGTTACTTGAACTTGTCCATTTATTTTCCATACTACTCTAAACTAAAGATATTTCTATTACAAACATAACCTACAATCACTTAACTCATTTTGAGAATCAAAAAGCAAGGTTTTCTCTCCTTTCTCTCTTCCTAGCCCACGACCCAAACAAGAACACCATCAAGGATCCATTATTTTTTCAAGATCAAGACATAAACAAGCTCCTTTAGTAATCCTTGTTAGGGTTTTGAAATAAAAACTCAAGGTTACTAAGTTTTCATCATCCAAGCTCACAAATCTTTGCTAAGTAAGTTGTTAAAACTCATTTTAATAGTTTCTTCAAGTTATTTTCATGATCATATGATTTTCATTCAAGATTTCATGCATATACTAGTTTATACCACTCTTTATATATATATATATCTTTGAAACACTAGAAATGGAAACCCTCGTTAGATCCACTAGATTGATGATTTTTAAGAACCCATGACACCCTAAGAAGGTGTATGGCAGGATTATACTAGATTTGTGGTGATTGGAAGTGATTTGGGTGGATTAGAAACTAGTTTGGAACCTTATAATTGATTTTTAAACTTATATTTATACATACTGTCCCGAATCGTCAAATCCAGAAAACTCAGGGGTTTCCGGCTAACTTTGGGCAAGATATTTAGAAAATACTTTCAAAAACGAAGCCTTGGGCGAAAGAACGGATTAAAACGAGTTTATAACGAAGGAGATATGATTTTTGCAAGTTTAACGACGAAAACTATTATTTTCTAAAAATAGTAAGCTGTCACACGATTTTTATGGGTAAAATCGAGGCATTATACGTAATCTAGAGGAACCGAAATATCAAAAATATATTAGTATATGTCAATACGATTCCGGGGATGTAAAGAACGTAGAAAACAAGCTAATAACGACCAAGATATACACGTTTTAAAATCGACGAAACTCTAAATATATTTCCATCAGCTTTTTAGCAAAATAATCCTAAGTATAGAAAAACTACTTTTGTAATACAACATGTTGAGAGCCGTTTAGCTTATTGATAAACCCATTTCGGGAAACTTTACATCATTGACAAAAAGTTAGTTCACCTAGCCTAGTTTCTAAAACATCCAACCGTTTTTCAAAACGATATATAACGAACAACTTATGGCCTTCCAAACTTTCCCGAAAACTGCCCAGAATCTGCCAAAATAGCCCAAACACCTCAATTGACGGCTATTTTCCTTTATGATCGAGACCCGTATAGACAAACTTCACTTCTGTGACTTTTTCGATATGGTGAAAATCTTCTTAAAACTACTGAGCTTCATTCCTAACTCTTAATATTCACTATTTCGCGACTAGTTTTGCGAGACCATTTTGTCACTAATTGAAATAATAATAGTTCTACGTACTAAATCCTAGATTTTCTATAAATACTACCAAAGTGCCAAATTCTTAACCATCGAAGTACTTATGATTACAAGCTTATTTATACGACTATTAAACGTTATTTCAAGGTTTTCAAAGCAAGGAATTCAACACTACCATTTATATATACGATATATATATATGACGATTAGTTTTATAAGTCTAGTTATACTTATTTTTCCCAAGTTATGGAAAAACATATTACTTTGACAATAACAAGTATTTTCAAGTTATGAGTGGTATAGGCATCATGTGCATGCATATTCATTACATCATTTAATGATCTAAAGTAGATCATCTTCACTCATCTTAGGTTGCGGCTAGTGTTCGTGCCTTATTGTCCCGATCATTTTACCATCATTGTACCATCATATCAGGTGAGTCATAGCCCCACTTTTACTTGTTTAATTACTTCATAAACTCTTTGGGGGAGATACATGCTTAAATACTTGTTTTATACTTTTATACGATTTGAATTACTTCTAGGGGAGAATACGCTGCTTTAATTATTTTTGTACATGCCAAAGTTTTAAATGCCTTACATTTCTTAAGTTGCCTTATTACCACGTCTTGACAAGTCCCCTTTATTATCATGGACCGTTAATTAAAGTACGAGTGAGAGTGAGTGAATAGATCTATTGAGGGTGACTCCTTCATCCGTGTTTGGGTTGCTCCAATGGAATTACGGTGCATTTCATGTTTAATATCTTTAGAGTGTCTGGTAAACACTCATTTGGGGCCAAGTAACGTCTAGCTTCGGTGTCATGAGATTAAGAGCCAATGTAAATTTTATTACTGAAATCTTATTACTTTACTTTTTACTTACGGCTAATGTACATACGATTAAAGTTATATACTGATGGTTTTTATAAACCTTATTACTGATTTATTACTGAATTACGATGCCTTTGCATCAACTTTATTACTGAATTACGATGCCTTTGCATCAACTTTATTACTGATTTACGATGCCTTTGCATCCACCTTATTACTGATTTACGATGCCTTTGCATCAATCTTATTACTTTTGTTTACACAAACCAAGCATATTACTTTTGGCAGTGGGTCGTAAACACACAGGTTACAAGTCTCTTATGGCGGGACTTGGAACTGAGTGGATTTACGAGGCCTTTGCTGGGAAATCTTCATTCATATGCATTACATTCTTTTTCACAAGACTCTATGAACTCACCAACCTTGTGTTGACACTTTAGCATGTATTTTCAGGTATTAAGCAATGGCACGCTACTAGAGGTTTTGGCAGGGCATGGCATGGTCATAGAAGACTCTGATTATTCATTTGGGGACCGTTTTAAAGAATTTTAAGGGCCTACTTCCGCACTACTTTTAACAATGTAAATTCAACATTTTTGATTAAACTATTTTATTCTAAAATGATTGAAGTGAAAACAATTTTGTACTTGTGTTATGATATCAATTGAGTTACACACCAGCTACATGTATGCTTCTGCTGGACCCGATTTTGGGGGTGTGACAGATTGGTATCAGAGCTTTGGCTATAGCGAGCTAAGTGTTTTTAAAACCTAGACTATAGCTACTTTCAAGAAAACTTAACCCTATGACCGTCACGTGCCTGCCTGCTAAGCTGAAGCCTCATTTGTTGTTAGTTGCTGACTTAGGTGATGAGATTTGTGTCTCATTATCTGATATATTATATTCATTTATTCTAGTGGATTACTATAATAGTCTTTCATATAAGCATGTTCACGTATCATATATGTCACCGCATTATGTTTTCCTTGCATAGTTTCATCATTTGACCTCGAGTTTGGTCACTTGCTTTTGTCTTTCAGAACGTCTTGGTATTTGTGAAGGACATTGTATTAGTATAACTGAGCTGAGTATTTCAAAATTCATGGAACCTCGGTGGAATATAGACTGGTCATTTATATTCAACCCGGGATAGTAGGACATAGGCTGACCACCTATATCCAACTCAGAAATGAATTTTGCAACACTGAGAATGGTTATAATAAAATTTTGTCTGGAATAAATTCTCAACTCATTTTCCAAATGGTCATTTATGTGTGTGTATACCCTCGTTGTCAGAACATTCATACTTTTCATCATTTCATGAACCGCCGCTTAGAAGCACGTCAACTGGTTAATTCATCTCATGAATCTTCACCTTTATGCACGATACACTTATATCACAGTATTTTCTTTTATCACAATCTTATTTTGTCACAGTTGTCACAGTCTTTTCCCTTCTCACCATCAATATCATTTCTTTTCCCATCCCTATTTATATAAGGAATTTGTGACACTATATAGTTTTCTATGTCACTCATCACTCACTACAACCTATATTGATAAGTGGATATTATCAATGACCTCCCTAGGAAAGACTTTCCATACCATCTATAAGGAGAATCTCTCGGTACATTAAAACCATTCAAAACTCAACAGAAATCTCAAGATATCACAAAACCATTTGAACCACTATCACTGGCCTGATCGCCAAAATTCCATCATCTGGTAAGTGTTGGCTTGACTAAATTACAGGATTAGTTTCGATACTAGTGCTCACTAAGCAACACCATAGAGATAATTTCAACCTGTTAACTAAGACTATAGATGGAACATGTCCTCACCAATAGACTTTATTCAAACACGTTAGACACCTATGCATTTGTGCAGACATACATATCTGGCTATTTTATCCTCTTAATAATTTCACTTTTAAATGGATTTTTCTCCAAACTACACATATATCTTGTAAGAAATACTTTTCTGAAACACTTATTTTCATAAGCAAATTCCTTTTGGTTAATCCTTTACAAAACTATTGAATTGTTAGGAAATTTTAAACATCGATCTTTGGTAAACCATATTATCCACCCAATGTTGAAAACTGTCCTATCTTGCATAACTATTAAATTTTGAAACATCAAGAAAAATGTTACTTGGAAAGCTGTTTGCTTAAAGTTTTAAATTCATTTATTCGGGGAAGGTTTATGAACAAAACACACAATCTCAAAACAAACTTTGAAAATCAATCACTATATTACATCACTTATACATTTAGGATTTTGCGAATTGACGACATAGAGCTTGGGGAAAATCTTAGTAACGGAGACTAAGCATCGTAGGTGGAGAAAGACTCGATTCATGACATCCTGCGGAGGATCACAACCTTATCCTAATCCTAATCTATTATTTTCAACAACACCCTTTGACAGACTTAACCTTGAAAGTTTTTCCACAAGATTCATGATATCCATTTCAATTATTCCTAATAGAGGAATTTGATTCACCTCAAACTCCTAGCGATTTCATTAAGTTTCTTTTGGAACTACGCCACTTATTATCTGCAGTCCAATGGTCAGAAATTAGCTAACGATTCAAACATAGGAAGATATGCTCAGAACATGAGTGATTGACTCTAGAAATGGTTAGATTAACCATTTCCCATAAATCAGATTCCTTTATAACCATAGTTATCACACGAGCTTAGAGACTACAAAATTTGAAGCACTCAATGGTCGAAGTGCCAACATCCATTAACGGAGTGAAATTTAGAAAAGCCCAACTCACTAGTCCCGTAAGCATTCATGAAATAACCTGGAATTTCCTACAAATCAAGAATCAGTTACAAGTTCGATAAATTGTAAACCCTTAGAATTTCAAGTTGGTGGCAGGGTTATGTTGAAAGATTCTGCCTAGGAAAGGTATGATACCATTCAGAAAAATTCAGAAAGTTAAACCTGATATACACTGGACTATTTAATATTTCAGACCGAGTAGGCCTAGTGGCCGTTAGACTTGAGCCTTGTTAGCAAACAAAAGGTTACACAAACATGATTCACATTTTCAGATCCCAAGAAATGACTTTCAGATTAGTCACTCATGATTCCATTGGAAGGAATCCAACCAATGACAAACCTAAACCTTGTAGGAGAACCAATAGAAACCAGGGACCGTGAGGACAAACAGTTGAAGCGAAGTCGAATTCTTATCATGAAAGTTCGCTGGGATTCTCGAATATTATCATCTTTTCACCAATACCACTCTAGAAACCAACACAAACTGAACTTCGGGACGAAGTTCCTTTTAGAGGGGAAGAATGTCACAACTCGTAATTTCATGTCCTTTTTCAAACATCGAAATTTCATTTTTCATTTCGGAAAGTTAATATTCATTTTTTACTATTCATTTTTACTATTCATCTCTGGAATTTTTATTTTATATTCTCGTAAGTTAAACTATTTTAACGATAATCCGAGAGTTTGGCACTCGTCGGATCATTTCTGCAAAAATCACGAAGCCGTGTCCGAGATTTACTTTTGGGTTTAAACGTCATTCCGGCATCCCGATATGTCCATAAAACACTATAAACGATAGAAATATGATTTTCTCTCATTTTACGACAATTCTAAAAGTTTTGAAATTTTACGTTTTCCAGTTCAGCGTTTTACGCGAATTACGCGTTTTAGACCTGCGTTTCCAGTTTTAACAGCGTTTAAGCAACCCGATGGAACTTACCATTCATGTTATATTTTATTATGGAGTATTTTGACAAGTTTAGTCATTCTTTCAAGTTTCATATTTTTCCGATACTCAGATTTACGTTTCGCGGCTTAACAATTTACGGTTTGCGATTAACGGAACGAAAACCGAATCCGTGAACCAAATAACACCAAGCTTCTTACATACTCATCCCAAAACCACCATGTGCCGCCCCCCCCCCCCTTATCCATGTTACTTGAACTTGTCCATTTATTTACCATACTACCCTAAACTAAAGATATTTCTATTACAAACATAACCTAGAATCACTTAACTCATTTTGAGAATCAAAAAGAAAGGTTTTCTCTCCTTTCTCTCTTCCTAGCCCACGACCCAAACAAGAACACCATCAAGGATCCATTATTTTTTCAAGATCAAGACATAAACAAGCTCCTTTAGTAATCCTTGTTAGGGTTTTGAAATAAAAACTCAAGGTTATTAAGTTTTCATCATCCAAGCTCACAAATCTTTGATAAGTAAGTTGTTAAAACTCATTTTCATAATTTCTTCAAGTTATTTTCATGATCATATGATTTTCATTCAAGATTTCATGCATATACTAGTTTATACCACTTTATATATATATATATATATATATATATATATATATATATATATATATATATATATATATATATATCTTTGAAACACTAGAAATGGAAACCCTTGTTAGATCCGCTAGATTGATGATGTTTATGAACCATGACACCCTAAGAAGGTGTATGGTAGGATTAGACTAGATTTGTGGTGATTGGCAGTGATTTGGGTGGATTAGAAACTAGTTTGGAACCTTATAATTGATTATATATATACCTACTGTCCCGAATCGTCAAATCCAGAAAACTCAAGGGCTTCCGGGTAACTTTGGGCAAGAGATTTAGAAAATACTTTCAAAAATGAAGCCGTGGGCGAAAGAACGGATTAAAACGAGTTTATAACAATTTTTGCAAGTTTAACGACGAAAACTATTATTTTCTAAAAATAGTACGCTGTCACACGATTTTTATGGGTAAAATCTTGGTGTTATACGTAATCTAGAGGAACCGAACTATCAAAAATATATTAGTATATGCCAATACGATTCCGGGGATATAAAGAACGTAGAAAACAAGCTTATAACGACCAAGATATACACGTTTCAAAATCGACGAAACTCTATATATTTCCATCAGCTTTTTAGCAAAACTACTTTTGTAATACAACATGTTGAGAGCCGTGTATCTTATTTATAAACCCATTTCGGGAAAGTTTACATCATTGACAAAAAGTTAGTTCACCTAGCCTAGTTTCCAAAACATCCAACCGTTTGTCAAAACGATTTATAACGAATAACTTATGGCCTTCCAAACTTTTCCGAAAACTGCCCAGAATCTGCCAAAACAGCCCAAACACCTCACTTGACGGCTATTTTCCTTTATGATCGAGACCCGTATAGAAAAACTTCATTTCTGTGACTTTTTAGATATGGTGAAAATCTTCTTAAAACTACTGAGCTTCATTCCTAACTCTTAATATTCACTATTTCGCGACTAGTTTTGCGAGACCATTTTGTCACTAATAGAAATAATAATATTTCAAGGTTTTCAAAGCAAGGAATTCAACACTACCATTTATATATACGATATATATATTACGACTAGTTTTATAAGTCTAGTTATACTTATTTTTCCCAACTTATGGAAAAACATATTACTTTGACAATAACAAATATTTTCAAGTTATGAGTGGTATAGGCATCATGTGCATGCATATTCATTACATCATTTCATGATCTAAAGTAGATCATCTTCACTCATCTTAGGTTGCGGCTAGTGTTCGCGCCTTATTGTCCCGATCATTTTACCATCATTGTACCATCATATCAGGTGAGTCATAGCCCCACTTTTACTTGTTTAATTACTTCATAAACTCTTTGGGGGAGATGCATGCTTAAATACTTGTTTTATACTTTTATATGATTTGAATTACTTCTGAGGGAGAATACGCTGCTTTAGTTATCTTTGTACATGCCAAAGTATTAAATGCCTTACATTGCTTAAGTTGCCTTATTACCACGTCTTGACAAGTCCCTTTTATTATCATGGACCGTTAATTAAAGTACGAGCGAGAGTGAGTGAATAGATCTATTGAGGGTGACTCCTCCATCCGTGTTTGGGTTGCTCCAATGGAATTACAGATGCATTTCATGTCTAATATCTTTAGAGTGTCTGGTAAACACTCATTTGGGGCCAAGTAACGTCTAGCTTCGGTGTCATGAGCTTAAGAGCCAATGTAAATTTTATTACTGAAATCTTATTACTTTACTTTTTACTTATGGCTAATGTACATACAATTAAAGTTCTATACTGATTGTTTTTATAAACCTTATTACTGATTTATTACTGAATTATGATGCCTTTGCATCAACTTTATTACTGAATTACGATGTCTTTGCATCAACTTTATTACTGATTTACGATGCCTTTGCATCCACCTTATTACTGATTTACGATGCCTTTGCATCAATCTTATTACTTTTGTTTACACAAACCAAACATATTACTTTTGGCAGTGGGTCGTAAACACACAGGTTACAAGTCTCTTATGGCGGGACTTGGAACTGAGTGGATTTACGAGGCCTTTGCTGGGAAATCTTCATTCATATGCATTACATTCTTTTTCACAAGACTCTATGAACTCACCAACCATGTGTTGACACTTTAGCATGTATTTTCAGGTATTAAGCAATGGCACGCTACTGGAAGTTTTGGCAGGGCATGGCATGGTCATAAAAGACTCTGATTATTCATTTGGGGACCGTTTTAAACTATTTTAAGGGCCTACTTCCGCACTACTTTTAACAATGTAAATTCAACATTTTTGATTAAACTATTTTATTCTAAAATGATTGAAGTGAAAACAATTTTGTACTTGTGTTGTGATATCAATTGAGTTACACCCCAGCTACATGTATGCTTTCGCTGGACCCGATTTTGGGGGTGTGACAATTTATTACCCCCATATGTGCGTTAATCTTAAAAGTACTCCAAGTGTTTTGATTATCTTAATTCGAGTCATTAGATTAGTTTATTGTAAAGTATGTAAAAATTCAAGTGTAAGGGGAATGTTCATTCCCTATGATGTATTATTTTGGATGGTAGGGTAAGAGTGTATGAAGAAAAAAAAAATCAAAAAAATTAAGAAAAAGAAAAAAATATATAAAAAGAAAAGAGAAAAAACATACGGACTACCATCCCGTTTCATTCTATGTTTGTTTTATGTTTTTGTTATTTTTTATTTATTAGCTTAAGTCGAGTCTAGTCTTAGCTTAGCAACGCCATATTGTACATGTAATTAACCAAGATTATTAACTCGCCACCAGTAAAGATTGCCTATATCTAACAAAACCGTGTTTTCCATATCCCTACACCTAACGTTATAACCCTTTGAAAGACCTCTTTGATAGTTTATCCTAGGTGCAATTACGCCATGTGGTGAAGGTTTGATCCTTTCCCAAGCCTATGGTAATCTATTTTGCTATGACAGGTAGTGAGAGATGTTTTGCATTTCCACATTGTGATATATACAACAACTCGGGCATCATTAGTGGGTAAAGCTTTCGCTTCAACCCATTTTGACAAGTAGTCAACAGCCACGAGTATGTATTTGTTGCCATGAGAAGACGGAAATGGCCCCATAAAATCGATGCCCCAAACGTCAAAGATTTCACAAACTTGAATTGCATTTTGAGGCATTTCATTCTTTTGTGAAATATTCCTGTGACGTTGACAAGCGTCACAGGATTTGACTAATTCCTGGGCATCCTTGTAAATCGAGGGCCAAAAGAAACCGGAGTCAAACACCTTTTTGGTGGTGTAGTTTGGATTGTGGTGGCCCCCCGTGGGACCAGCATGGCAAGCCTTAAGAATTTCAGCAGCTTCTTGGCCATAAACACACCGTCGGATGACTTGATCCGCACAGATTTTGAAAAGATAGGGATCGTCCCAGAAGTAATGTTTTACATCTTTGAAGATTTTATTTTTCTGTTGGGACGACATCCCTTTCACCACAGAGTTACCCGCAAGGTAGTTTGCAAAGTCGGTAAACCATGGGGTAATAGAGTCTCCACGAAAGGTAACCGCATTGAGTGTCTCGAGAGGGAATGTTTCATTAATTTCTTTCCTCTCGAAGACATCTTGGTGGGGGTTTTCCAATCGGGAGAGATGATCAGCAGCCAGGTTCTCAGCTCCTTTTTTATCACGAATAATGATATCAAATTCCTGTAGGAGGAGAACCCAACGGAGGAGTCTCGGCTTTGCATCTTGTTTTTCAAAAAGGTACTTCAAAGCCGAGTGATCCGTATACACTATGCTTTTGGTCAGTATCAAGTATGGCGAGAATTTTTGAAAAGCATACACCACAGCTAATAATTCTTTTTCGGTGGTGGTGTAATGGCTTTGAGCCTCGGTCATAGTTTTGCTGGCATAGTGTATAGGCTGAAAATGTTTTATTTTTCGTTGCCCCCAAGACTGCCCCTATCGCATAATCACTAGCATCACACATGAGCTCGAAGGGAAAGTCCTAATCGGGGGCAACAAGAATCGGTGCCTCAGTAAGCTTTTTCTTCAATGTTTCAAAAGCTTCGATGCACTCGGGGGAGAAGATAAAAGGAGCATCCTTTTCGAGGAGATGGGTCATAGGCCTGGCGATTTTAGAAAAATCTTGAATAAACCTACGATAGAAACCGGCATGACCCAAAAAGCTCCTAATACCTTTGACGGTTGTGGGATGAGGTAATTTTGCAATGACATCCACTTTGGCTTTGTCAACCTCAATCCTGTTCTTTGAAATTTTATGATCGAGGAAAATGCCCTCTTTGACCATAAAGTGACTCTTCTCCCAATTTAGACATAACTTTGTGTCTTCACAACGTTTTAGCATGTCGTCTAAATGGGAGAGGCATGATTGAAACGAATCCCCAATGACCGAAAAATCATCCATAAAGACCTCCATAGTTTTCCCGATCATGTCGGAAAATATGGACATCATACATCTTTGAAACGTGCCCAGAGCATTACATAAGCCGAATGACATACGTTTATAAGCAAAAGTTCCATAGGGGCACGTGAACGTGGTCTTTTCCTGATCCTATGGATCAATGGGAATCTGGAAGTATCCCGAGAAACCATCGAGGAAGCAATAGTATTCATTCCTCGCTAATCTCTCGAGCATCTGATCCATAAAGGGCAGAGGAAAATGATCTTTACGGGTGGCGTCATTTAACTTGCGATAGTCAATGCAGACACGCCATCCCGTAACCAAACGAGTTAGAATCAACTCATTCTCCTCGTTTGTGACAACAGTAATGCCACCCTTTTTTGGAACACAATGAATTGGGCTGACCCAAGGACTGTCCGAGATAGGGTAAATCAATCCGGCATCAAGAAGTTTTAAGACTTCTTGTTTGATTACCTCATGAATTTTTGGATTCACCCTTCCTTGTTGTTGGACTGCAGGTTTGAAGTCGTCCTTCATTAAAATCTTGTGTGTACAAAATTCAGGGTCAATGCCCTTGATGTCGGAGAGTCGCCAAGCAATTGCTTGTTTATGAGACTTCATAACCTTTATGAGAGCAGCGTTTTCCTCAACACTTAAGTCTTTAGCAATTATGACAGGTAATTTATCATCACCCTCCAAAAATGCATATTCAAAATGAGGCGGCAAGTCCTTAAGTTCAACCTTGGGGAAGTCATCAGTTTTCTCAACATTTTTTACCTCCTCTTTATGAAGTGTTTGTGGTAGAACAGGAAGAGGAGAGGGATCTTCGTTTAATAATTTCTCAAGTAGGAGAATATCCCTCTCGGGGTCAATCTCTTGGTTATCGATTCCATCGGGAATCGAATCACTTTTGAGAAAGGCCTCAATTTCTTCTAAGATGAAGTCACTTCCCTCAAACAGAGTGAGGGAAGGAGAAGAATTGGCTATGATGGGATAAGAAGATTTAGTGAGATTTTCACTCGAAGAATCATCAATGAAACCTAAAATCTCTTGAGCATACTCCTCGGCAGCAGCATTGATGACATCTATTTGATTCACCGATTCACAGTCATAATTGGAGGAGTATCTCAAAGTTTGTTTTAGGTTGAAAGTTATGGGTTCCGTTCCAACACGTAATGTGATCTCATGCTCAAATACATCAATAAGAGCAAGCCCAGTTTTAAGAAATCCCCTTCCAAGAATGAGAGGGCCCCTAAAATCGGCATCAAAGTCAACAATCACAAAATCTGCCGGAAAATGGAACTTTCCCACTTTAACGAATATGTCCTCGGCAATGCCAAGAGGACGAGAAATCGAACGATCGGCAAGCTCTAAAGTCATGCACGTGGGAGTAAGTTCGGGAAGATAGAGTTTCTTCCACACAGAATATGGCATCAGGTTAATGCTAGCACCTAGATCGGCCAAGGAGAAGCATTCAACCATACCCGGAAAAGTACAAGGAACTAGAAATTTCTCGGGGTCTCCAAGCTTTTCAGGAAGCTTTTTCAAAAGAACTGCTGAGCAGTTCTCATTCAGAGGAGTTCTTGCCATCTCAAAGAGTTTTTCTTTATTACTTAACAGATTTTTGATTGTTGATGCAAACTTGGGCATCAGGAGAATAGCGTCCGCGAAGCTGATATCAAAATGCAAATCTTGGAAGATTTGGAAAAATTTATCCATTTGGTGATTAGATTTTTCGCGAAGCTTTTGTTCACTGAGACGTGATTGATAGGGAATAGAAGTTTTGGATTTAGGGTTGTCCACTGGAGTTTCTGGTGGTTTAAAGACAACTCCAGGCTTACATATGGTTTCAGGAATAACCTGAGGTTGGACGTGTGCTGTACTTCGTGGGCTAGGAGTTTGCACCTTGTCCTTTGTCACCTCAGGTTCACGTTCCACTACCTTTGGAGGAGAGGCAGAAGAGGTAGTAGGAATCGCGGGTTCATCATATGAAGCACCACTTCGTGTTGTGATCGCCTTAGCATCGCCCCTCGGGTTAGCGATCGTGTTGCTCGGTAAAGTAGTACCTGAGCCCGAGGGTCGATCATTTAAAGACTTCTTGATATCAGAAATCTGGCTGACCAGCAACTTGTTCAACTCTTCTTGGGACTTCATGAATTGCTTTAACAACTCGTCAGATGAAGGCCCGGTTGGAACAATGGCTTGATTCGGATTAGGAATATTTGGAGCTTGATTGTTCAGATTGGGACCTTGATTTTGAAAATTACCCTGATTAGGGTTGTTGTTTCCATGAAAATATCCCGGATTGAAATTACCCTGACCTTGGTTTCGATTAAAGTTTCCTTGATGTTGGAAACCTTGATTTTGGAAACCTTGGTTTTGATTGTGAAAACCATGACCCTGATTGAAGTTACCTTGGTTTTGAAAACCTTAGTTCACTCAATTTTGATTTTGGCCACGGTTTTGGACATTTTGGTTTTGATTAAAACCGGGAGGTCTAGGATAATGATGATGAGGACGATAGCTAGGGTCCATAGGAGGGCGATATTGATTGCCTCCTTGATTTTGGGACCCGGCTACATCATGAGCTTCATATGGAGTACCATCAGTAGCTGTGCAATTGTAGTAGGCATGCGGCCCACCACATGTCACACAGACTTCCACTTTTTTAACCTCGACAGGTGGAGGATGTTGTGGAAATGAAACTTTCTTTGTTTGGGTGAGAACCAAAGCTTGGATAGCTTCAGTGAGCTGGTCAATCTTAGCATCCGTTATATATTGACCCACACAAGATGAAGTAGAAGGTCCCGCATTGATTTGAAAAACAATCGGTTTGCTTCGTGTAGAGCGGACCTTGGACTTGTTTTCTATGATTTGCAAAGCTTCTTTTGTGGTTCTACTCAAAAAATTACCTCCCACGAAGACATTGAGAGAATCCTGATCATCTTGGCTCACGCCATTGTAAAAAGTATCGAGTTGCATCAACTCAGAGAAACCATGATGTGGACGCTTGCGAAGTAATTCTTTGAAACGATCCCACGCTTCACCAAAAGATTCATCATATTTCTGAGTGAACTTGGTGATCTCGTTCTTAAGACTCGTGGTCTTGAAAGGTGGGAAGAATTCATTCACAAATTTTTTGACAAGATCTTCCCATGTCTCAATAGATCGAAGAGGTTGTTTTTCAAGCTAAATCCGGGCTTGTCCCTCCAGGGAGAATGGGAAGAGAAGAAGTTTTATTGCTTCACAAGGGACATTCTTGTACTTGATGGTCGAAGTGATTTTATTGAACCATCGAATGTGAGCATGAGGATCGTCCCTCTCAAAACCGTAGAATTGATTTGAGGTTACAAGATTGAGTAACCCGGTTTTGAGATCAAAATTATCAGCCACGATGGCTGGAACAACAATGGCATCTCCGTAACCCTCGATGGGTGCTTGGAGAAGCTCACACATGGGGCGGTCTTCTGCCATGGTGACAGTGGGTGTGGCAACAGTACGGATCTCAGATCCGACTGTTGGTGCAGATCGTCTACAAGGTCTTCGAGGTTTCCGAACAAGCTTACGTAATGGGCTCGTGGACCTTGAAGAACGAGTGCGTATGCACTAGAGATAAAAACCAATCAAAACAAAATCGAGGCAAATCCACAGTGAACTTAAACCAATAATCACAAGCAAGTGGCTTCTTTAAGAAAGGTACACCACTCACAGGGATACAAAGTCAAGTTTTAAATCTTTGGTTTGGGAACTTATTATGTTCACACCCCCAGTTGGTAGGTGTTCTGTCTTGGTTTGCGACGGTTGGTTTTTATGTATTTATTATTATTCACAAGAAAAGACGGATGTTTTTGTGTTTTGTGTATGGGTTAAAACTTTTGGAAAATATTTTTGATATCGTTTCATTTACCAAAATCGTATTTCTTTAAGAATCACCTTAAAAGAAACACAATATAGAAAACGTAACGATCTGTTTTGTTGTTGTTTATTTTTTTTTGGTGTTTTACCACTTTAGGAAAAGTGTTAATGACATTTTTATGTTTTGATTTAAAATTTACTAAAGTGGTGGTTTTTGTAT
This sequence comes from Artemisia argyi, assembly GCA_030686995.1. Lineage (NCBI taxonomy): Eukaryota > Viridiplantae > Streptophyta > Magnoliopsida > Asterales > Asteraceae > Artemisia > Artemisia argyi. The sequence continues at coordinate 154,574,325 of CM060701.1, read as the reverse complement.
AGTGATTGTGGTGAAATAACACTAATCTCAAAAGACGCTATAGAAACGCGCACACCTCCCCGGCAGCGGCGCCAAAAATTGATTGGCTCAGAACGGTCAACCTAAATTAACCAAGTATATGGTCAACAAGGTCAAACTACCTAGACCAATGCTTCCGGGTAATAAAGGGTATCACCAGGTCGTTATGTCCCGACGAGGTGTGGATTGTGCTTTAGCGTGCTTGTGATCGGGTGTTTATTCACAGAAAAGGGTTGTAATGAGAATTATTTGAGAATTATGAAATTAAATAGCTTAGGAAAGCTATGTGATTGATTACTGGTATTGAGATTACGAAGAATCGATTTAAAACCTAAAAATGTACGTTTTAATTAAAAACGTACGCTGACGTAGGAGAAAGAAAGTACAACTGATGAACAGAAAAGGCTAAAAGTGTGAAATTATTATTTTTACAATCCTAATAAATAAAGAAAATTTTAAGAAAAAGAAAAATTATTTTTACACTATTTAATTATTAATTATTAATTAATTACTATTTATTTATTAATTAACTAATTAAACTAATTATATTTATTAAAAATACTAAAAAGGCTTAGAAAATTAAGAAAAATTTTAAAAATCTAATTAACCATCATAGGAATCCTAAAAAATTATAAAAAGTTTATTTTATGTACTTTTAAACTAATTCACTAATTATTAATCTAATTATTAATTAATTACCAATTAAACTAATTATATTATAAAAAATAGAAAATGAATAGTATAAATTCTAGAAAACTTTATAAAAATGTTTTAACTTATATAAAAGCTAAAAAAATTATAAAAACCAGGTGTTACTTAATAAAATATAATTATGCTATTTAATTCTTAATTATTAATTAAACTAAAATTAATTCTAAAAACCACTAAAAGACAACAGAAAAATCTGGAAAGATTTCTAGAATTACTTTAATATAAAAGAGACTTAATAAAAATATAAAAATGCTATATTGCTTATAAATAAGCTAAAAAGAAAATTAAAATGATAATTTCTATTAAATAGAAGCTATCACTAAAATTAAAATTGGTTTTTTTGTGTTTTTTTCTTTTTCCAAACTAATTTTACACAAAAAACTAACACTTTTTATGACAACACTTTTTATGAAAACCAGAAATAAGCACTTTGAGTTCTTATTAGTCAAAACAGTTGACTTTCTTTGACCAGTCAAGGAATTAAGCTCAAATGAAGTATGCGGGGTCCACAATGGTGTATTTTGGTTCCTCTGAGTTATTTGAACAATTATAAGCAAGATTTACTCAAATAAGATGGCTGAATAAGCCAAGAATCCACAATAAGCAATTGTTTATTTGGATTCTGAGACAGAAGTAGGACAGAATTTGAGGACAAATCCAAGTGGGGTCCACTGGTCCTAAGGTCAAACAAATGGTGAACTTTTGAAGCTTGGTAGGAGGGGGGTTGGGAAAACCCAAGATTGGAGTGTGGGACCTACTGGGGTGGCCACAAACAACCACCAAAGGTGGTGGTGTGCTGAGGGTCTGCTGATGCACAGGGCAGGTTATTGCCCTGCAGGTGTGTTCCAGGGGCAAAAAGGTCAACTAGTAAAATTCACGAAATTCAAAAAAGCATGGAAATCAAGAGTTCAGCTGGTAGACTCACTAACCAAGAAGTTTCAAATCATAAAACTAAGTACAAAAATCTAGATAAATCTTGCGATTTTAAGAAAAACTGAGATGCACCCTTTTTGACTTTTTGAGAAAACTTGCTAAGTTGACTTTGGTGAGTTTTGCTTGATCCTAAGTGACTGAAAACATGTTAATAAGCTAGACTAAGGTTGGATTAGTTGAAATAACACTCAATGCTAAGTTATGAAGAACCTTTGGACTCCAAATCCCACACAGTTAACTGTGTGGGTGAGATCTTTGTAATTTTGACTTTGGACCAAAACACCACTTGTTTTTATGCTCAAAATGATATACTAAGAACTTATGAATGCTATATAAACCAAATTGTACCAACAAAACACAGAGATCAGTGATGAAATTCACTAACCCAAACACTCCTATACTTGACAGTTATGAAGATTTTCAAAATAAACAATGATTACAACCAAACTACTAATCTCAGAAGCATAACTTATGACTACTCAAACCCATTTAAACACAATTATGTCACTAACAACAACACTAACTCAGAAATCACCCATGTACTACAATGAACTGAAAATTGAAATACTTAGCAACTCTTGATTTTTATAAACAACAATGGGATTTTAAGTTATATTACAGCTAAACAACATCAAATAAGCATAAAAGAAACAACCAACAGTTCAATAAGCACTTGTACAGTGGATGGTACAAAATAGGATTTGGAACTCACAATTTATCCAATGCTCAAATCTGATGATCCAGTCCACTTTTCACATCCTAATGCTTACCATAAGCTCTAAACCATCTCCATAGCCACTTCTGCTACTGTTTCTTCCATTCTTATTTTCTTTTTGTGATTTTTTCTTTCTATATTTTTCTATTTTTATTTTTTAAGAACTTTCTTATGAAACTGAATATAAAGTTGTTACAGAAGCTAATAAAGCTTTTAAGAACCCACAAGTGAGTTTACATTTACTTATTTCCAATGCTTGGCTTTAATCAGGGAACTTTTTTATTACTTATATAAACTGAAAATTGAGACAGGGAGATTAAAAATGAAAGACTTGTATTACTTGATAGAAAAAGCTACAACATAAGGAAATTACAACATAACTTAAGCTAATAATAATCTAGATATGCCAAAATGGCTTACAAGGAGCTTATTTATACTAAAATGACCTCAACTGCCTCTTCATTCTCTCCTTTTTCTGAATTATTGACCTTTCTGACTTTGATGCACCTTCCTGAGCAAATCTCTCCCATTGGATTGGGTGGGAATAATCTTGGCCGTTCAAATTGATGCTTGGTGCCATTTTCTCATCTTGTCAGGTAGGGGTAACTTGGAGGGGCTTTTGGGATCATTAATTAGTTTTGGAGTTTGGTGGAGGCAAAGGGAACAAGTAGTGGTGAGGCTGATGTGGAGGTGTGGAGGTTTGTAGTAGCAGGTTGGAGGGGGGGAAGGAAGTCAAATGGTTTGACTTGGGGAGATTATTAGAAACGGGGGAGAGTATTATTTTGAGAGGGAGTGGGCTTTTGGGTGAGATGGGCCAAGGAAAGGGTGAATGGGCCTGGGTAATAACGGTTGGATTTGGTTTTGGACTTAAGATAAAATAAGGGTCCGGTTTGGCTAAGATATATCACAAGGACCATTTTTGTAATTCACCAAAACCTGAGGGACTGAAAATGTAATTCTCCAAAAGTATCACCAAGGACCAATGTTTCCAAGTTTAATAATCCAAAAACCATTTTTGCAATTTTTTTTTTTACTTTTCAAAATTCCCAAGGACTATTTCTGCAAATTTTCAAACTCTAGGGACCAAAGATGTAAATTTTCCAAACTTTTCACCCAAAGTCCATTTTTGATAACTTTTGATTTTTTAAGGACTTGGGTTGACTTATCTTTCAAAATAAATGCATAGGGACTATTTTTGACAAATTTTTAAACTTGGGGGACTGAAACTGCCAATATTGCAAACTTTGATCGTTTTTCATTTGATTTTGCTCATTTTGCATTTAAAACACATAAAACACAATCCCTGGGATAATTTTAGTATTTTGATGACTTTTTGATTGTTTTTGTATGTTTTGGCAGTTTAAATACGATAAAAATGATGAGTGTTTGGGCACTCATCAATCACCTCGTTAAGAACATCAAAGAAGGGAAAGATAGACAGAAGAATGGGGGAAAAAAAGAGACACCCAAAGATAAGGCGGACACAATCTACATGATACAATCATGGCAGCGAAAGACAAAACAAAATGTCAGCCAAAAGTTTTCCCATGGGAGCGAAATCTCTTTCCCCACTCTGACTGCGGACAACGCTGTAGTGGAACCGCTCACTATTGAAATACACACGGGGGTCACGATATCCACCGCATGTATATTGATGGAGGAGCGTCTGCAGATATTATGTACGAACATTGTTTCAAGAGGCTGCGACCTGAGATACGGAGTCAGTTAATTTCGGCGACGACGTCGCTTACTGGCTTCACAGGAGAGAAGATATGGCCCATGGGGTAACTACGCCTACTAGTGGTCATTGGTAATGAGAAACATTCTACAGCAGCCTGGATGAATTTTATGGTAATCAGGTCTCCTTCGCCATACAATGGCATTATTGGAAGACCAGGAATATCAGCCATGCGTGCGGTACCATCCACAGCACACGGGATGCTCAAATTCCCAGTAGAAGGAGGTATTGTTACTCCCTACAACGCCATTGTAGTACCTAAGGAATGCAGCACGGTGACAAATGAGACCCCGTACACCCCAGAGCAGCACACAGCAAAAGTGACAAACCTGAAGTTCGCAATTCACCCTGACTATCCAGATCAAGAGATATCAATTGGAGGGTCGCTGTCTGACAAAGGCAGAGCGGCTGTGTGCACACTCTTGCAAAAGAACCTATATATCTTTGCGTAGGAACCAGAGCACATGACTGGAATACCGCAATCTATCACAAAGCACAAGCTACAAATCTGACAAGGATATCCTCCAATATGGCAGAAAAAGCGCGGCCAAGCCCCAGATCGCGCAAAAGCCATCCTAGAGGAAGTGCACAAACTTGTAGACGCAGGCATCATGCGGGAGGTCTATTACCACGACTGGATTTCCAATACAGTGATGGTAAAAAAGAGCAATGGTAGCTGGAGAATGTGCGTGGACTTCACTGATCTTAAGAAAGCATGTCCACAAAACTGTTACCCGCTACCAGAGATAGACTGGAAGGTAGAGTCTTTGTGTGGATACCCTTTTAAATGCTTCTTAGACGCATACAAAGGGTATCACCAAATTCAGATGGCTGAGGAAGACGAAGAAAAAACAGCCTTCCACACAAGTCAAGGGGTTTATTGTTATACAAAAATGCCCTTTGGCCTAAAGAACGTAGGGGCAACAGATCAGCGGTTGGTGGACAACGCGTTTGAGAAGCAAGTAGGTCGCAACTTGGAGGTTTACGTTGATGACCTTGTCATAAATAGCCATACTGAAGAAGAATTGGTGCGTGACATCGAGGAAACATTCAAAACACTTGGAAGGATCAACATGAAGTTGAATCCCAAGAAGTGCACTTTTGGCGCTACAGAAGGCATGTTTCTTGGGTATTTGATAGAACCTGATGGCATTAAGCCCTGCCCAGAAAAGACAAAAGCTGTCATTGAACTCCTTTCACCACGCACACTGAAAGAAGTCCAATCATTAAACGGAAAACTAGCTGGGCTAAATTGATTCTTATCCAAATCAGCGGATAAGTCACTCCCTCTCTTTAAGACACTTACGAAGTGCACAAAGAAGGGAGACTTTCGTTGGACTACGGAAGCAGAAGAAGCTTTTCAACAGCTTAAGCAACATATAGCAGCACTTCCCAAACTTGTCGCACCCCGACCAGGGGAAGAATTGATCATGTACTTATCTGCAACTCATGAAGCAGTCAGCGCGGTTCTATTGACAGATAGGAACTCCATTCAAACACCAATATACTTTGTAAGCAAAGCACTCAAGAAGACAGAGACTAACTATACTGCTATGGAAAAGCTGGTCCTAGCTCTAGTATTCGCAGCTAATAGGCTGCGCAGATACTTTCAGGCACACCCAATAGCTGTAATCACGGACCAACCTATCAATCAAGTTATCTCTAAACCTGACGCATCGGGACAGCTACAAAAATGGAGCGTGTTATTGAGCGAGCACAACATCTCTTATAGACCACGCACTGCGATTAAAGGACAGATATTGGCAGACTTCATCATTGAGAAACCAGATACCGATACTCCACCTTCAAAGAGCGAGGTAACGCTACAAGAACCATGGGTTCTCTTCACGGACGGATCTTCGTGCATGGATGGGTCAGGCGCAGGCCTTATCCTCACTAACCCAGATGGAATAGAATTCACTTACGCACTGTGTTTTGAGTTCATAGCCACAAACAATGAGGCATAATATGAAGCCCTACTTGCTGGACTACGCATTGCAACTTAAATGGGTGTACGCAACTTAGAGACAAATGTAGATTCCCGGCTAGTAGCCAATCACGTGCTAGGCGAATACGAGGCTAAAGAGGATAACATGGTCCAATACCTCAAAAAAACCAAGTATCTAATTCAGAATTTCGACAGGTTCACCATCAAACAAGTCCCTAGAGGAGAAAACAGGAAAGCATATGCGCTTAGCAAGATTGCATCTACAAGTTTTGCGCACCTGTCAAAACAGGTATTGGTGGAAACTCTGAAGAGTAAATCAATCTCGGAGATGGAAATATCCACGGTGATAGAGGAACAGGATCCTACGTGGATGACGCCTATCATCGAATTCATAAGTAAAGGGATCTTGCCACATGAACAGAAGGACGCTCGTAGGGTACAACGCACAATGCAGAGATTTGAACTCTGAGATGGCATCCAATATCGACGTTCATTCCTACAACCATGGCTCCGGTGTGTTGGACCTCTTCAGGCAGATTACGTACTTCGAGAGATTCACGCTGGTTCATGCAGTATGCACTCAGGACCACGGTCTGTAGTGGCACGCGTCCTGCGGTCAGGATACTATTGGCCTACTAACCGCGATGCGCGAGACATGATAAAGAGATGCAGCGACTGCCAAGTCCACAGGCATATCCCACGCCAACCACAACAAGAGCTGACACCCATCACCTCACCATGGCCATTCTAGAAATGGGGCATTGACATTGCAGGCCCCTTTCCAGTTGCAGCGGGGGGACTAAAATTCCTCATAGTGGCCATAGATTATTTCACCAAGTGGATTGAGGCAAAAGCAGTGACAACTATCACAGGCAACCAAGTCAAACGCTTCGTTTGGGACAACATTGCATGTCACTTTGGCCTACCCTGAGAAATTATTTCGGACAACGGAAAACAATTATGTGATAACCCGTTTAAAGACTGGTGCGCGCAATTAAACATTACACAACACTTTGCGTCAGTTAAACACCCACAAACCAATGGTTTGGTTGAATGCGCGAATTGTAGTCTGGGCGAAGGAATAAAAGCACGCCTTGACAAACATAAAGGAAGATGGGTAGATGAGTTGTCGCATGTCTTATGGGCGCACCGCATGACAATAAAAACTAGCACTGGGATACACCATTCTCTCTTGTCTATGAGACAGAAGCTGTTATACCAGCCGAGATTGGAATGCCAACTATTTGCATGGTGGAAGTCAATGTTGCAACTAATGACGACAAACGATGCATAGACTTGGATCTGTTAGAAGAAAGGCGCGAACGTGCAGCTATACGAGAAGCAAAGGCTAGGTCAAAGAAGAAGAAGTATTATGATGTAAAAGGCTAAGTTAGAAACACTTCTTTCAGGCCAGGAGACTTTGTATACCGCGCCAATGATGCAAGCCACGCAGAAGACATGGGCAAGCTTGGACCCAAATGGGAAGGACCCTATGAGGTCACAGATGCACTAGGCAATGGTGCATACAAGTTGCGTGATATGGAAGGCCATGAGCTAGCACGCACTTGGAACATCTGCAATCTCAAGAGATGCTATCTTTAGGACAGGCTAGGGCCCACGCACAGATAACTCTGCACTTTAGTAAGTGCCTAAGAAATGTCCGTGTACTTGAATTTTCTTTTTTAGGGAATTATCTTTTATTTTCAAAAACTTGCAAGTATTAATAAAACATTGTGGTTTCTAGCTAACTCCATAACACATTTAACTTTATTGCTTACATTTTTTAATTATGTCTCAATATTGTTACTTTATATTTTGCCTACATGGCGTGCATGCACTTAATAAGACCTACGATGGCAGAAAGGATGAGTAAACCTACTAAATAACTCGTTGAGTAAGAGGGTTGCAAACCCATCAACATTGGATCACGTATCCTTGCTAAACACCTTACCTTTAAGGCGTTGAAGTAAGTTTAATGCGCATCCCACGAAGGATACGGAATAACACACATTGTGCGCGTTTAGTAATTTAGGAGCCAAGACTCTTGGTTCCTTGATATAGTATTTGCAGCACGCTGCAAGTCTATCCATACACTTATGAATTTTTTATTCACATATATTTATTAAGTTATGGACTTAATACATATTTTCCTACGTACGTTTTAATTTTGACTCTTGGCAAGTCTTTCATGAAAAGACAAATAATCTAAGTACAAAATGATACAAACAAGACATACAAAAAAAGTTAAATATTATTATTCACAAGAACCACGAGTTTATACAAGTTACACATACAAAAAGACGAATCCATAGAAATCTACATGCTACGAGTACGTCTATGCCCTGAGCTACTAGCCGTAGACGCCAACTGCCCGACCTCACTCAGCCTTCTCAACAGGCTACTATCTTCCTACGACACTGTTGGCACGCTGACAGGAATTCCGTCAGACCTAGGAAGATGGGCAGCACCAACACCGCATAAAATGGCTTTCCTTTCACGCCCTTCTTGCGTGCAAGCCTTGTAATATGGGCCTCCAAGGACTTCTTGAGAGGTATCTCCTTCTCAAGGGCGAAAGGATTCAGCATGTCGCAGGGGCGAGCAAAAATGGGCACTTGCAGCTGTGACTCATCCGGCTTCAAAAAGAAGTCAGGCTGCGCCTCCGCACCTTTAGTTATGTGCCTTGCCAGAGTCAGCCCTTGCATAATCACGCCGATAGGGTAATCTTGATCACGCTCTAGCCGGGCAATATGGGGGAAATCAAATACCCTCATTTTCTCCATAGCAGCAACGAGCTCCGCATAAGCATCAGCCTTATGACCTGGCACTTCCGCGAGCGGCACTGTCAGCATCTTGCTCTCATCCAGCTCCTCCATAGCATGAGCCTTGCAACGAGCCATGGCGCACTCCACAACCTTCCCAAAGGCCTCCACAACCTCCTGGGACTCCAGCGTGCCCATGGCAGCCAAGCGAAGACTGTGACTGATCAACCACCTATGAATACAACAACGCACGCGTCAGAAGATAACAAAGACTTAAGCGCAAAAAAGGAAATTAAAAAGAAATAAATACCTGCGCTCAGCAACAACGGACACTAGATGAGGGTACAGCTCCTCATCATACTCAATACTCAACTTGCGCAGCTTGCTCTCCTGCGCCTCCAAAGCCGTTTCCACACGCTGGCGGAACTCGTCAAGCTGTGCGAAGTGCCCGCCTCTGTTCTCTTGCAGGTACTTTAAACCCCAAGCGCAGTTAGTTCTGTGCTGTTCAGCAGCAGCGCGCTCGCGCTTCACCTCAGCCAAAAAGGCCAGTCTCTCATCTACAAGCATCATGGAGTACACAGTGGTTGACTCCACTTACGCCCGCACACTAGCCAGCTATGCCCTCAGAAGTGTAATTTCTTCATCCTTCTGCGCAAGACGGCTACTCTCACTAGAATAGCTAGCCTTCAACTGAGCGACCAACTCAGCCTGCTGAGCAGCGGCAAGGCTTAGGTTCTCTTCCAAGGAACTAATGGGCACGCTACCAAACGCCCTTGGCTCAGTCTCATCACCCTTCTGTGAAAGCTTATTAGAGGGCACAAAACTCGCCCTGGGTGGCGACCTCGGCGCAAAAGCAGCAGCATCCGCAACATCTCCAACGCTGCGCGCATACAACAAACAGTTCAAATTCATACTCTAAATTCACAGATAGTAAAGAAATTGAAGCAATGACAGAATAAGCTACAATACTTACATGAAGGGAGAAGACTTGGAAATGTCTTTGTCCGCGCCCGTGGTGGATGCATCCTCCTCTGTGAAGGATTCTTCATCAGCAATCTGGTGGCGTCTCTTGTTAGAAGTGCCAGCGCCATAACCACCTGACGCTCCTTTACACTTAACACCTTGGCTAGTCCCCTCAAGCTCAAGGATTTGTACACTGTTTGATGACTCAGTGCGCGATTCAGAAGCCATAGGAGACTGTTCCCTAGATTGGGGAACACTCTACACTGGAGTAACTTGTAAGGCTGGTTAGGGAGAATCTTCAGGTCCCCCCTTGATCAGGCTCCATAGTGCGCCCTGCAGTAGCTTCCATAACTGGTATCTCACCTTCCCACAGTGGGCGCACTCCTACCGTCACCAGCTTGGGCTTCTCCGAGCGCACTACAGCAAACAGGTCCATCTCTGTGCAACAAAACATACAAAACAGACAACGATTAGAAAAATAATACAAAGAAAGGAGCGCTTACAATATCAAGAAGAACAAAATGAAGGACAAGCACCCACCCGTCCCATCTTCGTATAAGAAGGTTGGCACTTCCGTCTCCGGTTGGAAGTAGTTACGACTGATGCCCATATGCACCAGGAACTCTTCAGGATACGCACTAATAGGGATGCGGTTGGTATCTATGGTATCCGCATCCGTCGCGCTATATGAACCACGGAGTGGGCGCTCATCCATCGGTAAAGACCTTTGGGTATAGAACCCAATTCCTTAGGGCATCTATCTTTTCCGTATAACACTGCAAGCGCCCTGAGCGCTTGGAGAAAGATACCTACCCATTTGACCACGACGTGTGGTAAAAAGCACAGAATAAGTGCACGTTAGGGTTAATCGCCAACAGGTGATAGTTCACTTCAAAATTGGTTATTTTTGCTGCACCTATGCAGTGCAGCTGAGAAATATGAAGACGGAAGAAACTTAGAATATCATAAAGGAAAAGCAAAATATCAGAATATCGAAAAACCGCGTATATACCCCCACCTTCCCTTCGGGGAAGTCCGCTATACATGCATCCGCATCCGGAACTTCGGGATGCAGTGCCAATGGGATATAATAATCCGAGGAAAACTGACGTAGTTCAACCTCGATTATATCAGAAGCAATCTCAGACAATTGAAGAACCATGGTTACTAATGGCGCACTCGCTGTTACCTAATAAAATAGTGGATTTCTGAATAAGCTATGAAAGGAATTAACAATGGCAGAATTTTCACTGTGGTACTCACAGTAAAAAGAAGGCGGAAGTGTATATAGGGTTACCAAACCCTAAAATCAGTACCACGTGGATCCCACTAACCTAATCGTGTGGCTAGAATACCATGGGGTACAAGCACTTTTTCACGTTTTTTGAAGGACAAGTGGATGACCTCCCCATTTACCGAGGCATTTTTGAGACTTTTTTGGACTAGGTACATGGTCCAAATTTTTGGCGGTAGATATTCGATTTTTTCCCCGCCACGCTTACCGCTGACATTACTAGTCTAGCATCTGCGGTTAATACCAACGCATACTAGACTGGGGGACATGATGACGTATAGTCCATATTCGGGTCACGAACCCGATTAATGAACATTACTAATACCCAAGCCCACCACGAATGGGCTATCATAACAATGAATTTGGCCATCATGCTAATGGTTTGGACTCACGAAAGCCCAAATCCAAAGTTATTTATGGTTTTGATACGTATATCTCTTATTTAAGGGATATATATCAAAACAACCGGATATACCGAAGAGTAAGGAACACGTATCCAATAAGGATTTCGTGCCAATATAAAGGATATCATAACTCTCGTTAAAGGTACGACTTACAACCCTAGCTCTTCTATACAACCCTAAAACCGATTACTTACTCTCACGCCGGGGGATAATCGTGGGAGACAATGCCACGATAAGCCTAACGGTGTTTGTTTGCTTTCTTAGTATGCAGGTCTCAAGCATTAAGATCTGATTGATACGAGAACAGGAACCCAAATAAGGAACGCCCAACTTTTGTATCAACAATTATACGCTCAAAATATTTTGAAAAAAAAATGTTGCTCAACATATGTTTTCCAAAGGAAAAAAAATGTTTCTTGATTGATTGACGCTAAACCACCTAACTTAAATTAACCAAAGAATGGTCAACTAAGTCAAATAGCCTAGATCAATACTCCGGGTAATATAATGTATCACCGGGTCGTTAAATCCCGTTGAGGTGTGAAATGTGACTTTAGCGTATTCGTAATCGGGTGTTATTCACAGAAAAGGGTTATGATCAAAATTATTTGGAAATTATTAACAAATATATCTTAGGAAAGCTATGTGATTGATTACGGGAATTTGGATTACGAAGATTTGAGCTAAAACCTAAAAACGTACGTTTTGATTAAAAACGTACACAGACAAACAAAACGAAAAATACAACTGATGGACTGGAAGGGTTAAAAGTGTAAATTTGGTATTTTTACAATCCTATTAATTAAAGACAATTTTAAGAAAATTAAAAACTGTTTTTACACTATTTAATTATTTATTATTAATTAATTACTAATTATCTATTTATTACTAATTAAATTAATTAGAATTACTAAAAATACTAAAAAGGCTTAGAAAATTAAGAAAAATTTTATAAATCTAATTAACCATCATAGGAATCCTAAAAAATTATAAAAAGTTTATTTTATGTATTTTTAAACTAATTCACTAATTATTAACCTAATTACTTATTAATTTCTAATTAAACTAATTATATTATAAAAAATAGAAAATGAACAGTAAAAATTCTAGAAAAATTTATAAAAATGTTTTAACTAAAATAGAAGCTAGAAAAATTATAAAAACTATGTTATACTATATAAAATCTAATTATGCTATTTAATTGATTAATATTAATTAAAACTAAATTAAACTAAAATTAATTAGAAGAACCAATAAAAGACAAAATAAAAATCTGGAAAAATTTATAAAATTATTTTAACCTAAAATATAATTTCTAAAAATATAAAAGTGACATATTACTTTTAAATAATCTAAAAAGAAAAATAAAATTGATAAATCATATTAAATAGAAGCTATCACTAATATTAAAGTTGGTTTTTTGGTTTTTTTCTTTTTCTAAACTGATTATAAACTAAAAATAAGAACTTTAACAAAAACACTTTTACTACACCCCAAAAAATAAGCACTTGAAGTGCTTATTAATCCCACAGTTGACTTTTGTTGACTGTGGAGGTTTTTTAGCTCAAATGGAAGATGTGGGGTCCATAATGACAACTACTGGCTTCTCTGAGTTTAATACACTAGAATAAGCAAGAATAAGCCAAATTAGTGGCTTCAATAAGCCAAAAAGCACAAATAAGCTGTTTGCTCAATTGGTTTCTGAGTCAGATAAGGGACAAATTTTGGGGTCAAACAAAGTGGGGTCCACTGGTCTATAGGTCAAATAAAAGGTCAACCCTTGATCCTGGGTAGGAGGGGGGTTGAATGGTGCAAAGTAGGAGCTGTGGGACCCACTGGGTCAGTCACAAAACACGACCAAAGGTGTGGGTGTGAAACAGGTCTGCTGAGACAGGGCAAGGCCTTGCCCTGCAGTCAACTTCAAGGGGCAATTTGGTCCCTAGGAAAAAATCAAAAAAATGTAACAAACTTGGGAATAAAAAATACTACTGGTAGAGATAACACACAACAATTTTCAGACCTTAAATGACAACAAAAAATTCAAATCAATTCATGCCATTTTGGCAAAAATCTGCATATGGTACTTTTGACTTTTAGAGAAATTGTAAGATTTGACTTTTGTGAACTTATGTGGCTGATTTAATGATAAAATGTGTTGTGATGAACTATATGAAAACTATTTTAAGTAAAATCATCCATTTATAACAAGATTTGATGGGTTTGGACTTTAAAAATTCACCACAGTTGACTGTGGTGATCACTTCTTAGTGATTTTGACTTTTGCTAACTTTTGTACCAAGTGACTTGTTTCCCTGAGCTTGTATTCAATTAGATGACATGTAGAAACACAGACTTGCACAAATGAACAAGTAGAACAAGGCAAACAATCTAAAACCAAACACTCCTTTAAAATAAGTTATTGAAGAGATTTTAACTTAGACAAACATAAAACATAAATAAATGATTACTACTGATTTATATATGCTAATATTTAACTAAAATAAACTTAAATAAACAGTTAAAGCTACTTAATACTAAAGATGAAAGATTTTTAGCTTACAAAGCCTTCCAAGCCAACTGATTAGGACCAAAGAACCAAGTAAACCAATCCTAATGACTTCCACAAGTCCCTAACCCACTGCCATCCATGATTCACAGTGCTCCATGCTTTCTTCAACCTTTAATCACCAATTTTTTTATTTATTTTTATTTTTCTTAATTTTTTAGTATTTATCGAAAACTGAATTGAGAGTGTTCACACAAGCTTATGATGCTTATAAAATCTTGTTTCTGAGCTTGTGAGAGCTTCTGAGTAGATTAAACACACCTTAGATACCTTAATTAGAACTTGATAATTTGAAATGAGACTTTAATAAGTGAAAATGAGAATTAAACTTTAAACTGAACTTTCATTGATAAAAAGAGTTACAATGCATTGAAAATAAACTGAAACTACATAAAAACTAAGAAAATTACACACACTAAGCTCATATGAGCTAAACTATATATAACGAGCTACAATAATCCCTAAATCATCCCACATGAGCTCCTTTTGAATTCTGAGGGTCCCACATGACTTCTCTTTGACCTCTGACCAAATCCCAGCTGTTGAATTGAGTTTTGATCACCCCTAGCCATTGGATTGAATTTTGGCGCCAAAACTTATACGGGTAAGGTTTAGTGGTACTGGTGGGGGGTTGGTGAGGAGAGTTATTGTGGTGGGATATTTAGGTGAGGGAATTTATTGTGGGTGGCTTTTGGTTGGAAAAAGGTGAGGAGGGGGGATGGATTAGTCCCTGGTTTTGCGCGGTTGTGTTGGGGGAGAAGAAGGGTCAAACTGCGTTGACCGGGGGATTATTTAAAACGGTTAGGAAGTGGGCCGGAGTATAAGTTTTGGGCTTGGGGGTTTGCTTTTTGGACCAGGCCATGAGGGGTGGATAAGGGTAGTTTGGTTTTGGGTTTAATTTTACAAAAGGGTCCGGTTTGGTAACTAGTATTGCACAAGGACCATTTTTGTAATTTTGGAAAAGATGAGGGGCTGAAATGGTAATGTCTCCAAAGTAATCATAAGGACCAATGTTGCCAATATCCATAACTCCAAGAACCATTTTTGTATTTTTCCAATTTTTTAAAATTCCAAACTTCCCAGGGACCACTTTTGCCATTTTTGTATTTTTCAGGGACTAAATATGTAATTTTGGAAAACTTGCAACCCAAATGTAATATTTTGTGAAATTGACTTTCAAAACTTTGGGTTGACTTTTTCTCTCAAAATAAATGCTTAGGGACTAAATTTGACAAGTTTTGAAACTTGGGGGACTGAAACTGCCAATACTGCAAACTTTGTACATTTTTTTCTTTGTTTTTGCACATTTTGCTTTTAAAACACATAAAACACAATCCCTGGGATAATTTAAGTATTTTGATATCTTTTTGATTATTTTTGTGCGTTTTGGCAGTTTAAATATATCAAAAACGATGAGTGTTTGAGCACTCATCAATCCCTCACACTGAACTATTGCTAGTCCCTAGCAATCTTTTTAGAAAACTTGATGGATTTTAAACTCTTTACCAAAAGCCATCACTTCTGGAGTAGCCAGGTGTAAGAACTGTGGCACACCTGATAACCGTGTGATTTTGAGCAAACCACCAGCTTTCAACGGATTTGTTAAGTCTTTACCAAGAGCCGTTTGCTCCTGGACTAGCCAGCATCTTGATGGACCTAGTCAACATTTTGGTGAGCTGATTACCAATTATGGATTTTCCACGGCCTTTACCACAAGCCATAGTCTTGCGGGCTAGCCAACTCGTTTGTTTTCGGGGAGTTGAGGAACCATACAATTTTGGGCAAATTGCCAGCCGTCAACGGATTTGATTTATCTTTACCAAGAGCCGTTTGCTCCTGGATTAGCCAATCCCTTTTGTCGCTTAGACAAGGCGGACTGATTACCACAAAAATTTTTGAAATAAAGTGAAAAATTTTGAAATTTTTGGCCAAAAACGGGGGTACTTGAAAGATATTTTGATAAAATTCGTTAGAATTTCCCCCCCCCCCCCCCCCCCCCACACTTAGAAATGAATATTATCCTCAATATTCAAAGTCCCGGCTATTATGCCGAAGCTATGAACGTAAAAAGCCAAGATTCGAATCTAACTGTGGACATACCAATTTTCACTTTATTTCTATATATATACAACTTTTTTTTTTTGAGAGCTTTATATACATATATACATTTTTTCAAACAGCGGGGGGTTGGCCATTCCCCCACACTAGGTGGTAGAAAATAGAAAGAATCAGAGATACGGGTGAAAACCCGTATTGTTGCTAGTTTTTGTTCATCGAGTCGCTAGCTTGATTCTATCCCCGAATTCAATTGTCCTTGGGGAAAGTTTGGAGATCCGGGACGACCATGGATGGTACGTCCTCTCCAAAGTAGTGCTTTAACCGATGTCCATTCACTTTGAAGTTAGGACCGTCATTTTGAGATAATTCGACGGTACCATAAGGATAAACTTTTGTGATAGTGAATGGACCAGTCCATCGGGTTTTGAGCTTTCCCGAGAAGATCTTGAGTCTAGAGTTGAAAAGAAGGACTCGATCACCAACGTTAAAAACGCGGTTTTTGATTTTTGAGTCATGAATCTTTTTTATCTCTTGTTTATAGATCAAAGAGTTCTCGTAAGCTTGATCACGAAGTTCGTTTAATTCATTTAGTTGAACTTTTCTGTGATCACCCGCCGTTCTGAGGTCGAAATTGGCATGCTTGAGGGCTCAATAGGCTTTATGCTCAAGCTCGATCGGAAGATGGCACGCTTTCCCGTACACAAGTTTATAAGGCGTACACCCAATGGGTGTTTTGTAAGCCGTACGGAAAGCCCAAAGTGCATCATCTAATTTGTCCGACCACGATGCACGATTCTCAGCTACAGTTCTTTCCAAGATTCTTTTAATGCCCCGATTGGACACTTCGACTTGTCCACTCGTTTGAGGGTGGTACGCAGTAGAAAGACGGTGAGTCACATCGTACTTTTGCATGACTTTGTCAAATTTGTCATTACAGAAGTGCGTACCCCGGTCACTAATAATAGCACGTGGAGTTCCGAATCGGGCAAAAAGAGCTTTTAAAAATTTCACAACTACTCGGGCATCATTTGTGGGTAAAGCTTTCGCTTCAACCCATTTTAACAAGTACTCAACTGCCACGAGTATGTATTTGTTGCCGTGAGAGGATGGCAATGGCCCCATAAAGTCGATGCCCCAGATATCAAAGATTTCACAAACTTGAATTGCATTTTGAGGCATTTCATTCTTTTGTGAAATATTCCCGTGACGCTAACAAGCGTCACAGGACTTGACCAAATCTTGGGCATCCTTGTAGATCGAGGGCCAATAAAAGCCGGAATCAAACACCTTTTTGGCGGTGTAGTTTGGATTGTGGTGGCCCCCCGTGGGACCAGCATGGCAATCCTTTAAGATTTCAGCGGCTTCCTGACCATACACACACCGCCGGATGACTTGATCCGCGCATATCTTGAACAAGTAGGGGTCGTCCCAAAAGTAATGTTTTACGTCTTTGAAAAATTTATTTTTTTTTGTTGGGACGACATCCCTTTCACAATGAAGTTACCCGCAAGATAGTTTGCAAAGTCGGCAAACCATGGGGTAATCGAGTCTCCACGAAATGAAACCACATTAAGGGTTTCAAGAGGAAATGTTTCATTTATTTCCTTTTTCTCGAAAGCATTTTGGTGAGGGTTTTCAAGACGGGAGAGATGATCAGCAGCTAGGTTCTCAGCTCCTTTTTTATCACGAATAATGATATCAAATTCCTGAAGGAGGAGAACCCATCGGAGGAGTCTCGGCTTTGCATCTTGTTTTGCAAATAGATACTTCAAAGCCGAATGATCCGTATACACTATGCTTTTAGTCAGAATCAGATATGGCCGGAATTTTTCAAAAGCATACACCACAGCTAATAATTCTTTTTCAGTGGTGGTGTAATGACTTTGAGCCTCGGTCATAGTCTTGTTGGCATAGTGTATAGGCTGAAAATGTTTTGTTTTGCGTTGCCCCAAGACTGCCCCTAGCGCATAATCACTAGCATCACACATGAGGTCGAAGGGCAAGTCCCAATCGGGGGCAACAAGAATCGGTGCCTCGGTAAGCCTTTTCTTTAATGTTTCAAAGGCTTCGATGCACTCAGGGGAGAAGATAAAAGGAGCATCCTTCTCGAGGAGATGGGTCATAGGCCGGGCGATTTTAGAAAAATCTTGAATAAACCTACGGTAGAAACCGGCGTGACCCAAAAAGCTCCTAACACCTTTCACAGTCGTGGGATGAGGCAATTTTGTAATGACGTCCACTTTGGCACGGTCAACCTCAATCCCATCTTTTGAAATTTTATGGCCGAGGAGAATGCCCTCTTTGACCATAAAGTGACTCTTCTCCCAATTTAGACATAACTTTGTGTCTTCACAACGTTTTAGCATGCTGTCTAAATGGGAGAGACATGATTGGAACGAATTCCCAATGACCGAAAAATCGTCCATGAAGACCTCCATACTTCTCCCGATCATGTCGGAAAAAATGGCCATCATACAGCTTTGAAACGTGCCCGGAGCATTACATAGGCCAAATGGCATACGTTTATATGCGAAGGTTCCATAGGGGCACGTAAAAGTGGTCTTTTCTTGGTCTTGCGGGTCAATGGGAATCTGAAAGTAACCCGAGAAACCATCGAGGAAGCAATAGTACTCATTCCCCGCTAATATCTCGAGCATCTGATCCATAAAGGGCAGAGGAAAATGATCCTTACGGGTGGCGTCATTCAATTTACGATAATCAATGCAGACGCGCCAACCCATAACCAAACGAGTTGGAATTAACTCATTTTCCTCGTTTGTGACAACAGTAATGCCACCCTTTTTTGGAACACAGTGAACTGGGCTGACCCAAGGACTGTCCGAGATAGGGTAAATCAATCCGGCATCAAGAAGTTTTAAGACCTCTTGTTTGATAACCTCGTGAATTTTTGGATTCACCCTTCTTTGATGTTGGACCGCAGGTTTGAAGTCATCCTCCATTAATATCTTGTGAGTACAAAACTCCGGGTCGATGCCCTTGATATCGGAAGACGCCAAGCAATTGCTCGCTTATGAGACTTCAAAACCTGTATAAGAGCAACCTTTTCCTCAACACTTAAGTCTTTAGCAATAATGACGAGCAATTTATCATCACCCTCCAGAAATGCATATTCAAGATGAGGCGGCAAGTCCTTAAGTTCAACCGCAGGAAAGTCATCAGTTTTCTCAACATTTTTGACTTCCTCCGTATGAAGTGTTTGTGGTAGAACAGGAAGATGAGAGGGATCTTCGTTTAATAACTTTTCAAGCGTGAGAATATCCCCCTCGAGGTCAATCTCTTGGTTATCGACTCCATCGGGAGTCGAATCACTGTTGAGATAGGCCTCAATTTCTTCTAAGACGAAGTCACTTCCTTCAAACGGAGTGAGGGAAGGAGAAGAATTGGCAATAATGGGGTGAGAAGATGGAGTGAAGTTTTTACTCAGAGAATCATCGACAAAACCTAAAACCTCTTGAGCGTACTCCTCAGACGCAACATCAATGACATCAATTCAGTTAACCGTTTCGGCGTCATAATTAGAGGAGTACCTCGAAGTTTGATCGAGGTTAAAGGTTACAGCTTCATTACCAACACGAAGAGTTATTTCCTCTTCGTGCACATCAATTAACGCACGACCCGTCCTTAAGAATCCTCTCCCAAGAATGAGAGGAACTCGTGGGTCAGCATCGAACTTAACAACAACGAAGTCAGCGGGGAAATGGAACTTTCCTACTTTCACGAATACATCTTCGGCAATGCCAAGAGGATGAGAGATTGAACGGTCGGCAAGCTCGAGAGTCATGCACGTAGGAGTGAGTTGAGGAAGAGAGAGTTTCTCCCACACAGAGTAAGGCATCAGGTTGATGCTAGCGCCAAGATCAGCTAAGGCGAAGCATTCAACCATCCCAGGGAAAACACATGGAATGAGAAATCTCCCAGGGTCTCCAAGCTTCTTGGGAAGCTTCTTTAAGATAACTGCTGAGCAGTTTTCGTTCAATGGAGTCTTTGCCATTTCGTACAATTTTTCCTTGTTGCTTAACAAGTTCTTGATCATCGATGCGAATTTGGGCATCAGGATGATAGCATCCGCAAGGCTAACGTCAAAATGCAAATCTTGAAAGATTTGATAAAATTTATCCATTTGGTGACTAGCCTTTTCGCGGAGCTTATGCTCATTAAGTCTTGACGGGTATGGTAGTGAAGGTTTGGATTTAGGGTTCTCTCCAGGAGTTGTTGATGGTTCAAATACAACTCCCGGTTTTGGTACAAGTCCAGATTTTGGTACTATTTCTGGAACAACCTGAGGGTGGACGTGTGCGGTACTTTGTGGGCTAGTAAATTGCACCTTGTCCGTGGTTGCCTTAGGCTCAATTTCAACTTCCTCGGGATAAAGAGGAGGAGGAATAGGAGGAATAGGAGGCTCTTCATAAGCTTTACCACTTCGTGTAGTAATAGCTTTGAGTTCACCCTTGGGGTTAACAACTGTATTAGCCGGGAGACCTCCTGATGTAGAGGGTGGAGTGAGATGATTCATAAGACTGGCAAGCATATTTTCAATCTTGCCTTGATTTTGATCAATTTTGTTGTTTGTTTGCATCAACTCACTCTTCAGCTCTTGACCCTGTTTGGTTATTGATGATTGGAAATCATTTTTCAAATTTGAGATTTGATTTTGCATTGCCCTCATTTTGGTCTCATTAACTTTGATGTAGTTATTGAGCTCGTTTGGGAGGGGATCTTGATAATTTGGAGCTGAATACCCTTGATTACCCCTTTGGGGTGGGTACTGATTGACGGGGGCAGGATTTTGATTTTGCAAATTAGGCCCCCTTGGTGGATTAGGATTAAACCTATTTGGATTTTGAGGAAAACCGGGTGGTCCACCCTGATTGCTAGCCCGGTAATTTGGCTCCACTTGAGGACGGTATTGGTTACCTCCTTGGATGGAATTGCCGGCTATTGCATTTACTTCGAATGGATTGCCTTCAGTGGCAGTGCAATTATAATATGAATGTGGACCACCACAAGTGACACAAACTTCTATCTTTTTGATTTCAGCTTGTGGAGAAGGAGAAGAATCTTTCTTGTTTTGGGCGAGAACAAATGCATGGACAGCTTCCGTGAGTTTGTCGAGTCTAGCATCGGTGCTAGACTGAGCCACGGGCGATGAAGAAGAAGGAACAACATCCCTTTGGGAAACAACCGATCTGCTTCGGGCAATGCGGACCTTAGATTTATTCTCAATGATCGCTAAAGCTTCCTTTGTGGTGCGATTCAAGAAGTTACCTCCTACGGAGGCATTTAGAGAGTCTTGATCGGATTGGCTTACACCATTGTAGAAAGTATCAAGTGTCATGAGATCAGAGAAACCGTGGTGAGGGCATTTTCGGAGCAATTCCTTGTAACGATCCCATGCCTCACTAAAGGATTCATCAAATTTTTGCGTGAATTTCATGATCTCCATCTTGAGACTTGTGGTTTTGGAAGGAGGAAAGAATTCATTCACGAACTTTTTCACAAGATCTTCCCATGTCTCAATAGATCGTGGAGGTTGCTTTTCAAGCCAAATCCGGGCTTGTCCCTCCAGGGAGAATGGGAAGAGAAGAAGTTTGATTGCATCACAGGGGACATCTTTGCATTTGATGGTGTATGTGATTTTATTGAACCATCGAATGTGATCTTGAGGATCGTCCCTCTCATAACCGTAGAATTGACGTGATGTGGCCAGATTTATTAATCATGTTTTAAGCTCAAAATTATCGGCCATGATTGTTGGAACAACGATAGCATCTCCGTAACCCTCGACGGGTGCTTGGAGAAGCTCGTTCATAGTGGGTTCAGCTGCCATGATGACAGCTGGAGGTGGAACAGTACGGATCTCAGATCCGACTGTTGGTGCAGAACGTCTACGAGGTCTTCGAGGTTTCCGAACCAGCTCACGTAATGGGCTAGTGGACCTTGAAGAACGAGTGCGCATGCACTAGGGATAAAAACTTTTTGGACAATATTTTTGTTATCGTCCCGTAATCCAGACTCGTTTCTCTTTAAGAATCACCTTAAAAGAAAACCGAATCAGAAAACGTTACGATATGGTTTTGTTGTTTTTTTTTTTTTTTTTTTTTTTTTTTTTACTTTTTTTGGGTGTTTCAACACTTTAGGAAAAGTGTCAATGACATTTTTATGTGTTTTGATTTTGAAAATATTCACAAGTGATGGTATTTGTACCGTGAGTGAGGTGAGATAACACTAATCTCGAAAGACGCTACAGAAACGCGCACACTTCCCCGGCAGCGGCGCCATAAATTGATTGAGGCTAAACCACCTAACATAAATTAACCAAAGAATGGTCAACTAAGTCAAATAGCCTAGATCAATACTCCGGGTAATATAATGTATCACCGGGTCGTTAAATCCCGTTGAGGTGTGAAATGTGACTTTAGCGTATTCGTAATCGGGTGTTATTCACAGAAAAGTGTTATGATCAAAATTATTTGGAAATTATTAACAAATATAGCTTAGGAAAGCTATGTGATTGATTACGGGAATTTGGATTACGAAGATTTGAGCTAAAACCTAAAAACGTCCGTTTTGATTAAAAACGTACACAGACAAACAAAACGAAAAATACAACTGATGGACTGGAAGGGTTAAAAGTGTAAATTTGGTATTTTTACAATCCTATTAATTAAAGACAATTTTAAGAAAATTAAAAACTATTTTTATACTATTTAATTATTTATTATTAATTAATTACTAATTATCTATTTATTACTAATTAAATTAATTAGAATTACTAAAAATACTAAAAAGGCTTAGAAAATTAAGAAAAATTTTATAAATCTAATTAACCATCATAGGAATCCTAAAAAATTATAAAAAGTTTAATTTATGTATTTTTAAACTAATTCACTAATTATTAACCTAATTACTTATTAATTTCTAATTAAACTAATTATATTATAAAAAATAGAAAATGAACAGTAAAAATTCTAGAAAAATTTATAAAAATGTTTTAACTAAAATAGAAGCTAGAAAAATTATAAAAACTATGTTATAATATATAAAATCTAATTATGCTATTTAATTGATTAATATTAATTAAAACTAAATTAAACTAAAATTAATTAGAAGAACCACTAAAAGACAAAATAAAAATCTGGAAAAATTTATAAAATTATTTTAACCTAAAATATAATTTCTAAAAATATAAAAGTGACATATTACTTTTAAATAATCTAAAAAGAAAAATAAAATTGATAAATCCTATTAAATAGAAGCTATCACTAATATTAAAGTTGGTTTTTTGGTTTTTTTCTTTTTCTAAACTGATTATAAACTAAAAATAAGAACTTTTAACAAAAACACTTTTACTACACCCCAAAAAATAAGCACTTGAAGTGCTTATTAATCCCACAGTTGACTTTTGTTAATTGTGGAGGTTTTTTAGCTCAAATGGAAGATGTGGGGTCCACAATGACAACTATTGGCTTCTCTGAGTTTAATACACTAGAATAAGCAAGAATAAGCCAAATTAGTGGCTTCAATAAGCCAAAAAGCACAAATAAGCTGTTTGCTCAATTGGTTTCTGAGTCAGATAAGGGACAAACTTTTGGGGTCAAACAAAGTGGGGTCCACTGGTCTATAGGTCAAATAAAAGGTCAACCCTTGATCCTGGGTAGGAGGGGGGTTGAATGGTGCAAAGTAGGAGCTGTGGGACCCACTGGGTCAGTCACAAAACTCCACCAAAGGTGGGGGTGTGAAACAGGTCTGCTGAGACAGGGCAAGACCTTGCCCTGCAGTCAACTTCAAGGGGCAATTTGGTCCCTAGGAATAAATCACAAAAATGTAACAAACTTGGGAATCAAAAATACTACTGGTAGAGATAACACACAACAATTTTCAGACCTTGAATGACAACAAAAAATTCAAATCAATTCATGCCATTTTGGCAAAAATCTGCATATGGTACTTTTGACTTTTAGAGAAATTGTAAGATTTGACTTTTGTGAACTTATGTGGCTGATTTAATGATAAAATGTGTTATGATGAACTATATGAAAACTATTTTAAGTAAAATCATCCATTTATAACAAGATTTGATGGGTTTGGACTTTAAAAATTCACCACAGTTGACTGTGGTGATCACTTCTTAGTGATTTTGACTTTTGCTAACTTTTGTACCAAGTGACTTGTTTCCCTGAGCTTGTATTCAATTAGATGACATGTAGAAACACAGACTTGCACAAATGAACAAGTAGAACAAGGCAAACAATCTAAAACCAAACACTCCTTTAAAATAAGTTATTGAAGAGATTTTAACTTAGACAAACATAAAACATAAACAAATGATTACTACTGATTTATATATGCTAATATTTAACTAAAATAAACTTAAATAAACAGTTAAAGCTACTTAATACTAAAGATGAAAGATTTTTAGCTTACAAAGCCTTCCAAGCCAACTGATTAGGACCAAAGAACCAAGTAAACCAATCCTAATGACTTCCACAAGTCCCTAACCCACTGCCATCCATGATTCACAGTGCTCCAAGCTTTCTTCAACCTTTAATCACCAATTTTTTTATTTATTTTTATTTTTCTTAATTTTTTAGTATTTATCGAAAACTGAATTGAGAGTGTTCACACAAGCTTATGATGCTTATAAAATCTTGTTTCTGAGCTTGTGAGAGCTTCTGAGTAGATTAAACACACCTTAGATACCTTAATTAGAACTTGATAATTTGAAATGAGACTTTAATAAGTGAAAATGAGAATTAAACTTTAAACTGAACTTTCATTGATAAAAAGAGTTACAATGCATTGAAAATAAACTGAAACTACATAAAAACTAAGAAAATTACACACACTAAGCTCATATGAGCTAAACTATATATAACGAGCTACAATAATCCCTAAATCATCCCACATGAGCTCCTTTTGAATTCTGAGGGTCCCACATGACTTCTCTTTGACCTCTGACCAAATCCCAGCTGTTGAATTGAGTTTTGATCACCCCTAGCCATTGGATTGAATTTTGGTGCCAAAACTTATACGGGTAAGGTTTAGTGGTACTGGTGGGGGGTTGGTGAGGAGAGTTATTGTGGTGGATTAGTTATGTGAGGGAATTTATTGTGGGTGGCTTTTGGTTGGAAAAAGGTGAGGAGGGGGGATGGATTAGTCCCTGGTTTTGCGCGTGTAACCACCGGTAAATTTTCACTTAAATTAAACTAATACTTATCCATTTTTCCCCGTCTTAATTTTTTTTTAAACATTATCAGTTTAACTAATCACAACAACTAACTAATATGATGTAACTCACATGCTACTTAAACGTGTTCACTTAAGTTCATTTTGAATAAATATTTAGATATGTCAAGTATAAAACCCTATGACATTATACCTACTACTTTATATTAATACGTTAATATACGATAATTAAACGTTCAACTTAAACGTTTTCTATCTATAAGAATTTTTCCGAAACCCTAAGTTATTATAACTATGATTTTAAATAAATCATAAACTCTAAAGTACGATACTCTAAATCTAATGTATAAGTTTCTAAAGCATAAAACCTTGACCTAACATTATATCCCGATTAAAACCCTAATTCTCCAAAACTATGATTTTATGTGACAAAATCACAACCCTAATTAGTGTGTACAAGATTTCTAATATATATATATATATATATATATATATAAAAGTACAAGTCATCCAAGCTAAGGTACAAGTCATCATAATATTATTATAAATTCATTATAATCCTCAATGTACTTATCCTTAAACACACAATACAAGCATATTTTACACAAACCCAAACTCTAGTATTTTTGTAAATGTTAAACTAAATATATAAGTCTCTAAATTAGTGTACAAGTGTCTAATATACAAAACTTAAAAATAACATTTTTACTAAACTAAATTTATTTAAAACTTAATCTAAATATATACAAATGCAAATCCTATAATCCTAGTATAAATATACTACCCTTTAAGCTCTATTTGAAATTTCCTTTTTATTTCTTAAGTATGTTCACTTAAAATATAACCCACACTAAATTACATTTTTTTTTCTAAATATTATTTAACCTAAACTTTAACTTAAGTTAATTATATCATTTAACTTAAGGTACTTATCAATAAGCCTTAGGAATAAGACTTAAGCATGATTGATCCCTAACTAATCTATGGTTCGAATTACACTAGGAAGGCAATTAAGTGAATTCTAGATACCACTTGTAATTACCCTCACCATAGAATCTCTTCTAGCTTCTCATATAAACACATAAGCATGCATGCTAGATATTTATCTTTGGTCAAACAATGTAGGTAAAATACTTGGTTAGCAAAGTTACCACCTCATTTGCTTTTCAAATCATCATACGAGCCTTTCATTTGGCAGATTAGGGAAGAACTACACATCATATTGTCTCCTACAAACATTACATGATGAGCTAGTACCTTCAAGAATCCTTTCAACCTCTCTACTATATAAGTCGAACATTAGCTATCTATTTTATCACAACCTGCTAAAAATCAATGCTCAGTAACCATGTGTACTTAATCTATTGATCCTACATAACTACATAAAAGTTTAGGAAGGAGTATTAGAAGAAGCAATAAGAGGAGATAGTGTAGCTTTCATTTCAAGTTTCATTGTCCAAAAGCTCATCTCTACTAGCACCATAACTAAGTAAGTATCTTTATCACCCATCTTGCTCTTTTGTATACATTTATTAGTACCAAATTTCTGTTACAGTAGCTTAGTAACGAGCTTAGGATAAAACCATTTTGATCTTTTCTTTTCTTTTTCTGTTTTGGTCGAGCAAACAAACACCCTCTATTGTTTTTCTTGTTGATATTTTAAGAACACTAGACTATAGGACACTCACATATTGTTGAAGAAAATATTTTTAGAAGAACGTAGCAATTTGAATCATCAAAAATGAGTAAACAAGTCAAAAGTTATAGTAAATTGAAGTTATATAAAAACCTACTGTTACAGCAGGCTAAATAACGCAAAACGAGGCCTTTCTGGTCCGTTTTGTCAAAAACTTAAAACATGAAAGTTCTCCGGAACGACGTTTTCTTCAAAAACTCTTTAGACCTCAAGTCATAAAAATGTATAACGAACGATGTTTTTATTTAAATTCAGAACTGATTTTTAGAAAAGACAACAGCAGACCCCAGTTTTGTGTGCTTAATTTCGAATAGTAAACGAGCTTGTAAAATACTAGATTTTGGCATGTTTAAAGACCACTAAGAGGGCTAAACATAGGAAAAAGAATCAGCCATTTTCATTGAGAAACGAGGGAGAACGGGGCGTTTAAAATAGGTGTTTTTCTGTGTCGAGTATATATTGGATCGCAAGTTTCTGTTATTTATTCTGAGATCGTGGGATCAAATCAGGCCATAATATTTCACAAGAATACTTCTATAACACTTATAAACATTTTAGAAAAGGAATCGTAAAAAGTTTCGAGGTAAAACGCAAGA
Organism: Artemisia argyi; assembly: GCA_030686995.1. Classification (NCBI taxonomy): domain Eukaryota; kingdom Viridiplantae; phylum Streptophyta; class Magnoliopsida; order Asterales; family Asteraceae; genus Artemisia; species Artemisia argyi. The sequence goes on along the minus strand of CM060701.1, from coordinate 154,546,719 downwards.
CATGGATTGTTTTTGATTAAAAGGATTTCGAGTGGGATCGGGGGTTAAACACAAGGATCAATTATGCCAAAAACTCTAAAATATTTCTATTGTTGGACTTGTTGTGTAATCGGGAAATCCCTAAGGGGTAAAAACTGTCCATTTTGAAACTTAAGGGTAGAAAGTGTCATTTAACCAAAGTTCAGGGGTAAAAGTTGTCATTTTTATATAGTTCAAGGGTAAAAGTTGCCAACTTAAGAAACTTGAGGGTTTAAAATGAAAATATATATAAACCCTAATTATTATTTAATATTATTATTATTATTATTTATTATTATTATTATTATTATTAAGTTTTATTTAAACTTAATATACCTTTTGTACCGTAACTAACAAACGAAGTATTCATTTAACGAACGGACAGAACCAAATCTTACGGATAAGAAAATATAATAAAATAATACTTATGAAACTACATATTGGTTCAATAGAATATTTAACCATTAAACTAAAATGAAACGAACATTGAAAAACTTATATAATCAGAAGCAATTACTAAAAACTTGACCTAATAAATCAGGTTTCAAGCCGGAGACGTTTATCAACTTCATTTAACTTTGTTTTCCATCCAGACTGCTCAGGTGAGTTCATAGTCCCACTATTTTTATATTGTTTTCAAACTTGTGGGGAGATACATGCTACAAACCGAACACAAGTATTTTCTGTATGTTATCCTGATTTATATTGCCTAAGTTCCCACTGTCGCTTTTCTTGATAAAAGTCCCTCATATCATGAACCATTAATCACTTGCGAGTGAACGCGAATATGGTAAATAGATCTATTGGAAGTTGACGGCCCATTTGTACTAGCCGGATAGATAGCTATAAGCTAGCCGGATTGATAGACAGATGTACTATATTTGAGTTACATAGGAGACCGACAAATTCCTACCGGAGGGCATTATTACTTTCATTTGGTTATGTTAGTAATAAAACATTATCTCGGTAATGTTCCAGCAGTTAACGTTTGCGTTCAAGAGGCTTAGAGCAATACACTGAAATAAGTGAAAATGAGAATTAAACTTTAAACTGAACTTTCATTGATAAAAAGAGTTACAATGCATTGAAAATAAACTGAAACTACATAAAAACTAAGAAAATTACACACACTAAGCTCATATGAGCTAAACTATATATAACGAGCTACAATAATCCCTAAATCATCCCACATGAGCTCCTTTTGAATTCTGAGGGTCCCACATGACTTCTCTTTGACCTCTGACCAAATCCCAGCTGTTGAATTGAGTTTTGATCACCCCTAGCCATTGGATTGAATTTTGGCGCCAAAACTTATACGGGTAAGGTTTAGTGGTACTGGTGGGGGGTTGGTGAGGAGAGTTATTGTGGTGGGATATTTAGGTGAGGGAATTTATTGTGGGTGGCTTTTGGTTGGAAAAAGGTGAGGAGGGGGGATGGATTAGTCCCTGGTTTTGCGCGGTTGTGTTGGGGGAGAAGAAGGGTCAAACTGCGTTGACCGGGGGATTATTTAAAACGGTTAGGAAGTGGGCCGGAGTATAAGTTTTGGGCTTGGGGGTTTGCTTTTTGGACCAGGCCATGAGGGGTGGATAAGGGTAGTTTGGTTTTGGGTTTAATTTTACAAAAGGGTCCGGTTTGGTAACTAGTATTGCACAAGGACCATTTTTGTAATTTTGGAAAAGATGAGGGGCTGAAATGGTAATGTCTCCAAAGTAATCATAAGGACCAATGTTGCCAATATCCATAACTCCAAGAACCATTTTTGTATTTTTCCAATTTTTTAAAATTCCAAACTTCCCAGGGACCACTTTTGCCATTTTTGGATTTTTCAGGGACTAAATATGTAATTTTGGAAAACTTGCAACCCAAATGTAATATTTTGTGAAATTGACTTTCAAAACTTTGGGTTGACTTTTTCTCTTAAAATAAATGCTTAGGGACTAAATTTGACAAGTTTTGAAACTTGGGGGACTGAAACTGCTAATACTGCAAACTTTGTACGTTTTTTTCTTTGTTTTTGCACATTTTGCTTTTAAAACACATAAAACACAATCCCTGAGATAATTTAAGTATTTTGATATCTTTTTGATTGTTTTTGTGCGTTTTGGCAGTTTAAATATATCAAAAACGATGAGTGTTTGAGCACTCATCATTGATTATAAATTATTTCAATTCTCTATCACTAACAAACAATAGAATTTAATAAATTTCCCATTCAATTTTACTTATCTGGTTTTAATTCTCCACTTCATTTCTAATATCTAAAATTCTTTCAACCAAACGTGCCCCAATTCTTCAAAATTCTTAAAAAAAAAACACCACGTGTAAAATTGCATACCCAAAAAAGGAGGCTTTTGTAATTTACTTATGTTGGTCCCTTTTACTAGGTTAATGTTGACTATTGTGTTAAACTAACAAAGTTCCATGGTTTGAACAAAGAAGTAAATGATTAACACTAATAAAAACGTAAACATAAAGATAAGAGATAAGATATTTTTCAACGTTTAATTCATATTAGAAGTTAATCAAAGAATTGTACCCAAGTGTTTGCAGAACAACACTTGGGACTGAAATGACAAGTATGGTAAAACTCGTCACTAAGAATCCGCCTCACTGACTGGAGAACCTTTCTTCTTAAGCTCGTCCTAAGCATCCTGAAGATGACTCACTGAGCGACTGTTCACTCAGTGACTTGATAATATTCACGGATATTAAACACTTAGGTTATTTTATGTTCAAATCTTGGTTAGAAGAAGTTTGGGGAATTCGATGACCCAACAGTCTCCCCCTATTTGGATATACAAATAGCCTAAGTGTTTCATGGTTCAGTGCGAGTGAGTAGAGGTCTTCTTCTCACACTGAGTGTTAATGTAATTTGAATAGGACACTGATAACTTTAAAAAAACTTCAATGTTCATTAATACCTATTACAGTTCCTAAGACAAATTACAAAATACAAAAGGATAGATGGTGTTGCAGATTCATACATCCAGCTTGTAACCTACAGCTTGAAGCTTAGCTCTCTTTGATCTCAGTACATGCTTGTCAGGATGCTCTTCAATCTTAGCTTTCAGGTCCAGGCAGAACCTCAAATTTTTAGCACTCTTAATGGGACAAGCCATCATGAGATATCCAAGCATTGCCTTGATCCTAGCCATATCAATATCAGACCATCTCTGGAAGGCAGGGTTCCCATATTCTTTAGTGAAGCACAGGCCTCTTTCAGGCCTCTCAAGGACCACGTTATTCACGAATGTGATTCTCTCAGGGAGTGATATGTCACAGTCTAGCATAAGGACCTTGATCTTAGGCTCCAATTCTATAGGCATCCTTTTCCTTTTGGGGATCTTTGAGGGAGCAACCTGAGTTGTTGGAGCTGGAAGGAGAGAAGGGATATCAAGTACTTCAGGCATGTTCTTCAGCCTTTCGTATCTCAGCTTCATTGCTTTCAAAAGTTTAAGGGCCACTGCATTTTGCTTCTTGGCAATGATAGGTCGAAACTCATCCAGTTCAGTGATGCCAAATTCAAAGAACTTGAATGGTTTGTGAACATCAAGAATTCTTTTGTCAGGCCCCCTGAAGACAGTTTTGACAGCAGGATTGGTGTTGCGATGAATCTGAATGTCAGTGATAGGTTCTGGTCTCAGTCTTTCTTTCATCACCCAGGTATATCTCTCAATCCTATCTTTTCTGAGCTGCGCATCCTTCCTGAGCTTTTCTTCCATTTCCTTTTGAAGAGCACACCACTTCTCTTCTTGAGCTTTCTTGAAAGCTTCACCAGCTTGCCTACCAGCAAGTGCCTTAGGATCCAACCCAATTTTCTCAGCTTCCTCATTCACAACCTTAATAAGAGCAGGCTTGCTCATCCTTTCTTCCTTAGCTACTTCCTTAACTGCTCAACCCTTTCCATATAAGACTGTATTTTTTCTTTAGTGAGGTGATATACAACTCTATAGATTTCATATGGAACCTTGATGAGTTCATCAGGGTCATGCCTGACATGGGAAGAAGTAGGAACCAACATAGTTTCAGGCTTAGTTGTTGTGAGAATACTTTTGCCTTTATCCTGTTGGTTTGTTGAGGGAACAGTTGTTTCAGGAGCCTGATATGAGGAGATAAGAGTGTCCTGAGTGACATGCTCCCCCTCAGTGTGAGATGAAGGTTGTCCTCTTGAAGTAACATCAGTAGCTTTTGGCTGACTCGTGGAGGATTCTAGTGCTTCAGTGGAAGGAGCTTCAGTGACTGTCTCCCCCTCAACGGTTGCCGAAGCCATAGTGAGGCCAAGAGTTGGAGATCTCACTGATGCCGATGGAGTGGTGCCCTTGAAGGCTTGATAAATCTCAGACATCATGGACTTGTTGTCAGACATGTCCTGCTGAATGATAGATACCTTGGCTTCAAGAGCAGCTTGAGTACCTTCAAGTGTTGTCATTCGAGAACCAAGATTCCATGCCATAGAACTTGAAGCTTTAGACTGATCTGCCACAGCTTATTCCAAGGCAGTGAGAGAGGACTTGACAGAGTCCACTGAGGTGCTGAGAGACTGAAGATTGGAAGACTTCATCAAGTTGAGTAGCTCAGTGAGGTTACCAGAGTTTTGCTGATAAGTCTCAAAGGCCCAAAGAAGCTTCCTGGTGAGTTTAGGGTCATTCTTGACTGATTCTTGAACAGATTTAACCCCTGCATTTAGCTTGTTAAGGGATTCAATAAACTGGTTGAGGTGAGAGACAAGCTTCGTCAGTGAGAAGTCAATGGATGAGTTTTGTTCCCGAACATCAACATAGAATTCCTAAACCAAATCCTTAAGATCGAAGTAGTGAACTGCCTACTCAATATGCATGTCGAAGACTTCATCAGTGACCCCACTGTATAAGGCATTGGTGGCCTTCTTTATGAACTTGACCAAGACTCGCTCAGCGAGAGGAGATGTATCATCATCAGAAGGTTCAGACTCTGGTTGTGAATCAGTAGCTTCATGGACAGGAGACTAAGGATTTGGTTTAGTGATTTGTTCCTCAGTGTCCATATCCTCTACGGCTTCAAACACTTCCTCCTCATTGTGGAACTCATCATCAGAGAATAGAGCTGCCTGAATGTCAGCCATGGACTGAATCTGCAAAATTGGGTTAGCCGGCTCCTCTTTATAAGAAGACTTGCCTTAGTTTTGGCCAGGTCCTGACCCCTTAATTCCAGCAGACTAGGTTTTATCTGCCTAGTCCTTAGAGTCAGTTCCTGAGGAATGCGCACCTTCGGGAGTGGGTGTAGGATCCATATCAGTAGGTGGTCGCATGCCCCCTGAGTCTTTCTCCCCTGAGTCCTCTTCAGACACTGATGGGTATTTTTCAGAGGCATCCTTAGGAACCGTGATTGTTGTTTCTCTATCAGCAGGTTTTATATTTCCCTCTGATTCTTTGGGATGAGTAGTGTTGCCCTCAGACAAAAGCTTTGATTTACGAATGTCCTTATCGGCCGAGTGAATGGTGATTTCCCCCTTTCCAACAAGCTTTTACTGGCTTGTCGAAGGTTTAGGGACGGTAACTCCCTGATGCTTAGGTTGTGTTGTACCCAAGCCTTTAGTAGAATGTGAATGGGTATGGGTCCCCGTCTCAGTGGAGTAGTGCTGCCCCACCGAGGATTTAGGACCCCTTTCTCCCTGAGACTCTGATTATGATTGGTCAGAGCCTTTAGCAGGATGTGAGGGTTGAGTTATTCCTGACCCCACTAACTTGTGTATGTCAGCAGGGCCTGAAGGAGAGGGTTTGCCCGAGGACACTGAGTGTGATTTCTCAGTATCCTCCGTTGGCGTTTCTTTTGGGGTCAGTGAAGCGGCCACAATATTGAGTGTCTCAGCAGTCAAGGTCAGTGGTTGCCTCCTTTTTCCAGGCTTTGAGACAGAGGATCCAGTGGCGAGTGATCCGGGTTTGACCACCTTCCTGGACCCTTGTCCCTTCTTCTTCTTCTCTCTCTTTGAGGGAGAAGGAATGGGTGATATTTTATCTGCGCCCTAAATAGTAGTTGATGAGATCAAATAAGTACATTTTATTAGCATTATTTATCGTATTTAATTGACTTGTTTTATATTATTTTATATGATAATTGGTGCCTTAAGGTTTACTTTAGTGATTCTCAGGTAAAAACAGGCAATTAGGTGAAAGTTAATGATATTCGACGAATTCTGGAGATAAATGATCAAGATTTGAAAAGTCTACTGAAATTTAAGAGATGTGTCGTATCACTCTCAACAGATACGCCGCAACATCATACTTAGATGAATTCGAAGACCATTGCCTGACTTTGAAGAATGCGTCGCATCTAATTACAACATGCGCCGCATATCAAACTTTGGTCAACGAAGAATAATCAACTCGTTCTACTCCAAAATAAGCAACATCTCATTTACAACATGCGGTGTATCAGCTAAAGACTTCACCAGATTCTATCCAAGACGTTAAAGAACATGCGCCGCATAGAGAAACAAGTTACACTGCATCTAAAGGCGGTGTACAAATATTCCAGAATATAATAATCTTGGACCCTGCGCGAAGTTAAGTAGATGGGCCGCATCTATCATCAACATACGCTGCATCGAACCCTCTGACAGAAACTATAAATACCCCAAGATAGATACGAGTTTTGTGTACAGAAAAACCCTAAGGAGACGAATTCAGTCGAAGAAGCATCATAAGACACGCCTCAAACGAAGATCTTAGAGCTGTAACAAGGTCTTGCATGTGTATAATTTATAAGTAGTTTTGTTTATTGTATTAGTAAGCTTTAATCCATCAGGATTGATGGGCTTGTGGCTACCATATTGCTCCCATTAAAATTGCTTTCCCATCGGTTAAAGTTTATATGATTGATGTTTTTGGTGACTTTATTTGTGCATTGATAACCTCTGTATTTAGTTGAGTCTTCTGGGCTACCATACCTGTTTCTCACCTGCGTATCTAGTGTCTAGAAAGTAGGATAAACATAAGTAATCATTAAGAGTTTACTCGCCGATATTAGGATCCAACGAGACAGATTAGATTACGATACTCATCATATAAAACTAGCAATAAAACAAGTGACAAGCTACTTAACTATAAGGACAGGTCTTCTTACATGTTTCTATTATCTATCTGTGTACGTGATTGCTATTCACTGGTTCGTTCTCATTAGTTTTACTTTTATTGTTTATTAAATACGTGTTAGTATCTCAGGCTAAACCCCCGTTTTATTAGATTAGATTGTAAAACAAACTTAGATATTAAAATACTGATTAAATCAACTAGATATTACGTTCTATTGTTAGTGTTCGACACTCTACTTACCAGTATATACATATTGATCGGGTACACTGCTCGTTAAGTGTGTGTGTTAGTAATAAGTCGGATAAATATAAATGTAAAACTTGAAAAGGCTTAAACACCCTATACTACACTGACATATCGCACGCATCAAGTTTTTGGCGCCGTTACCGAGGAATGAATTGTTAATATCTTTTTATTTGATTAGTAATTTAATTTGATTCTAACCACTAACTTTGTTGCATATTAGTATAGATTGCATTCATTGTATACTTTGCATATTTATTTTCTTGTTTGTTTGTTTGTTTCGTTTGTTTTATTTTATCTTATTTATTTTTATTTTTATTTTTCTATATTACTGCTCTCTGCTGGATTTTGCTGATCTAAACGATGCGACGCATTTGATTTATCAGATACTGCGCATTACGTTTTCTTATTTACAACGTAAACTTAAAATTCGAAGTACGGCGCATCTATCCCCTAGATGCGACGTATTCTGTTTTTAATCAAAAGATTTTCAAAACCCTAATGAGATACGACGCATCTGTCTCGACAGTTGCGGCGCATATATTTAATTATTAAAAACAATTTTTCTAATTTATTAAACTGAGATACGACCCATCTTTTTTCACAGATACGACGTATCGTTTTTCTAAATAAAAGACAGATTTAATCTTTAACGTAATAAGATACGATGCATCATAATTTTGGGATACGGCACATCGACAGCAGATGTCAGGTTCTTTTATTTTTCGTATTCTGTTTTCGTTACTTATTTCTGATTTTGTACTTCATAAAACCTATCCTACTGATGCTTTTGTGCTGAATTTCAGGAAGTGCATGACCCGGAGCTCTGTTAAAGAACTCATCAAACCTTTCGACGAACCTGAGAAACTTTTCATTCACTTAAAAAGCTTTTCAACACAAGAGATTTAGATTATTCGAGCCCAGCTGAGCTTGATTACTTTTCTGAAAAAGAGGAGGCTAGTGAAGAAGAAGTAACTAAAACAATGGCTGAAAACACTACCACGGAGGAATACATGAACAAACCCGAGCGGACTATAGTTCGGGAGTTGCTAAACCAAAGTTTGATGATGTTACTAAGTTTGAATTGAAGAGTCAATTTCTCAAAGAACTTAGAGAAAATGCTTTCAGTGGATCAGAGAATGAAGATGCAAATGACCATGTGGAAAAGATCCTTGAAATTGCAGATTTATTTACTAATGAGAAACTAAAAATTGACCAAGTTATGCTTCGTGTTTTACCTATTTCTCTTACAGGAGCAGCTAGTAGGTGGCTAAAGAATAAATCTACTGTTCTATTGACAAATGGGAAGACTTGAAGAGCAAATTCCTTAAGCGATATTGTCCACCTACAAAGACCACTAAAAAGATGGAGGCTATCAATAACTTTAAGCATGAGCCCGATGAAACTCTTTATCGTGCTTGGGAGCGATTCAAGGAACTAATATTGAAATGTCCTCAACATTATCTAACCCCTATGCATGAAATAATATTCTTTTATCAAGCTTTGGAAGTGCCTACTCAATAGCAGTTGGATGCTAAAGGAGCTGTACCTCAGATGAGTGCAGCTGATGGTAGGAAATCTATTCAAGAGGCTGCTAATCATTCTCAGAAGTGGCACGATGGAACCTCTACTAGGTCTAAAATCAACACTAATTCTGATGGTTTTACTGCAATTCAAGCTCAATTGGACAAGCTTAGTAGAGAGATTAAAAAGAGAGATGAAAGAGCTTATGCTACCCAAGTTGGTTGAGAAAAGTGCCAAGGTCCCCATTACACTAAAGATTGTCCATCAAGGAATGATGAAACATTTGAGGAGGCCTACTACACACAATTTGGACAACCATTCCAACCTTCAGGAAGATTTAGGGAAACTGCTCCAAGTTATTATCAAAAGAACAATGCAAGTCCCTCATATCAAGAAAGGAGGCAGACTTTGGATGACATCTTAAAGCAAATGATGGTCGATGCTACCAAAAGACATGAAGAGAATACTGCTATGATCAAAGAAATCCGAGCTTCTACTGATGCTACTATAAGGAACCAAGGAGCTTCTATCAAAGCACCTGAACAACAAATCGATCAGATGAGCAAAGTACTTCAAGAAAGGGGATACGGGAGTTTACCTAGCTTAACTAAAACTAATCCAAGAGATCATGTCAAAGCTATCTCTACTACTGAAGAAGTCGTGCCTAACACACCTTTTCCTAGAAGATTGAAGAATGGTGATGTTTTGAAACCCCAATATTTCTTTAACTCTTTAATCAATGTCAAGAGATTGCTCAAGGAAAAATCAAGGATTGAAGAGGAGATCAAGGATGCAATTAAAGAAGAGTGCTCTGCAACAGACTACAACGCCTTGCCTCATAAAGAAAAAGATCCAGGAAGTTTTACCCTACCTTGTTCTATTAATAATATATCTTTCAATAATGCCTTAGCTGACTTAGGAGCCAGTTTTAGTGTCATGCCATTTAAGACCTTTACCTCTTTAGGTTTAGGAAAATTAGCTCCAACTAAGTTGCTTATTGAATTAGCTGATAAAATGGTAAAACAACCTCAGGGGATTGCTAAAAATGTACTAGTTAGGATCAAGAAGTTTGTATTCCATATAGACTTTATAATATTAGATATGCCCGAGGATATTAAGATTCCATTAATCCTTGGAAGACCTTTCCTGTCTACTGCTCATGCTAAGATTGGTGTGTTTAAAAGAAAAATATCATTACGAGTAGGGAATGACAAACTTGTTTATAACTGCGATAATCCTTTAAAAAGCATAATTAGGAACGTATATAAGCTAGGATTACGCGAAAGAATGGACCTCGACCTAGAAGCTAGATTTATGGGAGAAATTTTAGTTCAAAATAGATCGCTTAACCCTATAGTGGAGACTACATAGAATTAAAAGAGCTTGATACACCGTTAGGGATAGATGAACGATCTATAGTTGACTCTAATTCCGATATAGATGAAGAGACTGTGGATATGCCTAGACTTAATGTTATTAGTACTAAGAGTTATGATGAGTTCGATGGATATCCTAGTTTTTGTGATTATGGTAGAAGAATCCATGTAGATTGTGCGTACAATTTACAATTTCCTTGCATGATAGGTTACAAACAAGTTAGCACTAACTTCTTTCCTATTTTACCAATCAATGTGATATCAAAAACCTTTTATAATTCTATTATGAAAAAGAAGGTTGAATATAGAGGAAAGAATGTGGTCGGTGCCTTTATGAATGTGCTTATTTTGTCAGAAGATTTGTTGTTGTTACAGATTTCGCGATAGTGGAAGACACGGATGCCTATCGTGATAAAGAAATGGGTGATGTGATTGTTGGCAAACCATTTTGCAAGGAGATTACTATTAATGCCAAAATATTTGAAGGAAGAATCACCTTTCAAAGTGGAAGCGACGTTATCACTTTTATGATGCCTCACACTCACCCATGTTTTAAACATGCCACTAACAAATATTGCTACAAATTTTAACCATTTCTTTATGTAGATGACAAAGACGAACAGAATGGGATTAAATTTCCATATCAAAAGATGAAGGGATTCTACGAAGGAGTGTTGAAATTGGGACCCGATTATGTCCATGATAATTTGGTTAGCAAGTATATTATGAAATGGCATTTGGACGTTAATGATACAAAATAGAAGCTGAACGTGAGTCTAACTTGAAGACTCTGGAATAAAGAAAATTGCTTACCGGGAGACAACCAGGATTTATCTTTACTGTTTTTGCTGTCGAGTCTGTCAGACCTGTAGCAGATGCGGCGCATCTCCATCAACAGATGCAACGTATCTACTACACAGGTCATATCTGTTTTTTTTTTTTTTTTTTTTTTTTTTTGCATTTTATTTTTTGAACTATGAACTTTCTGCCATTTTATTTAATACGGCGCATCGCTGGTTAAGGACGCGACGTATCTAATCTTCCTGACACATACCAATTTCAGGCTCGATACGGGGCATCTTCTTCAACAAGATGCGGCGTATCGACTAACCTGATGATTTACGGTTTTATTTTTATTTTTATTTTTATTTTCTAACCACTAATGAATTTTGTACAAGTATCGATCTTCTTAAACTCAGGTGTATAATTGGTGGTATTTATATTTATTGCTCGCAAATGCATAATGGAGGATCAAACCGAGCAAATCTCAGGGAAGGTTTTTGTTCTAATTCTTTTCAATTTCCTGTTTTTAATTTTAACAAACAACGAGGAAGTTGTTTAAATTAAGTGGGGGGATGGAGAATTAGAACTTTTACTTAACTCTTACTTGTTCTTATTTTTCAAGAATATGCTTTAATTTGCGCTTAATATATCAAAATTTAAAAAGTTTTTAGCATTTTTTTGTTTAATCTAAGTTGCATAGTTGCACACAGGACTTTATTTTCTAAAATTGTGATTTCAAAATTCATAAATCTATGAGTGTGTCGGTGACTTGTAAACTTTAGAACTTAACTTGTATACTATTCGAGACAACCATAATAAGTATTATTTTTATAATTGGAGTGACTTTTCTAAATTGGTAAAAATCTAGGATTACACCAAAAACCCTTTGTTTACTCTTATTATTAGAGTAAGATACCCCTCGAAAAACAAGTAGAGCCATTCCTTTAGGATTTGCACACCTTGTTATTATGTTTCGTTACACCTTACACCTTAGCCTACCCTGTAGATTTAAGTCCGTGGTAAGTTGCTTAGGCAAAGTGTGTTTCCTTGCGTTACATGTGTTCGTGTGCGTAAATTCATTATCTTTGGTAAGGTCGGGAAAGTGTACAATGCAATTGGAGTGAAAGTACATATGGTATATTTTTAGTCAGTTTTTCGCGTGTTTAGTACTTTCACTATTACATTATGTCTTAAAGTCTGAAAACAAAAAAAAAAAAAATATTATCCAGAATTATTGTGATGGTATTGTGGTGAAATTTTACACCATTAGTTATATATAAAAAAAATAAAAAAATCGAAAAAATGAGAAAAGAAAAAGAAAGAAGAAGTTGGTAGTTTGTTGAAACCAACAATGTAATGTTTTGTATTAAAGTGGTTGATATCGCTACTATTGTTGTATTATATTTATGGATTGAAAGGGAGTTGGATGTTATGGGAACGCCAACTAAGGATTGCTTATTCTTTGTCTAAGATTTTATTAAGTATAATTCGTGTCTACCTAAAGCGTGAGTTACAAAAGAATCAAAGCGTGAGTTATTCAATGAGATAGTGACCATCCGAGTATTCGATTAATTTGCTAACACACCAGCTATCTGGTGTATGAATTGGTGACCATCCGAGTTTAAGATTGATTAAATGATGCACCAACAATCTGGTGTGCAACTTGATGACCATCCGTTATGTAAATAATGTGCCAGCGATCCAAGGAACACATTAGTGACCATCCATCATTTAAAAGATCAAGAACTCGCGCCAACGATCCATGAAGCATACTAGTGACCATCCGTTAGTTAAAGCGTCGAAGACTCGCGCCAGCGATCTACTAAGTTTATGCAGGAAATGTTCAAACAAAGCTAGGTTTAACCCTTGAACCAAACAACCCTTTTTACCGCTTTAGACTTTTCACTCCTTAGCATTAGTGGGGGAGATGTGTATCCTTGTCAAGAATATGATAGAATATTTGTCACGTCCGGACAGTTAAATGATTAGATTTGCTTTTATTGATAATATATTTTGTTTCTAATTGGTTAAGTGTTTGGCCGTGCACTTATGATAAAACGAATAAGTGCTTAAATGTAAAAATATCCTATCAAGGATACATTTTCATTATGTTTATTCTTAAGGTTTACTTGAGGACAAGTAAAGTTCAAGTGGGGGGGGGGGGGGATATTTGATGAGATCAAATAAGTACATTTTATTAGCATCATTTATCCTATTTAATTGACTTGCTTTATATTATTTTGTATGAGAATTGGTGCCTTAATATTTACTTTAGTGATTCTCAGGTAAAAACAGGCAATTAGGTGAAAATTAATGATATTAGATGAATTATGAAGATAAATGATCAAGATTTGAAAAGTCTACTGAAATTTAAGAGATGCGCCATATCACTCTCAACAGATACGCTGCAACATCATATTTAGATGAATTCGAAGACCATTGCTTGACTTTGAAGAATGCGTCGCATCCAATTACAACATGCGCCGCGTATGAAACTTTGGTCAACGAAGAATAATCAACTTGTTCTACTCAAAAATACGCCACATCTCATTTACAAGATGCGGCGTATCAGCTAAAGACTTCACCAGATTCTATCGAAGACGTTAAAGAACATGCGCCGCATTGAGAAACAAGTTACGCCGAATCTAAAGGCGGTGTACGAATATTCCAGAATATAGTAATCTTGGACCCCACGCGAAGTTAAGTAGATGCGCCACATCTGTCATCAACATGCGTTGCATCGATCCCTCTGACAGAAACTATAAATACCCAAAGATAGATACGAGTTTTGTGTACAGAAAAACCCTAAGGAGATGAATTCAGTCGAAGAAGCATCACAAGACACCCCTCAAACGAATATCTTAGAGCTGTAAGAAGGTTCTGCATGTGTATAATTCACTAAGTAGTTTTGTTGTTTGTATTAGTAAGCTTTAATTCATCAGGATTGATGGGCTTGTGGCCACCATATTGCTCCCCTTAAAATTGCTTTCCCATCGGTTAAAGTTTATATGATTGGTGTTTTTGATGACTTTATTTGTACATTGATAACCTCTGTGTTTAGTTGAGTCTTCTGGGCTACCATACTTGTTCCTCGCCTGCTTATCTAGTGTCTAGAAAGTAGGATAAACATAAGTAATCATTAAGAGTTTACTCACCGATATTAGGATCCAACGAGATAGATTAGATTACGATACTCATCATATAAAACTAGTAATAAAACAAGTGACAAGCTACTTAACTATAAGGACAAGTCTTCTTACATGTTTCTATTATCTATCTGTGTACGCGATTGCTATTCACTAATTCTTTCTCATTAGTTTTACTTTTATTGTTTATTAAATCCGTGTTAGTCTCTGAAGCTAAACCCCCATTTTATTAGATTAGATTGTAAAACTAACTTAGATATTAAAATACTGATTAAATCAACTAGATATTATGGTCCATTCTTAATGTTCAACACTCTACTTACCACTATATACATATTGATCGGGTACACTGCTTGTTAAGTGTGTGTGTTAGTAATAAGTCGGCTAAATATAAATGTAAAACTTGAAAAGGCTTAAACACCCTATGCTACACTAACATATCGCATGCATTAGTAGCCAACATATAAGTTGTCAGGGCGACTTCTGTGACCTCAGTAGGGTTTTTTGAGTAGTTTTCTTATGTAAGACATCAGGTGCAAAGCCCATGACATGAGGCCTAACATACGCAGAGCCCAACAGATCCTGAAGCACACAGGAAATGAACCTAGGATAAGACATAAGTCTTTGCCTAGATTTCCCTGTGGCCAGTTTAGTGATGAGGTCCTTGAAGATGATTTCTTCAAAGTCAAATTTTCTACCCTCCACGAAACTGAATACCATCATTGTTTGAGTGGCATTCAATTGCTCGGTTGAGGACTTGTTGCCCCCAATGACCTTGATTCGATCATTTTTTTAGTATAAGTTAATTTTTCTGAAGAAATGCTTAGGAAAGTATTTCCCCGGGTCGTGTCCCAACGAAGGTGTGAATGGAATTTCGAATTCCCGATTTGTGAAACGTGTCGTCAAAGTGGTAAAAAGTGAAACTTATGAGATTATACTAATGAAATAGCAAATGAAGCACAAATAATCACTTAAACACGTAATTCAACAAATTAAACCAAAAACGTAATGTAGAATCGAAAACGTAAGCTAAAACGCGAATTAAATGTAAACGTACGAAATCAAAAGTGAATTTTGAGCTACACTACTCCTATGGACTTGAAAATAATTTTAAAAAGTTAAAAATGATAAAAGATAATTTTGAGAAAAAGAAAAATATTTTTTTGACTTTTTATTTAATTATTATGAATTAAAATTGATTTATCTAATTAAAAATTAAAAGAAAATTCAAATAAAGTGAGAAAAATGTAAATTAACTTTTGAAAATTATAAAATAACTAAAAAGTAATTTTAAAATTAAAAACTAATTTTTTTTGCTTTTTATGTAATTTTTGGGAATTAAAAACTATTAAATCTAATTAAAAATTAATAAAAATAGAAAATAAATGAGAAAAATTGCAAGATTAATTTCTAAAAATCTAAAATAACTGAAAATAAATTTCTAAAATATTTTTGGATTTTTCTAGGATTTTTCTGATTTTTTGGAGTTTTTGGTAATTAAAATGTATTAAAAATGGAATAAAAATGAAAATTAAATAAGAAAAATAGCAAACGAACTCGGAAAAATATGAAAAATTCAGAGAAATTCTAAAATATTATTCTGAAGGTAGGAAGAATATGAAAACTAAAAAATAGGTTCTGGAAGTGCTTATTGGCTTGAAACAACTTATTTTGAGAGCTTATTTATAAGCATACTTGACACAAATGGATTGAAACTTTGACCAACTACTCTTATGACTCAAATATGTTCTAAGGAACAATATTCAGATCAAATGATACTCAGAAACACATATATGAGCCAAATCAGTTGCAAAAAGCTATTCAATAAGTACTAGGGAAAAAGCAGTTGTCACCCAAAAAGCACAAAGTCCAACAAACAGCTAAAGGAAACTATAATAAGCAAAATGCTACATGAAATGACCAATTAAGCACAAAGAGTAAGATGATAAGCAGTCAAGCAAATGACAATTTCAAACAGATGAGTAAGCTCAAGGGACCTATATGCAGCTTAAAATTAAGCACTCCAAACAAGCTTCAAATAACAGACTATGCTCAGTAACTAGAAGCTAGTACTATGAAATATTAATAGAATAAAAAATTACCCAAAGAGAAGCATTAAGAAATGAACTAGAGGCTTATGAAAAGGGGCTGATGGGACAATTAGGTGTGTAAAGAAGGAGCAGGTCTAAGGGCTGGTTTGCAGCCTAAATACCAGGTCCTAAATGAGTAAACTAGCAGCTAGTGCATAAGCTAAATGGTTGAGAGCAAATATCTAAAATTGATGAAACTATAACGATAAACTAGCAAACAATATTTAACCTAAATTTCTGATCAAAAGGAGCTTACATTAGCTGTTGCAAAGCTGAGAAAGAAGGCAGATCACACAGATATGGTGTTGGGCAAACTGTAAAATGAAGTCAACTGATGACTTATCTCAATCCCAACTATATTCCTTTTAACAAAAACAGTTGTTATATGAACCAATAACTACAACTAAATGCAATACTACATGATTATGCAAAAAATAAGATTGAGACAGTTATATGAAATGGGATTTTACAAGCTAATGCAAACACATTAAATCTACATGAGAATGCTAATTATAACCAAAAACATGCTATTTTCAACAAATGAAAGATGAATCAATATGATCAAATGGTCAAACAGATCTCAATATCTCAAACTGCAATAGTGCCAAACACTCCCAATAGGCTAACTGTTATTAGTTATTGTATGCAAATGATGATTAAGTACTATACTACTGATACAAACCAACTAATTATGCTATGTGAATGTAGTGACAGTTACTAAAAGTATATAATAAGCTCTAGAATAAGCAATAAAAAAAACTAACAGTTAACTCTAATATTTATGTGTTTTTTTTATTTTTAAAGCAAAATGAAAACAAATGATTGCTACTACTAAGAATGAACAATACTATGATTAGTGATAAACTAAATAAGCAAACTCAAACATAAATAAGCATAGTACTAACCATTAAACAATAAGCAGTTATGCAACGAACTAGAAGATGAGATGATACTCACAATAGCACTTCAGCTGAACATGTGTCTAACTTCAACTTAGCCTATCCTTAGATAGAATCAACTTAACCCAGGAATCATCAATCAAACACCAAATTACCCAGAATCATTATCATCAATATTCCCTTGACTTTCATTGACTGAATTTGAACCTTTGAACTTAAAGCAATAATTAACTAATCAAGAGTTGCAGAAGCTAAGTCTCAACTTTAATGAGTAAAAGGAATTGTTAAAACAGCTTATAAATTATTAGAGATTAAAAGTAAATTGCAGAATATTAAAACTTTAATTGCATTAATAAAACAGTGGAGTACAAAACTTTGAAAAATTGAAAATAAGATTACAATAATCTAAAACTAAAAATTTTACTAAGATTACTTAATTATTCCTACTCCTACTCCTAAGCTAACAACTTCTAATGGTGGTGTGAGGAGAGTATAAATAGCTACTGAGAGAGGAATTGGTGAAGCTTTTAGGCTGCCAGCTCATTAATCTGTGTGCCTCTATGTTTGTTTGAGTCCCTTTTTAGCTGTTTGATAACCCTTGCTCACCAATCATTTAATCACAGCCCTTGGATTAATTTTGTGACATGATGTATCCTGCGTGTGTTATATGATTGGTCCACGTGTGTGAGTCCCTGACATTCCCTGACGTATTCTGACCCTTCTAGAACTTCTAATTATTGGGTAATAATTAGTAATGTGGGGTAATTAAGAGATTGTGAAAACTAGGGTTCTAAGCACAATGAAATTTCTGGGCGTGGGTGAATTTTTAGGGGGCGGGTAATATTGAATTTGGGGGTTGGGTGTTTTTATTAGTTTGACCGGGTCAGATTTTTGGGTTGACTAGGTAGGATTTAAGGGTGATTGGATCGGGTGGGAATTTAGTGGTGGTGGGCTGTTATTTGGGCTAAATTAGATAAGGGTGTGTTGGGTTAGGTTATTGGATTGGATCAGATATATTATTATTAGTTTAGATTGGATCATGTTGTGGAATAGTAAATATAAGACAAGGACTATTCTTGTAATTCAAAAATTTCAGGGACCTTTGCTGTAATTTTCTAAACTTGTGTTCCAAGGGTATATTTTGACTTTCACTGATTCTTGAGGGACCTTTCTTGCCTTTACTTCAAATGTTACTCCAAGGACCATTTTTGTAATTTTCAGGAAGATGAGGGACTAAATTTGACAATCTTTCCAAACTTTGATCAAGGACTAATTATGGAACTTGATGATTCTCTGAGGACTTCTAATGACTTTTTTAGCTTTCCTTGATCATTTAAGCTTCCCCGGCTTCGGCTTTTGACCTTTTTCCAATCTCGTGCTCGTTTTTGTCTGTTTTGGCTTGTTTTTGTTCGTTTTTCACATATCTGTACCTGCACATACACAAATACAAAATCACAGTCTCTTGGCATATTTGATTAGTATTTGATGTATTTGGTCTGATTTAAGGCTAAAAAGGATGTGCGAATAAGCACACATCAAAATCCCCCAGACTAAGGTATTGCCGTGTCCTCACGCAATGTCATCACCTCACACTTAAGAGATAAATAATTTCAAAACCTCTCTTCACTGACGTTGTAAAGTAGCAATGATGTTCAAAAGAGATATCAAAAACATTTATTCTCAAAAATGCTCCATTTTCCGATTTTCATGAATAACAACTACTACTACTCTTTTGGTATTTTTCATTTTTATATAGGTGATGGTTTGCTTTTGACTTTCATTATCAATTCTTATCTGTTGATAACTTTCAGGGTCAACGAGTAGAAACACTTCTCACAGAGAAGAGACCATACGGATAAAAATTGTCATCCTCGATTTTTCGCAAGCCCCCAAACTAAGCGTAAAATCGAGATCATTGTTTATCCACAACTTAGATGCTAACACTACCCACAAAAGTTACTTGTGTAATTACCGCTTGTTCCCAGGTCCTAAGTTTGGTATCTCAAGATTTTAATTTGTGAGAAATGAATTGCTTCATATTTTCTCGTTTTGATATTTGTTAGTCCGATAAGAGCACAAAATTTGAACGCTAAGTAGTTTCCAAACTTTTCCTCGAAAACCCCTGCATACAGAAATCGGGTCTACATGAAGATCGCTGATTTAACACGATTTGTGGGGGCCCCCGTTTTATTTACGACCGAGACATCCCATGTTTGAGACCCGAAATGAAAGCTTTTTATTAGGGAAACCCCCGGAGTCGAAGCTTGGCATTTTTGCATAATTATAAGCACTTTAATAATATTTGGTCCTTAATCCTTTATTTCTTTTACAACAACGGTTTAAAAGCCGCCAATATGTAAGAGCTTTATTATGACCTTGGATTTATATCCGCTGCTTTTTATAGCTTTGGATTCCTCTGCCTTTTTATTTGGCTTTGGATTATTATTATTGATATTCATAATCATATGCCAAACCCCGAGTCCTACGGCCTTTACTAAGATCACAACATCGGCTGCGAACCGGCAAGATGCAATAGTCTATTTCACCGTAACACTGGCAGTACCCCTATGTGTACCAAACCCCCATATGCAGAGATTTTGTTGGGAACGAGAAAAAACTATGTATTGCCCAAACCCCATACACTTAATTAATCCTAGAGATCTATTTTTATTGGTGTGCAATCTTGTGGGAACAAGGAGGCCACAAGTACCTTTCGTGGGCTCTAAAAAGATCCAACTACTCCACGTTTAGCACGAAACTTCTAAATAAACTCTATCATTCCTCGATCTCCGCAAATTTAAAATCCCAAGTAATGAGATCCGTGGATGCTTAGCCATAATCTTTTGATTATATTGGTTAAGGGAGACGAGCTAGGGCTCAACACGCCCGATCAAGTCGGAATATTTATTTCTACTCTCGCCGGTAGGAAAGTCAAAACAAGGTGTCAAATCTTATTATTAGTTCATATATCATCATTCATTTTTAATTTTTATTTTTTTCATTTATTTATTTTTTATTATAAAGAGGTGACAAAAAATTTTAAAATTTTGGTGGAAAACGGAGTTGCGCAAGTTAACAGCTCAGACGAAGGTGCTAAGTCAAATCGAATCAAAGATTCACCCCCCCCCCCCCCCCCCCAAGATTAAAGTGAAACATTGTCCTCAATGTTTTAAGGGTATGGGTAGTCTTACGTAATATCGAAGGCCGTTTATTAATGTTGATATAAATAATGTTTTAAAAAGATTATTAATATCTCTCAATAAACCTATGTTTTGATAATTACAAAACTTAAATCAAATTAAGTCAAGATTAAGAAGTAAACAAGTATTTGGTGACAAATATTTACTTCCACATCTAATATCACTTAAGGTATGCATAAACTAAGCATCTTATGCATTACATGATCAAAGGAAATTTTGTCTTAAGACAAAACATATTATAAAATAGTATAAACATTTTATATATATTTGTAAATCATTTTTGGTAATGCTATATTAAACCACAAAGATATGATTTCAAATTTTTAACCAAAAAGGGCAAATTTTATCCAGAAAAACTTTTCCAACGTTCAGGAGGGCGGCCCCCTTAATTTTACTAGGCGGCCCCCTTAATGATTAAGGGGACCGGCCTACAATTAAGGGGACCGGCACGCTCCCGAACAGTAAAATCTGGCCCTATAAATATTTGATCATTTCACACATTTTTCTAACCTTTTTGCACTATAAACTTTCTGATCCAACCTCCCTTTCTAGATCAAAAAAATCCTTTGATCATATAATTCATAAGTCTTTGTTTCCAAGTGATCCAAAGCTTCATCCATTCAAGTGCAAGAAGAAGAACACTTCTCTACATCCATCTAATTGTAGTAGTGTTGTGAATAGCTAGTTTCATAGTATAGTTGTGTTAGATAATTGTAAAGGTGTTGTGTAGATTTGTTGATTGTAGAAACTAGGTGTGTTGTAAAGTAGTTTAGTAGTTGTGAATTAGTTGTGCATAGAAGAAGGTGTGAAGTTGTGAAGTTGTCAAGAAGGTGTGAAGCCTTAAAGAAGTCGTGAGATTGGTTCTAGCTACGATTAGAACTCGACATTTAGCTTAGTGTCGTTAACTCGTGTAAGCCAAGGTGTGTAAGGTTTCTCCACCATAAGGAGTTTGTTGACATAGTGAAGAAAACTCTCGAGTGTGGTACTCGGGGAGTGGAGTAGGGCAAGGAAGGTGTCCTTGTAGCCGAACCACTATAAATTCGCGTGTTTTGGTTTGATCTTTCTAACTCTATCTTTTCTTCATTACATTTCAATACTTTCATTATTATATTAGAATTGCTTATATTGATTGTCATTTGAATTCACTTGAGATCGAATCGAAAGTTTTTAATAAGCTACAAAATATTTTTGATAATAAACTTTTAAAAGGACGTAAAACTATTCAACCCCCCTTCTAGTTTTCCACAATTGGTATCAAGAGCCACGTCTAGCAAGATCTTTAAAATATATTGTATTTTAAAACTTGTAACGATCTATGGAATCTGAAAAATATTTAGAAGGGCAATCTATGCAAAGACCACCACTATTTGAAAGTGATGGATTTTTATATTGGAAAATCGATTCGAAACTTATGTGAAGTCAAAAGATCTAGATCTTTGGCATGTTATTACTAATGGTGATTTTTTACCTATTCAAAATCACCCCGAAACTAAGAAAGATGAAATCGTACCTTTTGAAAAACAAAATGATGATTTAAAAAGAAAACTTTCTAAAAATAATGAAGCAAAAATGGTTATTTATAATGCGCTACCACGTAAAGAGTACGAAAGGATCTTTATGTGTGAAACCGCAAAAGAAATTTGGAACGCTTTACTAATAACTCACCAAGGTAATAGTCAAGTCAAAGATAATAAGATAGATCTACTTGTTCAACAATATGAGCAATTCACGATTCCGGAAGAGGAATCAATTGATAATGCTTTTGCTAGATTTAACACTATCATCACAAGTTTAAAAGCACTTGATGAGAATTTTTCTAGTAAGAATTTTGTTAGGAAGTTTCTTAGGGCTCTTCATCCAAAATGGCGAGCTAAAGTGACGGCTATTGAAGAATCGAAGAATTTGTCAACATTGCAACTTGATGAATTAATTGGAAATCTAAAAGTTTACGAAGTCATCATAAAGAAGGACTCCGAAGTGGTCAAAGAAAAACGAGAGCAAAGCAAGTCAATCGCCTTGAAAGCTAGAAAGGAATCTAGTATCGAAGATAGCTCATCTTCCGAAAGTGATGACGAAAATTACGCCATGGCCATAAGAGATTTCAAGAAATTCTTCAAAAGGCGAGGAACATTCGTAAGACAACCGTATGATGAAAAGAAAACATTTCAAAAGAGTAAAGATGACAAGAACAACAAGATTGAAAGAAAGTGTTTCAAGTGTGGTGATCCAAATCATCTCATCGGAAAATGTCCAATGATGACAAGAGATCAAAATCAAAGAGCCTTTGTTGGAGGTGCTTGGAGTGATAGTGATGAAGATGAGAAAGAAACGACAAAAGAAGAAAAGTGTCTTATGGAGAATACATCAAATGAGGTACGTTCCGAAACCGAATATTTTGGTGATGAAAGTTTATCAGTAGATGAAAAAGATCTAGATAATGAATATAATAGGCTATGCAAATTAGGACAACTAGTAATGACTAAAAACAAATCACTAAAATACGTAAACAATCAATTGGAAAATGAAGTACTTGAACTAAAAATTAAAATACATCAACTTGAAAAAGGTAAAGAAATTTTTGAAGAATGCAAGTCATGTCAAATGCTTAAAGATGAAAACTAAATACTTAGGGAAGAAATTAGCAAACTTAATAAATTTGAAAATAGTAGTCGCTCACTTAATAAAATAATAAGTGTTCAAAGAACATCCGGAAATAAAACCGGTTTAGGATTTAACTCAAATGAAGCTTCAACAAGCGAGATTAAAAATGTCAAATTCGAAAATGAACCTAACGAACAAAAACCTCTAAAATCTAATCCTAAGTATATACTTGTAAATGATAGAAAAATACCTCTTGCCAACAATGAAGAAGTAAAAACTTTTTATAAACCGTCTTTAAAAAACGAGGTAGGATCTTCTAAATCTAAGACAAGATCTAAAACACCACCACCTAGAAAATCAAATAATTCTAAACCTAGGTCTAAAACACCTCAACCAAGAAGAAACCAAAATAGGCAAAACTATAATAACAATAGTAATCAAAAGTCGAACTACCAACAAAGCTACAATCCTTGGGGTATACTACCACCCTTCATGCATCCTAGTCAAATGTTAAACATGTTTGGACCAAACAACTTTGGACCAAAGAGACAATGGGGATCGAATGGCTAGATGAACTTTCCTTGAGGCAATTTTGAAGTTTCTCTCAACACAGACCTTTTCAAAGTCTATATGTCTTATTGATGATTTTGAAGATTTTTTGAAGACCACCGGGTACGCCATTCTTTCATAACTCATTGCCATGCTTAGATAAATATGCTTTAGTTGATTACATTGTTTGCATAGATATAGCTTGCCTTTTTCTTCTCTATTTGTTCGATCATATATATATACTTATATATATATATATATATATATATATATATATATATATATACTATTATACTTAATATATTAAATATATATATAATAGCCTGCACATAACCTAGATACGTCATTAGTTGACTTTCTAGAACTCCAGGAAATCGTTCTTTATCGAACCCTTTCCTTCCCCCTCGCGTTATACTAGTAAGTCCTCTTTTAGGAGACTCATGATGATGAAGGGATATGAGTCAAGTGGACTTTTATCATGCAAGAACGCCTTCGCACGTGAACACTATGGATGAAACAAACTCCTCTCGCCGACGTTATCCTATCTACGCTACTATCTTTCAAACCTCACCCATCAACCCATTTTTCACTCACACTTATACTTATATATATATATATATATATATATATATATATATATATATATATATATATATATATATATACACACTTATTCACATATTCCCGAACACATCTCAAACCCTTCATCAACTTAACACTTTGATCATTTTATCCAAAATTGTCAAAGGTATATCTTAATTATCGAAACGGTAATTAAAAATTGTTAAGAATTCTATCATCTGCCAATAAACGTTTACGTATTTTTGATATATTATAAATCTAATTATATATGTATAAATATTTTTGCTCCAGAAACTAATTCCGCGAAATTTGGAAAATTTCAAAGGCGGCCCCCTTAATAATTAAGGGGACCGGCTTGTTATCGAGGGCGGTCCCCTTAATGTTTAAGGGGACCGGCCATTTGACACTTCTAAATCCGTTTCTCCTCCTTAATTCCATTCCCAAACACTCCATTTACTCATTTGTTCTTCCCCACTGCTGCTGAGTACGAACCAAAACACCCAAAAACCTCAAAATCCTCCATCATATCACCAATCCGGGGTTGTTTCGCAAGGGGCAAACATCAACCAAACATATAACAACATCTTTTGTAAGTTTTTCAACATGCATTTCATCACATTTCATTTGATTTGGTGTCTAATCAATTGTTATGCATTTTATTAAAATTTATTTTAATTCGAATTTAAGTGCAATAGAAGCTAGAAATTGAACCACCAAATGCTTCACATAGGATTAGAATGATGTATTGCAACTCAAATTTAGTATAACATATCATTTTGTCAAAATCATTAATCGCCCATAAACCCTTGTTAAATTTTATTTTTCAAGAGGCACATTGTTGATATAACTCTCAAAAACCACTTAAAACTTACTACGTTACATTGTTTTAACGTTCTAAACAATCAAAACATACTTTTCAATTTGTTAGAAAATGGTTCATGAAGACAACATGGGCGTTTGGTTCATGAACAAACTATAACTATATGTAGTTATTTGAAACTTAAAACTTGTTCATAAAACTTGTTAATACTACTAAAATCAGTAGACGTCATCAAGATATATAATCAATATATATATTGATGCTTTAGGATATTTTTATCTAGTTAAGGGAGCGTTTGGTTTATCTCAAAAATGATATTTTTGAAAACTAAAATTTGCATTTTAATCTTTAAACAAACTTATGTTGTGTCAAACTCTTATGAAATGGAAGATATATAATCTAATATATATCTAGCCTTATTTCGAAATGAATTATGATATCATACTCTTTGATATTATATATTCTAAACGAGTTTAAAATCAAAATAAAAGGAACATTATGAAACTACTTCATTGAATATTTTTTTGTGTCGAAGTAGAATTTCGTTCCACATGTAGTGCATATAATTATATACATATATATAACATTTGCATGATAGTTGTTTTTATATTGATTTTATTTTTATTGTTATATTGTTTAGGTGAAAATGCCTAAGACCACGGTTGGTGATGTCTCCAAAACCAAACAATATATTCCAAATGTCTCCTCTACTCCTGACATGTCTCCTTCAGTTGCATGTTTCTATCGTCCTATTGAAAATAGAAACATTCACGAAGGACGAACTATCGATCCATCCTTTTATGAAAATGATCAAACCGAACGAATGTTCACCAATATTCGTTTTGAATGTCTTTTCCAAATCAACGAACCAATCATTCCTCGTTTTATCCTCGACTTCTATAGCCAAGTGACGGTGCAAACCGATCCCTATGGTCATCTCCTCATTTCCTTCATGATTCAAAATCAATTCATCACTCTTATTCTTGCTCAATTTGGACAAATTCTTAGAATTCCATTCAACGGCCAAGCTGTTTTCTCTAATGAATGGGATCTTTCCACTCTTGAAAGAAATCGTCCTCAGGATGGCCCCTACTATTCTGAGATTCCTAGTCCTGAAGATATTCGTCGAATGCTTGAACAAGAACGTTGTACGACTAGTCGAGTAATCAAGTCGAAGAATGTCGATATTCATGCCAATCAAATCCTCCTCAAAGAGCTAAGCCAAGATATGAAGAAGTGGGAAGAACTCATTCGAGAGAATGCGTTTGGTACTGGTGGTCACCGTGATCATATCACGGCGAGCATTGCCCACATGCTTTATTGTGTTATTGCTGAAGAGCAATACAATTTGGCTTATCTCTTTGTTCATCGAATCATGTCCGCCAAAAACACCCCAAATGCCAATCTTCCTTACGGTATGTTTCTCACACGACTTTATCGTTATGTGATGGAACATTACCCTCATCTTCAAAGAGACTACTACGTTCATATCCTTCCTACCTTGAACCAACTCACTCTTGTTCGTACTCGTCGTACTCGTAGTGACAAAGGAAAATCTCGTGTTCCTTTGTACTCTATGCCTCGTGGTTCTACATCTCATCGTGATGACAATGATGATGAGGAGGAAGACACCTCACGTGTTAGTACTCCATCCCCCACGACCTTTGTTGAAGATCTTTTCGATATTGATGATACTGAGTATCAAATTCCTCTTCCTCATGAACGTACCGATGAGCTTCTCTTCACTCGTAAAACATCTATCATCAATCTTCAACAACAAATGCATGAAGAACTTCGAGGAGGCTTCAAATCCGTTGGGAAGATGTTTAGGAAGATGCTTGGAAAGAAGAAGAAGTAGGAGATATTGACATGTTGCTACTTGTTATTACTTGTTTCTTTTAGACATTTGTATGGGTTGCTATTTGTCCGATTTATTCGGAAATACTTGTGTTATTTCTTGTTTATCTCTTGAATGATGCTTAGACTTTAAATTATTATCATGCTTCTATCTTAATGCTATGCCATGCTTCTTTTCAATATGGATTATAATATGTTAATTTGCATGCAAAATTTGATTATATATATATATATATATATATATATATATATATATATATATATATATATATATATATATGTTTATATATCATCATTCCTAGAGTATGTACTTCTAATAGAGCTTGCTGGAAAAACATACTTGAAAAATCACCAAATTTTGCAAATTTTGGGTTTCTGGACGCCTGGGAAAATATCAGATGGGCGGCCCCTTAATTCCCTAGGCGGTCCCCTTAATAATTAAGGGGGCCGGCATACAATTAAGGGGACCGGCCATCTGGAACTGGATTCACTATTTTCTTTTGCATCTTGTGAAACCTTTCTCTAGTTTCAGCTACCATTTCCCATTTTAACCCAACTGATTTTAGAATCTCATTCAACCATTTCAAATACATACCTAAATCAACCATTTCCATACTATAAATTCCCTCCACAATCACCATTCTTCATCACATCATTCACCATCTGAATCATCATGACTCCACCAAGCACCTCACACTCCAAAGCCTCCAAGAAACAAAAACTTGTGGTCATCCCTCCAAAACAACTCTTCATTGACTTAACAAATGAAGACAACAAAACACCATCACCTCCACCCAAATGCTCATCTCCAAGTGCACCCAATGCACCATCTAAAACACCTTCCACTCATGGAACTTCCTCATCCTCTATACCCTCAACCTCATCAGTCAATGACTACATCAACTCACACTTGTCACCACAAGTATCATCACCACTTCCTACACAAGAACCCATGTCCACCCATCTTACCATCTCACTTTCACCAATAACACCACTTGATGCTCATCTCTCATCTCCACCAATTACACCACCATTCTTTCCCAATCCCGTGCCTTGGAGGCTACTTGAATCCCATGGGGATACTTGTCTTTGTTGCATCCACAACCGCACGATCATCTTTGGCCTTAGAGATGAAATTCAATATATGTTCTCATATATTGAACATTTGCTTACCAACCCACCACCACCACCACCAACTCCACCATCCTCTCCAATCATTCCTCCACCACAATTCTCACCCATTCCTCCATCATTACCATCATGATCTCCTAATTAAGCATTTAATATGCTTAATAAATAAAGCCTCTACCACCCTTTTGCTTGCAAGCTCTATGAAGACCATGTACTCTTGCCATGATGATGTATTTTCCTTGTTGTTAGTTTGTGTACTAGCTTTTTCTACTTGTAATCCACTTGCTACTTGTATGTTGTGTTTTGACACAACCTATTATTGAATATGAATGCTTTCTTTTCAAACATTTTTTTTTCACCTTATATATGTTTCCATGCATATACTTGTGCTTCTAATATTTTTTTTGCAAAGCATTCCATAGCTCGTTCGCTTGGTGCCCCCAAATGAGGGGGAGTACACATCAAGGGGGAGATTTCTACCCGTCAATTTTTCAAGTTTGAAAATTGTCGGCATAACCTTTTTGATTCTACAAAAAGGGAGAGAAGTAAATATAAAATCACTAAAATACTTGCTTAAAAATTAATTTTGAGTTAATGAGTTTTAGTTTTGAAATCATAAAAAAGGGAGAGATTGTTGATATAAATAATGTTTAAAAAAGATTATTAATATCTCTCAATAAACCTATGTTTTGATAATCACAAAACTTAAATCAAATTAAGTCAAGATTAAGAAGTAAACAAGTATTTGGTGACAAATATTTACTTCTACATCTAATATCACTTAAGGTATGCATAAACTATGCATCTTATGCATTACATGATCAAAGGAAATTTTGTCTTAAGACATAACATATTATAAAATGGTATAAACATTTTATATATATTTGTAAATCATTTTTGGTAATGCTATATTAAACCACAAAGATATGATTTCAAATTTTCAACCAAAAAGGGCAAATTTTATCCAGAAAAACTTTTCCAACGTTCAGGAGGGTGGCCCCCTTAATTTTACTAGGCGGCCCCCTTAATGATTAAGGGGACCGACCTACAATTAAGGGGACTGGCACGCTCCCGGATAGTAAAATCTGGCCCTATAAATATTGGATCATTTCACACATTTTTCTCACCTTTTTGCACTATAAACTTTCTGATCCAACCTCCCTTTCTAGATCAAAAAAATCCTTTGATCATATAATTCATAAGTCTTTGTTTCCAAGTGATCCAAAGCTTCATCCATTCAAGTGCAAGAAGAAGAACACTTCTCTACATCCATCAAATTGTAGTAGTGTTGTGAATAGCTAGTTTCATAGTATAGTTGTGTTAGATAATTGTAAAGGTGTTGTGTAGATTTGTTGATTGTAGAAACTAGGTGTGTTGTAAAGTAGTTTAGTAGTTGTGAATTAGTTGTGCATAGAAGAATGTGTGAAGTTGTAAAGTTGTGAAAAAGGTGTGAAGACTTGAAGAAGTTGTGAAGTTGTGAAGAAGGTGTGAAGCCTTGAAGAAGTCGTGAGATTGGTTCTAGCTACGATTAGAACTCGACATTTAGCTTAGTGTCGTTAACTCGTGTAAGCCAAGGTGTGTAAGGTTTCTCCACCATAAGGAGTTTGTTGACATAGTGAAGAAAACTCTCGAGTGTGGTACTCGGGGAGTGGAGTAGGGCAAGGAAGGTGTCCTTGTAGCCGAACCACTATAAATTCGCGTGTTGTGGTTTGATCTTTCTAACTCTATCTTTTCTTCATTACATTTCAATACTTTCATTATTAGATTAGAATTGCTTATATTGATTGTCATTTGAATTCACTTGAGATTGAATCGAAAGTTTTTAATAAGCTACAAAATATTTTTGATAATAAACTTTTAAAAGGACGTAAAACTATTCAACCCCCCTTCTAGTTTTCCACAATTAAGTATGCCAAAAGATAAACGTTAGTCGATAAGATTTTGGATATGTTGAATTTCCGAAAGAGCAGCAAAGAATGAGACTCGAGTGGAGAGAACGATAAAGTACGAGCAATAGAGTCCTCAATCTTCGGGAAAATTCCTGAACATTCACAAACAACCATGAAAACACGAGTTTGGAAAGGGTCGCCCCCCTCATGTCACGTTACTTAAGAAATAAGAAAGTAAAGAAAATGAAATTGGATAAGCATGGGGTGCCTCCCATGAAGCGCTTGTTTTTTATTAACGAGTCACATGAGCTTGACTCGATCCCCAAATTAATTCGTCCTTGGGGAGAGCAGATGGAACGGACACTCGGCATGATAAACGGAGATGCCGGGGTCAAAAACGGTATCCTCACTCCTGGTGGAGTGGAAAAGTGAAGAAATGATGGGATAAGCAAAGAATGGTTGAAACACCCGGATGATAAAAGCAAAGTCGACTTCTGAATCACGGGTGGGTTGGGTGGGTAAAATATCAAGCATATGAACATCATGTTCATAAATCTCGTCCACCACTCTAGAAATATCTTCATTCGTATCTGATTCAAAATTTACATCAGGTGGTTTCGCCGATGGACGAGAAGACGGTAAATTCAAGACAAATGAAGCAGCATCGGAAGGTAAATCATCATTATGTATTTCTTCAATAAGCACGTTTCTTTGAAGGTCATTCTCGTTATTTTCAATATCCAGCGGAGAAATGGTAAGAGTAAGTTCATCAGATAACTTCTCGTAAGGAGAATTAATCATATTATGTGAATCCTGGTCCTCGGCTTTCATTTCGGACTCATCACAAGGAATATCGAAAATTGGATTATCAAGAGTCAATTCCAAATCAAAATCAAATAATGGATTTGTGAAAGTAATATTGAATGTTTCAGAAACCCTTGGAACAAGGTCATCAATATCTTTAGGATGATCGAATTCAACTTCGTTTTCTACATTACTCTCTTCTTCTAAGCTAACAAGCTCAGAGGGTTCTTCATCCACGTAATCGATGTCTCCACAAGATAAAGTATCATCATCGTTAGAATCGGAGAACATCTCAACACTATCATTCGAATTATCAATCGGAGATATGTGTCATTCTTCAGCCGTAACAAAATCATATTTCACAAAATTGGGTAAAGAATCCTTGATTTCGGGCTCCAAAGGATCTGATGGTGTAACAATCTCAGCCGAAATAGAATCATTCTTATCAAGAAAAGTGTCGACTTCTTCCAAAACAGGATCACTTCCCTCAGCCGGTGTGAGGAAAGGATGGGAAGAATCGGGGATGATAGTTTTAAGTCTCGAAAAACATCTTGGAGAATCCGGAGGTGGGACCAATGGTGTGCTCTTAGAGCTAGGAATTTCTATCCCTTCTGTTATGGTCTCCGGTTCTTGTTTTTGATAAGCGTGAAGATTAGGAAAATTGTTTCTTCTAAACACCATTTTAAGCTCAGCACGTTTGCTTGACGAACTCTTAACCGTAAATCGAGAAAGGTTAGGATCAAATCTTGACGGTTCAGGAGTAGCAATTGATTTTTGGACAACCGTAGGTTGGACGTATTTAGCACTTCCATTGTTAGTGGAAAGTACCGAGTCCTTTGTCACCTCGGTTTCTCGTTCCATTTCCCTCACCGGAGAGTGAGTTGGAACCGATGGTCCATCATAATCAACACGACATTTTGAAATTTTTGACAAGGCGTAAAGTTATTCAATTTTGATTTTAAAAGCCCTATTTTTAAAGAAATCATCATCGAGAGATGCCATAGAACAATCTTCAACATTTAAAGGTTCACAAGACAGAGTGGGATTAATCGTAGAATTTTCTTCTTTATAAAGCTCATTTTCAATACTCTTAATGGTTTGCTCTTGTTCTCTTCTACGAATTTCCTCTTTGAAAAGGGTTATTGCAGTTAGACACTGCTCATTAAAGTCATTTTGAGCAGTCATCATTTTAAGAATCTTATTCTAAACCGTGAGAATCGTATCGTATTGTGGAGGTTGGTCGTGATAATTATTGTCACAAGGAAACGATTTGTAGTTGTGAAGTCGGTGTATTTTGAAACGATTCATCATTGAAGTACGGATCTTGCTCATATGAATTGTAATTGTTGTAAGAATAATCGGGATGAGGTGGGTAGTCGGAAAAATTTGGAAAGTTGTTGTACGTATTTGAAACGCAAAACCAACAACTTCTGTCTCGAATATCGTTACCACACCATCCGCATGTACACCGAACACATGAACCTTCAAAGAACGGTTCTCCACATTTAAAATAAGTCGGATCCATTAGAATTATCGGTTTAGAGGGTTAAAGAAGAAGAATCAAATGATAAGAGGATAAGAAGATTATTTTTAGTTTTTCATTATCAAAGTAGAAAAGGAAAATCTTTTTGTGTTTCTAATATATTGGAAAACAAAATTCAAAAACTTAAAACTTTTATTCTCTTTTGTTTTTTCAAACGTTACGTCAATCGTAACCGTTTCCTTCAAAACTACTCGCGACAGAACGGGAGAGAAGAGTGTTTCTCTCTTCAGCTTGCAATTTAATGTCAAAGCTTTCCATATTTTCCGCTTATTCGATTGTAGAATTAAAGTAATCGGATTAGCAACTAATTTCACACGTTCTTATGTTGTTAAGCTTATTTGGTTTACAACGCCCTCCCTTCCACGGGAGAGTCGAGGTTATAACTTTCTTTTTGGTGTTTTTGAAAACACTTTAGAAAAAGTGTTTTTGATTTTTCAATTTTTTTTTTTTTGGTTTTTATGGAAAATATATACAAGGAAGGTTTTCAAAACACAATTTCGAAAAGCGAAAACGAAAAATTACTTCAACCTTCCCCGGCAGCGGTGCCAAAATTTTGATTCGATCATTTTTATAGTATAAGTTTAGTTTTCCGAAGAAATGCTTAGGAAAGTATTTCCCCGGGTCGTGTCCCAACGAAGGTGTGAATGGAATTTCGAATTCCCGATTTGTGAAACGTGTCGTGAAAGTGGTAAAATGTGAAATTTATGAGATTATACTAATGAAATAGCAAATGAAGCACAAATAATCACTTAAACACGTAATTCAAAAATTAAACCAAAAACATAACGTAGAATCAAAAACGTAAGCTAAAACACGAATTAAACGTAAACGTACGAAATAAAAATTGAATTTTGAGCTACACTACTCCTATGGACTTGAAAATAATTTTAAAAAGTTTAAAATGATAAAAGATAATTTTGAGAAAAAGAAAAATATTTTTTGACTTTTTATTTAATTATTATGAATTAAAATTGAATTTATCTAATTAAAAATTAATAGAAAATTCAAATAAATTGAGAAAAATGAAAATTAACTTTTAAAAATTATAAAATAACTAAAATTTAATTTTAAAACTAAAAACTATTTTTTGTTTTGCTTTTTGTGTAATTTTTGAGAATTAAAAACTATTAAATCTAATAAAAAATTAATAAAAATAGAAAATAAATGAGAAAAATTGCATAATTAATTTCTAAAAATCTAAAATAATTGAAAATAAATTTCTAAAATAATTTTGGATTTTTCTAGGCTTTTTCTGACTTTTTGGAGTTTTTGGTAATTAAAATGTATTAAAAATTGAATAAAAAATGAAAATTAAATAAGAAAAATAGCAAATGAACTCAGAAAAATATGAAAAATTCAGAGAAATTCTAAAATATTATTCTGAAGGTAGGAAAAATATGAAAACTGAAAAATAGGTTTTGGAAGTGCTTATTGGCTTGAAACAGCTTATTTTGAAAGCTTATTTATAAGCATACTTGACCCAAATGGACTGAAACTTTGACCAACTACTCTTATGACTCAAATATGTTCAAAGGAACAGTATTCAGATCAAATGATACTCAGAAACACATATATGTGCCAAATCAGTTGCAAAAA
The DNA here is from genome assembly GCA_030686995.1 of Artemisia argyi. Taxonomy (NCBI): domain Eukaryota; kingdom Viridiplantae; phylum Streptophyta; class Magnoliopsida; order Asterales; family Asteraceae; genus Artemisia; species Artemisia argyi. Next base: position 154,512,998 of record CM060701.1, on the reverse strand, counting down.
GCTATTCAATAAGTACTAGGGAAATAGCAGTTGTCACCCAAAAAGCACAAAGTCCAACAAACAGCTAAAGGAAACTATAATAAGCAAAATGCTACAGGAAATGAGCAATTAATCACAAAGAGTAAGATGATAAGCAGTCAAGCAAATGACAATTTCAAATAGATGAGTAAGCTCAAGGGACCTATATGCAGCTAAAAATTAAGCACTCCAAACAAGCTTTAAGTAACAGACTATGCTCAAAAACTAGAAGCTAGTACTATGAAATATTAATAGAATCAAAAATTACTCAAAGAGAAGCATTAAGAAATGAACTAGAGGCTTATGAAAAGGGGTTGATGGGACAATTAGGTGTGTAAAGAAGGAGCAGGTCTAAGGGCTTGTTTGCAGCCTAAATACCAGGTCCTAAATGAGCAAACTAGCAGCTAGTGCATAAGCTAAATGGTTGAGAGTAAATATCTAAAATTGATGAAACTATAAGGATAAACTAGCAAACAATATTTAACCTAAATTTTTGATCAAAAGGAGCTTATATTAGCTGTTGCAAAGCTGAGAAAGAAGGCAGATCACACAGATATGGTGTTGGGCAAACTGTAAAATGAAGTCAACTGATGACTTATCTCAATCCCAACTATATTCCATTTAACAAAAACGGTTGTTATATGAACCAATAACTACAACTAAATGCAATACTACATGATTATGCAAAAACTAAGATTGAGACAGTTATATGAAATGGGATTTTACAAGCTAATGCAAACACATTAAATCTACATGAGAATGCTAATTTAACTTAAAACATGCTATTTCAAACAAATGAAAGATGAATCAATATGATCAAATGGTCAAACAGGTCTCAATAGCTCAAACTGCAATAGTGCCAAACACTCCCAATAGGCTAACTGTTATTAGTAATTGTATGCAAATGATGATTAAGTACTATACTACTGATACAAATCAACTAATTATGCTATGTAAATGTACTAACAGTTACTAAAATTATATAATAAGCCCTAGAATAAGCAATAAAAAAACTAACAGTTAACTCTAATATTTATGTGTTTTTTTTTTATTTTTAAAGCAAAATGAAAACAAATGATTACTACTACTGAGAATGAATAATACTATGATTAGTGATAAACTAAATAAGCAAACTCAAACACAAATAAGCATAGTACTAACCATTAAACAATAAGCAGTTATGCAACGAACTAGAAGATGAGATAATACTTACAATAGCACTTAAGCTGAACAGGTGTCTAACTTCAACTTAGCCTATCTTTAGATAGACTCAACTTAACCCAGGAATCATCAATCAAACACCAAATTACCCAGAATCATTATCATTAATATTCCCTTGACTTTCATTGACTAAATTTGAACCTTTGAACTTAAAGCAATAATTAACTAATCAAGAATTGCAGAAGCTAACTCTCAACTTTAATGAGTAAAAGGAATTGATAAAACAGCTTATAAACTATTAGAGATTAAAAGTAAATTGCAGAATATTAAAAATTTAATTGCATTAATAAAACAGTGGAGTACAAAACTTTGAAAAATTGAAAATAAGATTACAATAATCTATAACTAAAAATTATACTAAGATTACTTAATTATTCCTACTCCTACTCCTAAGCTAACAACTTCTAATGGTGGTGTGAGGAGAGTATAAATAGCTGTTGAGAGAGGAATTGGTGAAGCTTCTAGGCTGCCAGCCCATTAATCCGTGTGCCTCTGTGTTTGTTTGAGTCCCTTTTTAGCCGTTTGATAACCCTTGCTCACCAATCATTTAATCACAGCCCTTGGATTAATTTTGTGACATGATGTATCCTGCGTGTGTTATATGATTGGTCCACGTGTGTGAGTCCCTGACATTCCCTGACGTATTCTGACCCTTCTAGAACTTCTAATTATTGGGTAATAATTAGTAATGTGGGGTTATTGAGAGATTGTGAAAACTAGGGTTCTAAGCACAATGAAATTTCTGGGCGTGGGTGAATTTTTAGGGGGCGGGTAATATTGAATTGGGGGGGGGGGGGGGTTGGGTGTTTTTATTAGTTTGATCGAGTCAGATTTTTGGGTTGACTAGGTAGGATTTAAGGGTGATTGGATCAGGTAGAAATTTAGTGGTGGTGGGTTGTTATTTGGGCTAAATTAGATAAGGGTGTGTTGGGTTAGCTTATTGGATTGGATCAGATATATTAATATTAGTTTAGATTGGATCTTGTTGTGGAGTAGTAAATATAAGACAAGGACTATTCTTGTAATTCTAAAATTTCAGGGACCTTTGCTGTAATTTTCTAAACTTGTGTTCCAAGGGTATATTTTGACTTTCACTAATTCTTGAGGGACCTTTCTTGCCTTTACATCAAATGTTACTCCAAGGACCATTTTTGTAATTTTAATGAAGATGAGGGACTAAATTTGACAATCTTTCCAAACTTTGATCAAGGACTAATTATGCAACTTGACGATTCTCTAAGGACTTCTAATGACTTTTTGAGCTTTCCTTGATCATTTAAGCTTCCCCGGCTTCGGCTTTTGACCTTTTTCCAATCTCGTGCTCGTTTTTGTCGGTTTTGGCTTGTTTTTGTTCATTTTTCACATATCCGTACCTACACATACACAAATACAAAAAACACACATTCTCTTGGCATATTTGGTTAGTATTTGACGTATTTGGTCTGATTTAAGGCTAAAAAGGATGTGTGAATAAGCACACATCAGACCTAAATGACAAATGACATAAGGATCCTCCATGGGGTAGGGAACCAGGTCTTGACGATTGTGGCCTTAGCTAACAGGGCCCCTGGTGTCACATCAGGGTGTTGTTTATCATAAGGCGCAAATTCCAGCAATAAGTCTGTTACTTCATCAGCCTTGGGTAGGGTCATACAGGTCAGTGTAATCAAGACATGTGGCCTTAATGAAGGTTTTATAGTTAAGGGGGAGGGTTTTCTTCCCATTCAACACTGAGAACTTGATAATAGCATCCTTAGTGACATCAGGTTTTTCAACCACAGATGTACACCAAAATTCCCTCAATAAGTCATGATATATGACAGATGGGGTTTTGGTAAAGGCTGTGGAGAGGAAGCAGTTTTGAAGAAATTTTACCGCACCCTTATAGGCAGGAAAGCCTTCAGGGTAGGAGAAATTCCCCACCACATTGTTTTTGGTCATATCCACACTCTCAATTTGGAATTCTACATTATGAGCATATTGGATAGCTTTAGAAGAGGCCATTTTTGTTTCTTTTTAAAAATTGATTTGAAGGTCGGAAATGGTTGGAATAACACACACAGTTTGAGAGCAAATTACTGCAAAAGTTTTAAAAGATTTTGAAAGCGTGTGTATGTATTCATTTATGAGGGTATTTATAGGGTGATGGAAAAGGCATGGATTTCAAACCAGTAATATGGATTTTAATTGTGGTTATAAAAATTGTTTGATATCCGCATTAAATATCCACCTTTCCCATCATCCTCTTTTTTCACAACATGTCAAGGTGAACAGTTGCGCCCCTCTTCAAAAGTGCATTTTTACAGAGATGAGGTCATCACAAATATGATTTGATATTTGTGTGAGTCCAAGGCATTGAATGCCTAGTTGGTTTTGGAATGATTTGTGGGGGCCCAAGATGTGGTTGCCAGAAGGGTAAAAGACATATATTCAAATATTAAATATAAGGCAGTTATCAACCTGGGACATTTACTAACTAGATACATAGGGTATTTAGTTTGGCATTAAATGTCACTTTTGGAACACTTGACGCCCCCTAAATGACTTTTCATTCAGGCAAAGGTATCAGGAAGGGTTTCAGTGAGAAATGTTTCTTACTTTTACTGAAATATGATGGTGATCTGGGACTTTAGGAGATATTTACACCAGGCTGTTTATATTCAATCAGTGGCCTGATTGTCTATATCCAACATGCCCAATTCAGCTTTCAATCTTGTGAAAGTGGGTTCATCCAAGGGTTTAGTAAAAATATCAGCTAGCTGATATTCAGTGGGGATGAAGTGTAATTCAATATCTTCTTTCATAATGTGGTCCCTGATGAAGTGGTACCTGATATCTATGTGTTTGGTTCTTTGACGAAGAACAGGGTTGTTGGAGATGGCTATGGTACTTGTGTTGTCACAGAAGATGGGTACCATCTTATATTGAATGCCATAGTCACCGAGTTGACTCTCCATCCAAAGTACATTTGCACAACATCCTATAGCAGCCACAATTCAGCCTCAGCAGAGGACATGGCCACTGATTGTTGTTTCTTTGTACTCCAGCACACAAGTTTTCCTCCAAGGAATTGACCAGATCCTGAGGTGCTTTTTCTATCCATATTACAGTCTGCATAGTCTGAGTTAGTGTATCCCTTAAGATCAAAACCTGAGTGCTTAGGATAATACAAACCAAGGTTTGGAGTTCTTTTGAGATATCTCAGGATTCTTTTCACAGCAGTGAGATGTGATTCTTTTGGATCTGATGGATATCTTGCACATAGACATACTACAAACTGAATATAAGGTCTTGTGACAAGGAGATACATCAGTGATCCTATCATACCCCTGAACAAGGTTTGATTCACTGATTTGCCAGCAAGATTAGGACCAAGGTTGTTTGGAGGAACCATTGGGGTTTTCACTGAAGCACAGTCACTGAGTTCATATTTTTCAGTGTGTTTTTGATGTAATTCTCTTAACTAATGGATATGCCTTTGTTAGTATGTTTGATTTGAAGTCTAAGAAACTAAGTGAGTTCACCCATCATGCTCATTTCAAACTTTGTGGTCATCAGTTTTTCAAACTGTTTGCAAAGTTTGTAACTTGTGGAGCCAAAGATGATATCATCAATATATACTTGAACAAGGATGACATCACTTTTTGTTCTATAGTTGAACAGAGTATTGTCAATCTTTCCTCTGACAAACTTGTTTTGGATCAGGAAGGCTGAAAGAGTTTCATACCATGCCATGGGTGCTTGTTTTAGTCCATAAAGGGCTTTGTTAAGCTTGTAGACCTGGTTTGGAAATCCACTACTTTCAAAGCCAGGAGGTTGTTGCACGTAGACATCTTCTTTAATGTTGCCATTCAAGAAGGCACTTTTTACATCCATTTGGTAAACTTTAAAATTCATGTATGTTGCATAGGCTAGGAAGATCCTGATGGCTTCCATTCTAGAAACAGGTGCAAAGGTTTCCTCATAAGCAATACCTTCCTGTTGATTATATCCTTTTGCTACTAGTCTTGCCTTGTTTTTTATGACTGTTCCATACTCATCAGTCTTGTTTTTGAAAACCCATTTCATTCCAATGACTAAAACACCCTCAGGGCATTCAACAAGGGTCATGACATTGTTTCTGTCAAATTGTTCTAATTCACCTCTCATGGCCTTAACCCAACTTTCATATGTCAGGGCTTCTTTGACATTTTTAGGCTCTATGTCAGAGAGAAAATCTACATAGAGACATACATTGGCTGAGGCTTCTTTGAGTTTAGCAGCCATGCTTCTTGTAAGCATGCCTTCAGTAGGCTCACCAATGATGTTCACAAGCTCAATTGTTTTGGACTTAGTCCAGCTATCCTGATGTCTAGGATAGGGGTTAGAACTTGTAGAAGCCTGATTTGGAATAGTGGGTTGAATCATTGGATCTTGTGGTGCCTCAAGGTTTTGATATTCAGTAACCTCAATGTGAGCATTGATTAAAGGGTTCCTGAACAATTGGTTCAGTGGGTGTCGTCTCATTGGAGACTTGTAGTGTTTTTATGAACTCACAGTTGGTTGGTTGAGGTAGATTATGAGGAATAATGTAGTATGAGATATCTGCATCTGCTTGGTATTGAGTAGAGGGATTATTCTTAGGGTGATACTCATTAGGAAGATATCTTGATGAGTCATCAATACCAATTTCCTCAACTGAGGAGTTGGAGAACCTGATGGATTCAGTGCTCTCATCAACAGTTATGTGATAGATTTCCTCATTTTGTTGTCTCCTAGTATTGAACACCTTGAACGCTTTGGAGACAAGATAATATCCCAGGAAGTATCCATAATCTGCCTTGGCATTAAATTTACCTAAGTGATCCTTGTGGTTATGAATAAACACAGGACACCCAAATACATGAAAGTAGCTAATGTCAGGGATCCTTCCTTTGAATATCTCATATGGGGTCTTATTGTGTCTTTCACAATGATGGACCTATTTTGAGTATAGTAGGCTGTTCTGACTACCTCAATCCAAAAGTGTTTTGAATGGACTAAGCCATTTAACATTGTCCTTGTTGCCTCAATGAGTGTCATGTTCTTCCTTTCAGCTACTCCATTTTGTTCAAGAGTATAAGGAGAAGAGAAGTTCTGAGAAATGTCTTTCTCATCACAAAAACACTCAAGGTCATGGTTTTTGAATTCAGGTTCATTGTCAGTTCTAATCTTTTTAACTTTGACATCGTTTTGATTCTCAATATTCCTGACAAAGGACATGATTGTATCAGCTGCCTGACTCTTTTTGGTCAGGAAGTAAACCCAAGTGTATCTTGAGTATTCATCAACGATGACCAGAGAATATTTCTCATGGTTAATGGCCATTGGACTGACAGGTCCAAAGAGATCCATGTGGAGGAGGTGAAGGCAGCTCTTGATGGAAAAGTTTTGTTTTGTTTTGAAGGAGGCCCTATGATGTTTTCCTTTTTCACAAGCTGAACATGGTTTATCCGTTGAGAACACCAGGGAGGGCAGGCCAAGAACCTTGTTTTGTTTAGCAAGTTTGTTGATATTTTTTTAATTGAGATGAGACAACCTTTTTATGCCAAAGCTAATTGATTGTTTCACTTGCTTTTGTGAAAAGGCAAGTTTCATTTTGAGTGAGAGTTGATATGTCCAAGACATAAACATCATCTCTTCTAGGGCAATCAACATAACTTCTTTGTTGGCATTAAAGATTCTTCCTCTTTTATCATCAAACTGAACAATGTGCTTGGCATCACATAGTTGACTGACACTGATTAGATTGTATTTGAGACCATTAACATAAGCAATTCTTGTAAAAACTTTACCATTACAGTTTACTGAACCATAATCTTCAGTAGGAGCTGATGAGTTATCACCAAATACCACCTTGGGTCCTAGTTCTTCCACATATTTTTACAGATAATGCTTCACACCAGTCATACTTCTTGAGCATCCACTATCAAGATACCAAACAGGATCCCTGGTATGTTTCTCCACAAACAACAAACTAGGTTAGTTTTGCTTGTTGACCCACTTCTTAGTGGGCTTAGGTCTCAGGGACCTTTTGAATTTATTAATGGACTCATGGTCAGTGGTTGAGTAAACACAACTTCCACATATCTTACATTTGATGCTTGAAGAGGACTCAGTTGACTAAGATGAGTCTGTTTTCAGTCCTCTTCTAGCTTGAATGACACTGTCATGTCTTGATGCATCATGGGAAGGGTCTCCACAAATATCACAATAGGGATACATAAAAAAATCAACAGGGTGATGGTCATTAAATCCACAATGAGTACAGTGTTGAAATGCTTAGCCTTTTGTTTCAAGGTTTGCTTTGATCCTGAGGCGTATTTGTGAGCCTGAGCTTTATAATTAGCTTGAGCCTTCAAGGATGTGGTATAGGATAAGTTGTCAGAAGTTCTGTGATCTTCTTGTTTGCATAACATGCATAACAAGATTCTATAGCAATTATCAGTGGCATGATTTGGGTAATTGCATAGTTCACATCTCTTCAAGGTTTTGTTTGTGGACTTGGGTTTGGTGATGCTTGAGGAAGCTGAAGTTGGTTCTTTATCATTGGAATTTTTTCCAGTTGATTCCAACTTTTCAATAAGCTTCCTGACAAGTTCAGTTAACTAATAATATTTTGAGTCAGTACTGTCAGGTTTCACTTCAGTGGAGACTAAAGGTGTGTGGGTTTCAGTGGGTAGAGAGGTAGGTCTCTTCTGGATAGTTCTCCCTAAACCTGATTTTTCCTTGGGAGAATGTGGTTGAAAGAGAGATGGGGTAAGATCTGAACTGGGTGCAGCTCCCTGAAGTTGTTTCAGAGGAAGGAGTGGTGATTGGGAATCAGACTCAGACTCAATGATGGACTCAGTGTGACTGAGTTCATTAGTGACTCCTAGCATTTCCTTAATGGCCTGACTTTCATGCACCAAAATCCTTCCAGTGTTAAAATTTGGCATTTTACTATCAGGATTGACTCTTTCAATCCTATCACTGGGTTTTGGATTTAGTTCCTTGTTAGAGAGTATGCCAGCTGATATAAAGGCTGTTAGATGTTTACTTTCCCCTGAGACTTCAGTGAGCTGGTTTTCTCCCAGTGCAGCCTTTCTGTTACTGGGTGTGAGACCCACTGAGTCAAAGAGTTTGGGATTCTTTTGAGTCTAACTAAATATATCAGCTTTTTCTTTCTTAAGTTCTTCCTGAAGAGCTTGATTTTCTTTTACAAGTTCAGAGTTTTGAATTTGAAGTGTTCATCTCTACACTGATTTAACTCAATACTCAATTTGTTATATTTTGAAAACAAATTTAATCTCTGCTCTTCAACATACTTAAGATCAACATTTATATAATCTAAATAACATTTCCAATCAGAATCATCATCCATAAAAAGTAATATGTTTACTTTTCTCATGGTGATGCTCACCCACTGTCATTCCTTGCATGGTTCTTTCCCACAGCCAGCTTGTTATCTTCTGAGAGTGGCATCAGGGCATTGATATGAACTTCTTCATCCTCAAAGGACACTTCTTCCTCATCCCAATCATAGGTTTCAGCAACAAGTCCCTTATTTTTCTGATGAGAAGATTTAGTGACTTGTGGTGACTGAGGGACAGAAGGAGCTGACTCAAGAAGAGCAAGTTTGGCCTTGGCCTTTCTATATTTGGCATCAAAATCTTTTTGAAGAAATTTTTCAGACTTATTTTGAATAGACTGACTAGATTGAAGCATTTTTGGTTGAAACTTGTTGGTTCCTAAGAAAGAGTTGTTTCCTGTAAATTTATAAGATGGTACTGAGGTTATTTTAGAGAAACAGTGTTTCGCAAAATGACCTTTTTTACCACAGTTGAAACATTTAGTGTTGTCATTTACTTTTGCATTTGAAAATTTTTTGTTTCTTTTAATAAACCTTTTTGAGTTTGCAAGAAGTGCCCTTTCATGAAATTCATTTTGTAAATCATTTAGGTACTCCTCAATGGTTCTTTCATCAACCTCATCATCAGAACCATCTTGAAAATCCTGCACAACACCATTAGAATAGAAAGCAGTAGATTTATGTGAGATTGTCATGGCCTTTTTGGTCTCTTGAGCTTTACCAGGGTATCTCTTGGTGATTAAGTTATCTTCATAGACAAACTTCCCTTAAATCTCAGGGACCGCAAGGTTCTGAATATGATTTTCATTTCTAAGGCCCTGAGAAGTTTAACCACTTCTCAGGGAGACTGTTGACAAAGCAAACATTGATTTCATGCTTAGACAGGGTGACACCATCATTGGTCAGTTCATTGAGGAGGGTCTTATACCGGGTGTAGGTCTCTGAGAGACTTTCAGAGTCTTTGGCCCTGAAAGTATTGTACTCAAGTTTCAGGTCCATGATCCTGTTTTCCTTGGTATCTGAAGGACCTTCATAGCTATGAACCAAGTCAGTCCATGTCTACTTGGCAGTAGGACAATTGATTACTGATTCCATTATATCGTTAGGAAGACAAGATATAATAAGGCTTTTCAGGCGTTGATCTTGATTGACCACCCTCCTCTCATTTGGGGTCCACTGGGCTTCAGGTTTGATTAAACCTTGGGCAGTCTTAGGGACATATGGACCATCATTAATAAGCTTAATGTAATATGGTTCCATCCCAGCTAAGTAGCAAAGCATGCACTTTTCCAACTTGTTAAATTTACCAACTTCAAGACTAGGAGCAGTAGAAGAATAGCTTCCACCCTTTTTATCGACTAGTTGGGGTACATCAATGTCAGTCATGGTAGGATCTTGATTTTAAAAACTTTGAGCACTCTTTAATTTGAAAAATATTTGAAAAGTTTTACAAATCAGAGGCTCTGATACCACTTGTTGGTCCCTTTTACTAGGTTAATGTTAACTATTGAGTTAAACTAACCAAGTTCCATGGCTTGAACAAAAAAGTAAATGATTAACAGTAATAAAAAACATAAACGTAAAGATAAGAGATAAGATATTTTTCAACGTTTAATTCTTATCAGAAGTTAATCAAAGAATTATACCCAAGTGTTTGTGGAACAACACTTGGGATTGAAATGAAAAGTAAGGTAAAACTCCTCACTAAACTCAAACTAAGTTTGAGTGAAAACTAAGATCCTACAGCTGTCTCAGGAATTATGTTGTTCTTTGGATAGAGTAAAGATTTGGTTTGTGAATGTCTAAGCATTAAGTGCACAAACTTAAATCTTTACATCTCTCTTATTCTCTATTTATACACAAGTAGATTCTAACAGATACCTAGGAGACAAAGACTATAAGACAAAGATTACATCAGCCTATATTGGACAAAATACATAGGTATTTTGTCCCTGTTACAAATGTCTATGAGTAGTAAAGAGCAGGGATGCTTTCTGGTCTTCAGTGTTGACACACGTCTTGGTTTTATACCCTTTCAGGGAAAGTTGGCCTTTGCTTGATAAGGACCCCTCCTTATCCATTCAAACTTATCCCGCCTAATCTTGCCTTTACTTCAGTCTGTGTATCTTCAGTCATTATTCACTCAGTCTTCTTAGTTGGTGAGGAGACATTGGGATCAAGTGATCTATTGTCATCACTCACTGAATCCATCACCTTCTTATTTGTCTTAGGTGCCACTCACTGAGAATCCGCCTCACTGTATGGAGAACATTTTTTCTTAGGCTCGTCCTAAGCATCCTGAAGATGACTCATTGAGCGATTGTTCACTGAGTGACTTGATAATATTCACGGATATTAAACACTTAGGTTATTTTATGTTCAAATCATGGTTAGAGGAAGTTTGGGGAATTTAGTAACCCAACAACTTATCTACCTCCCATATCACTATGTTACAAATAATGATGCAATGTATTAATCAACATACCAAAAAAATAGTAATAATAAAATAAAATAAAAATACACACATACATGGAATAATCTTAGCTTTTTTCAAATATCAGGTATCAAAAACTCCAACATGATTTATTCATGTTTCACAACTGTTTAGGTCTTAAAAACATTTACTTCCATGTATAAGTTTAATGAAAATCCACTATACACAAACGTCAACATCAAAGTTTAAGATCTACAAAAGGATTGAATCTTTAACAAATGGGGAGAAAGACTCCGATGAACACCTTTAATCTGGTTTCTTGTATTTTCCTTCTCCAATCCCATGCAAGATCAACCTATAGCAAAGTGAAGTTACTCACTAGGTGGGTTGGAGTATTGAATTTTCTTAATGAAAAATAACAAACAATGTCGCAGAAGAGTGTGGTGGAATGTAATGTTTTTTTAGAATTTGTAAACAGGTTTGTTGTTGTAATTGTATGTGCCTTAATTATTCATGGTTGAAGAAAGTTTGACGATAACCCATCGAGAACATCAACTACAATTAAAATCATTCTGAAAATTATTGTCACAACAAATAATAACGTAAATAATCAGAATGTTCATGGATACCATATCCCCTACCCATATCATGTTTTGCTAAACACAGATCTATATAAACAAAGTCCAACAACCTTTTTTAGCAACAAATAAAAAAACTACAGAATCTATACTACATTATATTTGAGACTATTCTATAACTAGCAAGGCTTAAGAATTCAGACTCAAACTTACTAATTATAGAATAATCCCAATTAGGGCAAACACTCATTCTAACTATAACAGAATTACAACAAACTGAACAGAAATAATAACAACCTCTGAGAGTAATATTCTATTACATAATGAAAAGTATTTGCTTCGTAAAAAATTTAGTCAAAGGGTACCCACCGCAACATTGCGGGGGTACCGTTCTAGTAGAAAAATTATGTGTTCAAACTCTTCACCAAAACAGATTAACTCACTAAACGAACCGGATAACAACGATCCAGTTCCGCTCCTTGAACTCGCGAAAAAATCATTTCGTTATATTCAAAGTCTTTAAGCGATCTCAAAATAAGACGGAGGGTGCTTATGGAGGAAGTCAAGTGTTCGAATAAGGAGATCGCGGAGAAGGAAAAACTTTTTGTAGTGTTTGTTAGAAATACGTGATTTAGTGTAATTTTTGTTATTATTATTATTATTATTATTATTATTATTATTATTATTATTATTATTATTATTATTATTGGCAAAAATTGTATCTTCATTGAAAATCAACAAGTGTTGAATGCTATACAATGAACTACTACAACTGAGTTTAGATCTTATGGAAAATGAATTAGCCATTTAAAAGAAGATCTACCAAAACGTAACTAAGCACAAGTTACAAATTCTACTCTTGCTAACACGATTACAACTCCTAAGGTTGCGAGACCCATATGTAATATTGGTGTGTTTGACATAAGCCAACTGCCACAGACCACTAAAAGCTTTTCAAAACCACTAATGTTGCCACTTTATCCCAACATAAGATTTTCCTGTTGAAAATTGCTTTATTTCTAGCTTTCCAAATCCCCTATATTGCACATTAATGCCCAAAATTTCCGAGTCTTGAATTCCATTCCTTCGAACCAATCTTGAGCAAATTGTTCCAATGAAAAAGGTAGCGCCCACACCAGATGCCACCACGAAAGCAACTTCCTCCAAATGCGATGTGTCCATCCACAATGCAATAACTAATGGTGTATCATTTATGGTTGACATTGACACCATGTACATGAAATGTCTTCATCACATGAAACTACATGTTTGTTCCTTAATACTTCCAACACAGGAATTTTTCTCTGTAATGCCAACCACATAAAGCAACTAACCTTTGATGGAATTGCCTTGTTCCATATTTAAGAAACCTAGAAAGCATTATTACCCGGAAGTACCTGTTGACCCATTTGAGTTGCGTGATCAGCTAAGTACTTTCCATTTGGAGCAAGAGTCCACCATATCTCATCCTCTTCATGAACTCTAATATAGATGCTTCGAAGTTTTAACATCATAACAGATGCTTGAGTTCTTTCTTTAGCTGATAAGGATCTAGAGAAACAAATGTTCCAATATACTTCACCGTCATCCAAGATAACGTAACTTTCAGACACCTTGGCTTTATTGTCTGCAACCAATGCAAACAGGGCCGGGAACAGACTTTTAAAAGATTGATTTCTCACACATCGATCATCCCAAAAAGAGATATTATCTCCTTTACCACAACGACACACCCAGTTGTGATAGCGCAACACATCATTCATTGGGTAATGCTTTTGAAATTGCACAATGCTTTTCCAAACAAAGGATAAGGTCATTCCCTTTACCTGAGATAGATCCTCCATTAACTTACATGGAATCGTCCTTTTGTGTCGGGAATAGATTACTGCCTTACACAATGTTGTCTTGTTTGCATTGTACCTATCTACCACGAGCCTAATAAAGTAAGTTTTTTTAACTCCAGAGACACCACCCCTAGACCTCCCTTATCCTTCGGCTTATAAACATCGCTCCATGGAACAAGAGACAATTTTCTTTTCTGAATATCTCCCGACCATAAGAAATTCCTATGACACCTTTCTAATTGTGAAATTATCTTTGTTAAGCTTTGAATATGGACATATAGTAAATTGGTACACTACTAAGAACCGCATTGATCATTACTAAGCTTCCACCAAATGATAAACATCTTCCTTTCCATGATGCTAACTTGGATTTGAACTTGTCGATAACAGGTTGCCAAGTTTTAGAATTTGATGGTGAAATTCCAATAGGAATTCCCAAGAAAATGAAAGGTAGAGATTCCACTTAACATTCCAGAATCTCAACTATTTGTTGTAACCTACCCACCGAGACATGCCTTCAAAATAGAGCACTTTTTGCAAAGTTAATCTTCAGCCCTGATGATATTTGAAATATATGTAAAATCTCTTTGATCCTTTGAGCTTCTTGTTTGGAGGGGCATAAAAAGAGAATTGTGTCATCAACAAACTGAGAATGATTGATGCTCATTTGATCATCAATTTTAATTCCTTTTATCCACCCTTTCTCTTGAGCAGACTGTGACATTATGCTCAGAACTTCCGACACCAATAAGAACAGAAAAGGAGATAATGGATCATGTAGATTATCAATCAAGGCACAAACATGATGGTTCTTGTGATTAGTGTGGCGTTAGAAATAAGAGAAAAAGAAGAATGAGAGAACTTGGAACCTTGAGAGAGAAAATTTGATATTAGATTGAGATTAGTGTGAAGGTCCAACCCTCTCCACATGTGGAGAGGGGTATTTATACTAAGCTACAAAGCAATATAAAAACGCCCACACCCGGGCTGTGGATCAGGCATACAGTGGGTAAAGACCCATCCTTCTTCCATGATGTTACTTAATCTAATACTAACTAACTAATAAATAAACTAACTACGTGCTAACTTAATGCAATTACAATAGTTAGGTGACCGAGACTTTTACAGGAATATTTGTATTCCTAACAATCTCCCCCTAAGCGAGGTCACCTTGGAAATTAAGCTCTTTGATCTTTAAGCATTTATGAGTCTTTGTAGCACGTAGGTTCTGATTTTTCACTTTTCAGCACACTTTGTACTTCAAGCAATGAACTTGTGATTTGAGGTTCCTTTGAGGTGAGTGATCTTTGAGTTTCTTTGAGATCATCAGCCACAGTAAATCTCCAACCTCAGCCATAGTATTATCGCCTTCATGTGATGTAGTGACTTAAGGACCATCATGCTCACACCCTTCTGGATCAGGAGACTTTACATTAGAGTTGTGGATCAGGAGACTTTTTCATCAGAGTTGCGGAAACGTTGTTGGTAGTCTCTCAACATTTGTTGTAGCAAGTCTCTCATCGTCATTGATAGTGAGTAGGATGTGTGAGCATGAGGTATGGATTGACCCGATTCAGCTGGAAATAGGAGCTATCAATGCAATCTTTATATGTGTCCATGAAATAAAACAGTTAGCAATAAAGATAGAGAACGAATATGGCTTTGTCATTCGTTCTGCGAGGACAGACTACCCTCCGGTTTTGTGAAAACCGACCTTTGATCAGGTAGAGTCTCTTTTAAAGAAGACTCTCCTTGACAGGAATTTCCAGCTTGTAGTTATGAATTTTCCAAAGAATCCACTTTGGAATCTTCATACTTAGCGTGTTCTCATACCGGAACGTCTCAAAGTAGACAACATGATAGAGTGAATCGGTGAATAAATATTCACGGATTGATGAGAAATTGATTTATAGAAATCACTCGCGTGTCATATGATCAGTGTTGCAAAAATCGGCTGAGGCGGCCGATTAATCGGCGATTAATCGGCCTCGGCCCTGGAACTTGTAGGAAATTACAAGGTCATCGGCCGATTAATCGGCCTAGTCAAGAAAATCGGCCGATTAATCGGCCAAAAATCGCAACTCGGCCCCCGACCGCCTCGAGACCGATTCACGATTTTTGCAACATTGCATATGATAAACATTTTTGAGACACGATGAGAGTTTTAAGCTTTGAATCAAATTTACATCAAAAATACTTTTGTTTGAAAGATTATACACAATCAATGTGCTCGAAAATTTGTTTGTGAACACATTGAAAGGTTTTTGCAAAAGTATCCGTCAATCCATATCCTGGAACAAGTTTGATTCCATGTTGAATCGCACCATTGTTGCTTTCTAGTTGTCACTTAATCATTGATCCAAGATGGATCTCACATGTCACCTACCAAGAGCTTGAAAGATGTTCGCTCAAGAAGGATTTCCATCTTCATTGTCAATATTTTCATATCACTCGGATGTTCTGGAAATACCACAAGGATAATGCGTAGGACTCTAAATATTTTATCTTACTTTCCACATTGTGTGAAACAATAAGCATATTAGGAATGTGTCCTAGAGAGATTTATGGATGATCTCATGGCTCTAGACTCAATAGTGCGTTTTGATCCGCTCCTGGAGACTGGGGAGGCGTCTCCTATTTTAGGTATCAACATAGCTCGCAATGAGCGGTCAATACATTGCACAGGGTTCCCCGTGAGAATGAAAGAAGATCTTTTAAGAGAACTTGTGTAACACCCCAACCCATCAAGGGTAAAGATATCACAATAAATAGTGTCCAACAGAGCAAAACACAAGCTTAATACTTTAACAATACAATGAGTACAAAGGTTACAAATGAATTCCAAAATAAGGAAGATCCGATAATAAAACAAAGTCCATCGTTCAAGGAACTCTAGGGTAGGTCAACACACTCTCATCCCCAAAGCTAAACCCCGCTCCTAGCTTAAGTACCTACCGCATGAAAAATAAAACGTGGCTGAGCATAAAAAGCTCAGTGAACAGATATGAAGATAAAAAGCACATCAAGTAATAAAACAAGAGAGTACGAAATGAAATTACATATGGTGTCACAAGGTATATCAAAGGATAATCAAGGTTAAGTATGAAAAGTCATCAAGGTTAAGTATGAAAAGTTATCAAGGTTAAATATCAAGAATCGTCAAGTATAATAGCAAGGATTTACAAGTTTCAAGGATCGTCAAGTATAATGTCAAGGGTTAAGTATAATATCAAGGTTTAACAAGTATAATATTAAGGGTTAATAAGTTTCAAGGTTTTCAAGAATTAACAAGGGTCAAGTATCAAGAATTAGCAAGTGTCAAGTATCAAGTGTCAAGGCTTTCAGTATTTAACCCCCAGGCACAAACAAGTATCTAGTCAAGTATCCCAAGTTGGAGTGATCAACTCCCAAGATGTGAGGGGCTGCAATGCACACAAGCCCAGTCACCAAGTAATATATCATGTAGCCCAGATCATAATCAAGATGGTCGTAGCCCAGACAAGTAACAAGTCAAGACAAGACTAGGATGCATCCGTACGCCCCTGCAGGCCAATAATAATAATCATAGCAGCAGTCGATAACAAGAATCAGGGACGGTGGGGGACATCTCTTCGGCCCCACTAGAGTACATAACATTGGTGCATCAATGCTATGGTTGTGGCTACTCCACAACAAGTAGCTCCTGGGTAAAATACTGAAGGGTCAAGTGGTCAAGGTTCAATATCAAGTACAAGTTTCAAGTAATAATCAAAGGTTCAAGTCCAGGGTTCCATATCAAGGGTTCAATATCAAGGGTTCAATATCAAGGGTTCAATATCAAGGGTCAATATCAATATCCATGTCAAGGGTTCAATATCAAGGGTTAATATCAAGGGTTCAATGTCAAAGGTCAATATCAAGGGTTCAATGTCAATGGTCAATATCAATGGTTAAATGTCAAGGGTTCAATATCAAGGGTTAAATATCAAGGGTCAATATCAAGTAATGTAAAAAAGAGAGAGAAGAGTCATGAGAGAAATAGTTGTACTCTTGCTGAAAGAGTACGGAATACCTGTACCTCAGTCCAATTGCACAAGCCAAGTCACATGTCAAAAAGAGAATGGTTCACTCCCGCTTCACTGAACCTAGAAGATAATGGATACGAATCAAGACGAGTCCAGACTACTCAAGTTACCTCTTTTAGTTATCTTTCCATTTTTAGAAACTTTCCATATTTAGCAGCTTTCTATTTTAGGTAACTTTCCATATTTAGTAACTTCCCACTTTAAGTAGTTTAAACATTTTAGGAGACTTTCTATTTTTAGCAAGTTTCCTTATTTGGAGAGTTTCCAATTTTAGAATGTTTCCATAAATAGTACTTTCCAAGAATAGCAGGTTTCCATAATTAGCAGATTCCAAAATTTAGCAAATTTCCAAATGTTAACATATTCTTATAAGTTAATCTTATCATATTATCAAGTTTCATAGCCTTACGTATTACAGATTTCATTTTATAGAGATTTTGTGAAATTAGGGTTTCATTATGTCACAGAGCATGTTTTAGGGTTAAAAGTGTCAATTTCATAAGTTAAAGGTCACAATTGCACACATTCACATTATAACACATTAGCTTAAGTCAATACAACATTTAAGAATACACTCCAAGAGGGACATGCAATAAGCCACCAAATCATCAAGTTAACACATTAGACATATGCATATAAAATGACAGGTTTTCTCACAGAATTTAGCCCAATAAACGAATTTTTAAAACGTATCAAAACTCCAAAATAAAAATCACCAAAATTCTCGCAGAAGTAAATATGTCTTGAGAGTCTACATGAATTTTCCCAGATTTTATTTTAAAGTGTGACTTCATATGAAAAATTGTTTTCCCATACCTACCAAGAAAATTAGCTGCACAAACATGCAGAAAGTTTGCACTTAACATACCCATTTACACACCTGAGAAAAATCCACAAAAATTTCAGGAAGTCACAAATAACCCAATATATTACTACAGTAAAAGGAGAGCTCCTAACTCCTTACGGTTTGAAAATGAAAAAACAAAAACCACTACTGAATTTAATTTATGCAAACGCAGATTTGACATATCATCGCACAAAATTCAAAAATACGACCAAATCAACCTCAATCACCTCCAAATCAATTGAAACATTTAATTAGGACCCTAAACTGAGTTTACAAGCAAAAATTATGAATTAAACATTTACCAATTTCGTTTGATGATGCACACATATTCAACTAACAAATCTGTCCCAAATTACAAGACATAAAAACCAAATTCCTTTACCCCTTTTAATCCAATAATTAACCAACTAATTATCTAATTCATATCATATCATCATAAATAACATGATCAACAAACATCAAAAACAATTAAGAATTCATATCATCACATACAATTCAACATACATACATCCATATTCAATTTTCTCTCAAAATTATATATATGGGTCGATTTTATGTATCTTATGTATATCAATTCATAGCTTTTTGATTCTTGCGTATAATGTTATCCATGATAAATGGAATACAAGGAATTAATCAAGGATTCAAGAAAAGATACCAAACCCTTCAAGGGATTGTTTATGGATCGAATGGAATGAGAAAACAAGAAGCAAGCCTTCAAGAGCCTCCAAATAAACCCCAATGCACACCAAATCTTCTCACGAACATGTACGAATTTTTACCAATGATCAAGGATAAGTTTTAGGTGTGGTGGTGAGTTGTTTTCTGCCATACATAAGAGAAGTAGGGGAAGAGAGTTTTATTTTTTTAGGTTTGATGGTATTTTGGGATAATATCAATCAAGTTAATTAGGTAAATCAATTTGTAGCAAATTTTTAGGAGTAACCCCCCATCAGGCCGGCCATCCCTTGTAGATTGGGTCAAAAGATGCATTTTAATCATCAAATAATACTTAGGATACAATGGGTATTTATTTTATAAGTTGTGTACAAGTTTTGGAGGTTTTCGGACCCGTTAGGTCACGTAACGTGCAATACTTATGTTTTAATCTAAATTTTACATTCTTGAGTTCATATGATGTTGTAGTAGCTCAAACATTATTTACTTGAGGTTACATGATCACATTTGTGATTGTACGATAATCGTTTTTGATTTAGGGCTTGGTTGGTAAATGTACTTAATTCTTCAAAATTCCAAATTGGAGGGTATTTTAGTCATTTAATCATGATATAAAAATGTGGGTTTTACAACTATTCCCCCCTCAAAAGAATTTTCGTCCGTGAAAATGAAAAAAAAAATACGATAGCGAAATAAAACGAACGCCTACCAAACTACACAGGAAAAATGGGGGTAGCTGGCTCGCATAGACTCCTCGGTCTCCCAGGTCGCCTCACGTGGTGGATGGTTCTTCCAAGGAACTTTAACAAAATGAATAAATTATTTCTCATGACTCTCTCCTATCTATAAAGAATTGCAAGTAACATATCTGGTTGAATCTGATCGCAAGGGTATGACACCATAGGTAGAGGATGATAATTGTATCTTCTGGAAAGTTCATATGGGATACGAATAATATTTCAAATCAAGTCGACTGTATCAAACAGTAGAGATTTCTACAAGAGCTTGAGATTGGTGACAGATGTATCGAGGTCCACAGTATGTTAGTTCAAATTTGTCCAATTATCTAACGAACGATTGCAGAGTCAACGCATAGGTAGAATGAACCTAAAGTCTCACGAATTGCAGAAAATCCAACGGAGATCAAATTTTAAACTTCTTAGATACTCCCCAAGATATCCTATGACCACAATAAGTGCACGTTATATGATGTAAGTATTATCACGTTGGCCAGGCGTCATAATACTAGCATCATATAAATATGCTCTCATGATGGTCATACTTTTTCACGAGTCGTAAACAAACAAGTCAATCTTAATTCAGCTATTACTTCTATCACCCAAGAGGTCAACCGAAATCAAGCGTCATAACCAGGAGGAACATTCAATGACAAAGCAATGGAAGTCTCAATGAGTGACTAAAGGAAAACAAACTATTCGCAAGAGTAACGGAAATCTAATCATATCAGCAAGTAAGGTACATCGTCTCCAAAAGCATCAATTTTCCCAAAATTCGCCAAAATTCCCAAACAAGACCTTTATCAAATATACGCAGATTGAACAAGGAACCGAGATGATATCGGAGAACCTAAGTCATCCAAGGATCACATTACCAAGTAACGCAAATCAAAAAATTAACGAGAGTGAGCACTAGTCATCATTAACTTCATCCTTCACAAAATCAACTCATCCAACAACAAAATGGTTTGTTCCAAAATCACCCATTCAAAACATCAATTCATTTCAAGTCCAAGTAATCTTCTTTCGTCTATCAATCTCGAAATGAAACAAAACTGTGAACTTGAGTCTGATCATCAAGCCTTCTACAGTTCTTCTTGGAATGCGATGGAGTAATGCGAATTCTGACACGATCTTTAAATTTCTTCATCATCTAGTCTGCTTCTGCTCTTAATTCATCTTAGTACAACCAAGATGAATAGGGAAGTGAGACTGCATGTCTTCATCAGCTCCAGGTTCGCCAGTTTGACTAGCTCTCATTCCCTGCATCATCAACACTTCTGCCTGTCTTCACTCTTCATGGTAGCCACTGTTGTTGTCAATTCCAGGTTAGGCAGTGAAGTTAATCTTCTCATAAGTTCCTAGTTGACACAAATTGGTAAGCATCTTCCAAGATTCTTCTGTAGGATTCAAAAGACTAGCTTTTCAATTTATTTTCGGTCTTGATCACTTGGTGATAGTTTCCGATCTTGCGGAATTTAAAGAGATGTTCTAATCTAAGGACATTGTTGCTCCAGCAAATATCATCTCCCAAAATGCACAAATGATCGCCCAATTTCTAACAAGGTATAAAATAGTTTCCATGTTCCTTCTCGTCTTCGAATGTACTATTACGTCATACAATGACTATTTGTCCAAGTACTCACGAGAAAACGTTATTTATCAGATTGACTAAATGGTCAGAGCTTTAGCTAATACTATTAGTGTCACTAACCGTCATAGTAGTCGTTACGAATACGAAAAGCGGTTTTTTTTTTTTTTTTTTTTTTTTTTTTTTTTTTTTTTTAATAAAAAAAGAAACCTCAACTCATAACTCCATTTCAGAACATACCACAAGGTCATACTATATAATTCTTCCAATTATTCAAGAAACATAATCTCATCATGTACACGGAAATAGTTGACGTGATAGCCAATACAATTGGAATTGCTAACTTATTATTACGAATACAAATACGGCCTCAAAAATCATCTTAAGGAACCTTCACGTTCACCCCACTTCGTCTCTCCTCTTCTTCACCAATAAAACCGATATACTTTACACCTTACTCTCGGTTAGTAACTCATTTCTTAGAGGTTCTTTCATTTGTTTCTTCAGTCTCTCAAGTGAAGCCATCAGAAACGGATTTTCAAAGGTAGGTCAAGATCATATCAAAGGTAAACGGAATTGTAGAACAACTAAATTCGCCAAACCAGACTGATAATTCACGAATTAGGATCAAGTGTAAGGTTTATCAAAAGTCTTTAGGCAGATAAATTAACTATTCGAAAAGGTTGGGATTTTGTTCAGCTTCTGAGCCCAATTGTGCCTCATTGCGAATACGAACATTGTATTGTTGTCAAAATGATACGCGTGGGATACTAGTTACCAACATCGTCAATGGAATCAAATAGAAAGATGAGAATTATACGAAAGTAATAGAATCTATCGGATCAATCTAGTTAGGGTGCAAAACCATTGTACCACTACTTCCAAAATCATCAAGATTCCCATTACAATTAGCTGATGAACACAAACAAGATTGCCATACCAAAACTCACAGAGAAGAAATTAATTCAAAATTTCAATATCATCATAGTAGCTTGAAAACAGAAATGAAATTCGAAGTCTAATACAGGCTGAATAGGAGAGTAAAAGAAACTAGTTCACAATCATCAATTCCCTTCGTTCAATTTGGATTAAAATGGCTGGTCGCCATAGACTCTAAATCGGAGACTACATCACTCTCTTCTTTCTCTTCCTCCATTTCACTAATCCAACCATTCCTGTTATTCTCGGGTTGCAGCAAACGGCAGCTAGCAAAACCACTTTTGCGATCTCTCTCTTCTTCTTCCACAGACTCATGGCACTTTCCGTAATACTCGGTGCCAATACCTTTGTTATCATTTTTTTTTAGTTTCATACATCTCTTTCTCCTTGTCATCCACCTTCTAGCAGCCCGTAGCATCAACAGTAGCTCCCTTACTCCTTCTTACGCGTGGATCTGTCTTGAAGTATCCTTAATGGCATGAGTCACCATTTTCTTTGAGTTTTCGTCAGGTGGTCCAGAGCGACCAGGTTTAACCATCTGAACGGTTACCAATTGGTCAGAATAAGGAAGTCGAGGACAAACACGAAAGGGGAAAGTACGCCGAAGGAAACCTAATATCTACCCAACCTCACAAGTTTAAACTTAAGTTTGCATAGGGAAGAAATGCTAAATCAAGTTTTCAAGTGTTCTCCAATGTTCCTACAGTGGAAACCTAATGGTCCAAAACTCACAGGTCCAGGTTATGTATTATAAGTCGTTAGCCTGGTCTCTGATACCATAAATTGTAACACCCTAACCCGTCAAGGGTAAAGATATCACAATAAATAGTGTCCAACAGAGCAAAACACAAGCTTAATCCTTTAACAATACAATGAGTACAAAGGTTACAAATGAATTCCAAAATATGGAAGATACGATAATAAAACAAAGTCCATCGTTCAAGGAACTCTAGGGTAGGTCAACACACTCTTATCCCCAAAGCTAAACCCCGCTCCTAGCTTAAGTACCTGCCGCATGGAAAAGAAAACGCGACTGAGCATAAAAAGCTCAGTGAACAGATATGAAGATAACGAGCACATCAGGTAATAAAACAAGAGAGTACGAAATGAAATTACATATGGTGTCACAAGGTATATCAAAGGATAATCTAGGTTAAGTATGAAAAGTCATCAAGGTTAAGTATGAAAAGTTATCAAGGTGAAGTATCAAGAATCGTCAAGTATAATAGCAAGGATTTACAAGTTTCAAGGATCGTCAAGTATAATGTCAAGGGTTAAGTATAATATCAAGGTTTAACAAGTATAATATTAAGGGTTAATAAGTTTCAAGGTTTTCAAGAATTAACAAGGGTCAAGTATCAAGAATTAGCAAGTGTCAAGTATCAAGTGTCAATTATCAAGTGTCAAGGCTTTCAGTATTTAACCCCCAGGCACAAACAAGTATCAAGTCAATATCAAGTCAAGTATCCCAAGTTGGAGTGATCAACTCCCAAGATGTGAGGGGCTGCAATGCACACAAGCCCAGTCACCAAGTAATATATCATGTAGCACAAATCATAATCAAGATGTCCGTAGCCCAAGCAAGTAACAAGTCAAGAAAAGACTAGGATGCATCCATACGTCCCTGCAGGCCAACAATAATAATCATAGCAGCAGTCAATAACAAGAATCAGGGACAGTGGGGGACATCTCTCCGGCCCCACTAGAGTACATAACATTGGTGCATCAATGCTATGGTTGTGGCTACTCCACAACAAGTAGCTCCTGGGTAAAATACTGAAGGGTCAAGTGGTCAAGGTTCAATATCAAGTACAAGTTTCAAGTAATAATCAAAGGTTCAAGTCCAGGGTTCCATATCAAGGGTTCAATATCAAAGGTCAATATCAATATCCATGTCAAGGGTTCAATATCAAGGGTTAATATCAAGGGTTCAATGTCAAAGGTCAATATCAAGGGTTCAATGTCAATGGTCAATATCAAGGGTTAAATGTCAAGGGTTCAATATCAAGGGTCAATATCAAGTAATGTAAAAGAGAGAGAGAAGAGTCATGAGAGAAATAGTTGTACTCTTGCTGAAAGAGTACGGAATATCTGTACCTCAGTCCAATTGCACAACCAAGTCACATGTCAAAAAGAGAATGGTTCACTCCCGCTTCACCGAACCTAGAAGATAATGGATACGAATCAAGACGAGTCTGGACTACTCAAGTTACCTCTTTTAGTTATCTTTCTATTTTCAGAAACTTTCCATATTTAGCAGCTTTCTATTTTTGGGTAACTTTCCATATTTAGTTACTTCCCACTTTAAGTAGTTTAAACATTTTAGGAGACTTTCTATTTTTAGCAAGTTTCCTTATTTGGAGAGTTTCCAATTTTAGAATGTTTCCATAAATAGTATTTTCCAAGAATAGCAGGTTTCCATAATTAGCAGATTCCAAAATTTAGCAAATTTTCAAATGTTAACATATTCTTATAAGTTAGTCTTATCATATTATCAAGTTTCATAGCCTTACGTATTACAGATTTCATTTTATAGAGATTTTGTGAAATTAGGGTTTCATTATGTCACCGAGCATGTTTTAGGGTTAAAAGTGTCAATTTCATAAGTTAAAAGTCACAATTACACACATTCACATTATAACACATTAGCTTAAGTCAATACAGCATTTAAGAATACACTACAAGAGGGACATGCAATAGGCCACCAAATCATCAAGTTAACACATTAGACATATGCATATAAAATGACAGGTTTTCTCACAGAATTTAGACCAATGAAAGAATCTTTAAAACGTATCAGAATTCCAAAATAAAATTACCAAAATTCTCACAAAAGTACATATGTCTTGAGAGTCTACATGAATTTTTCCAGATTTTATTTTTAAGTGTGACTTCATATGAAAAATCGTTTTCCCATACCTACCCAGAAAATTAGCTGCACAAACATGCAGAAAGTTTGCACTTAACATACCCATTTACACACCTGAGAAAAATCCACAAAAATTCCAGGAAGTCACAAATAACCCAATATATTACTCTAGTAAAAGGAGAGCTCCTAACTCCTTACGGTTTAAAAATGAAAAATCAAAAACCACTACTGAATTTAATTTCTGCAAACGCAGATTTGACATATCATCACACAAAATTCAAAAATACAACCAAATCAACCTCAGTCACCTCCAAATCAATTGGAACATTTAATTAGGACCCTAAACTGAGTTTAAAAGCAAAAATTATGAATTAAATATTTACCAATTTCGTTTGATGATGCACACATATTCAACTAACAAATCTGTCCCAAATTACAAGACATAAAAACCAAATTCCTTTACCCCTTTTAATCCAATAATTAACCAACTAATTATCTAATTCATATCATATCATCATAAATAACATGATCAACAAACATCAAAAACAATTAAGAATTCATATCATCACATACAATTCAACATACATACATCCATATTCAATTTTCTCTCAAAATTATATATATGGGTCGATTTTATGTATCTTATGTATATCAATTCGTAGCTTTTTGATTCTTGCGTATAATGTTATTCATGATAAAAAGATACAAGGAATTAATCAAGGGTGCAATAAAAGATACCAAACCCTTCAAGGGATTGTTTATGGATCGAATGGAATGAGAAAACAAGAAGCAAGCCTTCAAGAGCCTCCAAATGAACCCCAATGCACACCAAATCTTCTCACGAACACGTACGAATTTTTACCAATGATCAAGGATAAGTTTTAGGTGTGGTGGTGAGTTGTTTTCTGCCGTACATATGAGAAGGAGGAGAAGAGAGTTTTTTTTTTAGGTTTGGTGGTATTTTGGGATAATATCAATCAAGTTAATTAGGTAAATCAATTTGTAGCAAATTTTTAGGAGTAACCCCCCATCAGGCCGGCCATCCCTTGTAGATTGGGTCAAAAGATGCATTTTAATCATCAAATAATACTTAGGATACAATGGGTATTTATTTTATAAGTTGTGTACAAGTTTTGGAGGTTTTCGGACCCGTTAGGTCACGTAACGTGCAATACTTATGTTTTAATCTAAATTTTACATTCTTGAGTTCATATGATGTTGTAGTAGCTCAAACATTATTTACTTGAAGTCACATGATCACATTTATGATTGTATGATAATCGTTTTTGATTTAGGGCTTGTTTGGTAAACATACATAATTCTTCAAAATTCCAAATTGGAGGGTATTTTAGTCATTTAATCATGATATGAAAATGTTGGTTTTACAACTTGAGTGGTTGGGAAGTTTAGAGCAGTGCGTCACTGGGTCCAAGACGTCTTGTCTTCAATACCGGTGTTACCTTAGTAACCGCCAGTAGATTATGAATTGAATCCGATTTCTGCCCTAAGGTTGAATATATGGAGGGCTATTTCTTTTCACCCTTTCTCATTTCATTTCTTTTTCATTCTTCAACCCATTCAGTGCTTACCGAGACTTCACCACTAGAACCTTGTTGGGTTTGTTCCAGTCCTAGCTCTATCTCAGTCCGAACTCTTCCCTTTCTCACTTTACTCCTTTTTTCAATCACTCCTAAGGACTTCTAATCTATCTATGGATTGTCCCTAGGAAGAACCTTCCAGTTTTGGTGGATCATGGGAACTCATACCTAACCTTAACCATCCTTATAACTCCATGCATAAAGATAAATGGTCGGTCTTTGGTATTACTTCCACAAATGCCTTTGCTCCCCCTCAATATGTGCATCGATATTCGAAAGAGTTTGGCACATATGTTGGAGCCTATTATTGAGTCCAAAAGATCACTTTTGATTATCAGATTTCATATTTAAATCACATTCTCTCCCCCGATCAAAAATTTCAAATCTTTCAAGATTTTTGATCTCAATTGATTTAAATAAGTTAGGAAACGTTTTTGGGACAGAAATGCGGTCAATTTTAATATTTTCTGATAACAGGAACCTTTATTCTTGCTCCCCCTCAATCTGTGAGGGAGATTGTTATGTGTCACATTTGATGAGTTTACAAAAGATTTGAAGTTTTAACGAAAACTCTTTGAAAATGTTCTCATTCTGACACATAACCATCACAAATCGTTTTGTTGCAAGGTTTTTGTACAAAGTGGAGAGTTTTGATGATACATAAAATTTTGAGAAATCACTCTCCCCCTCAATCAATGACGGATGTTAAGACTGAAACATTTTTATAAAATATTGAAGTCATTGATTGAGTGAAAATTTTTATCAAAATTTTGAGTTCAAATTGATTTCCAAACAAAATCTCATGGTACCACCAAGTTTTGCAGGAATACTTTCCGGAAAAATCATAGAAGGAAAAGTATTTGGCGATAAAAAGAAGATTTCTCTTTATCAAGAAATAATGCACTGAAGCGTACATTAGATCGAAGAAACATGGATATAAAGTAATCCATGCCCAGGTGAACTTTACCAGGTAAAAGGAACAACCGTCTTTTTGGCGACGTGTTTTCCCAATTTTGAAAAACGGGTTGCTATCTGAAGTAATAGCAAGCCATAATTTTGAAGTTCGGGTTGCAGCCTGAAATGACTACAAGCCATAGTTGTTTAAGAGTGTTTTGAGAAACGACATGTTTTAGAAACACCTTTATTTAAAACCGAAAAACTCTTGCTCAAGCATATGTATGATTCCGTGTCATTATTGAATGACATTTCTAGAAACGTACATAATATTGATTACACAAGAGACATGTCGTGAGAAGAATATTTTTGGATTTTTTTATGATTTTTCAGATTTTTAAGGGTTTTATAAGGTTGATATTTTTCTATTTTCTTTTTGATATATTTTATGTACAAAGGATATGTGAAGCCAATTCTTCAATTATCATTCTCTTCTTGGAGAGACTTAAGGGTTTCTGGAGTGAGGCTCTTCATTCCAAGTCGTGGGAGAATGAACTGAAATCTTTCTCGAGAAAGAGCCTTTGTGAATATGTCAGCCAGCTAAAACTCCGTTCTCACAAAGTAGAGTTCCACAATCCCTTTCTCCACTTATTCTCTGATGAAGTGATGACGAATGTCTATATGCTTGGCTCTGGAGTGTTGGACATTGTTGCAGCATAGGGCGATGGCACTTTTGTTATCACAATACATTGGGATTTTATTGAAATCATACCCATAATCTGATAATTGTGATCTCATCCACAAAATTTGAGCACAACACGAGGACATGGCTATATATTCCGCTTTTGTGGATGATATTGAAGTGCACATCCGCTTTTTGGATGCCAGCTGACAAGTTTCTCATCCAAGAATTGAGCACCTCCGGAAGTACTTCTGCGAGTGTCTTGACACCCTGCATGATCAGCATCTGAGTAGGCCGTGAGAGCCATTGCATTGTCTTTAGGGTACCAGAGACCCATTTGGATTGTCCTTTGGAGATATCTGAAGATTCTCTTGACAGCTTCCAAGTGCTTTTTGGTGGGCTTGGATTGATAACTGGCACACATGCATACGGCAAAAAGAAGGTCTGGCCTACTTGCTATGAGGTACATTAGAGATCCAATCATACTTCTGTATTTGGTTTGATCAACTGTTACACCAGCTGAGTTGTCATCGAGTTTGGATCTTTCAACCATGGGTGTATCAACGGTGTCACTTGAATCAAAGCCAAACTTCTTGAGGATGTCACTAACATATTTGGCTTGATTAATAAAGATGCCTCTCGGGTTTTGTGAAACTTGTAACCCCAAGAAGAAAGACATTTGTCCCATCATAGACATTTGAAACTGGGAACTCATTTCTGTAGCAAAGCGACCACATTCCTTGGAATCAGACGATGCGAAGATGATATCATCAACATAGATTTGAACGTGAAGGAGGTTGTTCCCAGTCTTTCTAGTGAACAAGGTAGGATCAACTACACCCTTGGTAAATCGATTTGCAAGAAGAAACTTGGAAAGTGTGTCGTACCAAGCTCTATGAGCCTGTTTGAGACCATAGAGTGTGTAATACCTCAAATTTTAAAACAAGCAAAATTACCAAAATGCCCTTATAACTTAGAATTTAAATAAATAATTATATAAAATACCAAATAAGCCCTAGAAATTTTGAATTTGGCAACATATGATCATAATAAATTAAGTATGACTAAAATTTGTCACTTTTGTAAGATTAAAAATATTTCTTGCATTTAAATTAATTTGGCCGATTTATATTATTTATGTATATATATTTATATAAAAGGAATAAATCACAAATACATTAGGAGACTTGGATAATATTTTATTTTGACCTTATCTCATAATATTACAGCCCAAGATAAGTATTCCACTCTATATATACATAAGATACACGTTTTATTTTTTTTATAAACTTTAAACCGACTTTTGAATAGAACCGAAACCCTAAAAACCCTCACAAGTCGACTCCAACTTTCATAGGTTCCTTAGTATTTTTCCTGGACGTATTTTAAGTATAAGAAGGTGATAAAAATTGTGGTTGAGGTTGTGGTAGCTTGGTTCGATCGTTGGATTTGTTTTTCTCAATTTAAATTAAACCGAGAGGTAAAAACTCATTCTGCTTGTTCACACGTTATAAAATCTTTCTGGTAGTTTTCTAGTATCCTATATATCATATATTATCAGTATAAAATATTAAAATCAAACCATGTATGCTAGAGTGATCAGACGAATTTATAGAAACTAAAACCCTAAATCAAACAAGAAAACAAGGAATCAGCCATGCGATTTTGTGAGGCTTTGTATATATTTTTCTCTGGTCCTATAAGTGTCATATAGCATTATACAAATATTTATTATAATTTTCGAAGCTTAGAAACATAGTTTGGAATTAATTTGTAATCGGTTTAAATAAATAAAAAGAAAAGAAAAGGAAAAAGGGTGCGTATGAACTAGGGTTAGGGTTTTGGTGTTTTATTTTGTGTAAAAAAGATGTTTTAAGGTTGTAATAAATGCTAGTAATGATTGGGTAATTTAGGGTTAGGGTTTGGTGGATTTTTGTATTAAACGATTTGTATATCAAAGTAAAAGGGTGTGTTTTGTAATTTTATAAAATTGTGGGTTATTTATATAAGGTGTATTAAATCAGTGGTGAAGTGGGAAAAATATAATATGAGGGTGTCATATGTTAATTTTGCAACTAAAAGGTTTAAATAGTAAATTATGTAATTATATAATCCGAATTGTAATTAATTAAAATTAAGGGGTTAAACTTGTAAATTATGAAGTTATGGGATGTTTTAAATAAATATAATATTGAAGGGTAATATGTGTAACTTTGGATAATTAAGGGCTTAATGTATACATATGAATATTATAAGGATTAAATTCTAAGTTATTTAATTAAAAGGTTTAATTTGTAAAATTATTAAAACCAAAGGGTTGGAGTTGTATACATGGAAAACTTATGGATTAAAGTGAATAGAATATGAAACCTATGATTTTTACATTTAAAACCTTATACTATAATATAGTTATACTTTAAACCCTAAACTATTATTATATTATCATAATTAAAACCTAGAATTATATTTCAAGTTTATTTAATTAATAACTTAGTATTTATGTAAAATCCGATTAAATAAGTAAACCTACTAAATAAGGACACTTTATGAAGAATGAAAAGTTACTAAAAGTGGAAAGAAGACTTAAAATGAAATATGACTAAGTAAATGAATGAACAAGTTATTAACGATTAAATGAACCCTAATTCAGGTATATATATTGGAGAAGAAGTGAACTTTTTCCTTTCTATGAATCTTTCCTTTAATCTCATTGTTTTGCTAAGGTACGGATATTCTGACTTTACTCTTAAGGTTTCCCTCGTGATTACAACCTCTGTTATGAACTTTCTGTTTTGAAAATTCTGATTTGAAACTTTGCTATGAACCTTCTGTTTTTGAACCTTGATATGATAAACTTTGCTATTTAAACTTTATTATATGAAAATTATGTTTTGAACCCTTAAATATGAACCATTTGATTACATGAGTTTCACTAGGCATGGGGGTTCCATGTCCGTGTCAGGGATGCACCTCTGACATGACTCTAGGGCAGTAGAGTGATGTTCTGCCACATCCCTTGGTTTGGCTGCAAATGAATATGTTAGGAAGGGGCGTATGGATGCATCCTAGATCTGTTTCTATTTCTGTTTCTGATATGATATGATATGATTTGTCTGGTGAATGTGGCTGTGTATGCAATACACGTCCTTCACAAATTCTGGAAGCTAGCTACTCCACTTATATGATTATGATGTGATTATGATATGTTCTGTTCTGAGCTTATTTTATGATTATGGTTCTGACTCTGTTCGTATAGGTGACTGTATGAATTCTTTACCTAACCTATACATTTTATTTCCGTATTATCCGTTATACCTAAATATGTTTTTCCCAAAATATAGCATTTGTAGTTCAACATTTATTTTCAGTTTATTATTGTTATATCCGTTCACTGAGCTTTTTAAGCTCAGCTGCATTTTCTTTCACCGCGGCAGGTATTCAAGCTAGCTTTGGAATGGTTTCCGGGTTTGAGAGTAGAGTTGAATTGAAGATTCTTGACCAAAGTTATTTGAAGTGAGTTACTTATTTAAGATTTCCGCTTTTGATCTGTTCTGTTTGTTCTGATGTAACACCATATTATTGTGACATTTTTACCCTTGCCGGGTTGGGGTGTTACAGAGTGCCTTCTTTAAGCGATATACATGATTTGGTCTTTCTGGGTCCACAAATCCTTAAGGTTGAGAAACATAAACTACCTCTTTTAAGTCCCCATTCAAGAAGGCAGTCTTAACATCCATTTGATAAACAATCATGTTACTGCTAGCAGCATTGGCAAGAAAGATTCTAATGCCCTCGATACGAGCGACTGGTGCAAATGATTCTTCAAAGTCAATACCCTCTTGTTGACTATATCCTTTTGCAACTAAACGAGCCTTATTTTTCAACACATCTCCATGCTAATCAAGCTTAACTTTGAAAATCCATTTGAGAGCAATGATCATCGCACATTCAGGTGGTGGTATTAATTCCCATACATCAAGACGATCAAACTCATGGATTTCTTCTTGCATTGCGGTGAACCAAGACACCTTTGTAAGGGCGTCTTTGAAGTCTTTGGGCTCGACTTTAGATAAGACAGAGTTGAAGAAACACCACAAGGCATCAGTGGCAAGTTGTTGTCTGGTGGATACAGGTCTTGTGGGGTTTCCTATGATGTTGTCAATAGGGTGATCATTTGTCCATTTTCTGAGATGTTCATGAGGTTGAGGATAGTGAACTGATATTGCATTGTTTGAATTTTCTGAGGAAGATGCTTCATTGGAGGATTCATGTGCAAAAACATTTTCAAATGGTTCTTCCTCAGGTGACGCAAAAGGATTGACTTCCCATGTGTTATCAGAAGTAACTCCTTGATGTTCAGAAGGTGATTGTATATTTGATTCAATTTGAGTGTTGCTACATTTTGGTGCCTCCGCATCAAGAGAGATGGAGATTGAAGGACCATTTGTATCATGAGGTGCCTTCACAGCCATAATATTAGGTTCAATAGCTAGCTGTACCGGTTCATGAGGTGGCTGTGACTCAAAGTAATCATCAAACATGGGATCAAATAACTTTTTCAAGTCTTCACTCGTGGGATGAACATAAGGAGTGACATGATTGGAGTTCTGTACAAGTCCCGAACTTATTGGTCCAGGAGATAAAAGATTTTGTGAGGGTCCAGAACTGGTGTGTCCTGAAGCCGTATGCTCTGTCAGCTCATCAAACATGACATGGATTGTTTCCATGATTTGTCGGGTTTTTTTGTTGTAGATTCGGTACCCTTTTTGATCTGCTGCATATCCGACGAATACCCCAATATCAGCTTTAGCTTTAAACTTCCCTAAGTCTTCACTTTCGTTAGTTGGGTAGCACAGGGTACCAAATACACGAAGAAAGGAGATATCAGGCTTTTTGAGATGCACCAGCTCATATGGTGTCTTGTTGTGGAGAGGATGAATTAATGACCGATTTTGAGTGTAACAAGCAGTAGCAATGGCTTCAGCCCACAGAAACATTGGTGTTTTTGAAAATATCAGCATAGTGCCAGCAGCTTCAACTAATGTTCAATTCCTTCTTTCAACGACTCCATTTTGTTGAGGAGTTCGAGGAATACTCTTCTGATGACTGATGCCGACATTTTCATAGAATTTGGTGAGTTGTTGGTTAACAAACTCAGTTCCATTGTCTGTGCGGATGATTCTAACAGTTTTGTTGAGCCTTACTTGCAACTGCTTGATGATTTTGATGATAATATCAGGAGTTTTATCCTTGGATCTTAAAAACTTCATCCATGTGAATCTTGAATAGTTATCCACAATAACAAGAATATATCTTTTCCCAATGAAGCTTTGCACTCTTATGGGTCCACACAGATCCATGTGAAGGGTATGGAGTACTTCGGTGTTGGAGTTGGTGGATTTTGGTTTATGAGTTTGTTTCTTGCTTTTACCCAATTGACATGATGAGCAGAGATGATCCTTTTCATACTTCTGTCTGGGCATGCCTCGAACAAGATCTTTGCAAGAGAGCTCGTTTATGGTACCGAAGTTCAAGTGGTTCAAACACCGATGCCATAACCATGATTTGCTTTTTGAGGCCTTAGAAAGTAAGCAAATGGGAGAGGACCGCATCATGTCTTCAATAGAGATGGTATACAAATTTGTACCTCGACTTCCTTTAAGGAGATCAACTCCGTCCAATTCTCTAACGAAACATGTGTTTTTTCTAAAGGCCACTTCAAGATCAGAATCACAGAATTGTCCAACAGAGAATACGTTGTGCCCAAGTCCTTCCACATAGTAAACTCTTGAAATCACGCTATCACCAAACACATAATCACGATACCCCATAATAGCTCCAAAGTGGTCGTTACCGAATCTAACTGTCCCGATAAACTTTTTCACGAAATTTCTGAGCCGAGAGCGATCCCCAGTCATATGTTTTAAGCAGCCAGAGTCCAAATACCACAGGACGATTTGTACGACCTATATTTGAAACTAGACAGATATGGATAACTGAAAAATATGGATCCCCAAGCGTAATTGGGATCCAATAGGTTAGCACATGCATACTTAAGAGATACATGATCAGTATTTTCATTGGTTATTACAGATGAACCGATACCAGTGGAAACTGTTGTCTTACTGTCAAGGCATTGGGTCACTAAAGGGAATCTTCTACCAGTAGCCTTCCATCTCTTAACCTCTAACGACTTAGGGTCGGGTATGTAAGTCAATGGGCACTGGTTTCCTAGAGTGAATTTTCTTCCAGTAGGTTTCCACTAATATCCTACACTGTTAAAAAAATTTCTTGTAGCTTTCCAAGTATTGTTATCCTTAGCAGATTTAACAGGGGATTTATAAGATGATTGCAAAAATGACACAACACATTCATCATGATTACCAGTAATTAAACAACCATAACAAGTCTTACAAGTCGCATTAGAATTCGAATTAATTACAGTAAGCTTAACGCAAATACTAGAATCAGCACGATTCTTTTCATTCAAATCAATCTTATTGTTCCTAAGTTAGTCTTCTACTTTCTTCCCTTGAACACTCTTAGCAGGCGAAGTCCTATCATTCCTTGTATTGCCTTTAGGCTTTGACCCGCTAGCTTTAGTGACATTGATTACTCCTGTAGAATTGACGATGGGAACATTAGATTGTTGCACAGTTGTTTGGTTTCTAGGTGGTGATGTGCTATGCACAGAACTAGCCAAGGGTTTATCAAACGTAACATGCTTCTTCAAATTCCTAGATGAGTATGTGCCATTTTTATCACGCATGTTGGGAGTTATCAGATGGTCTTACCATTCTATCTTCTTCAATGGTTTCATGGGTCATGTCAAGGCAGTTCTTAAGATGTCTAAGGTAATCACTATGGACTAACTCATTGTTCTTAAGGGGAAGAGGAATAAAAACAGCCTCATATGCATACTTTTTACAATTACAAACCACAGAATTGATATTGTCACTTACATTCAACGGCATTTTCCCTTTCACCTTTGTCTTTAGATTGTCAATTTCATTAAGCAAAGAAGTTATTTTTTCATTGGTTTTATCACGATTGATCTTGATAGAATCATATAACTCTTTGTAATGTTGTTTAACTTTATAATTTTCAGCTTGAAAACAATCATTTTCATGTTTAAGTATGTTGATTGTGTTTTGAAGTTGAAAATTATGATAATCTGTAGATATTGGTTTATGGGAGTTGATCACAGCATTCATGGGAGACTTCAATTGGGCAATTTGAGCCCTCAATAACCTGATCATGTTAGTGTGAGCTTGAATTTTTTCATCCCTTTTTGCTAATTCAAAATATGCATCAAATTCCGGAGCATCAGAAGATGTCTTGGCCTTTGATATTTTCATTTTTTCTTCTAAATGTTGATATTTTAATTATAAATTAAGATTCTCAACTTCTAGTTTAGAAAGATGCTTGACCATATTGTCATGATCATCATTTTGAATTTTTTCAAGCAATTTCAAATTCTCCCCCTCAAGCTCAACAACACGATTGTAAAGGTTATTCAAAACAATAGACATTTCATGAAACTGACAAGCATTTAGAGAAGAATCTGTAGCAGTGTAAAACACATCTTGTGTAATACATTTAGCAATCAAGTTATCATTCATGATGAGAATATTTTTTCTGGCAATTTCACTGTGCTGAAGATCTATTGCTTTTTGTTTACACTCGTTTTCCACATCTTTAAACACTTCTTTCATTTCTTTAAGCTCAACATCAAGGGATTGTCGTAAACCCTCAAAATGTCCTTTGATTTGTTTAAAGAATGGGATGACTTCAGTTAAGTAACACTCTTTGGTTAACTCAAATCCCCTTTCACCCTCAGTGATTCCCGTTGGTGTGATTCTCTTTTTGCACGTTTTCTCAAAATCAGTAAACATTTGACACAGGACATAAATGCTAATAAGAGTTTTACATTGCGTGGGAAGTGACAACTAAACTAAGTGCATCGGTGTATTGGGGAGATACACCGTTGGGGCAGCTAACTTTAGGGATGTCTTGGCCTTAATTTCCTCAGCTTTTATTTTCTCAATGTCTCAGGGCCAAAATACCTAACTCGATAAGCCTCGGATAAACAGTAACGAGATCCAATTTTTCAAAAACACGATTTTTCACGCAAAAACACCACGATTCGCCCCCGGTTAGCTCTGATGCCAATTGTAGAATCCAAGAATCACCTTCTGGAGGACGAGGTTGATCAAAATATGCCATGTTTCTAGAGAGAGAAAGTAGAGAGAAGGTGAGGTGAAACAAAGATGTTTTTATTATGATAAATTATGTTGCACACCCACACCTCTCAAGTGAAGCCTTGAGAGGTATTTATAGGCCTTACAAAAGACAACTTTTACAATATTACATTAGTAGTCCCTACACTTTTTGCATTCTAGTTGTCTACTCCAATTCACGTAAATATCGCTCAGCTTCATTTCTAACAATCTCCCTCCAGCTGGAGATATACGTGAATTGGTTACAATGATTCCTAACAAGTAAAATAAAACTGTAACACCCCAACCCGATAAGGGTAGAAGTATTACATTACAGTGACATATCAGAACAACACAAGCATATGATTTATACATACAACGAAATTCAGGGTTACAAAAGAAAATCTGAAACTACCAGGTTACAAAACAATAAATACTATGTCTAATAAAGTGAAACTTCATCTAATCGTCTCTAGTCCAAAGCATAGTCTTCTAAGTCCAGTCACACTCTCTTCCCATAACCCAGCTTCCTACTAAAACCTGCCGCAGGAAAAGGAAATGCGGCTGAGCTTAAAAAGCCCAGTGAACAAATACATATACAAAGCAATGATAATGAAACAGAACTGAAATATAGTGCATTGGGGAATATCATAAGGAATAAACAAATGAATAATAGAAATGAAGGAATAGGATAGTCCTCCACCACGAGCCCAAAACTCAAAGTCATATCTCAAAGTCATAAGCCTTCAATTCATAATCTCACAATCAGAGGGGATACCTCTCAGGCAACCAGATAATATGAGGGGTGTCCTCATGTATCATAAGGGTGGAGTGATCAGCTCCCAGGGGTTGTGAAGGGCATGTATAGCACACAGTACCAATCACCTCAAAGTCAACTCAAAGTCATAGTTAAATCCATTAAGCATACATGTCTAGGATTGCAACCCATACGCCCCTTACTCAAAGTCAATCTCAAAGTCATATACTCAAAGTCATAATGGCCATAATAGTAATCATAAAAAGGGACGGCGTGAGAAATCACTCACCCACACATGAGTCATGCCAGTGGTGCATCACAGACATGCCTATGGTACCTCCATAGGTAGGAGAAACATAAATGGCTCGGGTATCAAACTAAGAGTCAGGTCTCAAAGTCATGCAAAAGGTCATATAGCAAAGGTTTATCTCAGAATCATATCAAAGGTTCATAATAGCAGTTCACAACGAAGGGTTCATATCAGAAATAGTATTCAAGGTCCAATCAGAGTTTATCAGGTCAAGATTCATATTCAAAAATCAATTCATGGTTCAGTTCAAAAGTCCGTTTCAAAAGTTTCTATTAAAAGTCCAATTTAAATAATCTTTTAAAACAGTTTTCATAAAAATGGTCTTTCAAAATATAGTGTTCATGAAAGTTAAATAACCTTTCTTTTAAAAAGAAATTTAGCATCATTTATAAACATCTTTTCAAATCAGTTCTTCTCAAAACATTTCCATGGTATCATTAAGAAGGTTTTCATAGCATAGGTTCATAACGGAGGTCATATCAAATGGGATCAACAGAGAAAGTTCAAGTAAAGGAGATCATAGCAATGGCATCAATTCGGGAACTAACGGATCAGAATATGAAAGAGATCATGAGAAACCTTTTGAGAAAGGTCAGAATATCTGTACCTCAATCGCCATCGAAATCATAACATACGTAAGCATATGAAAACACTCCTTCTTCAACGAATCTACACGAATTAATGATCGGCTTATTATTAATAACTTATTCAATTCAGATTTCTCACTTTAGTCGGCTTTCCAGTTTTAGTAACTTTCCATTTAAAGTGACTTTCCACTTTTAGCAGGTTTCCATAAATAGTAAGTTTCCACTTTTAGAAAGTTTCCATAATTAGAAAGTTGAATCCTTATTAATGGAATCAAAGTATCTTTTAACATAATTATACATTTGGTCCTTAGGGTTTCATAACTTTACCTTTTACACCCTTATATTTCCAAAATTACACTTTAAACCTTTTAGTATTCAAAGTTACACTTTAAACCCTTAACTTAACCATTTTACATAATGATCCCTTATTTTATCATGTTATACGAATATACCTTCAAGTATTCACAATTTACACTTTAAGTCCTTCAAGTTATCAAAGTTACATATTTAACCCTTTAATTTACAATTTCAACTTTTAATTCTTAATAATTACATATTAAGCCATTAATTTACCAAATTAGCACATAATCCCTTGAATACTTTTAAATACTCAAAACAGCTCCAAGTTTCTGAAAATTACATTTTTAGTCCCTCTCTTTTAATTATTTTCAAAACAAACCCTAATTAATCATTAAATACATTTTAATCCATTTAAATGCAAAACTTACACTTAGCACCCTTAGGTTATATTTTTGTCGAATAGTATACAGCTCAATAAGGTTCCAGAATTAACCCTTAAGTTTTAAAGTTCACAAAATTCACCCAAAACCTTTTTCTTAAATCGTATAATCATAAAATAAAGAATTACAAACCCTAATCCATCTTATTCACTTTCCAATCATTAGATCATTATTAACATCATTAAATTTCACCTTTTTCCAGCCCTAAACCAAACCCTAGGCCTCTCGACCTATTTCTTTCTTTTACTCTTATACACGAATTACACAAAACAAATAAATTCGAAATACATGTTTTAAGCAAGGATAATTCTTTCCAATATTTTTCCAGGTTATATCACATCATAATAAGTGTATAATAATTTTATTAATAATTATTCTGGATCGGAGTATATATTTCACAATTAAACACGTTTTTACGGTTTTAATTCACAAAAGTGATGTCGAGCATGCATAGGTCGAATCCAACAATTTATTTGATGTTTATGAGGTATAAAGGGTCTGAGAAAAATACCAAATCAAGAATGGAACTTGTGGAACAAGCTGTTCGATCAGGTGTATACGCGTATGGCCAAAACACTCCAAAAATCGTCACGACTTCATCACTGGCCTAGCAAACTTGAAACCAATTTTCGTGGGTCTTATTACATGTAAGGAACATCATAAAAATGATAGATGAATTTTATAATGATCGAATGGAGCATAAACGTTTTACCTTGTTTTTAGGGTTCGACAAAAAGAAAGCAAAGCCACGATCGGATGAGGCTTCTACAAATCAAAAGGGAGTTTTCTTGGCTTCCTTGGAAGTTGGTTTATCACAGAAAAATACCCAGGAGTGTTGTGAATGTCGAATGGGGGCTGTGAGAGTTTTTGTGTGTGTATTAAATCGGTTTTAGGGTTTTGGGTGGAAAAATGATATGGTTTGACTAAAAGAAAAGAATGCCGTGATATGGGGGAGGGAGGACCAGGAAATTTCGTGATTTATGTTAGCCCAAATTTTCATGGTGATTATCCTTCCTTAATTATCTCATATATATCTTTTAAAATCAAATTAAACCAAAATAAAACTATATATATACATCATTCGGCCATATGAGGGTATTTTAGTAATTTTTCCACTTGTATAAATGTTAAATGAAATTGTCAAAATTATTTTGGATCATAACTTGTTCATTGTTAGAAGTTTGGGATTTATTTGGGTACTTAATAAGCTTTTATATAAGTTTTAACTTGTAGGGGCATTTTGGTCTTTTCACATGCTTTCGGATTTTAGGTGTTACAACTTCTTCCCCTCTAAAAAGAAAAATTTCGTCCTCGAAATTTGAAGTCGCAAAGTTAGACGAAGTCGTAGCAAACCGCAAAAGTCGTCACAACATTCTCACGCCCGGGGGAGGTTCTTCCAAAAGATATTCAGACCAACTGGTTTCTCATGACTCGTAATTATTGTCAAAATAGTTTCAGATTTCTCAGAAGGGCATATCATATTGAATTTGAATCAAAAGGATAATGTACCAAACATAACGGATGATAAATGAATTCTCCAGGAAGAGGTATAAAAATACATAGGATTTTCATCGAATTGATTAGGCGAATCAGATGAGAATACATTGAATTGTAGCAAACATGGAGTGATTTAAGGTTTAACTCTTCAGCTTCTCAGATAGTCTCGGCTTTTAGATAACCTTCCAAAGGTATTCTCATAAACAAACAGGTCTCATTTCCTCAAAGTCCACAATCACATATTTTACTCATAGCAGATCATAATGAACAACTTCACGAATGCGAATCATATACGGACGGAAAGCATATCGTTAGATATCGTCAACGGCAGAAGTTTCATAATGGAACCTAAGATCAGCAAAACACGTGTCGAGAGTCCAAACGTATCGAATCGTATAACAAGGACAACATATCAAACGTATAGGTAGAATGAACCTAAAGTCTCACTAAACTCAGATGATCTTGATCAGATGCCAGAATTCTAAAGCTTCTAAGGCACTTCTTAAAATATCATATGCCCACCATAAGTGCACGTTATATGATGTAAGTATTATCACGCTGGCCAGACGTCATAATACTGGCATCATATACATATGCCCTCATGCTGGTCATACTTTATCTCAAGTCGTGAGTCAAAACCACCTATCTTAATCCACCTAGTACTTCTACAGTCTCAAAGATCATCAGAAACAAACAACATAACTAAGAGAACGAAATTACTCGAAGAGTAACGGAAATCCGAGAATGTCATTCAAAATTAAGGTACGTCATCAATAGCGTCAATCCTTTACAGAATCATCTCGTCTAAACACAATGTCCGCTTCAAAATCCGTCCACTCAAATACAAATTTCAAAATTTCTTCCAAGTTGGGGTAGTCTGTTTACTCTTGTCCATCTTGCCTCATGATTAAAAGAATTTAAAACTCGAGTCTGGTTCCTCCGGTCTTCAGCAGCACCTCTTGGTAGTGTGGCATCGTAACGGCAGTCTCTGACGCAATCACTGTGGATTCCTCCATCCGCAGGTCTGCCTCTGCTCTCAATTCATCTTAGTACAACTAAAATGAATAGAG
Source organism: Artemisia argyi (assembly GCA_030686995.1). Classification (NCBI taxonomy): domain Eukaryota; kingdom Viridiplantae; phylum Streptophyta; class Magnoliopsida; order Asterales; family Asteraceae; genus Artemisia; species Artemisia argyi. The sequence continues at coordinate 154,471,455 of CM060701.1, read as the reverse complement.
GAACAAGACTGCGTGTCTTTGACAGGTCTTCTAACATAGCTCCAGGTCTTAAGGTACATGCTGTTGTTGTCGACTCCAGGTTATGTGTTGAATGGTTCGTCTTCTTTGGTCTGGTTGTCTTGATGCCCAAACTGAAATCTTCACGTGTTGCATGATGTATGATTGAGCACTATCCCAGTTCCTCTCTTCTTCTTGTATGCTTCTTCCATGATAATGCTTGTCGCAACCATCTTCTACTACTCTTCCACCAGGTTTCAAACTCCGATAACGGTCTTAAATCTTGGTCCCTCTTGTGAAAGCTCTGTCTTTACATTATATAGGGTAGGGTTGTCTACTATGCTTTCTGAACGTCAATCAAAATTTTCTTCCAGAACAAAGGGTCATCTCACCAATAATCTCTATGTTCTTCTTTCGTTTTAGAACACAACACAATGTCATACTATGACAAATTGTCCAAAACACGCGAAAAACATGATTATTCTAGCCAACACCATTGGCATCATTCAAGTTCATAAATGTTATAACGAGTGCAAAGGCAACTTCAGAAATCATCTCAGGGAATTTTCACATCGCCTTCTTTCTTCTTCAGGGACTGAAATACTTCCCAAAGGTTACTCTCGGTTAGTTAACCCCCTTCTTAGAAGTTTTTGTGGTTGCTTCTTCAGTCCTTCAAATCTAAAATGATGCAATCAGACGCGGAGTTTCAAAGGAAGACCAAATTAATTATTGATACGCGGAAACAGATAATGATTAGTGATAGTGGTACGTTTAAGTTCACGATAGTCGATACGTCATCGCATACTTCTCTCGTTCTTCTTCATAAACAAACAAGAGCATCTAAAGAGAATCACCAAGGTTAAAAAAATCATATTCCATCAGCTCCTTCAATCTCTCAACTTCTATGGCACCATGGTTTCTTCACTGATATCAGTTCAATGTCCACTCTACTTCTTAAGCAGGAAGGAGTACCAAAAGGTTCATCAGAGAATACCGGAAAATCTTCGTATGACAAAATATTTCCCAATAGCAGAACTTTCCAAGGGTTGATAATAATGGTTTTCAGGACAACTTGGTAATCACATGAGTTTGGGGTAGGTGTTTCCATAGTGACAGAAATTTTAGCAGATGTAGAGAGTCATCATAATGGAATAGGGTGAAGCAGATTTTTAAGGTCACATTTCAGATATGGTAGTCTATGGTATCTTCACGAATAGCCATTCAGTCCAAAAGACCGTACAATCAGACATCTCAAAGTCAAAGGATTCATAGAGTGAATACAGTCGTCAAATCATACAAATAGTTCATATATCAGAGTCAAGTACATGGTTCAACAAAAATGTTGGGATGGATAAACGAACAGTTCAATGTGTGGGAATTTCGTTTAGCTTCTTAGCATAAGTAGCAGGTAGGATGTGTATCATTGGTAATACGAATATCATATAATCGTCAATTGTGAGAGGTACAGAATCTCAGTTATCAGCATCATCATGCTTAGTTAACAAATTCATATAGAGATAGTATTTACATCATACCCTTCCAAAGGAAACGGTTGGCAGAACAAGATTCATCATTCAAAGAGAGGAAACAAAACTTCTCATATTCGTGGTTCGTAATTACCAAAATTCTCATAGGAGTAATAATGGATCATACAGAGTTAAGTAGTATCGGATGATACATTCATACCCAGCATAAGTAATGAATTTACAGAATGTGTCGAACACATTGTGGTTGAATGACCTACGATGTGGTCGAAAAGGTGTCAAACAGCTTATCAAACAAATCGGAGGCAGAGATCAAAATCTGAAGGTGAAACTTAAATGTGTAAGGTATCCAGGTAGCCTTCCGAGGTATTCCAAACTTACTTGGTTACTAAGCTTAAGTTGCAAAACTTCTAACTTCTGAAACAAAGGTCCTTATAAGGCTTATCTAAGAGCAAAGGCACGATCAGAGTGATACGGAAGCAAATGATAGTTACATAAATGTCTTAGTCTACCCATTCCTCACTGGTAATAACTTAGGTTCCTATGGGGAATCCTAATGTAAAGTTTCAAAGGTTGTCTTATGAGCGCCTACAGTGGAAACTTAGGGGTCCAAACTTCACAGGTCAAGGGTAAATGTATTACGAATCGCAGCCTGGTCTCTGATACCATAATTGTAACACCCCAACCCGATAAGGGTAGAAGTATTACATTACAGTGACATATCAGAACAACACAAGCATATGATTTATACATACAACGAAATTCAGGGTTACAAAAGAAAATCTGAAACTACCAGGTTACAAAACAATAAATACTATGTCTAATAAAGTGAAACTTCATCTAATCGTCTCTAGTCCAAAGCATAGTCTTCTAAGTCCAGTCACACTCTCTTCCCATAACCCAGCTTCCTACTAAAACATGCCGCAGGAAAAGGAAATGCGGCTGAGCTTAAAAAGCCCAGTGAACAGATACATATACAAAGCAATGATAATGAAACAGAACTGAAATATAGTGCATTGGGGAATATCATAAGGAATAAACAAATGAATAATAGAAATGAAGGAATAGGATAGTCCTCCACCACGAGCCCAAAACTCAAAGTCATATCTCAAAGTCATAAGCCTTTAATTCATAATCTCACAATCAGAGGGGATACCTCTCAGGCAACCAGATAATATGAGGGGTGTCCTCATGTATCATAAGGGTGGAGTGATCAGCTCCCAGGGGTTGTGAAGGGCATGTATAGCACACAGTACCAATCACCTCAAAGTCAACTCAAAGTCATAGTTAAATCCATTAAGCATACATGTCTAGGATTGCAACCCATACGCCCCTTACTCAAAGTCAATCTCAAAGTCATATACTCAGAGTCATAATGGCCATAATAGTAATCATAAAAAGGGACGGCGTGAGAAATCACTCACCCACACATGAGTCATGCCAGTGGTGCATCACAGACATGCCTATGGTACCTCCATAGGTAGGAGAAACATAAATGGCTCGGGTATCAAACTAAGAGTCAGGTCTCAAAGTCATGCAAAAGGTCATATAGCAAAGGTTTATCTCAGAATCATATCAAAGGTTCATAATAGCAGTTCACAACGAAGGGTTCATATCAGAAATAGTATTCAAGGTCCAATCAGAGTTTATCAGGTCAAGATTCATATTCAAAAATCAATTCATGGTTCAGTTCAAAAGTCCGTTTCAAAAGTTTCTATTAAAAGTCCAATTTAAATAATCTTTTAAAACAGTTTTCATAAAAATGGTCTTTCAAAATATAGTGTTCATGAAAGTTAAATAACCTTTCTTTTAAAAAGAAATTTAGCATCATTTATAAACATCTTTTCAAATCAGTTCTTCTCAAAACATTTCCATGGTATCATTAAGAAGGTTTTCATAGCATAGGTTCATAACGGAGGTCATATCAAATGGGATCAACAGAGAAAGTTCAAGTAAAGGAGATCATAGTAATGGCATCAATTCGAGAACTAACGGATCAGAATATGAAAGAGATCATGAGAAACCTTTTGAGAAAGGTCAGAATATCTGTACCTCAATCGCCATCGAAATCATAACATACGTAAGCATATGAAAACACTCCTTCTTCAACGAATCTACACGAATTAATGATCGGCTTATTATTAATAACTTATTCAATTCAGATTTCTCACTTTAGTCGGCTTTCCAGTTTTAGTAACTTTCCATTTAAAGTGACTTTCCACTTTTAGCAGGTTTCCATAAATAGTAAGTTTCCACTTTTAGAAAGTTTCCATAATTAGAAAGTTGAATCATTATTAATGGAATCAAAGTATCTTTTAACATAATTATACATTTGGTCCTTAGGGTTTCATAACTTTACCTTTTACACCCTTATATTTCCAAAATTACACTTTAAACCTTTTAGTATTCAAAGTTACACTTTAAACCCTTAACTTAACCATTTTACATAATGATCCCTTATTTTATCATGTTATACGAATATACCTTCAAGTATTCACAATTTACACTTTAAGTCCTTCAAGTTATCAAAGTTACATATTTAACCCTTTAATTTACAATTTCAACTTTTAATTCTTAATAATTACATATTAAGCCATTAATTTACCAAATTAGCACATAATCCCTTGAATACTTTTAAATACTCAAAACAGCTCCAAGTTTCTGAAAATTACATTTTTAGTCCCTCTCTTTTAATTATTTTCAAAACAAACCCTAATTAATCATTAAATACATTTTAATCCATTTAAATGCAAAACTTACACTTAGCACCCTTAGGTTATATTTTTGTCGAATAGTATACAGCTCAATAAGGTTCCAGAATTAACCCTTAAGTTTTAAAGTTCACAAAATTCACCCAAAACCTTTTTCTTAAATCGTATAATCATAAAATAAAGAATTACAAACCCTAATCCATCTTATTCACTTTCCAATCATTAGATCATTATTAACATCATTAAATGTCACCTTTTTCCAGCCCTAAACCAAACCCTAGGCCTCTCGACCTATTTCTTTCTTTTACTCTTATACACGAATTACACAAAACAAATAAATTCGAAATACATGTTTTAAGCAAGGATAATTCTTTCCAATATTTTTCCAGGTTATATCACATCATAATAAGTGTATAATAATTTTATTAATAATTATTCTGGATCGGAGTATATATTTCACAATTAAACACGTTTTTAGGGCTTTAATTCACAAAAGTGATGTCGAGCATGCATGGGTCGAATCCAACAATTTATTTGATGTTTATGAGGTATAAAGGGTCTGAGAAAAATACCAAATCAAGAATGGAACTTGTGGAACAAGCTGTTCGATCAGGTGTATACGCGTATGGCCAAAACACTCCAAAAATCGTCACGACTTCATCACTGGCCTAGCAAACTTGAAACCAATTTTCGTGGGTCTTATTACATGTAAGGAACATCATAAAAATGATAGATGAATTTTATAATGATCGAATGGAGCATAAACGTTTTACCTTGTTTTTAGGGTTCGACAAAAAGAAAGCAAAGCCACGATCGGATGAGGCTTCTACAAATCAAAAGGGAGTTTTCTTGGCTTCCTTGGAAGTTGGTTTATCATAGAAAAATACCCAGGAGTGTTGTGAATGTCAAATGGGGGCTGTGAGAGTTTTTGTGTGTGTATTAAATCGGTTTTAGGGTTTTGGGTGGAAAAATGATATGGTTTGACTAAAAGAAAAGAATGCCGTGATATGGGGGAGGGAGGACCAGGAAATTTCGTGATTTATGTTAGCCCAAATTTTCATGGTGATTATCCTTCCTTAATTATCTCATATATATCTTTTAAAATCAAATTAAACCAAAATAAAACTATATATATACATCATTCGGCCATATGAGGGTATTTTAGTAATTTTTCCACTTGTATAAATGTTAAATGAAATTGTCAAAATTATTTTGGATCATAACTTGTTCATTGTTAGAAGTTTGGGATTTATTTGGGTACTTAATAAGCTTTTATATAAGTTTTAACTTGTAGGGGCATTTTGGTCTTTTCACATGCTTTCGGATTTTAGGTGTTACAACTTCTTCCCCTCTAAAAAGAAAAATTTCGTCCTCGAAATTTGAAGTCGCAAAGTTAGACGAAGTCGTAGCAAACCGCAAAAGTCGTCACAACATTCTCACGCCCGGGGGAGGTTCTTCCAAAAGATATTCAGACCAACTGGTTTCTCATGACTCGTAATTATTGTCAAAATAGTTTCAGATTTCTCAGAAGGGCATATCATATTGAATTTGAATCAAAAGGATAATGTACCAAACATAACGGATGATAAATGAATTCTCCAGGATGAGGTATAAAAATACATAGGATTTTCATCGAATTGATTAGGCGAATCAGATGAGAATACATTGAATTGTAGCAAACATGGAGTGATTTAAGGTTTAACTCTTGGCTAATAGTAAGTGACCACGTGTGGAGACAACCCAATATGACAAACTTGAGTGTGAAGTAAAATTCTCCAGGCTTGTGAGTTACGCTTGTACTATCCTGATTAAGAACCTATACTGAGCACAACAACGTTACTCCTTACAATATAGGTAGTGGCATATACCCAGCCATCCATCCTTTATTGTATATCCGTCTCTTGAACAATCCACAACCTTTTGTGACACTAAGCACTACAACGTAGCTCCTTAAAATGATAGCTATTGTGAGCATTAAGAACCAACTTATGCATTTATAGATCTCACACATAGCTAGATGTCCAAGTCTTAATCACTATCCCATGAATGCTCCAACAAGGATCTTCAAAAGTCTTCATCCAACCAACCCCTAGACTTTGAGATACTAAGTGCACGAACCCGTGAAACGTCACTTCAAGCTCAAATAGGTAATAAACAAATTATCCCCGTAGTCACCTTTGATAACGTTCAAAATTTAGCCAATGATCTTTGGTGAATCTTGATCAGGATCTTATAAGCAATTCGTGGTGTGTTTTTGGTGAAGCTTGACATTCAATCTTGTTGATTCGTAGTGATTTCGGATTTTCCCTCCAAAAATATAATAGAAAAATTTTCTCCCTCAAAATTTGGAAATCACTAAGAAATACAATGCTAAGGTTACCAGAAAAATTTGAGTATTAAAAATTTTTACGCAATATTTCACCGAAAAAAATTTGAATTTTGGCCTAAAAATTAGAATTTCGGGCCAAAATTTTCAATGTTATGTCAAAATTTGAATTTCGCGTAAAAATTGAACGTTTAGTCTCCTCTCAAAAATAAAATTTACTCAAATTTTCCCGCCAACTCGATAATACATGCTAACTCGGTAACCTTTGCTAACTCGAGAAAACCTCACTCGGTAACCTTGCTAACTCGATAACCATTCCCTAACTCGCAACTTTCTCCTTCTTCAAACTCGGTAACCTTTCAAACTCGGTAAGATATGTCAAACTCGGTAACCATTTCAAACTCGGTAACCCTATTGTAACTCGGTAAGATCTTGATACTCGATAAGATCTTTTGTAACTCGATAAGCTCAGAAAAATTTGGCAGAGTTTCGTTTAGGTATTAGCCACAAAGAACCTTACTCGATGTACGATAAGGTAAAAGGCTAACTCGCCAAACTTAAGTTCAAACGCGGTATGTATTAAATCCTAACTCGATAAGATTTAAATCCCAAACTCGGTAACTCTTAAATCCTAACTCGCTAAGATTTTCTAACTCGCTGGAAATTGACCCTTACTCGCTAGACAGAAATACCCAAACTCGATAAAGCACAAATCAAACTCGAAAAAAAAAATCCTAACTCGATAAGCCTCGGATGAACAGTAACGAGATCCAATTTTTCAAAAACACGATTTTTCACCCAAAAACACCACGATTCGCCCCCGGTTAGCTCTGATGCCAATTGTAGAATCCAAGAATCACCTTCTGGAGGACGAGGTTGATCAAAATATGCCATGTTTCTAGAGAGAGAAAGTAGAGAGAAGGTGAGGTGAAACAAAGATGTTTTTATTATAATAAATTATGTTGCACACCCACACCTCTCAAGTGAAGCCTTGAGAGGTATTTATAGGCCTTACAAAAGACAACTTTTACAATATTACATTAGTAGTCCCTGCACTTTATGCATTCTAGTTGTCTACTCCAATTCACGTAAATATCGCTCAGCTTCATTTCTAACAATCTCCCTCCAGCAGGAGATATACGTGAATTGGTTACAATGATTCCTAACAAGTAAAATAAAACAATCAAAGTAAGCGCAGCAATGCTGAGGAAGACTTCATAGCTCTTTTCTTCATAAATATCCCCAGCAATCTTTGTTTACTTGTAGACGAATCACTTGCTAATCTAATTGGGTTATTACTCCCTCCCAATTAGTAAACCATTTTCTTTTACATGCTCCCTCCCAAATGGACAACCCGTTTGATATAACCTTGATGCTTGTCGAAGAAGTATCTTTGAATTCTACCCATATAATCTTTAGTCTCATGCACAGCGGAAAATGAATCTTAGACTTATAATATGTAACTTCTTCACAGGTTTGTTTGGGGAGCATCATATCGTCATCTTCAACTCACTTAGAATGCTTCCAGTTCTTCAATAAAAGCCCCGATGTACACATTTCTCCCTCTTGGATGATCACGATCTCTCGGAATCATCATAAATATGTGTACATAAACATATCAACTGGAAGCAACATACAAATCAATACCCCATGAGTGAAATGGCAATAACTATTCTCTCTACAGTTCATCTCAGATCAACCTCTTTTCACTTTCATTGGCTAATAGTAAGTGACCACGTGTGGAGACAACCCGATATGACAAACTTGAGTGTGAAGTAAAATTCTCCAGGCTTGTGACTTACGCTTGTACTATCCTGATTAAGAACCTATATTGAGCACAACAACGTTACTCCTTACAATATAGGTAGTGGCATATACCTAACCATCCATCCTTTATTGTATATCCGTCTCTTGAACAATCCACAACCTTTTGTGACACTGAGCACTACAACGTAACTCCTTAAAGTGATAGCTATTGTGAGCATTTAGAACCAACTTATGCATTTATAGATCTCACACATAGCTAGATGTCCAAGTCTTAATCACTATCCCATGAATGCTCAAACAAGGATCTTCAAAAGTCTTCATCCAACCAACCCCTAGACTTTGAGATACTAAGTGCACGAACCCTTGAAACGTCACTTCAAGCTCAAATAGGTAATAAGCAAATTATCCCCGTAGTCACCTTTGATAACGTTCAAAATTTAGCCATTGATCTTTGGTGAATCTTGATCAGGATCTTATAAGCAATTCGTGGTGTGTTTTTGGTGAAGCTTGACATTCAATCTCGTTGATTCGTAGTGATTTCGGATTTTCCCTCCAAAAATATAATAGAAAAATTTTCTCCCTCAAAATTTGGAAATCACTAAGAAATACAATGCTAAGGTTACCAGAAAAATTTGAGTATTAAAAATTTTTACACAAAATTTCACTGAAAAAAATTTGAATTTTGGCCTAAAAATTAGAATTTCGGGCCAAAATTTTCAACGTTATGTGAAAATTTGAATTTCGCGTAAAAATTGAACGTTTTGTCTCCTCTCAAAAATAAAATTTACTCAAATTTTCCAGCCAACTCGATAATACATGCTAACTCGGTAACCTTTGCTAACTTGGTTACCTTTGCTAACTCGATAAAACCTCACTCGGTAACCTTGCTAACTCGATAACCATTCCATAACTCGCAACTTTCTCCTTCTTCAAACTCGGTAACCTTTCAAACTCGGTAAGATATGTCAAACTCGGTAACCATTTCAAACTCGGTAACCCTATTGTAACTCGGTAAGATCTTGATACTCGATAAGATCTTTTGTAACTCGATAAGCTCAGAAAAATTTGGCAGAGTGTCGTTTAGGTATTAGCCACAAAGAACCTTACTCGATGTACGATAAGGTAAAAGGCTAACTCGCCTAACTTAAGTTCAAACGCGGTATGTATTAAATCCTAACTCGATAAGATTTAAATCCCAAACTCGGTAACTCTTAAATCCTAACTCGCTAAGATTTTCTAACTCGCTGGAAATTGACCCTAACTCGCTAGACAGAAATACCCAAACTCGATAAAGCACAAATCAAACTCGGAAAAAAAATTCCTAACTCGATAAGCCTCGGATGAACAGTAACGAGATCCAATTTTTCAAAAACACGATTTTTCACCCAAAAACACCACGATTCGCCCCCGGTTAGCTCTGATGCCAATTGTAGAATCCAAGAATCACCTTCTGGAGGACGAGGTTGATCAAAATATGCCATGTTTCTAGAGAGAGAAAGTAGAGAGAAGGTGAGGTGAAACAAAGATGTTTTTATTATGATAAATTATGTTGCACACCCACACCTCTCAAGTGAAGCCTTGAGAGGTATTTATAGGCCTTACAAAAGACAACTTTTACAATATTACATTAGTAGTCCCTGCACTTTATGCATTCTAGTTGTCCACTCCAATTCACGTAAATATCGCTCAGCTTCATTTCTAATAGAACCTTACTTGATCCCTAAGAGTATTTATCCTAGTGGTTAGGGTGTCATCTAGTGCAACAACATTGTACTCATCTAAATCACACATTTCTTCATCAGTATAGGATATGTCACTTGGTACAACAGACTCGACGTTATGCTTCACATATTGTTCATATGGGACAATATTGCTATTCCCCAAATTTGCAATATCTAATTCAGCAACGTTAGTTTGTTGTACATCATTACATATCGTTTGCTCATGCATCACATCATTATCACACACAATAGAAGACTTTCCACAAGATACGTCAGAATTACTGTCGTGATCCGAATGTTGCTCAGTTGGGAACACTTTGATGGTTTCCAATTCAGCCTCATTTGATTCACAAACATTATTTCATCGTATATCATAGAAGGTCTTTTGTTCGTCATTAACAGCGCATTTTTCATATAATTTTAGTACCTCAGATATGATAGATGATTTGGATCGATTAGATTGTTGTGTGGGTGAGACAACAGATGATAAATTAGCCATGAAGATTGTCTGAGCAGTGGGTTCATCATCAACATCTGAGTCGAAAGCATCACAATCTTCTGCTTGGAAGATGTTTTGATCATTAAGAGCTAAATCCTGAACTGGCTGTTCATCCACTACATCATCGAATGTCTTTCCATCATCCCCAGCCAGAAATGCCAATTCATCCTCATTAAGCACCACTCTATTCTCTTGAGCTTGCATGAGCAACATTTTGTCCTTAAAGTAATCTGAGTTTTGAGGACGTTTTGGTTGAGTGCAGTTTCTGGCAAGGTGACCTAAACCCCCACAGTTGTAACATTTTGGTTGCCTTCCTTGTCCCTGATTCACATTTGCACCTCTGTTCTGAAAGTTACCCCTCACGGCATTCCTTTGATTCACATTATGTCTTCCCTGAACGTTTTGCACCATAACTTTTCCATCTTCTACAATAGCCTGATTACGTGGATTGGAAGAAGTTCTGAGTTGATTGTTGGAAGATGGGAGTGCAGCCCTGAAATGTTGAACTAGCAGAGACACTTGATTGGAAAGATTGTCAATCATCTTGTCGGTACGAGAGTATCCCGAATAGAGGTGAGTATTCATGGCAGCCAATGATTGTAGCGATGAGTGATCCGTTGATGATACAGGTTGATTAGTTGGCACAATGTTACTCATGAAAGCAAGTGAATCATTGGTGACAGTTGGATTGAGCTTCTCTCTAAGTTGACGATCATAAGCAGCATGATTCTCATGTTGTTGCAAATAAGCAAACAATTGCTCATAGTTCGTATTTCTCAATCCTTTGTTGAGCTTGATAGCAGTGACAAAACGATCCCACTCAGGTGACATGTTGTTCACAAACTTAGAGTTGAGTTGAATGTTGGGCATTGTCATTCTGATCATTCTCATGTCATTAACCAGCTTGTGAAATCTGACATAGTAATCGGTAATGTTTTCACCAGGATTCATTTTGAAATGCTCAAACTCATCATATAATTGAGATTCACGATCTTCTTTGGTCAGATTTGAGCCAGATAGAAGCATTTTGACACCGTCCCACACCGCTTTAGCTTCAGTGTTGAAGTTGATTAGCTTGTACACATCTTTGGGTAACCCTTGTATTACTATGTTAGAGGCATGAATGTCAGCATCATAGCGCTTCTTTTCAACATCAGTGAGATCATTGTAAGTGCGTGGTCTATCAATTCCCTCAACAACAGAGCCATCCTCAGTAATGGAGATAGCATCTCTGGTTGTACCCATCTGCATAGGACCTTCATCGATAGATTGTAGAATGTTCTCACCATTTTCTTTACCCAAGCAGTACAATATGATTCTTTGTGCCCATGATTCATAATCTGTCCTATCTAGCATCGGAGGTCGGGTGTCGGACCCAGCAGCTTGAATGTTATCTAATACTGTCGACATCTCAAAATCTTCAAACGGGATTTTACAGCTTTAGTGACTTAAACCGAGAAATGATTCTTTCTAGGGATTTTACTAAAGTCAACAAAAGAAACCGGAAGATATATTCAGCGGATTAAACTAATAGAGAGACAGATGAGTCACAGTTTGTATCAAGTGTTAAGTTGTGACAAGTCAAGTTGCAATATATCCAATTGAGATTAGTCAAGTCGTAAGGATTAACTCACAACGTCAGATCACAATTAGATCAATTGAAACGACTAAGGTTACAACAATTCACGAATTGCAAAATGATTACCCAATCACATGAATCTCATCACTTAGTAAATTCCCAAATAATTTGAGAAAGTCGCAACAATATGCACAAATCGCAGCAGGAGTTAAATGCAAGATGAGCAAATCGCAGTGGAAGGTAACCGCAAGGTAGGTAACCACATAGAAAGGTAATCACAAGAAGAGTTAACCGCATAGTACACAAACCACAAGATGGGTTACACTCAAGTCACTAACCACAGCAAGTAGCAAACCGCAGAAACTAAAATGCAAACCACTAAACCGCAGAAGCTAAACGCAGTCAGCTAACCACAGATACTAACCGCAGACCACCTAACTGCAGGAACTAATCGCAGTCTACAATAGTCCAAATCTGTCACTATTCTTGTGATTTGTCCTTTAACTCAGAATAGTAATCGCAGACTACTAACCACAGAAATCTAGAGCAAACCGCAACTAAGCAATGAAACAGTAGAGGTAATCGCAACAAGGAAATTCGACCCAAACACACTCCAATCTTCAAGAATACGTGTGAAATGACAAAACCAACTAAGAAATAATGTAACCCTAACACAAATGAACATAGAAGTACACCTCTAACATGTCTAATAACACTAGAAAGATCAAACAAAGGTGTTTACAAGAAAAACTCTTCTAATACACAAACCAACACTAAAACCACACCAAATCCGATTCACCAAGGCCCTAAGATGAAACCTTGGCTCTTGATACCAATTGTAGATTATCAATCAAGTCACAAACATGATGGTTCTTGTGATTAGTGTGGCGTTAGAAATAAGAGAGAAATAAGAATGAGAGAACTTGGAACCTTGAGAGAGAAAATTTGATATTAGATTGAGATTAGTGTGAAGGTCCAACCCTCTCCACATGTGGCGAGGGGTATTTATACTAAGCTACAAAGAAATATAAAAACGCCCACACCCGGGCTGTGGATCAGGCATGGTAAAGACCCGTCCTTCTTCCACGATGTTACTTACTCTAATACTAACTAACTAATAAATAAACTAACTACGTGCTAACTTAATGCTATTACAATAGTTAGGTGACCGAGACTTTTACAGGAATATTTGTATTCCTAACAGATCACCATGTCAAAGCCCTCTGTGCATGACTGTTTCTTTGGTTGGGGAGCCATTTACAAGAATTGAAATATTGTGACAAACGGTAATTTTCCATCAATATTTTGATAATAAACCTTGATTTATTATTACATAACTGTTTAAATTAAGCATTCATGAGCTTTGCATAACTATTTCGGGAAAACAAACCTTTACACTGTAGCTTACAGTAACTCACCTCACTAGCTATTTTATCAGAAGTACATGAATTATTACGTTTTCTGACTATTATTGATCATTTACGAGAAGTTATCTCGCACCATGCACCACACGCGTACCAACACAAATCCTAGTAACAGCATGAATTCTATTTTGGCTATCCAGAGTCAAAACGGTATCTTATGTTACTTTTATGAAAACACTCTCATAAGTTATATATTCTCGTACTCACTACAACCCGAAAAACACTAAATTAAACCGGAGCTCAACGAGATACGGGATACACTTACTTACTAATCAAATACTGAAGAGTCCTCAGTAAGTGTAGGATATTATCGGGAAGCTTGTAATTTTCAGATCTTGTAACCGACTCTTAATCTATAACAAACACATTTCATACCTCATTCTGTTGTTTCATTATCTTGATTGAATTCTTTCCTTCAACTCCACAGTGATACTATTCATTCATGTGATGACTTCTCTTTACCTCCTATGGAATCTCACTGCTTGCTTTCTTTTATAGACAAATGGGTTCACTATCATTTTGTAAACTACATTACAATCATCCTACCAGTTTTATTATCACCATATAAACTATTTTGCTCTCCTATGAGCTTCTTTAGTCATTATCTCATAAAACAATAAACTATGTTGGTATTACTCTACAAACTATTTTGCAATTATCTCACAAACCATTTTGTTAATATCCTATGAAACTATTTCATAACAAAACAAATTACAACTTTTCTACTATCTTGCAAATAATAAAGTGTTTTTCCTATTACCATATAAACTGTTTTGCTGACCATTTTACAGACTATTTTATTTCAACATAATAAACAAAATCTGCTACCTTACTACCATTTTATAATCAAACAAACGTTTGTATTAACACATTGGAAACTACGTTGCAAACACCCTACAAGTTTTACTATCGTCTGATAAATTATTTTGCTTCTGAGAGCTACCTTAGCTACTGATTTATAAAACCAGAAATTGAGCTGCTATCACTCTACAAACCGTTTCACAAATAGTTTATAAACTATTCTGCAATCACCGTGCGTACTGTTTACCACTTCGAGAAGTATATTATGCTGTAACCACACAAATCGAATAACCGATATTTTATTTCAACTAAACTCAGCATTGCATCATTAGACCTTAATTATACAAAGCCTGATCACCTATGTATAATTCAGGTAGGATCATGCTATGCTAGGGATGGTTACCCTAAATTATTATCAAATTTGCTAATTCTATTTTTGAAAATCCCAAACTCATGTGAGTATACGAAAGAAGTGCAACTTATGGGCATTCATACTAGTAAACGCAGTAACCAGACAAAATTCTACACAACCTTTGTCACATAAATTCAGCCTTGTCTCTCATCTTATTCCAAACCAAATGGATAAACTACACCACTAGCCATCATGTGACAATCTACTGAAGAGCCTAGCCACAATTAACAGGATAATTGATGATTACGACCTTAGGATTTCATACGAAAACCTCATAACACCTCACTTCATTTTGCTACTTCAATTTTGAAGAATCTTACCATCAAACAAACAACCTCCGGATTCGATAACTATCGGATAACTCATAACCCCGCTTGTGACCGAAATATACTTCCACTTGAAGGCATCTATATCAACCGTTACAACGACTACATTCAGTTCTTTAATCATACACTCTACATCAGAGACTGAGTACACTACCAAATCAACCAATTGATTGCAAGTAGCAACCAACACCATTCTTCAAGATGGTACTCTAAAACTTTCTAAACTACTCATTCAACATCGATCTCATGCCAGTTTCACATGGAAGCCCAGGTGTCATCAATAGTATTGATTGGACATCCAAGTACCATGTCATTATCATCGGCAAGGAGAAAATTGTCCGCATCGAAATCATGGACCAAGAGGTCATACTTAAGCAAGGCCACATTTCAACCGTCAAGTTCCATTGGGACCCTCGAAGAGGTCTAAATTCACGTCGGAACGTGAAGATGAGATCAAGCGTAAATACCCACACCTTTTCTCAAATCCATCGAGTAATTACAAGTGAAAGCCGAGGACGGCTTTCCTTCTATGGTGGGGAGGATGTGACAAACGGTAATTTTCCATCAATATTTTAATAATAAACCTCGATTTATTATTACATAACTGTTTAAATTAAGCATTCATGAGCTTTGCATAACTATTTCGGGAAAACAAACCTGCACACTGTATCTTACAGTAACTCACCTCAGTAGCTATTTTATCAGAAGTACACGAATTATTACGTTTTCTGACTATTATTGATCATCTACGAGAAGTTATCTTGCACCAAACACCACACGCGTACCAACACAAATCCTAGTAACGACATGAATTCTATTTTGTCTATTCGGAGTCAAAATGGTATTTTATGTTACTTTTATGAAAACACTCTCATAAGTTATATATTCTCGTACTCACTACAACCCGAAAAACACTAAATTAAACTGGAGCTCAACGAGATACGGGATACACTGACCTACTAATCAAATACTACATTTTATTAAACCTCACCTTACCTTTTCCTTTTACCTTCACATTTAATTTAAAATAATAATAATAATAATAATAATAATAATAATAATAATAATAATAATAATAATAATAATAATAACAATAACAATAACAATAACAACAACAACAACAACAACAACAACATTAATAATAATAATAATAATAATAATAATAATAATAATAATAAAAATAATAATAATAATAATAATAATAATAATAATAATAATAACAATAATAATAATAACAATAATAACAATAATAATAATAATAATAATAATAATAATAATAATAACAATAACAATAATAATAATAATAATAATAATAATAATAATAATAATAATAATAATAATAATAATAATAATAATAATAATAATAATAATAATAATAATAATAATAATAATAAGAGAAGATAAAAACATATTACTACTCCCTTATCCCCAAATAATTGCTACACTCTCTTCCCTCTCCCTCAGAAGTGCATCATCTTCATCCCCACCTGGTAAACCCAGGTCTGATCCGACTCAATGGCAACAAGGCTCCAAAAGTTGGTCCCTAGCATCAAAATGATCTCTTTTGTCTCCCCCTCGAAGTCAACTAATTCCAACAATAAGATGATGAGAGCTAAGGTCAATGGTATCCTTCTATGGCCATGGAGCTTCTGAAACCAGGGAAAGGAGCATCATGATGAGGCGAAAAATGATCCGTTTTTAGGGGGTCATTTAAGCCCGAATTCGAATTTATTTGATCAAATATTGCCCTAAATCGTTCCTTTTGTGATTTTAGGTACTTTGGGAGAGAAATCTGGAAAAGGAAGCAATTCGGACGTTTTTGGAGCATAAAAGTGAAGAAAACGCCAAAGTCTTAATTTTCCATGCTGGGAACAGTAGGTGACGGCGTCAAGAGTATTTCTCTGACGGCGTCAGGAGCAGAAGTCCATGACGACCCAGAACAGATTTGACGGCGTCACGAAGGAAGGGCGTCAAGAGTAATAAGTCATGACGGCCTGGAAATGATTTGGTCTTGACGGCGTCAAATGTAGATCAAGGCAGTCCGAGAAGAGTTTTGGCGGCGAGATGACGGTGTCACAATGTTTGTCTTGACGCCGTCAGACCTATTTTTCTATATATAGTTTTCTAATTTTCACACATTAAAAAAGAGAAGTTTTGGGAGAAACCCTAAGTACAATTTTGGTGTAACTTTACAGGTTTTTCAAGGGTTCCAAACCTTGATACCTTGCATTGTAATTGAGATAAGTGTTCTTTTAATTCAATTAATATGTCTATGTGTTGGTTGTCTATATCTTGTTCTTGTCTCAATTCCATTATGCTAGGCTAGACCTATCTTGTGTTTGCTTAGATCTAATGAAACCTAGATGTTAATTATGTGTTGATTACTTGTTTATTCTTGTCTTGGATGAATGATTTATATGTTAGGCTTAAGAAAACTGGCAGATCTCCATTTGGTAACATGCTTGAACGTCTTAAGAAACATGAACCGAGGCGCACTAGGTCTTTATTGGTTATATTTAATGCATGAGCCCCTGTTTACAATCCCTATAGTTGTGCTGGGCATGGTGTAGGAGGAGATAAGAGCACATAGAATTGGGGAGTTATGTGTGCCACCCCATGAATGGTATTAAGGAATACGATCCGTCATCCATGCAATTATAACAAGTAATTAACGTATAAAAGATGTCTACGGAGTAATGAAATCTAAGTAAACACGTTTTCTCCAATTACTGCTCACAACCTTAGTTTAATTAGCTTATTTTCATTTCTAGTATTTTATTTTGATTGCATCTTAGTATTGGGTTAGTTGATTAGCAACTAATTCCGCCCAAATCCTTCAAACCCGAGATTTTTACTTGCTTTCTAAAAAATATAAAAATACAAAAATAATCATCCCTCACCTTTAGAACTAGTATTTAGGCTTTCTAATCCTAGCGACACTATTCCTAAGCTGAACGATCAATCCCCCGGTACTTGTCACTATACTATACTACAACGAACAGGTAGACTGCCTGGTGGGGGTTGTAAGCTTCTCGAGATCCCTCGAGAGGTAAAGCCTGTTGCGATTCCCACGCATCAAGTTTTTGGCACCGCAGCCCAGGGAATAGTTATTGTCTAGGTTAGAATTTCTTTTTATTGGGTCTACTTGCTAGATTCCTTTCTAGTAAGATTTTATTTTTATTTTTAGGTTCTCTTTAGTCTATCTATTTCTTTGTGCCTTTGTTAGTAAATCAAATTCATTGACTATTCCGTTAACCATTATGGAAAACGCGAATCCACCCCTTTCCCCTAGAGAAGTGGCTTTGTTACGTGAACAAATTGAGAGTGAGATTAGGGAACTTAGGGAGCTTAATAGTTTGATCAAGGTTGAGCTCGAACATGCATTTAGTGACCTAGCGACCGCCTTGTATTCAAATGAGGACCTAGGGCCTAATGACTTTGTGAATGTTATTGAGGGACTTGAAGAGGGGGAAATAGATCCGAAGCTTAATGACTATTTTAATCTATACCCCACTAAGGAGGAGATTGCATATTATAATAATCTTATTGATAACCCGCGATCTCCTTTCACCATAATTGAACCTAAGATCAAGAGAGGCGATCCTAAGAATGCTAAGATACCATGTATGATTGGATATAGGCACATTAGCAATGCTTACATTGACTTTAAATCTCCAATCAACATTATGTCCTCAACTGTTTATAATGATATAGCGAAAACAAGACTTGAACCTAGAAGGGATCCCAAATACCCCGGTGGAGTTTGTAACTTTGTCGGGAGAGTTAAAGGTTTACATGTCTTTGTTGGTAATTTCACTTTTGTCACCGACTTTATGATTGTGGAGGATCTTGCTAATGTTATTGATTGTCGATTGGCTAATGTTGTGTTTGGCAAACCATTTGTTGAGGAGTCTAAGTTGGAATATGATGAGATAGAAGGAACGATCCGATTTGCAAATAACACCGATAGTATCACTTATAGGATGCCTAATAGGATGAAAGAATTTCGATTTATATCCCGTTTTGATAAGGACAATGTTGGTGCTTTTGAGGATACTAATGAGGAGGATAAGAAGAAGGGCATGGATTATGTTTGGGAAAAAAGGAGTCTTTATTACAAAGATTGCTTGGCCCTTGGACCAAGGTATAAAGTCGGTAAAGAATTTGCCCAAATGATTATGGGGGCGGTTGAGAAAAAGGTGATTGGTTTCTACAAGGAATATCTACAATCAGAGAGTGGAACCAATGATGTAATCACGTAGTAACCCATGACCTTGAGTCTAGCTACAAGACTCGTAAATAAAGAAAAGCGCTTCTTGGGAGGCAACCCATGTTTTGTGTGATTTTATTTGTTTGATTGTTATTTGCTTCCGTATGCATGCTTAATTTTTATTGTTGGTTGATCATGTTTCTAAACTAAATAGTGGAAATACTTTACTTTATTGTTTTGGCTTAGTCTCAACTCCACCTAAAGGTATTTTTGCAAAAGATAAGTGTAAGGGGAAACCCCAAATATGTTTTTAAGAAACAAACCGATCATGATTCTCCACAATATTAAATGAACATGTGTATTCGTATTTGTTAGAGTCAAATGCTTGTATTGAGTCATAATGAAGTTTTGCAGGATTTTCCAGGAAGTAGGACCAAGTTTTTCCAGAAATTTTCCGGAAACTTAACATAAGGATTTCTGCAGGTCAATTCTGACGGCGTCAGGGGTTTACTCTTGACGGCGTCAGGAGTTAAAATCTGGAAATTTTACCGGTTTTGTTTTTCTAACGGAGTCTTATGGTTTTTGTGAATTATTAAGTTTTATAATCTCCAGGAGATCTGCAAATTTCATTCCACAAGCATTATATCTTATCTTGTTTTCTAGGATTTAGTAACTTATATAGAATGCCACTGATTTTACGCGAGGTTGTCTTGTCTATTTTATCAGGTTTTACAGGTTACGTATGACAAGAAGATGATTTACATTCTGGAAGGGAAGCTTTGATTGTTCATTTTCTTGGAGGAAGATTTAACCTGGCCACCTTATTATCTATACCGAGCGAATCAGGGGAGTATTTGATTTCATTCTCTTTACTTTTTCACTTTTACATTCTTTACTTGAACATTGGGGACAATGTTCATCTTAAGTGTAAGGGGAGGGTAAAAAGATGATACCTTACATATGCACTTTCGCTTGAGTTTGTTTTGTTTAATGGTAGATGTGTAATAAAACTATGAGAAATACTTGTTAGTGCAATTTTAGCGCCAAATTTAAATTTTTTTACAACATTTAGGAGTGAAACTTTAGCCATAGCAAGCGTCTCATGGATAGGAGATTGTATGACTAGCACATAACCGTATATTCAGAAAAATTTTCCACCCAAATATGTGAGGTTCGCCTTTAGATTTGATAGGAAAAGCATTTACTATTAGTGCCTATGAGTGTACCGGTAGCATTTAGATTCTAGAAATTGCGTTAGTGATGCATCCCGAGACCGCTAGTGAGACTACATTCGTGTGGTAGGATTTACTACATGATAAGAGGCATTAGGATTACCCTTTTGTTAAACCCGTATTATAATTTCTTGACCATTTATGTCATATTATTTGGCTAGTTAAGTCAACTAATTTTTCCCACACCCTTAGCGTTGTACTCATTTTTAGTACACGAAACCCCTAGTACACCCCTCCGAGCCTATCTTTTCGTTTCTAACTTTAAGCATTTTACTTAAAGGAAGAATTTGTTGCACCCCACTTAAATGTACAACCAAATCGCCTTAGCCTTCCGTGTATGCGCTCATTTTTAGTGCATTATTGTTATTTGTTAAACCCTAAGTTAACTTTCTAATTGATTACATGGTTGCTAAGTCGAGTCATATCCTTGTACATATTGTTTTGGGATGATTGGGACTCATGGGTAAGTACTTATTTTATGAAGTAATGGGGAAGAACATCACTTATTACCCCCATATGTACGATAATCTTAAAAGTGCTCCAAGTGTTTTGATTTTCTTAATTCGAGTCATTAGAGTAGTTTATTGTAAAGTATGTAAAGATTCAAGTGTAAGGGGAATTTTCATTCCCTATGATGTATTATTTCGGACGGTAGGGTAAGAGTGTACGCAAAAAAAAAATAATAATAATAAAATAAAATAAATAAATAAATAAAAAAAATCGAAAAATCAAGAAAAAGAAAAAAAAAATAGAAAAAGAAAAAGAGAAAAAAAAACATACGGACTACCATCCCTTTTTATTCTATGTTCATTTTATGTTTTTGTTATTTTTCATTTTATGTTTTTAACTTAAGTCGAGTCTAGTCTTGGCTTAGCAACGCCACATTGTACATGTAATTAACCAAGATTGTTAACTCGCCACCAGTAAAACTTCCTTTATCCAACAAAACCGTGTATTTCATATCCCTATACCTAACGTTACAACCCTTTAAAAGACCTCTTTGATAGTTTATCCTAGGTGCTTACGCCATGTGGTGGAGGTTTGATCCTTTCCCAAGCCTATGGTAATCTATTTTGCTATGACAGGTAGTGAGAGATATCTTCCATTTCCATATTGTAATTTACACTTTATTACACCCGAGAGATGTGAGTATCTAAACACTATTTGTGAGGTGCTAGTATATGACCTCCGTGCTTGTCTATTGGTCTTTAGTGGAACAATTATTTGTTGTAATTACTTTTATATTAGTGTTAAATGACCCCTAACTTGTATTTTGACTAGAATAAAAGCGCATTTGCTTGAGGACAAGCAAATCTCAAGTGTAAGGGTATATGATGAGGCGAAAAATGATCCGTTTTTAGGGGGTCATTTAAGCCCGAATTCGAATTTATTTGATCAAATATTGCCCTAAATCGTTCCTTTTGTGATTTTAGGTACATTGGGAGAGAAATCTGGAAAGGAAGCAATTCGGACGTTTTTGGAGCATAAAAGTGAAGAAAACGCCAAAGTCTTAATTTTCCATGCTGGGAACAGTAGGTGATGGCGTCAAGAGTATTTCTCTGACAGCGTCAGGAGCAGAAGTCCATGACGACCCAGAACAGATTTGACGGCGTCACGAAGGAAGGGCGTCAAGAGTAATAAGTGATGACAGCCTGGAAATGATTTGGTCTTGACGGCGTCAAATGTAGATCAAGGCAGTCCGAGAAGAGTTTTGGCGGCGAGGTGACGGCGTCACAATGTTTGTCTTGACGCCGTCAGACCTATTTTTCTATATATAGTTTTCTAATTTTCACACATTAAAAAAGAGAAGTTTTGGGAGAAACCCTAAGTACGATTTTGGTGTAACTTTACAGGTTTTTCAAGGGTTCCAAACCCTTGATACCTTGCATTGTAATTGAGATAAGTGTTTTTTTAATTCAATTAATATGTCTATGTGTTGGTTGTCTATATCTTGTTCTTGTCTCAATTCCATTATGCTAGGCTAGATCTATATTGTGTTTGCTTAGATCTAATGAAACCTAGATGTTAATTATGTGTTGATTACTTGTTTATTCTTGTCTTGGATGAATGATTTATATGTTAGGCTTAAGAAAACTGGCAGATCTCCATTTGGTAACATGTTTGAACGTCTTAAGAAACATGAACCTAGGCGCACTAGGTCTTTATTGGTTGTATTTAATGCATGAGCCACTGTTTACAATCCCTATAGTTGTGCTGGGCATGGTGTAGGAGGAGATAAGAGCTCATAGAATTGGGGAGTTATGTGTGCCACCCCATGAATGGTATTAAGGAATACGATCCGTCATCCATGCAATTATAACAAGTAATTAACGTGTAAAAGATGTCTAGGGAGTAATGAAATCTAAGTAAACACATTTTCTCCAATTACTGCTCACAACCTTAGTTTAATTAGCTTATTTTCATTTCTAGTATTTTATTTTGATTGCATCTTAGTATTGGGTTAGTTGATTAGCAACTAATTCCGCCCAAATCCTTCAAACCCGAGATATTTACTTGCTTTCTAAAAAATATAAAAATACAAAAATAATTATCCCTCACCTTTAGAACTAGTATTTAGGCTTTCTAATCCTAGCGACACTATTCCTAAGCTGAACGATCAATCCCCCGGTACTTGTCACTATACTATACTACAACGATCAGGTACACTGCCTGGTGGGGGTTATAAGCTTCTCGAGATCCCTCGAGAGGTAAAGCCTGTTGCGATTCCCATGCATCACATCAACCCTACTCGTTTTAATTCTTTTTATGTGTCCAGTAGATCCACAAGCTAAGCCACACTCCTAAACACTTCACTCAAAAATTTCTCTCAAATCAAAGAGGTCTCCTGTGATGGTTAGCTTGTTTGGATCGAAGCCGGAGTTATTGTTGTTTGAGAAGTTCCTAAGCCTTGTCAATTGATTCATCCGTCTGGTGTTGTAAGAATCTCAACCCTTGTCTTGGTGTCTTCATTCGAATTTATATATGTTCTTGAATCTGATGTTATGAAAACTTGCGATTTGTTTGTAATTGTGAATCGATTGTTGATTAAGTTCGTAACCTGGGAATAAGTTATACGTTATGATTTTCGGACAATCTTGTTGGTTATCTAAATCTGTTATTTTTTAACTCGCGACTTGGTTCATACTTTGTTTTAGTAGTAGATGTTCTTTTGATTTCGGTTTGTCGATTGAATATGTTCAAACCTGCGAACGGTTGTAATTCTTTATAGTAGTTGTTGATCTTGTGTGGCTACAAATTTTTTTAAACTAAGAAACTAAAACTAGAATTGAAAACCATTTTGGCTTTACACTTGGAAGTGTTTAAGTTTTTTGACATATCTTTCTTCATGCTACTGTGGTCTTTTTCGGCTGAGATAAAGCCCACATAGAAGGGTGTTGTTTTACTTGCTTTGTGTGTGCCGTATCCTCACGAACCCGTGAGGGTGTGATTGGCATCAACATCCCCTGGAGTCAGGTTGTACCTTATGTCGAGGAGCAAGAGTTGGTCTTACATGGTTTTCCCTTGTTCCCCTGTTCAAACCCCACAAGCAGGAAGTATAAAACTCTATACTATGTTGTGAAATCTTGGCCTAACTTTTGTCTATAAAAGCTTGTAAAAACTGGCATGGTTGAAGTGATTTCATGGGTCAAAACCCACTGTGGTCGAACCACAGTGGTGAAGCTTGTTGAATTTTTAGTTTAGGAAGATGATATGGACCAGGGGATGTGTCGAATATGGGTTTGGATTTGGGCGATGTCATACATCGAGAGGCTACTGGTCCACGGCCTGGTCGCGAGTCCAACTGCTCATATAGGCCACATCACCGGGTTGTGTCGAGTTCATCACTCGAGCTCGACATAAAAAAAAAACGCATGCTATTACTTGTTGTCAAATTGAATAATCCATACAAACTCTAAATTTTGTTATCAGAAGTTCTATTTGAGCGTGTGTGTGTGACTGGGCCAAAAGCCCAACAGGCCCACTCCATTTATTTTCCTTTTCAAAAACTGATGAGGGTGCGTTTGAAATCGGTACACACAAAAGTTTTGTTAAAACCTGGAATGTGATCTTTATATGTGTCGAGCCACATTACTTGTTTCTTTTGATTTATTACACCATGGCTTAAACGACTCGACTAGTTCCCGACTCTTTTCTTTGCACTCGACCACAAGCCCACGACGTAATTTATAAATAACTTATGAAACTTACTTATAATCAAAACCATATATATACATTAAAACTTATAAAATTAGACTAAACGAAATCTTAAGTTTTGAACTTGCTATTAATACTAAAGGTTTATATTTAAATTTATTTGACTTATTTCAGCTTTTAAGGATTTACTTGAGTTTTATAAACAATATACAACGGCTTGTTTATTTAAGCGTATATTCAAGTCACGCCCAACTTTCTTAAAAATCCTACATACTTTTAACAACTCTAATAAAAGGACAATAAACATTTTAGACAAACATATATTTTTAAAATATATAGTTACTAGTTTATTAAATATAAATACTTTAAATAAAACCATCACTTAATTATATATTTTTATAAATACACTAAGTTAAATACGTATATAAATAACGTTAAAGTCATTATTTTCCGCCAACGTCTAACAACCATTGAAATTATCTTCCCGTACTTCGTCTTTCTATCATCGTTGAATCAAAGGTTTATTCATCCTTAATATTTTTATTGTTTATTTATATACACTTCCAAGAGCCAATACACACAAACGTTTAGAAAACCGTTTTCAAACTTAAATGATGCCACACATGCAACAATAGCACAACACTTTAAAACTTTGAGTTCATTTTAACTTCGTTTAGTTTTAAACTTAAACTATGGACTAAGACATGCCTTACTAATCTAGGTCGCGTGTTGGTGCCGAACACTATCTGATTTGTTGCACTATCTTACTGCTGCACTACTGAGGTGAGTTTATAGCCCCACTTTTCTTATACTTGTTTTACAACTATGGGGGTGAGAAACATGCAAAACGTTTTTTGGACCACAATACTATTTTATTTGCTCAAAACTATTGCGTAGTTAGCCTAAGCTCCTGGACCCACTGTTATGCCCACCTTCATGAACCGTTAATTCCCGTTGGGAAACGCGATTGATATAAATAGATCTATTGGGGGTGACTCCCCTCGTTCGGTTGGCCAGACGGGTCAATGCGAGCGTGTATCAAGTCGGGCTACGAGTGTATTGGGTTAAAACACTCGCTATGGGCCCCTGATTATTAATTATGTGCTACATTGTAGCGCACTGAACTGTCTAGTTTCGGTTGCATGAACTTAGTGCTAGCGCGATAGACTATTTTTGTATGACATTATATGTGTTGTAATGTTAGTACACAAAACTATTGGTCCAACTTATTACTTTACTGCTAAACCTATAGACTTACCAGCTTATGCTGACTTTTAGCATGTTTTTCTCAGGTTTTTGAGTTGTTTATTATACGGCATGGCAAGGCAATGGTCGTAACTATTCCCCTAAGTGTTTTCACACATTGACTTTGACTTGTTTTATTGGGACCACTAGACTTTGGGCTTATCTATTAATCCTAAAAATGTTGTTGTAAACTCGATTTTATTAAACTTAATGTATTTTAACGGAGTATGTATTCCGTTCTTTATTTCCTTATGTTGTGATTCTAATTTAGTAGCACCCCAGTGACATGTATGCTTCCGCTGGACCCGATTTTGGGGGTGTTACAAATATACACATTTGTGATGCATGCCTTTATCCATTTTATGAATCTACCACCAAAACCAGCTGCTTGCATAACTTGAAAGATAAACTGGTGTGAAATAGAATCGTACGCTTTCTGGAAGTCGAGCTTTAGTAGCAACCCTGGACGTCTAACCCTGGACGAAAACATTCTGGTTCTCATTTATGATGTCGTCTAAAACTTTCCTTAACCTGATGGTTAAAACTTTAGAGACAATCTTAGGGCATTGGCAGTGCTTGCGGGGAGGCACGGCACGGTACCCTCCCCCTGCGGGAACACCGCTGCCGGTGCCCCCACACCGCACGGGAAAGGCAAAATGCGGTAAACTTTACCGTGTGAAATATAGCAGTTGTTTACTTAATTATTCGAACGTTGGGAGTAAATATGGGACCAACGGTTACTTTTTTCTTTTTTGTATATATATTGGATCAAACAAACACACACAACATAACAAAAATAAAATAAAAAAAATACCACCGATCCAAATTAAAAAAAAAATAAAATAAAATAAAAAATAAAAAGGAAAAAAAAACAGCCGATCCAAACATAAAAAAAACCTCTGATCCAAAAAAAAATCCGATTCAACCGCAAGTATATGGCGCATAAAAAAATTTGTTCGACTTTATTTTTAGATGAGCTGTTCGAGTGGTCTAACGATAGTAGTCTTGATATTTTTGCTGCCGCGATTGACGAAGATGAAGAAGATACGGCTGGGTCAACACGAAAATCAGTGAAATGCAATTGGATCTCTGCTGCACAAAGATTGCATCGTGATTATTTTTGTGAAGATCCAAAATTCGACGATGAATTTTTTGAAGATAGGTATCGTATGCCTAAAAGCTTATTTTTAAAAATAACGCGAGCTATTGAGGCTAGATTCGAGTATTTTCAGGAAGGTTGATGAGTGTGTAAATACTCATCATTTCTGTTACATTTAAACTGCAAAAACATATGAAAACACACAGGAATGCCTTTAAATACATAAAATTATCCCTGGATTGTGTTTTTATCCAAAAGGATTGAAAACTGATGAAAAACAAAACATTTTACATAATTTACAGTTTCAGTCCCTGAACTTTGAAAAATTGGCAAAACTAGTCCCTGGTAAATCAAAACATGAAAAATATCATCAAAGGTCCTTAGGGATTCATAGGTTGTCAAGAAAAGTCCTTTAAAGTTAAAAAATTTCAAAATGACAACTTTAGTCCCTCAAGTTTGGAAAATGTCAAAAATAGTCCCTAAGGTTTTGTAAATAGAAAATGTGAAAAATAAGCCTTGTACTATTCTAAATTGACAAAATTGGTCCTTATGATAACTTTTGAGAAGATACAAAATAAACCCTTCAAAAATCAGAAAATTACAAAATAGGTCCCTGAAGTTTGTGGATTTGGCAGAAAAGGTCCCTGGGTTTTAAAAATAAAAATATTACATCTTTGGTCCTTGGAATATTCATAAAAGGCATAAATGGTCCTTATAAGTAGTTTGGGAAAATTTCAAAATCAGTCCTTTAACTTTGCTCAAATTACAAATTTGGTCCTTGTAGCAATAAAACCAACCGGACCCTTTTTACTAAACCTAAACCTAATCCTAAGCCTAGTCCAAAATCATAGCCCACCCTTTTATTTTTCCTTGGGCCTGTTTTGTTTCCCAGCCCACCAAGCAAACCCAACGCACCCTTTTAATAAAAACGGGGGTTGACCCGTTGACCCCCTCATCCCTTCCAATACCACCACCACTGTACCACCCTCTCTCCCTCAACCTCCTTCTCCAATACCAGGGTGGTATTACCACCTCACCACACCAGCTGGCTACTCCACCTCACTTCCCAACACCAACATTTCACCCCACTTTAGCATTAAATGCTTTCTCCACCATTTTCACTCAACCTTTATACTTACAGCCTGTTTATTGAACAAAACTCACCCATAGTCCACCCTTGTTATCCTAAGTTGTCCCCTACACCTCCACATAACACCAAACATCCTTAATTAGTCTCAAACTGCTTCAATGCCACGTATGAACTTTTGGCGCCAAAATCCGTTTAAACGGCTTGGATGACTTTGACCCATCTAATGGTCACAATTATTGATGGGAAAGATTCAGAAACACATGGGGAGTCCAAAAAGTCTATAAAGTGGAAGAAAGAAGTAGAAGAGAGAACAATCTAGTTTAATTAAAAATAATGTATGTCGATTAGTTTAATTCTCAAGTTTCCTTGTATCTTTAAGCTTTTCAAGTTGTAATACCTGACTATCAGTGTGTTTTAAATCTTTGGTAATAATAAATTTCAAGTTTCATGTACAATTCTCAAGTATGCATATTTTCTTTTTGCTCAAAAATATCATATAGCTTAGTTGTTGTTTACAGTGGAACATAAGGATCAAATAAACTCACATAAGCTCCTAGGAAGTTCATAAAGGCTTCTAGATACCTTAAAACTTAGTTTAATTACCTAAAATCACAAATCACAAATTATTCAATGAAAGTCAAACTGTGCAAGTTTTGAGTTTGGATTCTGATTCAGAATAACTTTGGAAAGGAAGCAGCTTTGGATTGTGGTTTAGAGACTCATGGGAGTCACCTAAGTGTCCTTGGTTCTTGGTTTGGTTCTCACAGTCACACCTTGTAAGCTTCATACTCATTTAAAGCTTATTTTATAAAATCTTAATTATCCTTGCTTACCTCTATGTTATTTATGTTAGATTAAAGTTATTTAGTAATAATATAAACAGAAATAGCTTAGTTGTTCATTGAAATCATAGGTTGCTTAGTATTGAAATTTTCAGTTTAATATAACATTTTGTGGAAATCTGAGCTTTAGTTGTAATTGTTGGTATTGGTGTGATCATATAAGTTTATTACAATATATTATGTCTCTGGGAATCAGCTTCATGGATTGTATGGATCATTAGCTTTGAAAATCATACAAATCAGTTAGATTAGGGAGTGTTTGGATCTGTCTATTCCTTATGGTTTAGATCTGCAATTGTTGTTGCTTTCATTTCAAACACATAACTTAAGGTCATATTAGGTTTAAGAAAGCATAAAATCAAGTGTCAATTTAGAAAAAAGTCAAGATAGCCTTTTGATCTTCATAACAGTTAACTGTTAATGCTTTAAGATCCATAAACCATCAAAACAGCTTAAAAGTAATTGGATTAGATCAATCTAGTTGTATTATAGCTTTACATATCATAATCAATCAACAAATTAAGCTAGAATCTCACTTTAGTCAACTGAGCTTAAAATTAGAAAAAGTCAAAAGTTGCTTGTGCAGAAAATCATCAAAATGGCAAGAATTAATTAGATTTTTGTGTTGTGATTCAAGACCTGAAACTTGTTGTGTGTTAGCTCTATCAGTAGAATTCTTGAATTTCATGTTTGGATAATTTTTGTGATTTTTTCTGAGTGACTAAAATACCCCTGGAACACACCTGCAGGGCAAGCATATGCCCTGTGCACTCAGACCCTATCTCATTCACCCAACTTTGGTGCTCATCTGTGGCTAAACCAGTGGGTCCCACAACCCATAATTAGGCTTTTACAACCCCCCTCCTACCAGGGTTCAACAAATGACCCTTTGGCTGACCTCTACATCAGTGGACCCCACTTAATTTGACCTCTTAAATCTGTCCCAAGTCTGTCTCAGATTCAATATAAGCAATTGCTTATTTTGGATTCCTAGCTTATTTGGCCAACTTATTTAAGTGATTCTTGCTTATTGTCATCCACACAACTCATTTGTACCAGAATTTACCTTGTGGGCCCCACACAAGCTCAGTTGAGCTTATTTCTTAGCCAAGTCAACAAAAAGTCAACTGTTTTGGGTAATAAGCACTCATAGTGCTTTTTTTGTATTCATAAATTATTTTCCTTTATTAAAGTTTCTTATTTTAAGTATTTTATTAGTTTTGTAAAAGAAAAACAAGAAAAAACCAAATTTAAGTATAGTGATAGCTTCTATTTAATAGAAATTATCTATTCAATTTTCTTTTTAGCTTATTTATAAGCACTTCTGCTATTTTATATTTTTATCAAATCTATTATATATTAAAGTAGTTTTATAAATTTTTCCAGATTTTTCTTTTGTCATCTAGTGTTATTTAGAATTAATATTAGTTTAATTAATAAATAAATAATAAATAAGAATTAAATAGCATAATTATATTTTATAAAGTACCACATAGTTTTTATAATTTTTATAGCTTTTATATAAAGTAAAACAATTTTATAAATTTTTCTAGGATTTATACTGTTCATTTTCTATTTTTAATAATATAATTAGTTTAATTGATAATTAATTAATAAATTGAATAATAATTAGCAAATTAGATTAAAAATACATAATATAAATTTTTTAATTTTTTAGTATTCCTGTAATGGGTAATTAGATATATAAAGTTTTTCATAATTATATAAGTCTTTTTAGTATTTATAATAATTTAAATTAATATAATTAGTTAAATAATAATTAAATAATAAATAGTTAATAATAAATAGATAAATAGTGTGAAAAATATAATTTTAGTTTTAAAATAAGTTTTATAATATTTTAGATTTTTAGAAATTTTAATTTTAATTTTCTAGACTTATTTTACATTTTCCTAATTATTAGTTAATTATTAAATAATTAATAATAGTTATTAAATAAAAATAATTAATTAAATAATTTTTAATTATAAAATAAATATTTTAAATTTATTTAATTTGCATTTAAGCCCCTAAGGCTTGTAAAATCCTACTATAAGTTAAATTTGTTTTTGTTTACGTTTAATTAATAAACGTTCACGTTTTTCAGTCCCTTTTTCACTTGTACGTATCTGATTTCACGTATTGATTGATATAGCTTATTAAAGCTATTCACTCTTATTTTTCAGTAGTACAATCACTTAAACCCTTTTCCTGTTCAATTCACCTGATCTCGAAGTCGTTTTATTTCAGATTTCACATCTCGTTGGGATCTAACGATCCGGGGAAACACTAAACTCACCGGAGTATTGGTTTAGGCTGTTTGACTTATTGACCATTACTTGGTTGATATTATCTGACTGTTTCACACCAATCAAAATTTGGCGCCGCTGCCGGGGAGGTGTGCTGCGTATTACGACTTTTTGAAATATCTGTGAGTTTGAATCACACTTTGTTATATATCATCTTTTTGTCTATATTTCTTTTCTATTTTTATTTTTAGTTTTCCGTCACTCTAAGGATTCTTAGAGTCGTCTCTAGTGCATGCGCACTCGTTCTTCTAGGTCAACAAGCCCTTTACATGAGCTTGTCAGAATTCCTCGAAGACGCCGTAGACGTTCTGCCCCAACAGCCGTATCTAAGGAACGTGCTGTTTCACCTAAGAAAGTTATCATGGCGGAAGACCGTCCGATGAATGAGCTTCTCCAAGCACCCATTGAGGGTTACGGAGACGCTATTGTTGTCCCAGCCATTGTGGCTGAATACTTTGAGCTCAAAACCGGGTTACTAAATCTAGTAACCTCAAGCCAATTTTATGGTTTTGAGAGGGATGATCCCCATGCTCATATTCGATGGTTTAACAAGATTACTTCTACCATAAAATACAAGAACGTCCCTTCCGAAGCAGTCAAACTTCTTCTTTTCCCATTTTCTCTTGAGGGAGCAGCCCGGATTTGGCTGAAAAAACAACCTCCTCGTTCCATAACATCATGGGAAGATTTAGTTACCAAATTTGTAAACGAATTTTTCCCCCGTCCAGAACGACAAGTCTTAAAAATGAAATCATCAAATTTACTCAAAGGTTTGATGAATCGTTTGGTGACGCATGGGATCGTTTCAAAGAATTGCTTCGTCGATGTCCTCATCATGGTTTCACTGAATTGATGCAAATTGACACGTTTTATAATGGTGTGAGTCAATCTGACCAAGATTCTCTCAATGCCTCCGCGGGAGGTAATTTTTTGAGCAAAACCACAAAAGAAGCTTTAGAAATCATTGAAAATAAGTCCAAAGTCCGCACTACACGCACAAAGCCATATAACTCCCAAGTGAGTGCTGGTCCTTCTACTTCATCGCCCGTGAGTACTTCTAGCACCGATGCTAAGATAGACAAACTCACGGACGCCATTCAAGCTTTGGTTATCTCAAACCAGAAAAAAGTCACTTTCACACAAAACCCTTCACATGCTGAAGTAAAAAAAATGGAAGTTTGTGTCACTTGTGTTGGCCCACATGCTTACTACAATTGTACTGCCACCGATGGTAGTCCTTTTGAAGCCAATGCCTTAGCCGGTACTACAAATCAGGGGGGTAATCAATACCGTCCTCAAATTGAAACAAGTTACCGTGCTAACACACATATGGGACCACCTGGGTTTAACCAAAACCCAAATTTGCAAAACAGAAACCAGAACCAACCCCGAATGAACCAAGGTTATCAAAACCAAGGGAATTTCCATCCTGGACAGAATCAAGGTTTCCACAATCAAGGAAACTTTAACAGAAACAATTTCAACCCCGGAAATCATTTTCAGGGAAATGGTAATCCAAATCAAGGGAATTTTCAGCCACAACAAGGTTATAATCAAAATAACCGTGTCCAAAATTTCCCTAACCAAACACAAGCCATTCTCCCAGCTCCACAACCATCATCCGATGAGTTGTTAAAGCAGTTCATGAAAACTCAAGAAGAGACAAACAGGTTGTTGGTCAGCCAGATTTCTGAAATCAAGAAATCTTTAAATGAACAACCCTCGGGCTCTGGAAAACTTCCGAGCAACACGATCGCAAACCCGAGGGGCGATGCAAAGGTGATCACGACCAGGAGCGGAGTTTCATATGATGGACCTACTGTTCCCACTACCCCTTCTTCTTCTTCTCCCAAGGTAGTGGAAAATAACGCTGAGGTAAATAAGGACGAAGTACTTCCTACTCATAAAGGAGGTACCCAAGACGTCCCACCTCATGTTGTCCCGAAACCCAAACCAAAACCTAGAGTTGTTTTTGAACCAAATGATATTCCAGTTGAAACACCTCAGTCCAAACCTTCTACCTCCTCTATTCCTTACCCCTCACGCTTGAGTGAGCAAAAGCTCCGTGAAAAAGCTAGTCACCAGATGGATAAATTCTTTCAAATCTTCCAAGATTTGCATTTTGACATTAGCTTTGCGGATGCTATTATTCTGATGCCCAAATTTGTATCGACAATCAAACACTTGTTAAGCAACAAGGAGAAACTGTTTGAAATGGCAAAGACTCCCTTGAATGAGAACTACTCAGCAGTTCTTTTAAAGAAGCTTCCCGAGAAGCTGGGAGATCCTGGAAAAATTCTAATACCATGTGTATTTCCGGGAATGGTTGATTGCTATGCCTTGGCCGATCTTGGTGCAAGTATCAACCTAATGCCATATTCAGTTTGGAAGAAACTTTCTCTTCCTGATCTTACTCCTACCTGCATGACTTTAGAGCTTGCAGACCGATCGATATCTCGTCCTCTTGGCATTGCCGAGGACGTGTTTGTGAAGGTAGGAGAATTTCATCTCCCCGCTGACTTTGTAGTGGTTGATTTCGATGCTGATCAAAGGGTCCCTCTCATTGTTGGGAGGGGTTTCCTTAGAACGGGCCGTGCTCTTATCGATGTATTTGAGCAAGAAATCATTCTGCGTGTGGGTAATGAAGCTGTTACATTTAACCTCGATCAAACCTCGAGGTACTCCTCCAATTATGATTCTGAAGCAGTTAATCAAATAGATATCATAGACATTGCTTCGGAGGAGTATTCTCAAGAGTTTCTTGGTTATTCTCATAATTCTGTGAGTGGGGATGCCACTCCATCATCTGAACCTATCATTTCCGACTATTCCCCTTCTCTCACTCCGTTTGAGGGAAGTGATTTCCTTTTGGAAGAGGTCGAGGCTTTTCTCAAAAGTGATTCAGTTCCATCGGGAATTGATAACACTGAGATTGATCTGGAGGGAGATATTCTTCTCCTTGAGAGATTGCTAAATCAACACAATTCTCCTCCACTCCCTCCCGTACAACTTCATAATCAGGAAATCAAATATGTTGAGGAAACTGATGATTTTCCTGAGGTCGAACTCAAGGACTTACCTCCTCATCTTGAATACGCATTCTTGGAGGGTGATGATAAATTACCCGTCATTATTGCTAAAGGTTTAAGTGTTGAGGAGAAGATTGCTCTCATAAAGGTCTTGAAGTCAAACAAGCAAGCAATTGCTTGGAAACTCTCCGATATTAAGGGTATTAACCCAGATTTTTTTACACACAAAATCTTGATGGAGGATGACTTCAAACCTGCGGTGCAACATCAAAGAAGGGTGAATCCAAAAATCCATGATGTGATTAAACAAGAGGTTCTTAAACTTCTTGATGCAGGATTGATTTACCCTATCTCTAACAGTCCATGGGTTAGTCCCATTCATTGCGTCCCAAAAAAGGGTGGCATTACTGTTGTCACTAATGAGGAAAATGAGTTGATTCCAACTCGGCTGGTTACCGGATGGCGTGTTTGCATTGACTATCGTAAGTTAAATGACGCCACCCGCAAAGACCACTTTTCGCTTCCCTTTATGGACCAGATGCTTGAGAGATTAGCAGGAAACGAGTACTATTGTTTCCTTGATGGTTTCTCAAGATACTTCCAAATCCCCATTGATCCATCAGATCAAGAAAAGACTACCTTTACATGCCCTTATGGAACCTTTGCTTATAAACGTATGCCTTTTGGCTTATGTAATGCTGCAGGTACGTTTCAGAGGTGCATGATGGCCATATTTACCGACATGATCGGTAAAACCATGGAGGTCTTTATGGATGACTTTTCGGTCATTGGGGATTCATTCCAAACATGTCTCACCAATTTAGAAAAAATGTTGAAAAGGTGTAAAGACACCAATCTATGTCTAAATTAGGAAAAGAGTCACTTTATGGTCAAAGAGGGCATTATCCTCGGCCATAAGATTTCCAAGAATGGGATTGAGGTTGATAGAGCTAAGGTTGATGTCATTGCAAAACTGCCTCACCCTACTACCGTCAAAGGTATTAGGAGTTTCTTGGGTCATGCCGGTTTCTATCGTCGATTTATACAAGATTTTTCTAAAATCTCACGGCCTATGACTCATCTCCTTGAAAAGGATACTCCTTTTGTCTTCTCACCAGAGTGCATCGAAGCTTTTGAAATATTAAAGAAAAAGCTTACTGAGGCACCCATTTTTATTGCCCCCGACTGGGATTTACCCTTCGAGCTTATGTGCGATGCAAGTGATTTTGCTATCGGTGCAGTCTTGGGGCAACGCAAAACGAAACACTTTCAGCCTATCCACTACGCAAGCAAAACTATGAACGAAGCTCAAACTCATTACACCACTACAGAAAAAGAATTATTAGCTGTGGTGTATGCTTTTGAGAAATTTCGGACATACTTAATCTTGACTAAAAGCGTAGTGTATACGGATCACTCGGCTCTTAAATATCTATTTGCAAAACAAGATGCAAAGCCGAGATTGCTCCGTTGGGTTCTCCCCCTCCAGGAATTTGATATCATTATTCGTGATAAAAAAAAGGAGCTGAGAACCTGGCTGCTGATCATTTGTCCCGATTAGAGAACCCTCATCAAGATGTGTATGAGAAAAAGGAAATAAATGAAACATTTCCTCTCGAAACACTCAATGCGGTTGCTTTTCGCGGAGATTCTACTACCCCATGGTTTGCCGACTTCGCAAACTATCATGCGGGTAACTTTGTTGTGAAAGGGATGTCAACCCAACAGAAGAATAAATTCTTTAAGGATGTAAATCATTACTTCTGGGATGACCCCTACTTATTCAAAATCTGTGCGGATCAAGTCATCCGACGGTGTGTATATGGACAGGAAGCCACTGAAATTCTTAAGGCTTGCCATGCTGGACCCACTAGGGGACATCATAGTCCTAATTACACCACCAAAAAGGTGTTTGATTCCGGATTCTTCTGGCCCACAATTTATAAAGATGCCCAGGATCTCATTAAAACCTGTAACGCTTGTCAGCGTCATGGAAACATTTCACGAAGAAATGAGATGCCACAAAATGCTATTCAAGTATGTGAAATATTTGATATCTGGGGCATCGACTTTATGGGGCCATTTCCATCATCCAGAGGAAACAAATACATACTTGTGGCTGTTGATTATTTATCAAAGTGGGTTGAAGCGAAAGCTTTACCCACAAATGATGCCCGAGTTGTAGTAAAATTCCTGAAATCTCTTTTTGCCCGTTTTGGAACTCCACGTGCTATCATAAGTGATCGTGGTACGCATTTCTGCAATGACAAATTTGATAAAGTCATGCAAAAGTATGGTGTAACCCACCGTCTTTCTACCGCGTATCACCCACAAACAAGTGGGCAAGTGGAGGTTTCAAACCGTGGTATCAAAAGGATACTTGAAAAGACTATTGGTGAAAACCGTGCTGCCTGGTCGGATAAATTAGATGGCGCACTATGGGCTTTTCGTACAGCTTATAAAACACCCATTGGGTGTACACCTTACAAGCTTGTGTACGGAAAGACATGTCATCTACCGATGGAACTTGAGCACAAAGCCTACTGGGCTTTGAAACATGCCAAATTTGACCTCAAAACTGCGGGTGATCACAAAAAAGTTCAAATGAATGAATTAAATGAACTACGTGATCAGACTTACGAGAACTCTTTAATCTATAAAGAAAAAACAAAGAGAATACATGACTCAAAAATAAAGAACCACGTTTTTAACGTTGGTGATCGAGTACTTCTCTTTAACTCTAGATTAAAGATCTTCTCGGGTAAATTAAAAACCCGTTGGACTGGTCCATTTACTATTACTAAGGTTTATCCATATGGTACCGTTGAGTTATCTCAAAATGACGGTCCATGTTTTAAAGTAAATGGCCATCGTGTGAAACATTACTTTGGAGAGGACATCCCAAACATGGTTGTCCCGGATCTCCAAACTTTCCCCAAGGACAATTAAATTCGGGGTCGAGTCAAGCTAGCGACTCGGTTAACAAAAACAGTAGCTTCCTCAAGGACAAATCAATTCGAGGTCGAGTCAAGCTAGTGACTCGGTAATCAAAAACAGTAGCAATATGGGTTTTCACTCATATTTCTGATCTCTTTCTCTTTTCTACCACGCTAGTGTGGGGGAGATGCCCCACATGTTGTATATATGTATATATCTTGAAAAAAAAAAAAAAAAAAAGAAAAAAAAAAAAAGTCAAAAAAAAGAAAAAAAAGTGAGTTTGTATGTAAATAGCCTAAAATAAAGGTTATTAATATTTCCTTCTTACGTTCTAAGTATCGGTTTAACACCCGGTGTTTTGAATATTGAGGGCAATATTCATTTCTAAGAGTGTGGGGGGGGGGGGGATTCTCACAAATTCAAACACATGTTCCATCAAGCACCCTCATTTGATCAAAATTTAAAGTTTTTTCACACTTAGAAATGCAATAAATGGTTATCAATCCGCCATGTCTAACCCACATAAGGATTGGCTAATCCAGGAGCAAACAGTTCTTGGTAAAGATATCTCAAAACCGTTGATGGCTTGCAATTTGCCAAAAATTGTATGGTTCCTCAACTCCCCATATCCCATAAAGCGAATGAGTTGGCTAGCCCGCAAGATTATGGCTTGTGGTAAAGGCCGTGGAAAAACCATAATTGGTAATCAGCTGACCAAGATGTTGACTATTCCATCAAGAGTTGGCTAGTCCAGAAGCAAACGGCTTTTGGTAAAGACAAATCAAATCCGTTGACAGCTGGTGGTTTGCTAAAAATCACACGATTATCAGGTGTGCCACAGTTCTTACACCTGGCTACTCCAGAAGTGATGGCTTTTGGTAAAGAGTAAAAATCCATTAAATTTTTCTCAAAAAGATTGCTAGGGACTAGCAATA
The DNA here is from genome assembly GCA_030686995.1 of Artemisia argyi. Taxonomy (NCBI): domain Eukaryota; kingdom Viridiplantae; phylum Streptophyta; class Magnoliopsida; order Asterales; family Asteraceae; genus Artemisia; species Artemisia argyi. Next base: position 154,433,325 of record CM060701.1, on the reverse strand, counting down.
GTTTAGTGTGGGGGATTGATGAGTGTGTAAATACTCATCATTTCTGTTACATTTAAACTGCAAAAACATATGAAAACACACATGAATGCCTTTAAATACATAAAATTATCCCTGGATTGTGTTTTTATGCAAAAGGATTGAAAACTGATGAAAAACAAAACATTTTACATAATTTACAGTTTCAGTCCCTGAACTTTGAAAAATTGGCAAAACTAGTCCCTGATAAATCAAAACATGAAAAATATCATCAAAGGTCCTTAGGGATTCATAAGTTGTCAAGAAAAGTCCTTTAAAGTTAAAAAATTTCAAAATGACAACTTTAGTCCCTCAAGTTTGGAAAATGTCAAAAATAGTCCCTAAGGTTTTGTAAATAGAAAATGTGAAAAATAAGCCTTGTACTATTCTAAATTGACAAAATTGGTCCTTATGATAACTTTTGAGAAGATACAAAATAAACCCTTCAAAAATCAAAAAATTACAAAATAGGTCCCTGAAGTTTGTGGATTTGGCAGAAAAGGTCCCTGGGTTTTAAAAATAAAAATATTACATCTTTGGTCCTTGGAATATTCATAAAAGGCATAAATGGTCCTTATAAGTAGTTTGGGAAAATTTCAAAATCAGTCCTTTAACTTTGCTCAAATTACAAATTTGGTCCTTGTAGAAATAAAACCAACCGGACCCTTTTTACTAAACCTAAACCTAATCCTAAGCCTAGTCCAAAATCATAGCCCACCCTTTTATTTTTCCTTGGGCCTGTTTTGTTTCCCAGCCCACCAAGCAAACCCAACGCACCCTTTTAATAAAAACGGGGGTTGACCCGTTGACCCCCTCATCCCTTCCAATACCACCACCAATGTACCACCCTCTCTCCCTCAACCTCCTTCTCCAATACCAGGGTGGTATTACCACCTCACAACACCAGCTGGCTACTCCACCTCACTTCCCAACACCATCATTTCACCCCACTTTAGCATTAAATGCTTTCTCCACCATTTTCACTCAACCTCCATACTTACAGCCTGTTTATTGAACAAAACTCACCCATAGTCCACCCTTGTTATCCTAAGTTGTCCCCTACACCTCCACATAACACCAAACATCCTTAATTAGTTTCAAACTGCTTCAATGCCACGCATGAACTTTTGGCGCCAAAATCCGTTTAAACGGCTTCGATGACTTTGACCCATCTAATGGTCACAATTATTGATGGGAAAGATTCAGAAACACATGGGGAGTCCAAAAAGTCTATAAAGTGGAAGAAAGAAGCAGAAGAGAGAACAATCTAGTTTAATTAAAAATAATGTATGTCGATTAGTTTAATTCTCAAGTTTCCTTGTATCTTTAAGCTTTTCAAGTTGTAATACCTGACTATCAGTGTGTTTTAAATCTTTGGTAATAATAAATTTCAAGTTTCATGTACAATTCTCAAGTATGCATATTTTCTTTTTGCTCAAAAATATCATATAGCTTAGTTGTTGTTTACAGTGGAACATAAGGATCAAATAAACTCACATAAGCTCCCAGGAAGTTCATAAAGGCTTCTAGATACCTTAAAACTTAGTTTAATTACCTAAAATCACAAATCACAAATTAGTCAATGAAAGTCAAACTGTGCAAGTTTTGAGTTTGGATTCTGATTCAGAATAACTTTGGAAAGGAATCAGCTTTGGATTATGGTTTAGAGACTCATGGGAGTCACCTAAGTGTCCTTGGTTCTTGGTTTGGTTCTCACAGTCACACCTTGTAAGCTTCATACTCATTTAAAGCTTATTTTATAAAATCTTAATTATCCTTGCTTACCTCTGTGTTATTTATGTTAGATTAAAGTTATTTAGTATTAATATAAACAGAAATAGCTTAGTTGTTCATTGAAATCATAGGTTGCTTAGTATTGAAATTTTCTGTTTAATATAACATTTTGTGGAAATCTGAGCTTTAGTTGTAATTGTTGGTATTGGTGTGATCATATAAGTTTATTACAATATATTATGTCTCTGGGAATCAGCTTCATGGATTGTATGGATCATTAGCTTTGAAAATCATACAAATCAGTTATATTAGGGAGTGTTTGGATCAGTCTATTCCTTATGGTTTAGGTTTGCAATTGTTGTTGCTTTCATTTCAAACACATCACTTAAGGTCATATTAGGTTTAAGAAAGCATAAAATCAAGTGTCAATTTAGAAAAAAGTCAAGATAGCCTTTTGATCTTCATAACAGTTAACTGTTAATGCTTTAAGATCCATAAACCATCAAAACAGCTTAAAAGTAATTGGATTAGATCAATCTAGTTGTATTATAGCTTCGCATATCATAATCAATCAGCAAATTAAGCTAGAATCTCACTTTAGTCAACTGAGCTTAAAATTAGAAAAAGTCAAAAGTTGCTTGTGCAGAAAATCATCAAAATGGCAAGAATTAATTAGATTTTTGTGTTGTGATTCAAGACCTGAAACTTTTTGTGTGTTAACTCTATCAGTAGAATTCTTGAATTTCATGTTTGGATAATTTTTGTGATTTTTTCTGAGTGACTAAAATACCCCTGGAACACACTTGCAGGGCAAGCATATGCCCTGTGCACTCATACCCTATCTCATTCACCCAACTTTGGTGCTCATCTGTGGCTAAACCAGTGGGTCCCACAACCCATAATTAGGCTTTTACAACCCCCCTCCTACCAGGGTTCAACAAATGACCCTTTGGCTGACCTCTACATCAGTGGACCCCACTTAATTTGACCTCTTAAATCTGTCCCAAGTCTGTCTCAGATTCAAAATAAGCAAGTGCTTATTTTGGATTCCTAGCTTATTTGGCCAACTTATTTAAGTGATTCTTGCTTATTGTCATCCACACAACTCATTTGTACCAGAATTTACCTTGTGGACCCCACACAAGCTCAGTTGAGCTTATTTCTTAGCCAAGTCAACAAAAAGTCAACTGTTTTGGGTAATAAGCACTCGTAGTGCTTATTTTGTATTCATAAATTATTTTCCTTTATTAAATTTTCTTATTTTAAGTATTTTATTAGTTTTGTAAAAGAAAAACAAGAAAAAACCAAGTTTAAGTATAGTGATAGCTTCTATTTAATAGAAATTATCTATTTAATTTTCTTTTTATCTTATTTATAAGCACTTCTGCTATTTTATATTTTTATTAAATCTATTATATATTAAAGTACTTTTATAAATTTTTCCAGATTTTTCTTTTGTCATCTAGTGTTATTTAGAATTAATATTAGTTTAATTAATAAATAAATAATAAATAAGAATTAAATAGCATAATTATATTTTATAAAGTACCACATAGTTTTTATAATTTTTATAGCTTTTATATAAGGTAAAACAATTTTATAAATTTTTCTAGGATTTATTCTGTTCATTTTCTATTTTTAATAATATAATTAGTTTAATTGATAATTAATTAATAAATAGAATAATAATTAGTAAATTAGATTAAAAATACATAATATAAATTTTTTAATTTTTTAGGATTCCTGTAATGGTTAATTAGATATATAAAGTTTTTCATAATTATCTAAGTCTTTTTAGTATTTATAATAATTTAAATCAATATAATTAGTTAAATAAAAATTAAATAATAAATAGTTAATAATAAATAGATAAATAGCGTGAAAAATAAAATTTTAGTTTTAAAATAAGTTTTATAATATTTTAGATTTTTAGAAATTTTAATTTTAATTTTCTAGACTTATTTTACATTTTCCTAATTATTAGTTAATTATTAAATAATTAATAATAGTTATTAAATAAAAATAATTAATTAAATAGTTTTTAATTATAAAATAAATATTTTAAATTTATTTAATTTGCATTTAAGCCCCTAAGGCTTGTAAAATCCTACTATAAGTTAAATTTGTTTTTGTTTACGTTTAATTAATAAACGTTCACGTTTTTCAGTCCCTTTTTCACTTGTACGTATCTGATTTTACGTATTGATTGATATAGCTTATTAAAGCTATTCACTCTTATTTTTCAGTAGTACAATCACTTAAACCCTTTTCCTGTTCAATTCACCTGATCTCGAAGTCGTTTTATTTCAGATTTCACATCTCGTTGGGATCTAACGATCCGGGGAAACACTAAACTCAACGGAGTATTGGTTTAGGCTGTTTGACTTATTGACCATTACTTGGTTGATATTATCTGACTGTTTCACACCAATCAAAGGTTATGATGCTAGAATGAAAAAAAGTTTCACAGCCATACAAAAATGTTCGTCTGCCATTAAACAACTCACAACTGGTACACCACCGGATGAGTTTGACGAATATTTGGAAATGGCACAAAGAACTTCACGTGAATGCCTTAAATTTTTTTGTGATGCTATTATTGAGTTATATGCTCGAGATTTTCTACGTAGGCCAACAAGTCATGATGTTGCATGTTTGTACGAAGCGCACGAAGCTCGACATCACATTCCGGGTATGATCGGTAGCCTAGATTGCACACATTTCGTTTGGATAAATTGTCCAATGGAATTGAGGGGTAAATATAAAAGGGGTGACCATCAATACCCCACGATTACGATGGAGGCAGTGGCGTCTCAAGATTTGTAGATATGACACGCGTTCTTTGGACCGCCGGGTTCAAACAACGATGTGAATGTTGTGATGCAATCTCCGCTATTTCTCACCGTGTGTAATGGTACGACACCTAAGTGCCCATTTGTTGTGAACGGCCATACGTACAAGCGTGACTACTATCTTTGTGATGGCATATATCCGGCATGGTCTACTTTTGTTAAAGCGTTCAAATATCCAACCGACCCGAAGGAAAAAAAGTTCAAGAAAGTACAAGAGTCGGCTCGAAAGGATGTTGAACGGGCATTTGGTGTTCTCAAGGGTAAATGGGGTATACTGAATCGACCCTTACGGCCACACACGATAGAAAGAATTAGAAAAATAGTTTATACGTGTGTCATATTGCATAACATGATTATACATGACGCCGATACCGCAATCTCGCCGGTTCATATTCGGGATCCTCCGATCGAACCGATGTTTGACGAAGCAGCCTTAGCCGAGATACGAGATGAGGATACACATTTTCGTGTCATATTTGATCTTATGGAGCATATTCACGCTCAACAATTACCATACCTCGAGGTGGACGATGAAGACGATGAAAATTAGATTTTTAGTATTATGTAATAGTATTTTATGTTTTTTAATATTATTATGTAATGTTTATTTTAATTTTAATAAATTTTAATAGAATTTAAAAAAGAAAAAAGAAAAAAAAAAAATGAGTGAAGGGTGAGTGATGTGATGCCAACAAAAAGTGAGTGAGTGAAAGAAAAAATGGGAGGGCGATGTGACATAAAAGGATTGGTTGTTTGCGAGTGAAGGGTGATGGGGTGAGTGATGCATTGCCAACCCGTTATAGATAGACATAACCAAGCTTAACGGCCACATTTGAGAGAGAGACTTTGGCTGATTGTTTTTTGGAATTAACACTATAAATGTTGCTTTGACTTCTTTTGGGAAACATGCATTCCTATGAAATTCTTCAAACAACTGTACAACATCGTCTTAAATAAAACTCCAATCCTTTTCTTGTTATATATGTTGTCTTTAATTTAATAAAAAGTATTGAATAATCTTTGTATTTTTGTTGTTTTTGTGCTTTGGTAATTCGATTCGTATATGTTGTATCTCTGCTATTACCTTGTTGGTAGATTTTTAGTAAAAATTTCAATAAGAAAGTTCTATTTTAACTCATTCATATGTAACAAGACTAATCTGTTATATACGTACGTCATGTATATCGAATTTGCATCGGGATTGTAATATAATCGCATTCATCATTCGTGCTTCGAAATGATATTTGAGATTAAAAATATTAGATTTGGTGACTTATGGATAGTCGCAGAAGCTACAAACGTAATTGCAATTAGACGTTAGACATGAAACAGAAGAAACGTATGTATTTAATATATGATTTATGATCATTTGAGGAATAATTTTTTTTTTTTTTTATATACAAAGTGACTAATCTCTACCTTCTATCTTTATTTGATATAATGAATGATATTAATCACAACAATTTAAAAAACCTTATTTCATTTTTTTTTTTTTTTTTTCAAATATTAATATTTTTCAAACCGTTAATTGTTAAGCGGAAAAAAAAGCATACCGTTACGACGAGCATTTAATTATCTTTCTATAGATAAGCACGTTGATATATTTTTGACAAAAATTTTTTTCCTTTTTTTCACGTTTTTTTCATGGCCGAAAAAATCACATGTGATATTACATATCAAATGTGATATTACAATAATAACACATGTGATATTTTCGGCCACGAAAAAAAACGTGAATTTTTTTTTTTTTTCGTCGAAAGTATATCAAAGTACGCGTCTATAGAAAGATAATTAAATGCTCGTCGCAATGGTGTAATTTTTTTCGCTTAATGATTAACGGTTTAAGAAATATTTTAATTATAAAAAATATGTACAATATTAAAATGATTTTAATCTCAACAATAGATTTTTTTATAGTATTATTATTGCATTGTATTTTATGGCTTTCCGGTCTTTCAGTTATGAAATGTATCGCGCCGTTTGTCACACATCTTAAGCTAAATTGTGGTCTACGTCAGTACTATCATCGTGTGTGGATATCGTTTTCAAACTCTTACTTGCACAATTTGTATTAGAATGATCGTAAGGGTCACTAGTCATCACATTATCTATAAGCAAATGGACAATATACCTATTTTTTTTTTTTTTTAACAATATACCTAATTGATTAAACTATTTATCTATTATCGACGGCTATAAACCATTCGTGTTCTAGATATGTTTATGAGGTTCGAGTGGTGAATGGTGAATGGTCCTTTTTAATATGATTTTTTTTTGGAACAGCAAAAAAAATGGTCCTTTTTAATATGATTATTTAGCATACCCGTTGAGCTAATGGGAGATTGGTGACGCAAAACCTAACATTATTATACAATATTACATTTGGCGTGGATTTACTGTTCCACTTCTGCTACAGTACTTCTTGTGAGTAGCTACAGTAACACACATTTTTATATTACGGTACTGTAGCAACATTTTTTTTTTTTTTTTTTTTTTTTTTGTTGTAATATTTGACAAAAAAAAAAAAAAAAAATGATATTTTGATTATTAAAAATTTTCATGAAGATACATTTTTGATAAGATTTGAAAAATTCATTAACAAAATTCATTTAGAGTGACACAGTGGAAGCAAGAGTAGTCTTTTGTAATTTAGTCCCTGAGTCCTAAGGTGTGAAAAAAAAAAAAAAAATAGCACGGCGTTTCCACAGCAACGCGCGGGTACCTCCACTCGTTGGCAACAAAGATATATCAACATGCTACTTCAATTATATCATAATTATCGTCTATATCCACAACCTTCATCATAAGTTTTCTTTTCTCTCTCTCTCTCTCTCTCTCTCTCTCTCTCTCTCTCTCAACAAAACGACACTATCTAATCATAAGAGGGAAAGGTGCCATTCCTCATCCTAGCTCGCCACTCTTACGGGCAGTGGATTTGCTTCGCCGAAGCTCGCCATGACACCCTCCCCCTTCATTGAAGCTCGCCACTTTCAACCTCTTTGTCTGCACGATGAGGTTTGGTTTATGCCAATTCGTCCTCTCTCACTTTTTTTTTTTTTTTTTTTAATTGTTTTATAGTTGTAAATGATTTATATTGTATATTTATTATATGTAAATGATTTGGAAGTGTGTGCAGCCAAACTTAAATTTTGCTGTAGCCATTGTTGAAGAAATGAAGAATAGGATGGGAGGAATACGAAGATAGATATGAGATATATGAATGTAGGATGACGATATGGGTGTGAAATTAATGAAAGAAACAAAACTGCTTCAATTCTTGAAGATTGAAATGAAAAAAAAAAAAAAAAATTAGTCAAACATGTATATAGTATGGTATATACAGTAGAATCTCGATAAATTAATACTCGATTATTTAATAAACTCTCTAAGATAATACTTTTTGCCGGTCCCGACTCGGGATAGAGTGCTAAATTAATAATTCACTAAAATTATAAGATAATACATTTTTGATAATTTCTTTAGACCCCATATAAAATATAAATTAATAATTCCTTATATATAGCATATTACATGAATGATTTATGAAGGTTTCTTGAAAAATGACTCAATTGTCTTTTATTTTTTGTTGAAATCAATTTCCCCTTGAATCTCGTCTCTAATTTTTTCTTAGCATGGTAAGAACTTCTGGTGTTGTTTTCTCATAGCTCAACAAGAAATTGTTCAATGTGATTGCCGCTTTAATAGCTTCATTTCGCGAAGGGGACTCCATTGTAGAACTTTCATCATCTTCTTCATCGATATCATCTTTATTAATTCTAATAACGTGATACATTGAACACAAGAAGCATAATAAGGTGGGAGATTAAAGGTTTATTTCAAATTGGGTCATTCATTTGATATACATGTATTGTATACAATAATTAAGTAGAAGTTTGAAAGGTGTTTGTAAACTAAGTATTCTACTATAAATTAATAAAATATTAATTAATATATAAATTAATAATTATTAATTTATCGATTAATTAATAACTCTTTTAATTAATAAATTTTGGTGACCCAAGTATATTATATTATAGAGTTTCTACTATAGTAATAAGTTGTGGTCTATGCCAATTAATCATATATGAACTTGTTCTTTTCTTTTTATTTTGTACCAACAGTCATGCATGAAAACAACCTGCCAGCGATTTATTCAAGTGGTTGTTTCTTGACTCGTTGGAAAAAAGAAAATAAAAAGAGATCGTAAAATTCTTATAAAAGTTGGATAATATGGAATGTGAACTTTTTTGGATTTCATAAATTTTGTTACCAAATAAATGCCTTATTTTGATGAAATAAAATTAGTATGGTGTGGTTTTTAATTATTGTGAAATGAATTTAATTTATATAGTGAAATGAATAAAAAAATAAAGTTGTAAGTGATGGACCTTAAATGAGTAATTTGAAGTTAGTTGTGAGTGAGGAGGGGTTAAATGTGAAGAGTTGTTGGGGTAATGTGGCGTTGGGGTGATGTGACACCTGTAGGCTCCAAATGAGAAGGTTTGCCTAGTTGCGGCACCTTTCCCTCTAAGTATCTACATTTATTTCTGTAGGCATTTACAACAAAACGACACTATTTAATAGCATGAGAAATGGAATAATTATAAAGCTTAAAAGTATCAGATATGGTCACTAGGTTTAAGTTTAATCAAATGCCACATCAGTGTCATATCAGTCACCAAACATTAATCAAACTTTAACCAAATAATAATTTATAAAAGCACCCCTTCATTTAGAGGGTGAATTGATATATATATATATATATATATATATATATATATATATATATATATATATATATATATATATATATATTATTTATTTATTTTTTTAATTCAAATGCATCTTAACGTCTCTTTAACCTCCTAACCAAATGCCTTAACGCCATTTTAACCAGGGGGAGGGGCGGTATGGTACCCTCGGCTTAACGTGGCTTTGGTTAAAGTTTAACTAAAAATTTAGTTACCATACCTTATGCTCAGCATATGCGCATAGCTTCTCTGAAAGGGCATCAAAATCTTTTAAAGACTTTTTTGCATTACAGAATTAGACTTTTGAATAACTATACTTCAAGTATTATACAAATATTTTGCTCACCAAGGTTGTAAAAATCGCTAGGCGCTAGTGAGGCTGTCGGGTAAAGCCTAGCGATTAATCGGTTAGGCCAGGATTAATTGAATTGTAATTTTTAGGCACAAAATTGTAATTTTAGATATTACATGATATTATATGTATGAGATAAGCATAGGTCATCAAAGTTCAAATATTTTAAGTGTTCAAATATAAAAATAATATATAATTCTTCAAAGTTCAAACTCAAATAGATATACTCGGTTTGTTGACCATTTTTAAACGATCTTTAACCGATTTTGTTCGATTAATCGATTTGTTGACCATTTTAAGCGATTTTGTCTGATTTTTCACCGATTTTATTCGATTTTGTCCGATTAATCTGATTAGACTGATTTTGTCCGATTAATCTATTTGTTAACCGATTTTAATCGATCTTTGACCAAACCGATTATATAAGCCGATTATGATAAATCCGGACGCTTAGTGACCGATCAGTGATTATGCGCCGATTAATTAGCCGTCTGAGCCCTGAGCCAATTTTTACAACCAAGTTGCTCACTATAAACCTATCTACTACATGAGCTACATATTCTCAGGACCGTCAGCTCCGAGATTAAAAACACTTTGACCTTTTCTCTTAGGGATCTTAGGGATAAATAGTAAAATAGCCCAGTTGCCTACGGTTAGGCATATTTAGCCATTTTTTTTAAAAATTCTCGTATTAGCCTGGACAACTTTTAATATTGGGCAACTTCCATCATAGACAAACACGTGTCACGTATTTTACCAATTGACTTTTGCTAGGGCAACTGTAATAGGGCAACTGGGTTTTTGGTCATTTTACACATTATACAGTATTTTACCAATTGACTTTTGCTAGGATCGTATACGAAAAAAAATTATACTAAGGAAAATAATCCTAAACTTTAAAAACAAACACTCTATCCTTTATCACCATTAACCCCTTATTCCCTCCATATCGATTCACTATTATTTCAATCTCCAATGTTCAATTACAGTTTTATTTAACTTATTCAATCTGTTCCGGTTACTTTGCATGTTTCGTTGTTTCGCACAGTGAGTAACTGTTCATGAAACAGTGATCGTGCAAAATTAAGATTACCAACGATTGTTGATTTTATCATAAAAAATATGGTATAACAGGGTATGTAAACCATATTACCAATGATTTAAATCGTTATTGATTTATATGTTTATTGTGTTATTCTATTGCCCTGATTGAAACCAAAAGTATTTGATGTCAAATAATTGAAATGTTATCGTTAGTCGTTATGGTGTATTAAAGGTTGCTGTTATATTAGTTTGTGTCTTAGATAGATGTTACTTGGATTGTACAATTATTCGTTGTTTTATAGTTTGTTTGTCAATTTTTAACCGTTTATGTAGTTTATGATTTTATTTGTGTTTTGGATTCTATTTGATAAGTCTCGATTTTATCCACTTTAGTTGAGACTTGTTGGTTGTTAATCTCTCATCACTCATAAGGCAGAAACTTTACTGGAAATATGGGGTTAATGATACGCCAGGCCTGAATCAAATAAGGTCATAAGCACTGATATATGCGTAGACAAAACTGTCTATTAAAATGGTCCAAAACTAAAGGGTTGTACTTAGGTTCCAATTAGGCATTGAATGATTATTAAATATGCATTTGTATATATCAGCTGAACTCTTGGTGATAGTGTTTACGGCGCCTGTATACGTGTCTGCATACTAAATTTATTATGTATTGTAGGTTCTGAGTGAGCTTATGTTTCTGTTTTAGGACTATGAAGCCAAACTAATTATTAGGAGCAAACTCAACTACTTTTGATTAATAAATCAGAAATTAGATGAAAAGCGACGGAGCTTGTTTAGGTGTATTTGCTTTGGACAATGGCTGGATCAGTTATACTTTGAACATGAAACACACCTAATAGACTACATGGTACGGAAACAACAGCGAGTGGACGACTCCCATTATGATATGCCCTTGATACGTGGGAATTGCGCCCTCGCAACAAGTTTTACCTCTCAAGGGATCTCGAGAAGCTTACAACCCCCACCTGGCAATGTACCTGATCGTTGTAGTATATTATAGTGACAAGTACCGGGGGATTGATCGTTCAACTCAGGAATAGTGTCGCTAGGATTAGAAAGCCTACTAAACTAGGTATAGAGGTGAGGGATGATTCTTTTTGTATTTTTATATTTTTATGAAAGCAATTAAAATCTCGGGTTTTGAAGGAGTGGGCGGAATTAGTTGCTAGCAAATTAACCCAATTAACAACAGATGCAATCAAAATAAAATACAAGAAATGAAAATGAAACTAATATACTAATGTGGTGGAAACAATAATGATGAAAGTTGTGTTTACTTAGATTTCATTACTCCCTAGATATCTTTTACAGGTTGATTAGCTTGTTACAATTGCATGGATGACGGGTCATATTCCTTAATACTAGTTGTAGGTCTGTGTACAATATTCCCTAACTCTATAAGATCCTACTTCACTCCTCTGTCGAGCCGTTAGAAGCACCTAACATGGGATCATTAGAATTCTCATACGCATTAAATACAACCAAAAATTGTAGCACACCTCCGATCATGTTTCTTAAGACGTTCAAGCAAGTTACCAATAGAAGTCTGCCAGTTTTCTTAAGCCTAACATCGAATACAATCATCCGTAACAATTATAAATAAACAATCAACCCATAATCAACATCTAGGTTTCACTACGTCTAAGCAAACACAATGAAAATCTAGCCTAACATGTTAAAAAGAATACAAGCGTAAGATATAATCACACAACACATAGATATATTGAATGATTTGAATAAGTGCTTATCTTCAATTGAATATGGAAAAATCAAGGGGTTGAAACCCTTGAAAAAGCAGGAAAATTCATCTAGGGTTTATTCCCTCAAAATTGCACGCTAATGAATGAAAATTAGAAAACTATATATAGAGTTACATTTTGACGGCGTCATGTATTAACTTGTGACGCCGTCAACTCGCCACCTTGATAAAAATCGTATTGCCTAGATCCGTTTGTGACGCCGTCATGTAGGAAATCACTCTAGGCCGTCACTAGTAATTGGACCCTGACGGCCTTGGTGACGCCGTCAGGCCATAAGCTTGAAAACTCTCTGGGCCATCACGTTATAAGTTCCACATCCATCTCTTTTGTTACTCTTGACGCCGTCACTTGTAATACCTTGACGCCGTCAGATACTGTTCCCAGCAAGGAAATTTGAGGCTTTGCCATTTTCTTCACTTTTATGCTCGAAAAACGTCTAAAATGCTTCCTTTTCCAGATTTCTACCCAAAAGTACCTAAAATGACAAAAGGAACGATTTAGGGCAATAATTGATCAAATAATATCGAATTCGGGCTTAAATAACCCCTTAAAAGTGGTACACTTTTCGCCTCATCAAATACCCTTACACTTAAGATTTTCTTGTCCTCAAGCAAATGCGCTTTTATTCTAATCAAAATACAAGTTAGGGGTCATTTAACACTAATATAAAAGTAATTACAACAAATAAGCGTACCACTAAAAACCAAAAACAATCACAGAGGTCATACACTAGCACCTCACAAATAGTGTTTAGATACTCACATCTCTCGGGTGTAATAAAGTATATATCGCAATAAGGAATTGGAAAACATCTCTCACTACCTATTATAGCAAATAGATTACCATAGGCTTGGGAAAGGATCAAACCTCCACCACTTGGCGTAAGCGCCTAGGATAAACTATCAAAAAGGCCTTTTAAAGGGTTATAACGTTAGGTTTAGGGATATGGAAAACACGGTTTTGTTGGATAAAGGCAATATTTACTGGTGGCGAGTTAATCATCTTTGTTAATTACATGTACAATATGGCGTTGCTAAGCCAAGACTCGACTCGACTTAAGCTAATAAATCAAAAATAACAAAAACATAAAATAAATATAGAATGAAACGGGATGGTAGTCCGTATGTTTTTTCTCTTTTTCTTTTTTTTTTTTCATTTTTTTTCTTTTTCTTTCTTTCTTTCGATTTTTTTTATTTTTTCTTATTGTTTATTTATTTATTTATTTATTTATTTTGCATACACTCTTACCCTATCATCCAAAATAATACATCATAGGGAATGTACACTCCCTTTACACTTGAATTTTTACATACTTTACAATAAACTACTCTAATGACTCGAATCAAGATAATCAAAACATTTAGAGTACTTTTTAAGATTAATGCACATATGGGGGTAATAATTGATGTTCTTCCCCATTACTTCATAAAAAAAAGTACTTTACCAATGAGTCCCAATCGTCCCAAAACAATATGTACAATATATGACTCGACTTAGCAACCAAGTAATCAATTAGATAATTAACTAAGGGTTTAAACAAATAACAATAATGCACTAAAGATGAGTGCATACAAGGAAGGCAAAGGCGATTAGGTTGCACATTTGGGTAGGTTGTAACAAATTCTTTCTTTAATTAAAATGTTTAAAGTTAGAAATGAAAAGATAGGCTCGGAGGGGTGTACTAGGGGTTTCGTGTACTAAAAATGAGTACAACGCTAAGGTGTGGGAAAATTAATTGACTTTACTAGTCAAGTAATATGACTTAAATGGTCAAGTAATTATGATACGGGTTTAAACACAAGGGTGATCCTAATGCCTCTTATCATGTAGTAAATCCTACTACATGAATGTAGTCTCACTAGCGGTCTCGGGATGCATCACTAACACAAGTTCTAGAATCTAAATGCTACTGGTACACTCATAAGCACTAATAGTAAATGCTTTTCCTATCAAATCTAAAGGCGAACCTCACATATTTGGGTGGAAAATTTTTTTGAATTGTACGGTTTTGTGTTTGTCATACAACTCCTATCTATGAGACGCTTGTTAAGGCTAAAGTTTCACTCCTAAATGTTGTAAAGAATTTTAAATTTGGTGCTAAAATTACACTAACAAGTATTTCTCTTAGTTTTATTACACACCTACCATCGAATAAACAAACTCAAGTGCAATAGTATCCTATAAGGTATCATCATTTACCCTCCCCTTACACTTAGGATGAACATTGTCCCCAATGTTCAATTAAAAGATGTAAAAGTAAAATAGGTAAAAGAATGAAAACAAATACTCCCCTGATTCATTCGGTGTGGATAGTGTGTTAACAAGGTTAGATCTTCCTCCAAGAAAATCACGTTCAAAGCTTCCCTTCCAGAAATATAAATCATCTTCTTGTCATATATAACCTGTTAAACCTGAGAAAACAATCAAGGCAACCTCGCGTAAAATCGGCGGCAATCTATATATACTAACAAATCCTAGAAAGCGATTTAAGATATAATGCTTGTTGAATGAATGTTTGCAGATTTCCTGGAGTTTATAAAACTAAAGAATTAACAAAAACTTTTAAGACTCCGTTAGAAAAACAAAACTCGCAAAATTTTCAGAATTTTACACGTGACGCCGTTAGGTTTTAAATCCTGACGCCGTCAGAAGTGACCTGCAGAAGTCTTTATGTTAAGTTTCCAGAAAATTTCTGGAAAAACTTATGTCCTACTTCCTAGAAAATCCTGCAAAACATCATTATGACTCGATACAAGCATTTGACTCTAACAAATACTAATATACATGTTCATTTAATATTGTGGCGAATCATGATCATTTTTGTTCTTAGAAACAAATTTGGGGTTTCCCCTTACACTTAACTTTTACAAAATACCTTTATATGAAGTTAAGACGAAGTTAAAAAACAAAATAAAGCATTATCACAATTTTAGTTTGTAACATGATCTACCAACAATAAAAATAAAACATGCATACGGAAACAAATAAAAATCAAAACACACAAAACATGGGTTGCCTCCTAAGAAGCGCTTTTCTTTATTTACGAGTCTTGTAGCAAGACTCAAGGTCATGGGTAATCACGTGATCTCATCTTTTGAGATGACGTATCCCATATAATTATGATCCTCGCTATCGGGGTGGTGGTGTTTCAATCGTTCGATACTTGCAGTCACCTCCCCTCCTCCTTTACTGCTCAAGGTAGCTATCCCATCTTGGCGTAGGCTTTCAATTGTGAACGGTCCATACCACCAGGGACTTGGCTTGTCGGGAGGTACTTTTATCTCTGAGTGTCTTAATAGTACCAGGTCTCCTTCTGCGAATGGTACATAATTCTCCATCGGTTGACTACATTCAAACTTGACATTAACTTTATTGCTGCTTTTGCCTTTCTCAGGCTTAGTTCCTTTGTAGCTTTTGATTCTTGTTTCCCATGCGATGATTTTTTCTTGGACACGATTAGGCGATGTATCAATTTTGTTTTTGAGCTTTCTTTTTATTAGGCTTTCTTGCATACATCGTGGGGTCATAGGAAGGCTAATCTTTCTTTTTCCTAACTTTAGTTCAATTTCCCTCTTTTCATACCTAATGACAGCTCTCGCGGTGGTAAGGAATGGTGCTCCAAGGATGATCGGCATGCACCCACCTCCTTTATCATCGATGATCATGAAGTCGACGGGATACATGAACCCTGCAACATTGACCACTACATCCTCCGTAATTCCCAAAGGGTATACATAAGAGTGACCAGCGAAGGATAGCCTAACACGGGTGGTGGCCGGCATTTCCGTAGTTAGTTGGGTGTAAATGGTTAGAGGCATAATATTTACTTCCGATCCTTGATCGGGGAAAGCGTTCAGATGTTGCAACTTTCCAATGCTGGCTGGTATCTTAAAGTTCCCACAAGCCATCTGCTTAGTAGCCACTTTTTGTATAAGTAGCTTCTCGAATACCGGTCCCCTAGGTAATGTATCATACTCATCTTTCCCCCTCTTTCTCCTTCTTTGAAACCTGTTTGGAGGATTGGTCACGCCTGTCACCCTTTATCCAATTTGTTATGGTATTCTCGTTTATATCATGTTTTAGGTAGTAATCTAGTGATTGGGATTTTGGCGGTTCCTAAATGGTTTGTTCACTAGGGGTTTCCTTTTCCTCATTATCCTCGTGGACAATTATGATAGAATTAACAAATCGGGTATTGGGGTTCTTTTCTTAATAACATCATTTCTAGGGTTTTTTGGTTTGCGTATTCCTCCACTAGGCTCATCATCTCCTTCATTTTCTCTTGCATCTCCTCCTATTGTTTATAAACAGCTTCCTCGAATTTAGCAAGCCGCTCAAAATGGGTTGCCATATATTCTCTCATTCGAGCTTCGAATTCCGGGCTAAGGTTTTGAGGAGGTGAATAAGGTGGAGCATAATTTTTGAAGGTTTTGACATTCTCCCTAGAGGGTGACTCAGACAACGGTGTTGGAATCATATTTGAGACAAAATTGACTGTTGCCCGTCTGGGACTTAAAGGTGTCTTTTGTTTTTCCATGAGATATTCAACCTTTGTCTCAAGTTTGCAAAGGAGTTCTTCGAAGATTTGATTGGTTTCCCCAGGTGTCGAGATTGCGTTGATAGCCGAGTTTATAACATGGGTAACTTCCTATAACTCTTGATTGTCGAAGGCAAGCTCATCAATAATTTCCCAAGATTCCTCAGTGTTTTTATCACGCAACCTGCCTCCGGCGGCTCGATCAATGGAACGTTTGGTGTGAAAGTCGACATGGTCATAGAAGATTTGAACTAATAGCCAAAGATTTATGCCATGATGAAGGACTTTTTGGAGTAAGTCCTTGAAACGAGTCCATGCTTCATAGAAAGTTTCACCTTGACGTTGTTGGAACATCAAGATATAGTTTCTAATCATCGTAGTTCTCCCTGTTGGGAAAAATTGAGCAAGGAAACGAGAAGTGAGATCATCCCAAGAGGTGATGGATCCCGCAGGAAAACGTTCAAGCCATTGACTAGCTTGATCAGGTAGAGAGAATTGGAAAAGACGTAATCGGGTCGACTCCCTAGTTGCAACATCAAGGTCTATGGAATCTACGATTTTAAGGAAATCCTGAGATGTTGATTAGGATCTTCGGAATGAAGTCCATGGAATGCACATCGGCTTTGCACCAACCGGATGGTGTCGGATCGCAAGGGGGACACATTGGCTCCTTGAGTGAGCTCAATATTGTTTTGATAGCCTTGGTGGCTGTGACGGGAGTACTCTCCTAAAGTTGGGGGCCTAGGAGGTTGGTTTGCTAGTGGTGGGTTTTGTGGGTGGTTTTGTTGCGGTGGGTTGATGGGTTCAAAGATGTTACCACCTTCCATGATGTCGGATGGTAATGGTTACGAACAACGAAACGAAGAAATGAGATACACTAAAGAAAACCTAAAAATAAAAATAAAATTCTTACTAGAAAGGAATCTAGCAAGTAGACATAATAAAAAGAAATCCTAACCTAGACAATAACTATTCACCAGGCTGCAGCGCCAAAAACTTGATACGTAGGAATTGCGCCCTCGCAACAGGTTTTACCTCTCAAGGGATCTCGAGAAGCTTACAACCCCCACCAGGCAGTGTACATGATCGTTGTAGTATAGTATAGTGACAAGTACCGGGGGATTGATCATTCAACTCAGGAATAGTGTCGCTAGGATTAGAAAGCCTACTAAACTAGGTCTAGAGGTGAGGGATGATTCTTTTTGTATTTTTATATTTTTATGAAAGCAATTAAAATCTCGGGTTTTGAAGGAGTGGGAGGAATTAGTTGCTAGCCAACTAACCCAATTAACTACAGATGCAATCAAAATAAAATACAAGAAATGAAAATGAAACTAATGTGGTGGAAACAATAATGAGGAAAGTTGTGTTTACTTAGATTTCATTACTCCCTAGATATCTTTTACAGGTTGATCAGCTTGTTACAATTGCATGGATGACGGATCATATTCCTTAATACTAGTCGTAGGGCCGTGTACAATATTCCCTAACTCTATAAGATCCTACTTCACTCCTATGTCGAGCCGTTAGAAGCTCCTAACATGGGATCATTATAATTCTCTTACGCATTAAATATAACAAAAAATCGTAGTACACCTCCGATTATGTTTCTTAAGACGTTCAAGCAAGTTACCAATGGAAGTCTGCCAGTTTTCTTAAACCTAACATCGAATACAATCATCCGTAACAATTATAACAAACAATTAACCCATAATCAACATCTAGGTTTCACTAAATCTAAGCAAACACAATGAAAATCTAGACTAACATGTTAAATAGAAGACAAGCATAATATATAATCATACAACACATAGAGATATTGAATGATTTGAATAAGTACTTATCTTCAATTGAACATGAAAGAATCAAGGGGTTGAAACTCTTGAAAAAGCAGTAAAATTCGTCTATGGTTTATTCCCTCAAAATTGCACACTAATGAATGAAAATTGGAAAACTATATATAGAGTTTACATCTTGACGGCGTCATGTATTAACTTGTGACGCCGTCAACTCTCCGCCATGATAAAAATCATATTTCCTAGATCCATTTGTGATGTCATCATGTAGGAAATCACTTTGGGCCGTCACTAGCAATTGGACCCTGACGGCCTTGGTGACACCGTCAGGCCATACGCTTGAAAACTCGCTGGGCCGTCACGTTATAATTCCACATCCACCTTTTTTGTTACTCTTGATGCCGTCACTTGTAATACCTTGACGCCGTTAGGTACTGTTCCCAGCAAGGAAATTTGAGACTTTGTTGTTTTCTTCACTTTTATGCTCCAAAAACGTCCAAAATGATTCCTTTTCCAGATTTCTCCCCAAAAGTACCTAAAATGACAAAACGAATGATTTAGGGCAATAATTGATCAAATAATATCGAATTCAGGCTTAATTGACCCCTTAAAAGCGGTACACTTTCTCCTCATCAGCCCATCATCTATTACCTAGATGGACATACGCTGCATTTTGGTCGTACTGAGTTTTGTCTAATGACTGGCATGCGTTTTGGAAGTATCAGCTTTGAAGTATACACGTTTGGTGATCTCAAATTCCGTGATAGGGTGTTTCCTGACAAACAAGGGTTCATTGTAACCAACTTAGACCTCATTGGTGTCATCGAGGATGAAGAGCTGTTTCGGAAGCTATCTGATGAAGACACAATACATATTTCTCTTTTGTTAGTCCTAGAGGTTATCTTTATGGTTCGTTTGTTGACATGTCAAGTTGATGACACATTGATGATGTTGGTTGAAAATCTAGAAGCTTGGAATGCATTTCCGTGGGGTGAACATATTTGGACTCATTTATACGACCAAATACATAATGTAATGGATAAGCACATGGATAAACACCTTTTAGAATTGAAGAAAAACCAAACCTATGTTCCGACGTATACTTTGTCTGGATTTGTATTTGCATTCCAGGTTTGAAATTATTTTTATCGATGAAAATTTTCATCTCGACATGTTGACGGCTTGTTAAATTGATATGTTTGTGTTTCACAATTTGTTTAGATTTGGGTACTTGAGTCGTTTGAGAACTATGAACGTTGCTAGATAAAAAACCCAAATGTGATTCCTAGAGCGATAGCCTGGTCTAGGAAGTCGATGTTCAAAAGATGTGACCGTTCCACCCTGTTTGCAAAGGTTTCTCTTTTTCTAATTAATTTTTTTACCATACAACAGTCGAATACCTTTAAGGTTACATACATTATTTGTACCAATTTATTTGTAGGACTCGATTACACGTTTGGATCTCAGACCGAATACAACTGAGTACGAGTCTTCATGGTGGATAGATAGCCAAGTTTTTTTTCTTCCAAAACTACGTTCCCAAGGCTGCAGGCACATCCAAGTACACCCTCGTCGATGTGATACGTGGGAATTGCGCCCTCGCAACAGGTTTTACCTCTCAAGGGATCTTGAGAAGCTTACAACCCCCACCAGGTAGTGTACCTAATCGTTGTAGTACAGTATAGTGACAAGTACCGGGGGATTGATCGTTCAACTCAGGAATAGGGTCGCTAGGATTAGAAAGTCTACTAAACTAGGTCTAGAGGTGAGGGATGATTCTTTTTGTACTTTTATATTTTATGGAAAGCAAGTAAAATCTCTGGTTTTGAAGGAGTGGGCGGAATTAGTTGCTAGCCAACTAACCCAATTAACTAAAGATGCAATCAAAATAAAATAAAAGAAATGAAAATTAAACTAATTATACTAATGTAGTGGAAACAATAATGAGAAAAGTTGTGTTTACTTAGATTTCATTACACCCTAGATATATTTTACAGGTTGATTAGCTTGATACAATTGCATGGATGACGGGTTATATTCCTTAATACTAGTCGTAGGGCTGTGTACAATATTCCCTAACTCTATAAGATCATATTTCACTCCTATGTCGAGCCGTTAGAAGCTCCTAACATGGGATCATTAGAATTCTCTTATGCATTAAATCCAACCAAAAATCGTAGTACACCTCCGATCATGTTTTTTAAGACGTTCAAGCAAGTTACCAATGGAAGTCTGCCAGTTTTTTTAATCCTAACATCGAATACAATCATCCGTAACAATTATAAACAAACAATCAACCCATAATCAACATCTAGGTTTCACTACATCTAAGCAAACATAATAAAAACCTAGCCTAGCATGTTAAGGAGAAGACAAGCGTAAGATATAATCACACAACACATAGACATATTGAATGATTTGAGTAAGTACTTATCTTCAATTGAACATGGAAGAATCAAGGGGTTGAAACCCTTTAAAAAGCTGTAAAATTCGTCTTAGGGTTTATGCCCTAATATCCCACACAAAGTTCCACACCTTACAATGAAATATTGGAAAAATATATATAGACTTTGCATCCTGACGGCGTCATGTATTAGCCTCTGACGCCGTCAACTCGCCGCCATGATGAACTTCGTATTACCTAGATCCACTTCTGATGCCGTCATGTAGGAATGAGCTCTTAGCTGTCACGTGTATTTGGACCCTGACGACCTAGGTGATGCCGTCAGGCCAATAAGCCTAAAAAAATTCTGGATCGTCACGTGTATTTTCCACTTCCACCTCTTTTGCCACTCTTGACGCCGTCACTAACAAACTCTTGACGTCGTCAGGTATTGTTCTCAGCAAGGAATTTTGAGACTTTGCCATTTTCTTCACTTTTATGCTCCAAAAACGTCCAAAATGCTTCCTTTTCCAGATTTCTTCTCAAAAGTACCTAAAATGACAAAAAGGAACGATTTAGGGCAATAATTGATCAAATAATCTCGAATTCGGGCTTAAATGACCCTTTAAAAGCGGTACACTTTTTGCCTCATCAAATACCCTTACCCTTGAGATTTGCTTGTCCTCAAGCAAATGCGCTTTTATTCTAATCAAAATACAAGTTAGGGGTCATTTAACACTAATATAAAAGTAATTACAACAAATAATCGTTCCACTAAAAACCAAAAACAAGCACGGAGGTCATACACTAGCACCTCACAAATAGTGTTCAGATACTCACATCTCTCGGGTGTAATAAAGTATATATCACAATATGCAAATGGAAAACATCTCTCACTACCTGTCATAGAAAATAGATTACCATAGGCTTGGGAAAGGATCAAACCTCCACCACTTGGCGTAAGCACCTAGGATAAACTATCAAAGAGGTCTTTTAAAGGGTTATAACCTTAAGTGTAGGGATATGAAAAACACGGTTTTGTTGGATAAAGGCAATATTTACTGGTAGCGAGTTAATCATCTTGGTTAATTACATGTACAATATGGCGTTGCTAAGCTAAGACTCGACTCGACTTAAGCTAATAAATGAAAAATAAGAAAAACATAAAACAAACATAGAATGAAACGGGAAGGTAGTCCGTATGTTTTTCTCTTTTTCTTTTACTATTTTTTTTTTTATTTTTCTTAATTTTTCGATTTTTTTTTTTTTTTTTTTTTTTTTTTTTTTTTTTTTTTTGCATACACACTTACCCTACCATCCAAAATAATACATCATAGGGAATGTACATTCCCCTTACACTTGAATTTTATATACTTTACAATAAACTACTCTAACGACTCGAATCAAGATAATCAAAACACTTGGAGTACTTTTCAATATTAACGCACATATGGGGGTAATAATTGATGTTCTTCCCCATTACTCTATAACACAAGTACTTTACCCGTAAGTCCCAATCGTCCCAAAACAATATGTGCAAGATATGACTCGACTTAGCAACCATGTAATTAATTAGATAATTAACTAAGGGTTTAAACATGTAACAATAATGCACTAAAGATGAGTGCATACGCGGAAGGCTAAGGCGATTTGGGTGCACATTTGGGGCGGATTGTAACAAATTCTATCTTTAAGTAAGATGCTTAAAGTGAAAAATGAAAAGACAGGATCGGAGGGGTGTACTAGGGGTATCGTGTACTAAAAATGAGTACAACGCTAAGGTGTGGGAAAATTAATTGACTTTACTAGTCAAGTAATATGGCTTGAATGGTCAAGTAATTATGATACGGGTTTAACACAAGGGTGATCCTAATGCCTCTTATCATGTAGTAAATCCTACTACACGAATGTAGTCTCACTAGGGGTCTCGGGATGCATCACTAACGCAAGTTCTAGAATCTAAATGCTACCGGTACACTCATAAGCACTAATAATGAATGCTTTTCCTATCAAATCTAAAGGCGAACCTCACATATTTGGGTGGAAAATTTTTCTGAATGGTACGGTTTATGCTAGTCATACAACTCCTATCCATGAGACGCTTATTAAGGCTAAAGTTTCACTCTTAAATGTTGTAAAACATTTTAAATTTAGCGCTAAAATTACACTAACAAGTATTTCTCTTAGTTTTATAACACACCTACCATCGAACAAACAAACTCAAGTGCAATTGTATCCCATAAGGTATCATCATTTACCCTCCCCTTACACTTAGGATGAACATTGTCCCCAATATTCAATTAAAGGATGTAAAAGTAAAATAGGTAAAAGAATGAAAACAAATACTCCCTTGATTCGTTTGATGTGGATAGTGTGTTAACAAGGTTAGATCTTCCTCCAAGAAAATGAACGTTCAAAGCTTCCCTTCCATAAATATAAATCATCTTCTTGTCGTATATAACCTGTTAAACCTGAGAAAACAATCAAGGAAACCTCGCGTAAAATCGGCGGCAATCTAGATATACTAACAAATCCTAGAAAACAATTTAAGATATAATGCTTGTGGAATAAATGTTTGCAGATTTCCTGGAGTTTATAAAAATAAAGAATCAACAAACACTTTTAAGACTCGGTTAGAAAAACAAAACTCGCAAAATTTCCAGAATTTTTCACGTGACGTCGTCAGGTGTTAAACCCTGACGCCGTCAGAAGTGACCTGCAGTAATCTTTATGTTAAGTTTCTGGAAAATTTCTGGAAAAACTTATGTCCTATTTCCCGGAAAATACTGCAAAACACCATTATGACTCGATACGAGCATTTGACTCTAACAATTACTAATATACATGTTTGTTAATATTGTGGCGAATCATGATCATTTTCGTTCTTATAAACAAATTTGGGGTTTTCCCTTACACTTAGCTTTTGCAAAATACCTTTATATGAAGTTAAGACGAAGTTAAACAACAAAATAAAGCATTTTCACAATTTAATTTGAAACACGATCTACCAAAAAAAAAAAAAAAAAAAAAAAAACATGCATACGGAAACAAATAACATCAAACAAATAAAAATCAAACAATTAAAAACACAAAAAGCATGGGTTGCCTCTCAAGAAGCACTTTTCTTTATTTACGAGTCTTGTAGCTAGACTCAAGGTCATGGGCTATTACGTGACCTCGGCATCGGTTTCATTCTCTAGGTCATCTCCAATCTTAGTTTTGTATTTCGAACCTAGTTGCAAACACTCCTTGTAGAAACCGAGTATTCTACTCATGACATAATCTACCCCTCTACGTCTATCCTCATCATTCCTATAGTAAAACACTTGCTTGTGTTCCTTTTCAAGGTTAGATAGAAGACGGTATTGTTCAATCTTATAGGGCATTTAGTAAGCAATCTCATCGTTCTCATCCTTGAATCTTGTTGGGAATAGACTTTATTATTTCAAGTGTCGGTCATTGAATTTTGTTATAGGTTGCATTATTTAGTTAATACGTTAGTTATTTTATATGTTTTATAAAGTTTTATGCTAAGTTTATAGGTTTGGATAAAGTCTAAGGGCTAAGTTTGTAATATTGAAAAAGTATGGTGAAGCCCTAATCCTTACCTATAAATAGTCTTGTAACACCTCATTTGAGGTGGTTGGTTCACATAGTAATATCATTAGTCTCTTATCTTCATATTAAGTGTTCCTTCCACACACTCTCTCTCTACTTACTTTCTCTCTCTAGAAATCTTAGTGGTTATGTTATAAAATGGTGACCTAACAAGTGGTATCATTCGCCAAGGGATAATATAGGTTAGATTTGGTAGAAAAACTTGGTTTTTAAAAGTGATTTTTAAGATATACGGTTACTGTTCATCTTAAATATTCAAAGTTGGCGAGTTAGGAAACTTCAAACTTAGCGAGTTAGGTAACTTCACAGTTAGCGAGTTAGGAAATTTCAAACTTAGCGAGTTAGGTAACTTCACAAGTTAGCGAGTTAGGTAATTTTATAATTGGCGAGTTTGCCTTTTGCCTTATCGTATATCGAGTAAGGTTATTTGTGGTAACTTACAAGGGGAAACTCTGCTTAAATTTTCTCTAAATTATCGAGTTTGAAAATACTTAAAACATACCGAGTTTGCTTAACTTCTAAAACAAACCGAGTTTGGACATTTTCTAAGGACTTACCGAGTTTGGAATTTTTTTCTAAAAACATACTGAGTTTGGACATTTTCTAAGGACTTACCGAGTTTGAATTTTTTCTAAGGACATACTGAGTTTGGATCTTTAAGACATACCGAGTTTGAACCACCTAAATCATCATGTTTTTCTAATCTACTTAAGCTTACAACCTTTATTTATCTTTAACGATCAAAGTTTACCATAATCACGAAAGATGTCTCAACCACCGTACTACAACTTTAACCATCCTCAGCAACATCAAAATCAACAGTATAATCAGCAACAACAACAGTATTAACAATCATCATAGTATTATCAACAACCGGTTTACTCTCAACAATATCAACAACCGGTTTACTCACAACAACATCTTCTCATGCAACAACATCAGATGGTTCCAATGCAACAATCCTATCCAATGTCACAACAACAAGGCCAACTCCCATCAAAACCGACTCACTGGTTTGATAGGATGTGTGAAGTCATTTCAACTCAACAATCCAGACATGAAGCAGGATCTATTGACACTCCACCAATACTTACACCGGGTAATTATGTTCAGTGGGCAAGTCGATTCTTAAGGTTTATAGAACTCAAGAAACCCAATGGTAAGTAAATGAAAAAGGTTATCCTTGAAGGACCGTTTCAGTGGCCGGTTAACTACGTTGGAGGTGACCCATCTACTGATCCCCCAGTAGCTTTAACTGGTGTGCAAGTTCCTGAGTCTGCACTTACTGCTGAACAACACCTTCATCGTGAAGCAGATGAGTATGCTATGACTTACATACTTCAAGGAATACCAAATATCATATTCAGAAGTGTTGATGCTCAGACAACTGCAAAAGCTATGTGGGAACACGTCCATCTACTTATGCAAGGCACACAACTGAACAATGAAGACATGGAATCTAAACTTTACTTGGAATACACTAATTTCATGATCGAACTAGGGGAATCACTTGAATCTTACTATCATCGTTTCACCAATGTCATCAATGACTTAGAGAGACATGAAGTACACCTTCCAAGGATCGCTGTCAATACAAAGTTTGTTAGTAGTCTGGGTTCCGAGTGGCAAAAGTATGTGACATTTGTGAGACAAGCTAAGAATCTTCATCAAGATCCATATGGTTTGTTGTACGACTATCTCAAGCACTATGAATCTAAAGTTGAAAAAGATAGAGCCGCACGAGGAGGATATACACCACCACCTACTTCTAATCCCCTAGCACTCGTTGCTCAATCTCATGCTGCACATCCTCCGATGTTTAATCATGCTTATGTTTAGGAATAGAATTATTTCAGTTACCAGCAACCTGCTACCTCACACAAAATGGTCCCATATGAATCATCCTTGCAACACGCTTCTCCTCAACCTTCTCCATATGACAACAATGATAGCATGAATTATTCTAATCAGATTGAGGATGATGATGACGACATCAATACGTTGAATCAAGGACTTGCTCTTATTGCTCGTGCTTTTAGCAAATTCTTTAACAAAACCAACAACCATCTTCATTCTTCATCAAATACAAGGAATCAAGCTGTCATTCAAGATGGTCGAGTTGAGATTCAGAACCGGAATCCTGGACGTTCAGAATCTGGGAATGCGATATGGTGTTACAACTGCAACGAAAAAGGTCATATTGCAACAGCATGTCCAAAACCAAGAACCCGCGGCAGTCAGTTTCACAAGCAGACATTACTAATGGCTCTCAAAGATGAAAAGGGAGGAACTTTCAATGAACAAGAGAACAGTTTCTTCGCTAATGCTTACAACGATGATGATATGGAAGATCTTGAACCCAATGCAGCTGTGATGCTTATGGCCAACATGCAGGAACATCAGTTGAATGATTCAGGCCCAGTGTTCACCGCTGATGGTTTATATCAGGTACATGACCTAACCACTTAATCCATACAAGTTAATGCATCTCCCTCTGTTTCTGAATCAGATAAGGCGCAAGTTGTTCCATCTGAATCATTTTTATCTTCTCAAGAGGATGAACAATTAGACAGAGTTGTTATATTTGATGATGACACTGTCGTTTCATTTGATGATCCTATTGAGCAAGACAAACATGACCATGTTGAACAACATGAACCTTCTACTGATCCAGATCCTGACTATATTGTCATGACCGAAAACCTTAAAAAACAAATCCTTCTTACTCACAAAAAGGAAGTGCAAAATACAGTTTTAAAAGAAACATGTGCAGTTTTGAAAAAGGACATTGAATGTTATAAAATACAACTTTCACATTTTCAAAATGCAGTTAAACGTGAAAAGTGCTTTCATTTCAGGAATCGTATGTAAAAGAACAAAATCTTCAAAAGCAAATTTATGACCTAATTGAGTCAAACAATAAATTGGTTTCCAAACTGGAAAATGAAAAACAAGATCTTCAAAAACAAGTTGTACAACTTCAAAAGGAACTTTCAAAAACACAAACAGAGGTGACAACTTGCAAACAGGAATTTTATGAACATAAAGTGCAAAAACGAGAAAAAGAAAATTATTTAATTGAAGAAAATATCACTCTCGAACGTCAAATTAAAGCTTTTCAAAATATCATTTATAAACATGGAGAATATGTAACGACAATTCAAAAGTTTACTTTAAAACCAAGACACGATAAAGGTTTTGCCATTGGCGACTACAGATCCACTTTTCTTCACACTGCGTTCAAAACAATTCCTAAGCTTTACAGTATGGACTAATTGATGGATAATAATGTTGTGCGTGTTATTGTACATAATACTGAGGAAGAATATGAACTTGAAGAAAAGAGTCGATAAAAAATGAGTCAAGTTGAATATTGCAAACCATATGATTACTCAAAAGTTCCTCACGTTTCAAAATCTTTTGTTACATCAAAAGAAATACCTGAGAAATCATGGTATGTTACAGAGTCTTATGTTTCATCTTCTAATGGGGCTCCTGTCAAACCCGTGGCACAAGTAAATGGTCCATTACCATCTTCTGGTACTGTGACACCCTTACCAACACGTTGTAAAGTTTTAGACTATTTTAAAACATTCATGAAAGGCATCAAAAACTTGGAAAACGTAATTGAACATCATTCAGAAATAAAAATTGCTACTTTTCAATCAGCTTACGAGCGTGAAAAGCGAGGCATTTTTCAAAAACAATTTCTGCCTTTAGTTCAAAATTTGCGTTATTGTGCTACTCGTTGGGAACAGGAACTTCAAAAAGAAGTTAAAGATATGCAAAACATTTTCGCTCTTAATGAAAATGCAATTTTGGTTCAACAAAGCAAAAATCGATTTTTGAAAACGGATTCTGATCGACTCTTGGAACAACTTCTCACAGCTGGTATTCATTCTCTCATTATGAATGATCTATATTATTCCAGCAATGCTACGGTGTTTGAAAATTATTGTGCTGATATTGATTTGCTGAATTCAGAAGCTGAAACATTGAAACATAAATATGAAACGTTGCGTCAAAACAGTGATGATGTGAAAAACAAACTTTCAAACAAAATTTGTCAACTTAAACAAAGGCTTGAATGGTGTCAAGCTCAAAGTCTTGAAACTGAATTGCAACTACAAAGTCAAAATGTTTCAAAAAGCTGTCAACTTTACAAAGACAATGTTTTTCTCCAAAATAAATGTCTTTAATATGAAAAAGAAATTGCGGAGTTAAAAATTGAAAACGTTGAATGCCAACAAAACCGCGATGACATTCGTTTTTGCAATGGTTTACTTGAGTCTGATATTCAGGACAAAAATCACATCATCATTGATTTGAAAGAGAAAATTAAGCTACTTCAAAAAGGAAAGTTTGTTGACACCACGGTGATAGCACCAGGAATGTTTCAAATAGACAAAACAGATAAGGATAATCATGCTAAGAGTTCTAATGTTAGCTCTTCCACTTCTACAGGACTAGTTTCCCCTAAGAGCGTTAGCAGCCCAAAGCCAAAAAGCGTTAATAAGACCAAAAAGACTAGGCTCTGGCAACGTAGAAGAGGAACACTAGAAGTGCAAGAAGTAGAAGATCACCTTAGGAACTTGAATAAAAATCATGTTACGTCTGATTTAGATTCTAATTTGGCAAATTGTAATCAAAATCTTAATGTAATGAATGCTGAACCTTTAAATGTTTTAAATATTAATGCATCTTGTGTGTTTTGTCGTCAAAGTGTGTTATCTGGTGATCATACAAAATGTGTAGCTAATAATCTCTTACATCGTCACAAGAAATGTAGATCAGGCATTTTCTCTAGGACCACTACTGCCTCTAAGTCTATCTTAGGAAAAACGCCATCTACTGGTTCAAATGATGTTGTAGTCAACCCAAGAGCAGAAATCAACAAATCTAGGAACACGCCAAAAGCTAGTGTATTTACAAAAAACAAAGCAAAAACTAGTTGGAATTGGCAACGTTGGTTACAATACAAACCAAATTTTAAATGGATTCCTAAACTGTTGAATACTTGTGTTTCTAACCAACAGGAACCCACCATTTCTTTGGGTTCCACCCTTACTTCTGTTCCATCTTTGTCGTCTATTTGTGATGCAGGTGGTTCAGATCGTTCTCTGGATTGTTGATAGCGGTTGCACCCGACATATGACAGGAAATCTCAAACTGTTAACTAACTTTGTCTCAAAGTTTATCGGAACTGTCAGATTCGGGAATGATCAATACGCTTTTTCATGGGTTACGGAGACTATGTGAATGGGAATATTGAAATTAGCAGAGTTTATTATGTTGAAGGCTTGGGTCACAACCTCTTTTCTGTCGGTCAATTTTGTGATGGGGATCTAGAAGTTGCTTTTCGTGAGAAAACTTGTTTTGTTCGCGATCTACAAGGAAACGATCTGATGTCCGGCAAACGTGGCACTAACATTTACACAATTTCAATGTCTGACATGATCGCTTCATCTCCTATCTGTCTACTATCCAAAGCTGAAACGACTAAATCATGGTTATGGCACAAACGCCTTTCTCACTTGAATTTCAAAACAATGACTGATCTCGCTCATCACAAATTAGTAGAAGGCTTTCCAAGATTCCGCTTTGCCAAAGATCACCTATGTCCAGCCTGTGAACAAGGAAAAAGTACTCGTGCTCAGTTTCCCTCAAAACCTGAACATAGTACTAATCATGTTTTACAACTACTTCATATGGATTTGTGTGGTCTAATGCGTGTTCAAACGATCAACGGTAAACGCTACATTTTTGTAATTGTTGATGATTACTCTCGCTAGACTTGGGTTTATTTTCTTCGAAGTAAAGATCAAGCTCCTCAAATGATCATCACCATTCTCACAAAAATACAAGTTCAACTACGCAACACAGTAAGAATTGTTAGAACTGACAATGGCACAGAATTTAAGAATCAGACTCTAAGGTCGTATTTTGAGAAAGTGGGAATTGAACATCAAACATCGATTCCACGAACACCCGAACAGAATGGAGTAGTTGAAAGACACAACAGAACATTAGTGGAAGCTGCTCGAACGATGTTGATAAATGCTCAATTACCAGATTACTTATGGGCGGAAGCTGTTTCAACGGTCTGTTACACCCAAAACCGTTGCATGATCACAAAACGCCATCACAAAACACCATATCAGATTGTTCACAAAAGAAAACCTAACATCGACTACTTTCATGTATTTGGAGCACTTTGTTATCCGAAAAATGATCGTGATGATTTAGGTAAACTTAAAGCAAAGGCTGACATCGGAGTGTTCGTTGGTTATTGTGAAAATTCAAAAGGCTTTCGGATATGGGATCGTCGTACCAGAGAAATTCAAGAAACAATTCATGCTAATTTCGATGAACTCACTCAAATGGCTTCTGAGCAAAACGGCTTAGGACCTGAAAGAAACCGTCTTAACTTTCCGGACTCTTCGGCTGAACCATTGCCTCTTAACCGCAAAGAATTGGAAACCCTGTTTGCTCCACTGTTTGATGATACAATTGAATACTGTTCTTCTGAGGTCTCACCAATTTCCGCTGCACAACCTGACAATGTTCAAGTACCTGAATCACCTCAACAAACAACAACAACTATTGAGAAAGACGGTCCTCCAATTGCATCTCCAGTAACAGCAGAACAAACCGCTTCCAACTCACAACAATCAGCTGAAGATCCTACACCACAATCAGTTCCACAACCCGCAGAGTATGATCCAAATGCATTTTTTAACCCATTTGCACCGGCTCCAACATTTCCTGAAGAAGCTAAATCATCTACACGCAATTTGGATCCTGCTAACATGCGAGATACCTATCAACTACACCCTTCAACACACAAATGGACTCGAGATCATCCCTTAGTTCCAATCATTGGCCATCCAGATGCACCTATAATGACGAGACAACGACTTCACACTGATGGTGAAACTTGTATCTATGCACTCATAGTTTGTCAAGAAGAACCTAAGAACATTAAAGAAGCAATGACTTATGACAACTGGATTGAATCTATGCAAGAGGAATTTCAGCAATTCAAAAGATTAGAAGTCTGGGAATTAGTTGAAAGACCTGACGGGGTCTTTGTCATTGGGTTAAAATGGATTTGGAAAAACAAACTGGATGCAGAGGGCACTGTCATATGTAACAAATCAAGCTTGGTTGCTAAAGGATACCCCCAAGAAGTAGGAATTGATTTTGAGGAATCTTTTGCTCCAGTGGCTAGACTTGAAGCTGTTCGGATCTTTTTGGCATACGCTGCTCATAGGAATATGGTTGTTTATCAAATGGATGTGAAAACAGCATTTCTGAATGGTGAACTCCGTGAAGTGGTCTATGTCAGCCAACCAGAAGGCTTCGTTGATCCTGAGCGTCCCAATCATGTTTATCGACTCAAAAAGGCTCTATACGGACTCAAGCAAGCCCCAAGGGTGTGGTATGACAAATTATCCACTTTCTTGCTGGCCAATAAATTTTCTAAAGGATCCGTGGATCCAACGCTATTTACAAAAACATACGGGGTGGACTTATTAATCGTTCAAATATATGTCGATGACATTAGTTTTGCTTCAACAAACAGAAGTTACTCAAATGATTTCGCAAACTTAATGAAAGATAATTTTGAAATGTCCATGATGGGTGAACTTTCGTTCTTTTTAGGACTACAAGTTCATCAATCACCCCGTGGAATTTTTCTAAATTAGTCCAAATATGCTTTGGAAATTTTAAAGAAACATGGAATGATGAGCTGTGATACTTATAACACACCAATGGCTTTTGGCACAAAACTAGATGCTGATTTACATGGACTCCAGTTGACCCTACCAAATACCGAAGTATTATTGGGTCCCTCATGTATCTCACAGCTAGTAGACCTGATATTGTTTTTGCTGTTTATATGTGTTCTCGCTATCAGTCTAAACAAACTGAAAGGCACCTCAATGAGGCTAAAAGAATCCTTCGATACATAAAGGGAACCATTCAGTTGGGAATCTGGTATCCGAAGGATTCTGGTTTTGAACTAATTGCTTTTTCAGACGCTGACCACGCAGGATGCTTAGACACGTGAAAAAGTACATCTGGTGGTTTACAGTTCTTGGGAGATAAACTGGTGTCCTGGCAATCTAAGAAGCAGGACTGCACATCACTGTCATCTACCGAATCTGAGTACGTAGCTATGTCTGCTTGTTGTGCTCAAGTCATTTGGATGAGATCACAACTTAAAGACTATGGCTACCTATTCAATAAGATTCCCATCTACTGCGACTCCAAAAGTGCCATTGCCATTTCCTGCAACACCGTTCATCACTGCAAATCAAAACATATCGATCTTTGATATCACTTCATCAAGGAGCATGTTGAAAAGGGTACAGTTGAATTATATTTTGTTGGAACTGAGAACCAATTGGCGGACTTACTTACCATAGCCTTAGCTCCATCAAGGTTTGCTAGTTTAGATCACCAAATTGGTATGCGATGTTTGACTCCAGACGATCTGGAAAAGTTTTTAAAACACAAGGAACGGTCAAACATCAAAACTATCTCTTGTAAATAATTTTTCAAAAACCTAATACAAAAATATAAAATCTACAAAAACTTAAAAAGATTTTCTATTTCTCTTATTTTTCAAAAAATAAAAAATAAATAAATAAATAAATAAAATAAAAGGAAAAAAATAAAAAAAAACTTTTGTTTCTTCAAGATATGTCATTCTCAATCTTTCCTAAAAACATTCTAAAAATGCATATCTTGAGGGGGAGACAACATTTTTTCAACTTCTTAAAGTTAGAAATGAAAAGATAGGCTCGGAGGGGTGTACTAGGGGTTTCGTGTACTAAAAATGAGTACAACGCTAAGGTGTGGGAAAATTAATTGACTTTACTAGTCAAGTAATATGACTTAAATGGTCAAGTAATTATGATACGGGTTTAAACACAAGGGTGATCCTAATGCCTCTTATCATGTAGTAAATCCTACTACATGAATGTAGTCTCACTAGCGATCTCGGGATGCATCACTAACACAAGTTCTAGAATCTAAATGCTACTGGTACACTCATAAGCACTAATAGTAAATGCTTTTCCTATCAAATCTAAAGGCGAACCTCACATATTTGGGTGGAAAATTTTTTTGAATGGTACGGTTCTGTGCTAGTCATACAACTCCTATCCATGAGACGCTTGTTAAGGCTAAAGTTTCACTCCTAAATGTTGTAAAGAATTTTAAATTTGGTGCTAAAATTACACTAACAAGTATTTCTCTTAGTTTTATTACACACCTACCATCGAATAAACAAACTCAAGTGCAATAGTATCCTATAAGGTATCATCATTTACCCTCCCCTTACACTTAGGATGAACATTGTCCCCAATGTTCAATTAAAGGATGTAAAAGTAAAATAGGTAAAATAATGAAAACAAATACTCCCCTGATTCATTCGGTGTGGATAGTGTGTTAACAAGGTTAGATCTTCCTCCAAGAAAATCACGTTCAAAGCTTCCCTTCCAGAAATATAAATCATCTTCTTGTCATATATAACCTGTTAAACCTGAGAAAACAATCAAGGCAACCTCGCGTAAAATCGGCGGCAATCTATATATACTAACAAATCCTAGAAAGCGATTTAAGATATAATGCTTGTTGAATGAATGTTTGCAGATTTCCTGGAGTTTATAAAACTAAAGAATTAACAAAAACTTTTAAGACTCCGTTAGAAAAACAAAACTCGCAAAATTTCCGGAATTTTACACGTGACGCCGTTAGGTTTTAAATCCTGACGCCGTTAGAAGTGACCTGCAGAAGTCTTTATGTTAAGTTTCCAGAAAATTTCTGGAAAAACTTATGTCCTACTTCCTAGAAAATCCTGCAAAACATCATTATGACTCGATACAAGCATTTGACTCTAACAAATACTAATATACATGTTCATTTAATATTGTGGCGAATCATGATCATTTTTGTTCTTAGAAACAAATTTGGGGTTTCCCCTTACACTTAACTTTTACAAAATACCTTT
This sequence comes from Artemisia argyi, assembly GCA_030686995.1. Lineage (NCBI taxonomy): Eukaryota > Viridiplantae > Streptophyta > Magnoliopsida > Asterales > Asteraceae > Artemisia > Artemisia argyi. Next base: position 154,398,435 of record CM060701.1, on the reverse strand, counting down.
ATATGAAGTTAAGACGAAGTTAAAAAACAAAATAAAGCATTATCACAATTTTAGTTTGTAACATGATCTACCAACAATAAAAATAAAACATGCATACGGAAACAAAGAAAAATCAAACAAATAAAAATAAAAACACACAAAACATGGGTTGCCTCCCAAGAAGTGCTTTTCTTTATTTACACGTCTTGTAGCAAGACTCAAGGTCATGGGTAATCACGTGATCACATCTTTTGAGATGACGTATCCCATATAATTATGATCCTCGCTATCGGGGTGGTGGTGTTTCAATCGTTCGACACTTGCAGTCACCTCCCCTCCTCCTTTACTGCTCAAGGTAGCTATCCCATCTTGGCGTAGGCTTTCAATTGTGAACGGTCCATACCACCAGGGACTTGGCTTGTCAGGAGGTACTTTTATCTCTGAGTGTCTTAATAGTACCAGGTCTCCTTCTGCGAATGGTACATAATTCTCCATCGGTTGACTACGTTCAAACTTGACATTAACTTTATTGCTGCTTTTGCCTTTCTCAGGCTTAGTTCCTTTGTAGCTTTTGATTCTTGTTTCCCATGCGATGATTTTTTCTTGGACACGATTAGGCGATGTATCAATGTTGTTTTTGAGCTTTCTTTTTATTAGGCTTTCTTGCATACATCATGGGGTCATAGGAAGGCTAATCTTTCTTTTTCCTAACTTTAGTTCAATTTCCCTCTTTTCATACCTAATGACAGCTCTCGCGGTGGTGAGGAATGGTGCTCCAAGGATGATCGGCATGCACCCACCTCCTTTATCATCGATGATCATGAAGTCGACGGGATACATGAACCCTGCAACATTGACCAGTACATCCTCCGTAATTCCCAAAGGGTATACATAAGAGTGACCAGCGAAGGATAGCCTAACACGGGTGGTGGCCAGCATTTCCGTAGTTAGTTGGGTGTAAATGGTTAGAGGCATAATATTTACTTCCGATCCTTGATCGGGGAAAGCGTTCAGATGTTGCAACTTTCCAATGCTGGCTGGTATCTTAAAGTTCCCACAAGCCATCTGCTTAGTAGCCACTTTTTGTATAAGTAGCTTCTCGAATACCGGTCCCCTAGGTAATGTATCATACTCATCTTTCCCCCTCTTTCTCCTTCTTTGAAACCTGTTTGGAGGATTGGTCACGCCTTTCACCCTTTATCCAATTTGTTATGGTATTCTCATTTATATCATGTTTTAGGTAGTAATCTAGTGATTGGGATTTTGGCGGTTCCTAAATGGTTTGTTCACTAGGGGTTTCCTTTTCCTCATTATCCTCGTGGACAATTGTGATAGAATTAACAAATCAGGTAGTGGGGGTAGCGCTTTCTTTTCTTAATAACATCATTTCTAGGGTTTTTTGGTTTGCGTATTCCTCCACTAGGCTCATCATCTCCTTCATTTTCTCTTGCATCTCCTCCTATTGTTTATAAACAGCTTCCTCGAATTTAGCAAGCCGCTCAAAATGGGTTGCCATATATTCTCTCATTCGAGCTTCGAATTCCGGGCTAAGGTTTTGAGGAGGTGAATAAGGTGGAGCATAATTTTTGAAGGTTTTGACATTCTCCCTAGAGGGTGACTCAGACAACGGTGTTGGAATCATATTTGAGACAGAATTGATTGTTGCCCGTCTGAGACTTAAAGGTGTCTTTTGTTTTTCCATGAGATTTTCAACCTTTGTCTCAAGTTTGCAAAGGAGTTCTTCGGAGATTTGATTGGTTTCCCCAGGTGTCGAGATTGCGTTGATAGCCGAGTTTATAACATGGGTAACTTCCTATAACTCTTGATTGTCGAAGGCAAGCTCATCAATAATTTCCCAAGATTCCTCAGTGTTTTTATCACGCAACCTGCCTCCGGCGGCTCGATCAATGGAACGTTTGGTGTGAAAGTCGACATGGTCATAGAAGATTTGAACTAATAGCCAAAGATTTATGCCATGATGAAGGACTTTTTGGAGTAAGTCCTTGAAACGAGTCCATGCTTCATAGAAAGTTTCACCTTCACGTTGTTGGAACATCAAGATATAGTTTCTAATCATCGTAGTTCTCCCTGGTGGGAAAAATTGTGCAAGGAAACGAGAAGTGAGATCATCCCAAGAGGTGATGGATCCCGCAGGAAAACGTTCATGCCATTGACTAGCTTGATCAGGTAGAGAGAATTGGAAAAGACGTAATCGGGTCGACTCCCTAGTTGCAACATCAAGATCTATGGAATCTACGATTTTAAGGAAATCCTGAGATGTTGATTAGGATCTTCGGAATGAAGTCCATGGAATGAACATCCGCTTTGCACCAACCGGATGGTGTCGGATCGCAAGGGGGACACATTGGCTCCTTGAGTGAGCTCAATATTGTTTCGATAGCCTTGGTGGCTGTGACGGGAGTACTCTCCTAAAGTTGGGGCCTAGGAGGTTGGTTTGCTAGTGGTGGGTTTTGTGGGTGGTTTTGTTGTGGTGGGTTGATGGGTTCAAAGATGTTACCACCTTCCATGATGTCGGATGGTAATGGTTACGAACAACGAAACGAAGAAATGAGATACACTAAAGAAAACCTAAAAATAAAAATAAAATTTTTACTAGAAAGGAATCTAGCAAGTAGACATAATAAAAAGAAATCCTAACCTAGACAATAACTATTCACCGGGCTGCAGCGCCAAAAACTTGATACGTGGGAATTGCGCCCTCGCAACAGGTTTTACCTCTCAAGGGATCTCGAGAAGCTTACAACCCCCACCAGGCAGTGTATATGATCGTTGTAGTATGGTATAGTGACAAGTACCGGGGGATTGATCATTCAACTCAGGAATAGTGTCGCTAGGATTAGAAAGGCTACTAAACTAGGTCTAGAGGTGAGGGATGATTCTTTTTGTATTTTTATATTTTTATGAAAGCAATTAAAATCTCGGGTTTAGAAGGAGTGGGAGGAATTAGTTGCTAGCCAACTAACCCAATTAACTACAGATGCAATCAAAATAAAATACAAGAAATGAAAATGAAACTAATGTGGTGGAAACAATAATGAGGAAAGTTGTGTTTACTTAGATTTCATTACTCCCTAGATATCTTTTACAGGTTGATCAGCTTGTTACAATTGCATGGATGACGGATCATATTCCTTAATACTAGTCGTAGGGCCGTGTACAATATTCCCTAACTCTATAAGATCCTACTTCACTCCTATGTCGAGCCGTTAGAAGCTCCTAACATGGGATCATTATAATTCTCTTACGCATTAAATACAACCAAAAATCGTAGTACACCTCCGATTATGTTTCTTAAGACGTTCAAGCAAGTTACCAATGGAAGTCTGCCAATTTTCTTAAACCTAACATCGAATACAATCATCCGTAACAATTATAACAAACAATTAACCCATAATCAACATCTAGGTTTCACTACATCTAAGCAAACACAATGAAAATCTAGCCTAACATGTTAAATAGAAGACAAGCGTAATATATAATCACACAACACATAGAGATATTGAATGATTTGAATAAGTACTTATCTTCAATTGAACATGAAAGAATCAAGGGGTTGAAACTCTTGAAAAAGCAGTAAAATTCGTCTACGGTTTATTCCCTCAAAATTGCACACTAATGAATGAAAATTGGAAAACTATATATAGAGTTTACATCTTGACGGCGTCATGTATTAACTTGTGACGCCGTCAACTCTCTGCCATGATAAAAATCATATTTCCTAGATCCATTTGTGATGTCATCATGTAGGAAATCACTTTGGGCCGTCACTAGCAATTGGACCCTGACGGCCTTGGTGACACCGTCAGGCCATAAGCTTGAAAACTCGCTGGGCCGTCACGTTATAATTCCACATCCACCTTTTTTGTTACTCTTGATGCCGTCACTTGTAATACCTTGACGCCGTCAGGTACTGTTCCCAGCAAGAAAATTTGAGACTTTGTTGTTTTCTTCACTTTTATGCTCCAAAAACGTCCAAAATGATTCCTTTTCCAGATTTCTCCCCAAAAGTACCTAAAATGACAAAATGAATGATTTAGGGCAATAATTGATAAAATAATATCGAATTCAGGCTTAAATGACCCCTTAAAAGCGGTACACTTTCGCCTCATCAGCCCATCATCTATTACTTAGATGGACATACGCTGCATTTTGGTCGTACTGAGTTTTGTCTAATGACTGGCATGCGTTTTGGAAGTATCAGCTTTGAAGTATACATGTTTGGTGATCTCAAATTCCGTGATAGGGTGTTTCCTGACAAGCAAGGGTTCATTGTAACCAACTTAGACCTCATTGGTGTCATCGAGGATGAAGAGCTGTTTTGGAAGCTATCTGATGAAGACGCAATACATATTTCTCTTTTGTTAGTCCTAGAGGTTATCTTTATGGTTCGTTTGTTGACATGTCAAGTTGATGACACATTGATGATGTTGGTTGAAAATCTAGAAGCTTGGAATGCATTTCCGTGGGGTGAACATATTTGGACTCATTTATACGACCAACTACATAATGTAATGGATAAGCACATGGATAAACACCTTTTAGAATTGAAGAAAAACCAAACCTATGTTCCGACGTATACTTTGTCTGGATTTGTATTTGCTTTCCAGGTTTGAAATTATTTTTATCGATGAAAATTTTCATCTCGACATGATGACGGCTTGTTAAATTGATATGTTTGTGTTTCACAATTTGTTTAGATTTGGGTACTTGAGTCGTTTGAGAACTATGAACGTTGCTGGACAAAAAACCCAAATGTGATTCCTAGAGCGATAGCCTGGTCTAGGAAGTCGATGTTCAAAAGATGTGACCGTTCCACCCTGTTTGCAAAGGTTTCTCTTTTTCTAATTAATTTTTTTACCATACAACAGTCGAATACCTTTAAGGTTACATACGTTATTTGTACCAATTTATTTGTAGGACTCGATTACACGTTTGGATCTCAGACCGAATACAACTGAGTACGAGTCTTCATGGTGGATAGATAGCCAAGTTTTTTTTCTTCCAAAACTACGTTCCCAAGGCTGCAGGCACATCCAAGTACACCCTCGTCGATGTGATACGTGGGAATTACGCCCTCGCAACAGGTTTTACCTCTCAAGGGATCTTGAGAAGCTTACTATCCCCACCAGGTAGTGTACCTAATCGTTGTAGTACAGTATAGTGACAAGTACCGGGGGATTGATCGTTCAACTCAGGAATAGGGTCGCTAGGATTAGAAAGTCTACTAAACTAGGTCTAGAGGTGAGGGATGATTCTTTTTGTACTTTTATATTTTATGGAAAGCAAGTAAAATCTCTGGTTTTGAAGGAGTGGGCGGAATTAGTTGCTAGCCAACTAACCCAATTAACTAAAGATGCAATCAAAATAAAATAAAAGAAATGAAAATTAAACTAATTATACTAATGTAGTGGAAACAATAATGAGAAAAGTTGTGTTTACTTAGATTTTATTACACCCTAGATATATTTTACAGGTTGATTAGCTTGATACAATTGCATGGATGACGGGTTATATTCCTTAATACTAGTCGTAGGGCTGTGTACAATATTCCCTAACTCTATAAGATCCTATTTCACTCCTATGTCGAGCCGTTAGAAGCTCCTAACATGGGATCATTAGAATTCTCTTATGCATTAAATACAACCAAAAATCGTAGTACACCTCCGATCATGTTTTTTAAGACGTTCAAGCAAGTTACCAATGGAAGTTCGCCAGTTTTTTTAATCCTAACATCGAATACAATCATCCGTAACAATTATAAACAAACAATCAACCCATAATCAACATCTAGGTTTCACTACATCTAAGCAAACATAATAAAAACCTAGCCTAGCATGTTAAGGAGAAGACAAGCGTAAGATATAATCACACAACACACAGACATATTGAATGATTTGAATAAGTATTTATCTTCAATTGAACATGGAAGAATCAAGGGGTTGAAACCCTTTAAAAAGCTGTAAAATTCGTCTTAGGTTTTATGCCCTAATATCCCACACAAAGTTCCACACCTTACAATGAAATATTGGAAAAAATATATATAGACTTTGCATCCTGACGGCGTCATGTATTAGCCTCTGACGCCGTCAACTCGCCGCCATGATGAACTTCGTATTACCTAGATCCACTTCGGATGCCGTCATGTAGGAATGAGCTCTTAGCCGTCACGTGTATTTGGACCCTGACGGCCTAGGTGATGCCGTCAGGCCAATAAGCCTAAAAAAATTCTGGATCGTCACGTGTATTTTCCACTTGCACCTCTTTTGCCACTCTTGACGCCGTCACTATCAAACTCTTGACGTCGTCAGGTATTGTTCCCAGCAAGGAATTTTGAGACTTTGCCATTTTCTTCACTTTTATGCTCCAAAAACGTCCAAAATGCTTCCTTTTCCAGATTTCTTCTCAAAAGTACCTAAAATGACAAAAGGAACGATTTAGGGCAATAATTGATCAAATAATCTCGAATTCGGGCTTAAATGACCCTTTAAAAGCGGTACACTTTTTGCCTCATCAAATACCCTTACCCTTGAGATTTGCTTGTCCTCAAGCAAATGCGCTTTTATTCTAATCAAAATACAAGTTAGTGGTCATTTAACACTAATATAAAAGTAATTACAACAAATAATGGTTCCACTAAAAACCAAAAACAAGCACGGAGGTCATACACTAGCACCTCACAAATAGTGTTCAGATACTCACATCTCTCGGGTGTAATAAAGTATATATCACAATATGCAAATGGAAAACATCTCTCACTACCTGTCATAGAAAATAGATTACCATAGGCTTGGGAAAGGATCAAACCTCCACCACTTGGCGTAAGCACCTAGGATAAACTATCAAAGAGGTCTTTTAAAGGGTTATAACCTTAGGTGTAGGGATATGAAAAACACAGTTTTGTTGGATAAAGGCAATATTTACTGGTAGCGAGTTAATCGTCTTGGTTAATTACATGTACAATATGGCGTTGCTAAGCTACGACTCGACTCGACTTAAGCTAATAAATCAAAAATAAGAAAAACATAAAACAAACATAGAATGAAACGGGAAGGTAGTCCGTATGCTTTTCTCTTTTTCTTTTTCTATTTTTTTTTTATTTTTCTTAATTTTCGAATTTTTTTTTTTATTTTATTTTATTTTTTTTTTTTTTTTTTTTTTTTTGCATACACTCTTACCCTACCATCCAAAATAATACATCATAGGGAATGTACATTCCCCTTACACTTGAATTTTTACATACTTTACAATAAACTACTCTAACGACTCGAATCAAGATAATCAAAACACTTGGAGTACTTTTCAATATTAACGCACATATGGGGGTAATAATTGATGTTCTTCCCCATTACTCTATAACACAAGTACTTTACCCGTAAGTCCCAATCGTCCCAAAACAATATGTGCAAGATATGACTCGACTTAGCAACCATGTAATTAATTAGATAATTAACTAAGGGTTTAAACATGTAACAATAATGCACTAAAGATGAGTGCATACGCGGAAGGCTAAGGCGATTTGGGTGCACATTTGGGGTGGATAGTAACAAATTCTATCTTTAAGTAAGATGCTTAAAGTGAAAAATGAAAAGACAGGATTGGAGGGGTATATTAGGGGTATCGTGTACTAAAAATGAGTACAACGCTAAGGTGTGGGAAAATTAATTGACTTTACTAGTCAAGTAATATGACTTGAATGGTCAAGTAATTATGATACGGGTTTAACACAAGGGTGATCCTAATGCCTCTTATCATGTAGTAAATCTTACTACACGAATGTAGTCTCACTAGGGGTCTCGGGATGCATCACTAACGCAAGTTCTAGAATCTAAATGCTACCGGTACACTCATAAGCACTAATAATGAATGCTTTTCCTATCAAATCTAAAGTCGAACCTCACATATTTGGGTGGAAAATTTTTCTGAATGGTACGGTTTATGCTAGTGATACAACTCCTATCCATGAGACGCTTATTAAGGCTAAAGTTTCACTCTTAAATGTTGTAAAACATTTTAAATTTGGCGCTAAAATTACACTAACAAGTATTTCTCTTAGTTTTATAACACACCTTCCATCGAACAAACAAACTCAAGTGCAATTGTATCCCATAAGGTATCATCATTTACCCTCCCCTTACACTTAGGATGAACATTGTCCCCAATGTTCAATTAAAGGATGTAAAAGTAAAATAGGTAAAAGAATGAAAACAAATACTCCCTTGATTCGTTTGATGTGGATAGTGTGTTAGAAAGGTTAGATCTTCCTCCAAGAAAATGAATGTTCAAAGCTTTCCTTCCATAAATATAAATCATCTTTTTGTCGTATATAACCTGTTAAACCTGAGAAAACAATCAAGGAAACCTCGCGTAAAATCGGCGGCAATCTAGATATACTAACAAATCCTAGAAAACAATTTAAGATATAATGCTGGTGGAATAAATGTTTGCAGATTTCCTAGAGTTTATAAAAATAAAGAATCAACAAACACTTTTAAGACTCCGTTAGAAAAACAAAACCCGCAAAATTTCTAGAATTTTTCACGTGACGTCGTCAGGTGTTAAACCCTGACGCCGTCAGAAGTGACCTGCAGTAATCTTTATGTTAAGTTTCTGGAAAATTTCCGGAAAAACTTATGTCCTATTTCCCGGAAAATACTGCAAAACACCATGATGACTCGATACGAGCATTTGACTCTAACAATTACTAATATACATGTTCGTTAATATTGTGGCGAATCATGATCATTTTCGTTCTTATAAACAAATTTGGGGTTTCCCCTTACACTTAGCTTTTGCAAAATACCTTTATATGAAGTTAAGACGAAGTTAAACAACAAAATAAAGCATTTTCACAATTTAATTTGAAACACGATCTACCAAAAAAAAAAAAAAAAAAAAAAAAAAAAAAAAAAAAAAAAAAAAAAAAAACTTGCATACGGAAAGAAATAACATCAAACAAATAAAAATCAAACAATTAAAAACACAAAAAGCATGGGTTGCCTCTCAAGAAGCACTTTTCTTTATTTACGAGTCTTGTAGCTAGACTCAAGGTCATGGGCTATTACGTGACCTCGGCATCGGTTTCATTCTCTAGGTCATCTCCAATCTTAGTTTTGTATTCCGGACCTAGTTGCAAACACTCCTTGTAGAAACCGAGTATTCTACTCATGACATAATCTACCCCTCTACGGCTATCCTCATCATTCCTATAGTAAAACACTTGCTTGTGTTCCTTTTCAAGGTTTGATAGAAGACGGTATTGTTCAATCTTATAGGGCATTTGGTAAGCAATCTCATCGTTCTCATCCTTGAATCTTGTTGGGAATAGACTTTATTATTTCAAGTGTCGGTCATTGAATTTTGTTATAGGTTGCATTATTTAGTTAATACGTTAGTTATTTTATATGTTTTATAAAGTTTTTTGCTAAGTTTATAGGTTTGGATAAAGTCTAAGGGCTAAGTTTGTAATATTGAAAAAGTATGGTGAAGCCCTAATCCTTACCTATAAATAGTATTGTAACACCTCATTTGAGGTGGTTGGTTCACATAGTAATATCATTAGTCTCTTATCTTCATATTAAGTGTTCCTTCCACACACTCTCTCTCTACTTACTTTCTCTCTCTAGAAATCTTAGTGGTTATGTTATAAAATGGTGACCTAACAAGTGGTATCATTCGCCAAGGGATAATATAGGTTGATTTAGGTTAGATTTGGTAGAAAAACTTGGTTTTTAAAAGTGATTTTTAAGATATACGGTTACTGTTCATCTTAAATATTCAAAGTTGGCGAGTTAGGAAATTTCAAACTTAGCGAGTTAGGTAACTTCACAGTTAGCGAGTTAGGAAATTTCAAACTTAGCGAGTTAGGTAACTTCACAAGTTAGCGAGTTAGGTAATTTTATAATTGGCGAGTTTGCCTTTTGCCTTATCGTATATCGAGTAAGGTTATTTGTGGTAACTTACAAGGGGAAACTCTGCTTAAATTTTCTCTAAATTATCGAGTTTGAAAATACTTAAAACATACCGAGTTTGCTTAACTTCTAAGACATACCGAGTTTGGACATTTTCTAAGGACTTACCGAGTTTGGAATTTTTTTCTAAAAACATACTGAGTTTGGACATTTTCTAAGGACTTACCGAGTTTGAATTTTTTCTAAGGACATACTGAGTTTGGATCTTTAAGACATACCGAGTTTGAACCACCTAAATCATCAAGTTTTTCTAATCTACTTAAACTTACAACCTTTATTTATCTTTAACGATCAAAGTTTACCATAATCACGAAAGATGTCTCAACCACCGTACTACAACTTTAACCATCCTCAGCAACATCAAAATCAACAGTATAATCAGCAACAACAACAGTATTAAGAATCATCACAATATTATCAACAACCGGTTTACTCTCAACAATATCAACAACCGGTTTACTCAAAACAACATCTTCTCATGCAACAACATCAGATGGTTCCAATGCAACAATCCTATCCAATGTCACAACAACAAGGCCAACTCCCATCAAAACCGACTCACTGGTTTGACAGGATGTGTGAAGTCATTTCAACTCAACAATCCAGACATGAAGCAGGATCTATTGACACTCCACCAATACTTACACCGGGTAATTATGTTCAGTGGGCAAGTCGATTCTTAAGGTTTATAGAACTCAAGAAACCCAATGGTAAGTAAATGAAAAAGGTTATCCTTGAAGGACCGTTTCAGTGGCCGGTTAACTACGTTGGAGGTGACCCATCTGCTGATCCCCCAGTAGCTTCAACTGCTGTGCAAGTTCCTGAGTCTGCACTTACTGCTGAACAACACCTTCATCGTGAAGCAGATGAGTATGCTATGACTTACATACTTCAAGGAATACCAAATATCATATTCAGAAGTGTTGATGCTCAGACAACTGCAAAAGCTATGTGGGAACACGTCCATCTACTTATGCAAGGCACACAACTGAACAATGAAGACATGGAATCTAAACTTTACTTGGAATACACTAATTTCATGATCGAACTAGGGGAATCACTTGAATCTTACTATCATCGTTTCACCAATGTCATCAATGACTTAGAGAGACATGAAGTACACCTTCCAAGGATCGCTGTCAATACAAAGTTTGTTAGTAGTCTGGGTTCCGAGTGGCAAAAGTATGTGACATTTGTGAGACAAGCTAAGAATCTTCATCAAGATCCATATGGTTTGTTGTACGACTATCTCAAGCACTATGAATCTGAAGTTGAAAAAGATAGAGCCGCACGAGGAGGATATACACCACCACCTACTTCTAATCCCCTAGCACTCGTTGCTCAATCTCATGCTGCACATCCTCCGATGTCTAATCATGCTTATGTTTAGGAATAGAATTATTTCAGTTACCAGCAACCTGCTACCTCACACAAAATGGTCCCATATGAATCATCCTTGCAACACGCTTCTCCTCAACCTGCTCCATATGACAACAATGATAGCATGAATTATTCTAATCAGATTGAGGATGATGATGAAGACGTCAATACGTTGAATCAAGGACTTGCTCTTATTGCTCGTGCTTTTAGCAAATTCTCTAACAAAACCAACAACCATCTTCGTTCTTCATCAAATACAAGGAATCAAGCTGTCATTCAAGATGGTCGAGTTGAGATTCAGAACCGGAATCCTGGACGTTCAGGCTCAGGAGGGTATTCTGGAAATTCTGGGTATGGACAAAGATTCAACAACAATGGGGGATTCAGAAACAATTCAGGTGCTCCTCAGAGAAGAAATGACAATGTAGCAAATGGCAATACAGAATCTGGGAATGCGATATGGTGTTACAACTGCAACGAAAAAGGTCATATTGCAACAGCATGTCCAAAACCAAGAACTCGTGGTAGTCAGTTTCACAAGCAGGCATTACTAATGGCTCTCAAAGATGAAAAGGGAGGAACTTTCAATGAACAAGAGAACAGTTTCTTCGCTAATGCTTACAACGATGATGATATGGAAGATCTTGAACCCAATGCAGCTGTGATGCTTATGGCCAACATGCAGGAACATCAGTTGAATGATTCAGGCCCAGTGTTCACTGCTGATGGTTTATCTCAGGTACATGACCTAACCACTTAATCCATACAAGTTAATGCATCTCCCTCTGTTTCTGAATCAGATAAGGCGCAATTTGTTCCATCTGAATCATTTTTATCTTCTCAAGAGGATGAACAATTAGACAGAGTTGTTATATTTGATGATGACACTGTCGTTTCATTTGATGATCCTATTGAGCAAGACAAACATGTCCATGTTGAACAACATGAACCTTCTACTGATCCAGATCCTGACTATATTGTCATGACCGAAAACCTTCAAAAACAAATCCTTCTTACTCACAAAAAGGAAGTGCAAAATACAGTTTTAAAAGAAACATGTGCAGTTTTGAAAAAGGACATTGAATGTTATAAAATACAACTTTCACATTTTCAAAATGCAGTTAAACGTGAAAAGTGCTTTGAAAAGTCATTTCAGGAATTGTATGTAAAAGAACAAAATCTTCAAAAGCAAATTTATGACCTAATTGAGTCAAACAATAAATTGGTTTCCAAACTGGAAAATGAAAAACAAGATCTTCAAAAACAAGTTGTACAACTTCAAAAGGAACTTTCAAAAACACAAACAGAGGTGACAACTTGCAAACAGGAATTTTATGAACATAAAGTGCAAAAACGAGAAAAAGAAAATTCTTTAATTGAAGAAAATATCACTCTCGAACGTCAAATTAAAGCTTTTCAAAATATCGTTTATAAACATGGAGAATATGTAATGACAATTCAAAAGTTTACTTTAAAACCAAGACACGATAAAGGTTTTGCCATTGGCGACTACAGATCCACTTTTCTTCACACTGCGTTCAAAACAATTCCTAAGCTTTACAGTATGGACTAATTGATGGATAATAATGTTGTGCGTGTTATTGTACATAATACTGAGGAAGAATATGAACTTGAAGAAAAGAGTCGATAAACAATGAGTCAAGTTGAATATTGCAAACCATATGATTACTCAAAAGTTCCTCACGTTTCAAAATCTTTTGTTACATCAAAAGAAATACCTGAGAAATCATGGTATGTTACAGAGTCTTATGTTTCATCTTCTAATGGGGCTCCTGTCAAACCCGTGGCACAAGTAAATGGTCCATTACCATCTTCTGGTACTGTGACACCCTTACCAACATGTTGTAAAGTTTTAGACTATTTTAAAACATTCATGAAAGGCATCGAAAACTTGGAAAACGTAATTGAACATCATTCAAAAATAAAAATTGCTACTTTTCAATCAGCTTACGAGCATGAAAAGCGAGGCGTTTTTCAAAAACAATTTCTGCCTTTAGTTCAAAATTTGCGTTATTGTGCTACTCGTTGGGAACAGGAACTTCAAAAAGAAGTTAAAGATATGCAAAACATTTTCGCTCTTAATGAAAATGCAATTTTGGTTCAACAAAGCAAAAATCGATTTTTGAAAACGGATTCTGATCGACTCTTGGAACAACTTCTCACAGCTGATATTCATTCTCTCATTATGAATGATCTATATTATTCCAGCAATGCTACGGTGTTTGAAAATTACTGTGCTGATATTGATTTGCTGAATTCAGAAGCTGAAACCTTGAAACATAAATATGAAACGTTGCGTCAAAACAGTGATGACGTGAAAAAAAAACTTTCAAACAAAATTTGTCAACTCAAACAAAGGCTTGAATGGTGTCAAGCTCAAAGTCTTGAAACTGAATTGCAACTACAAAGTCAAAATGTTTCAAAAAGCTGTCAACTTTGCAAAGACAACGTTTTTCTCCAAAATAAATGTCTTCAATATGAAAAAGAAATTGCGGAGTTAAAAATTGAAAACGTTAAATGGCAACAAAACCGCGATGACATTCATTTTTGCAATGGTTTACTTGAGTCTGATATTCAGGACAAAAATCACATCATCATTGATTTGAAAGAGAAAATTAAGCTACTTCAAAAAGGAAAGTTTGTTGACACCACGGTGATAGCACCAGGAATGTTTCAAATAGACAAAACAGATAAGGATAATCATGCTAAGAGTTCTAATGTTAGCTCTTCCAATTCTACAGGACTAGTTTCCCCTAAGAGCGTTAGCAGCCCAAAGCCAAAAAGCGTTAATAAGACCAAAAAGACTAGGCTCTGGCAACGTAGAAGAGGAAAACTAAAAGTGCAAGAAGTAGAAGATCACCTTAGGAACTTGAATAAAAATCATGTTACATCTGATTTAGATTCTAATTTGGCAAATTGTAATCAAAATCTTAATGTAATGAATGCTGAACCTTTAAATGTTTTAAATATTAATGCATCTTGTGTGTTTTGTCGTCAAACTGTGTTATCTGGTGATCATACAAAATGTGTAGCTAATAATCTCTTACATCGTCACAAGAAATGTAGATCAGGCATTTTCTCTAGGCCCACTACTGCCTCTAAGTCTATCTTAGGAAAAACGCCATATACTGGTTCAAATGATGTTGTAGTCAACCCAAGAGCAGAAATCAACAAATCTAGGAACACGCCAAAAGCTAGTGTATTTACAAAAAACAAAGCAAAAACTAGTTGGAATTGGCAACGTTGGTTACAATACAAACCAAATTTTAAATGGATTCCTAAATTGTTGAATACTTGTGTTTCTAACCAACAGGAACCCACCATTTCTTTGGGTTCCACCCTTACTTTTGTTCCATCTTTGTCGTCTATTTGTGATGCAGGTGGTTCAGATCGTTCTCTGGATTGTTGATAGCGGTTGCACCCGACATATGACAGGAAATCTCAAACTGTTAACTAACTTTGTCTCAAAGTTTATCGGAACTGTCAGATTCGGGAATGATCAATACGCTTTATCATGGGTTACGGAGACTATGTGAATGGGAATATTGAAATTAGCAGAGTTTATTATGTTGAAGGCTTGGGTCACAACCTCTTTTCTGTCGGTCAATTTTGTGATAGGGATCTAGAAGTTGCTTTTCGTGAGAAAACTTGTTTTGTTCGCGATCTACAAGGAAACGATCTGATGTCCGGCAAACGTGGCACTAACATTTACATAATTTCAATGTCTGACATGATCGCTTCATCTCCTATCTGTCTACTATCCAAAGCTGAAACGACTAAATCATGGTTATGGCACAAACGCCTTTCTCACTTGAATTTCAAAACAATGACTGATCTCGCTCATCACAAATTAGTAGAAGGCTTTCCAAGATTCCGCTTTGCTAAAGATCACCTATGTCCAGCCTGTGAACAAGGAAAAAGTACTCGTGCTCACTTTCCTTCAAAACCTGAACATAGTACTAATCATGTTTTACAACTACTTCATATGGATTTGTGTGGTCTAATGCGTGTTCAAACGATCAACGGTAAACGCTACATTTTTGTAATTGTTGATGATTACTCTCGCTAGACTTGGGTTTATTTTCTTCGAAGTAAAGATCAAGCTCCTCAAATGATCATCACCATTCTCACAAAAATACAAGTTCAACTACGCAACACAGTAAGAATTGTTAGAACTGACAATGGCACAGAATTTAAGAATCAGACTCTAAGGTCGTATTTTGAGAAAGTGGGAATTGAACATCAAACATCGATTCCACGAACACCCGAACAGAATGGAGTAGTTGAAAGACGCAACAGAACGTTAGTGGAAGCTGCTCGAACGATGTTGATAAGTGCTCAATTACCAGATTACTTATGGGTGGAAGCAGTTTCAACGGTCTGTTACACCCAAAACCGTTGCATGATCACAAAACGCCATCATAAAACACCATATCAGATTGTTCACAAAAGAAAACCTAACATCGACTACTTTCATGTCTTTGGTGCACTTTGTTATCCGAAAAATGGTCGTGATGATTTAGGTAAACTTAAAGCAAAGGCTGACATCGGAGTGTTCGTTGGTTATTGTGAAAATTCAAAAGGCTTTCGGATATGGGATCGTCGTACCAGAGAAATTCAAGAAACAATTCATGCTAATTTCGATGAACTCACTCAAATGGCTTCTGAGCAAAACGGCTTAGGACCCGAAAGAAACCGTCTTAACTTTCCGGACTCTTCGGCTGAACCATTGCCTCTTAACCGCAAAGAATTGGAAACCCTGTTTGCTCCACTGTTTGATGATACAATTGAATACTGTTCTTCTGAGGTCTCACCAATTTCCGCTGCACAACCTGACAATGTTCAAGTACCTGAATCACCTCAACAAACAACAACAACTATTGAGAAAGACGGTCCTCCAATTGCATCTCCAGTAACAGCAGAACAAACCGCTTCCAACTCACAACAATCAGCTGAAGATCCTACACCACAATCAGTTCCACAACCCGCAGAGTATGATCCAAATGCATTTTTTAACCCATTTGCACCGGCTCCAACATTTCCTGAAGAAGCTAAATCATCTACACGCAATTTGGATCCTGCTAACATGCGAGATACCTATCAACTACACCCTTCAACACACAAATGGACTCGAGATCATCCCTTAGTTCAAATCATTGGCCATCCAGATGCACCTATAATGACGAGACAACGACTTCACACTGATGGTGAAACTTGTATCTATGCACTCATAGTTTGTCAAGAAGAACCTAAGAACATTAAAGAAGCAATGACTTATGACAACTGGATTGAATCTATGCAAGAGGAATTTCAGCAATTCAAAAGATTAGAAGTCTGGGAATTAGTTGAAAGACCTGACGGGGTCTTTGTCATTGGGTTAAAATGGATTTGGAAAAACAAACTGGATGCAGAGGGCACTGTCATATGTAACAAATCAAGCTTGGTTGCTAAAGGATACCCCCAAGAAGTAGGAATTGATTTTGAGGAATCTTTTGCTCCAGTGGCTAGACTTGAAGCTGTTCGGATCTTTCTGGCATACGCTGCTCATAGGAATATGGTTGTTTATCAAATGGATGTGAAAACAGCATTTCTGAATGGTGAACTCCGTGAAGTGGTCTATGTCAGCCAACCAGAAGGCTTCGTTGATCCTGAGCGTCCCAATCATGTTTATCTACTCAAAAAGGCTCTATATGGACTCAAGCAAGCCCCAAGGGTGTGGTATGACAAATTATCCACTTTCTTGCTGGCCAATAAATTTTCTAAAGGATCCGTGGATCCAACGCTATTTACAAAAACATACGGGGTGGACTTATTAATCGTTCAAATATATGTCGATGACATTAGTTTTGCTTCAACAAACAGAAGTTACTCAAATGATTTCGCAAACTTAATGAAAGATAATTTTGAAATGTCCATGATGGGTGAACTTTCGTTCTTTTTAGGACTACAAGTTCATCAATCACCCCGTGGAATTTTTCTAAATTAGTCCAAATATGCTTTGGAAATTTTAAAGAAACATGGAATGATGAGCTGTGATACTTATAACACACCAATGGCTTTTGGCACAAAACTAGATGCTGATTTACATGGACTCCAGTTGACCCTACCAAATACCGAAGTATTATTGGGTCCCTCATGTATCTCACAGCTAGTAGACCTGATATTGTTTTTGCTGTTTATATGTGTTCTCGCTATCAGTCTAAACAAACTGAAAGGCACCTCAATGAGGCTAAAAGAATCCTTCGATACATAAAGGGAACCATTCAGTTGGGAATCTGGTATCCGAAGGATTCTGGTTTTGAACTAATTGCTTTTTCAGACGCTGACCATGCAGGATGCTTAGACACGCGAAAAAGTACATCTGGTGGTTTACAGTTCTTGGGAGATAAACTGGTGTCCTGGCAATCTAAGAAGCAGGACTACACATCACTGTCATCTACCGAATCTGAGTACGTAGCTATGTCTGCTTGTTGTGCTCAAGTCATTTGGATGAGATCACAACTTAAAGACTATGGCTACCTATTCAATAAGATTCCCATCTACTGCGACTCCAAAAGTGCCATTGCCATTTCCTGCAACACCGTTCATCACTGCAAATCAAAACATATCGATCTTCGATATCACTTCATCAAGGAGCATGTTGAAAAGGGTACAGTTGAATTATATTTTGTTGGAACCGAGAACCAATTGGCGGACTTACTTACCATAGCCTTAGCTCCATCAAGGTTTGCTAGTTTAGATCACCAAATTGGTATGCGATGTTTGACTCCAGACGATCTGGAAAAGTTTTTAAAACACAAGGAACGGTCAAACATCAAAACTATCTCTTGTAAATAATTTTTCAAAAACCTAATACAAAAATATAAAATCTACAAAAACTTAAAAAGATTTTTTATTTCTCTTATTTTTCAAAAAAAAAAATAAATAAATAAATAAATAAAAAAAAAAGAAAAAAAAAAAAAAAACTTTTGTTTCTTCAAGATGTGTCATTCTCAATCTTTTCTAAAAACATTCTAAAAATGCATATCTTGAGGGGGAGACAACATTTTTTCAACTTCTTCATTTTCAAAATTTTTTCTCATCTCGATAAATTATTTTGATACATCGTGAACCATCGTTTATTAAAATTTTTTAAAAGTCACATATCGTGATTGGTTCAAGAGGGTGCCTCATTCTTAATACTCGTAACATTTTTTCCACAGTCTCATAAGTCATTAAGTTCTTTAAAATAGAGGGGCTAAATGAGGTTAATTAGATATACTTTGAATGATAAACAAGTATGAGGACTAATTATGTCAATTCACCAAAGTCACAAAGTATAGTATCTTGTTTCATAACCTGCTCCATCTATTCACACTTTCAAACACTAATACGCTTCAATTTTTTTCACGAATAAAGATTTTTCATGATTAACTAGTTCCAGTGAATGTAAGTGTTCATACTCGTCATTTTCTTTGATTCTTTCACCCATCCGTGCTTTTAGTGGTAACTATGGTCTAAAATCGATTTATTGGGGTTCATATAGATTGAATTTGGGTGTTTTTAAGTTGGAAAGTTTTAGGTTAATTGATTCTTATGGCCAATTGCGGCCGGTCCTAGAGAGAGTATAACCACCTTTGCATTGATGCCTTTTGCTTCTAAAATTGCGATTATGTTGTTATATTCGATTCATAAGCTCATTTTTAGTATAACTCTGGGTATTGTGCCTATATGCTTAGTATTTTTCTTCCAGAAGTGCTCTTGAGTATGGTTGATTAAGTGTATATTTCTTCTACTTGTAGTGTTTCTCAAATGTCATTAATCTATAGGTAGTGAAATTGTTTGCGAGTTATGTTATGAATATAATCGAGTTAGGGGTTATTTCTATGTGATTATCGAGTTTAAATGATGAATATCGAGTTAGACTATGAGGTAGATTATCGAGTTTTAAATGTTACTTTCATCGAGTTTGAATGTTATCAAGTTAGAAACACATTGCCGAGTATATCGAGTTAAGACTCAATAATTTTGCCTTAGTTATTTTCTGGATTTTGAATATTGAGGATATCGAGTTTAACAAGTTCTGTGATTATCGAGTTGGCATAACTTCTTAAACTGCTTATCGAGTTTGCTATTTTGTGTTTATCGAGTTTGAGGATAGGACTTGGAGTTATCAAGTTTATATATTATGCAGGTTATCGAGTTATAGAGTGACTATCTTTTCGAGTTTTAAGCTTTTCCATTATTATCGAGTTTGCATGATATATAGTTATCGAGTTAGGATCTACTTCTGTGCTTGTCAAGTTGAATAATATCATAGAGTTTGGACTTGTTTTTGGGCTTATCGAGTTTAGTCAAACTATCGAGTTTGGACTTGTTTATGGGCTTATTGAGTTTAGTCAAACTATCGAGTTTGGACTTGTCATAATAATTTTTTATCGAGTTTCAAATAATTTGAAGTTATGTATCCAATTTTGTGGACTATGCTTGTATCATGGTTTTTTCACTCCGAGTCAGGAGTTTCAAATGGAACCATCACAGTATGGGTTCTAATTTTTCCCATTTTATGAAAAGAAATGCTGCCAAAATTTTTCAAAATTTTATCAAGACGTGGTTGTTTTGTCTATTTAGACTTAAGGGATATATGTTATAGAGTTATATGTATCTAAGTGATGAGATTTGTTCTATAATGTGGTTCTCTATTTTGATTGTCTAAAGTGATGTGTATGTGCGGATGAATTTGTCTTAAGTGTTTGATTATCTAGCATGGGGAGTTGTTGTCGTCTCTAACACTAACGAGCTTATCACCTCATGGTTTTTTTTGTTGGTTTGTGAATCATTTCAGGTACACAAATGGCAAAGACATCAACACCCCGACATGAATTGATTCAAGGAGATGAAAGAATAATCGCTAAGACAAACCATAGGATAGATTTTGAAACATTCACATGTCATCCAACTTGTGCTATCATCCTAGAGTTACTCAAAGAACATTTCATATTTAACCTTCTCACCATCACAACTACAGTACCAGAAGTCTACTTAACACAATTTTAGGAATCTATTGAAATTAGCAAGGAAGAGAAAAAATTGGGTGTTCGTCTTGATCACAAACAAATTGTGTTTGATGTACAAACTCTCCGCACTATTCTTAGCTTGCCTTCTAATGTCAAGAAATTCACTCCGTTGCCATCTTTATCAGATGTTATTGGACTTCTTCGAAAACTGCAGTATGATGAATCAGTTGTCAAACTCAACAAAATATCCCATGTCAACAGGAAATACATTCCACAACCATGGCTCACACTTTACTCTATCCTTACCAACAGTTTAACGGGCAAAGAAACTGAGCATGAACATCCTTCTCTAGAATTGATGCAGATTTTCTGGGGGGTTGTCAATCAAGCAAGTATTGACTATACTCAACTTATTTGGGATGAAATGGTTTATCAAGCAAAACAGTTTCTGAAATCCTCCACCTCTAGAATTCCATTCTACAGATTCACAAAGTGCCTCATTGCTCATTTCATGGAAACTAACCCAGATATTGATCGTAGATTGGAAGATAAGAAACACACCCCTGTTATAGACCATAAGTATTCCAAAACCAAGATTCAAAAGACAAACACTCAAATACAAGGAATGAGAATTCCTGATAATCTGATACCTAAAGTAGTCCGTAGTACTGAGGCATATACAGTATACGATGAAGCTCAAAGAAACGATCAAGTTGGTTTGACTCAACCGAAGAAAAGGAAAACCTTAAAAGTTGCTTCAACAATCAAAACAATTCCCAAATCCAGAACCAAGAAAGTCACTGTACAGTCTAAGAAGAAAGTGACAACTATTCGAGATGAACCAACGGATGATGAAGGAGATGCTCAGCAAGGAACTGAAACTGAAAAGCTCACACAGACTAAAAGTAAGAAGGCAGATAAGGGAAAAGCTAAAGAAACTCAAGAAGAATCAGTTACCTCACCAATGTCTGAATCTGAAGAAGAAGAAGAATTGCAAGTTACTTTAAGAGAAAGCAAACTATCTGAGGAGGACAAAGTTGCAAGATTAACTAAGAAAGGTGAAGGTTCTGGTACTCAGGATGTGGAAATGCCAACTCCTAGTTCGGAAAAAAAAACAATCATCAGAAGAAACACGATCTCAAACATCGTCATCCTCTGAACAAGGTGATGATAACTCAGATGATGAAGCTAACTCCTCCAGTTCTGAACCAAAAGATTCCATCGATAAACCAGAAGTTAGTGAAGATGAAGAAGCTTCTAAAGGCATAGATGATGTTGTATATGAGAATGAGGAAAATAGTGAAGAAGAAAAGAATTCTGAAAGTGAAGAAGCTGAGGAATCTAAAGATGATGAAGAAGGAAATACTGATGAAAATGATGATGATTCGGATGGTGATGGTAAGGATGAGCAACCTGACACCAGTATTAATACCTCTATTGACATTGTGGGTATATATGAAGGACCATCCACAGTTCAACCACAACAACAACCTTTATCTCCTACAACAGTTGTTCACTCAAGCTTGCTGAGATCACTACATGACCAATACAACGCGCTTAAAAAACAAGTTAACGAACAACAGCGTGATGTTGAAGCTTTCAAGATTTACAATGTTGAAGCAGTAGTTGAGGACCAGGTGAAACAGAGATTACCAAGGGAAGTTCGTAAGTATGTTAAGGAGACACTTCCTTCTGCTGTAGAACACTACGTCAGAAATAATATTGCAGAGATTGTTTCTCAAACGTTTCAAACTACACCAATCACTGTTCAAACTCTACCTTCAAACCCTTCCGTAAGTGATCTCAAAGGCAAATTATTGGAAGCAATTGTGAATGATCCGGATGAAAATGATCTACGCAAGGCACTTATCAGATCAATCAAGAAAGCTGAAAAGAATAGTGAATCCTGCAAAAAGACGAAATCTACCAAGCGTCGTCATGATGATCTCAACCCAAATGATCAGTCACAACAAGAAAAGAGGAAGAAAGTTTCCGGTTCCACCTCCAGGCCTCCAACTAAAACTGCAACCGTCAACGTTTCTGCTGATCCAAACCCCCTACAATCAACCGAGGATCCACATCCCACACAATCAACCAAGGATGCTGACGTAGATATGGATGACATCCCTCCACTTATCACCGAAACCATTACGGAACCGCCTAAGGAAGCTCAATTAATTCCAGCTCCTGAATGGATTAACCCCGATGCTCCTTCTTTTAACTGGTTTGATGAGATGGTTGATGCTCACCCAGATGATACTGAAGATGAAGAAATGACTGAAGGATCTATTATAAGCTTGACAAAAAGAATTAAAAAGGTGATGCAGACTCAAAGACTTCAGCTTTCTGACTTGGTTAAGATTCGCAAAGCAGGGTTCACAGAATTCAAAACATGCACCACAACTGAACTTGAGTTCGAATATAACGTGGATGAGGTTGCTAGAGCTCTGTCAAAATACATTACTTGGGAAAAGAGACCATCTTGGGACAAAATATATTATGGCACGGAACCTGATGACTTCAAATTTCAAGATTTTTCTCAACCATTACCCTTTGTTGGTCCTCCAAGTGATCCAAAGCTCCCTAAGCAATACTTCTTCAACAAAGACCTTCTCTATCTTATTCATGGGAACACGAATCCTGATCACCGTTATGCTACATCTCTCACAAAATTCAAAGTTGCGTCATATCCTCTGGAAGAACTTGACGATCAAATGAGAGGATTATACTCCGATTCTATCAGCAGTTACAACATTGAAGCAACTTTGTGCAACTCTCATTGGCCAGAGATGCGCAAATGGTTTTATAAATACAAGCTGTCATTCCGATCCAAACACAGAGTCTTCTCTAATCTTCGCATTCTTACCATCACAGCCGTTCCACGAACAGAGAAAAGATTTGGGTATAATTTTCTTGATGAAATTGACATTGCTGACATATAATTACTCAAGGTTCAAGGCAAACTTCAGCACTTGCCCGACAACCTTTAATATGACATCATCAACTCCATCTTGCTTTTTATGCGTCAAACAATCATCAAAGCAAGAGTAGAAGATGCACAATTAGGAGTCGAAAGTTATAAGAAAGCCCTCAACTTTACCGCTCCATAAAAACTTACTCATGGCATCAAGAACCCTCGACCGTTAACCTTCAACAACAAACCCTTTGGAGTTATTTATCTGTTAAGGGATAGGTTCAGACTCATGAGATATGAAGAGGTTCATAAGTTTGGGGATCAGACTCTTAAGTATGTCAGAATTCAGTTGAATGAAAAACTCAAACAACATGACAGTGGGATTAATGTGGGATAGAGTAGAAGAGATGTGAAGGAAGCACTCAAGTTCATGGCTAGGATTGATCAGAAGTTAAGGTTCAGGGATCAGATACGCAGATTGGAGAGCTTGATTGGAGCAAGGGAACTGATTCCTAACATTCTCACTTACCGCCGTCCGGATACTCCTCGAGCTTGATCATTTTGGTATAACATTATCTTTGTTTCATCATAATTTTCATCATCTATAACTATGGTTTGTGCATTAACAGTGTACAACCCGCATTTGTAATGAAAGGACCCTGAGGTACGCATCAGTGCCTCAATCCTTATATAAGGAGCGAAGGCTTCTTACCTTTGAGTAGAATTAATCAAACATTTTCTGATTTTCATAATTCTGCTCAAAAGACAAGTATTTCACAATGAGTATTCACTTGTTGAGGGGGAGCACTTGAAAAATTCATCGTTTGAAAACCAAAAGTTCTTGTTGATATCTCCCCATAAGACTCAAAAAGCATATTTTAATCAAAAGTTTATCAAAAACAACATCTCATATGCTATTTTTGAGGGGGAGAAAAGTGAAAGTGATTAAAATATGAAAGTTAAATGTTGCTTAAAAGTCAAATCTCATGCGAGCTAGACTCAGATTCACCCAGGAATTGACGAAACATAAAAGTTAGTAAACTCGAAAAGACTTATCCTCTTCAAATCTCATGCGAGCTAGACTCAGATTCACTCAGGAATTGACGAAACATAAAAGTTAGTAAACTCGAAAAGACTTATCCTCGACGGGTAATAACATCAAGTTAGTTACTAGAGCTAGTTGTCACCTAAAAGCTGACAATGGAACTCTTTAACTAGCCACGTAAGCGTGTCTCGAAAAGGATTTGTCTTAGTAGAAATGTACCGTTTCGGGAAACTTTATGTGGACTTGATCAGGCCGGGTAATAATTTCAAGCTAGTCTAACTAGTGATGTAAGCGTGTCTCGAATCGGTCTTGTTCACTGAAAGTGGATCAATTCTAAAAGTGCTTGCTCCTCCCGCATGTGCAAATTTATTTAATACTTGTGAGCACATGTGAAGGGGGAGCCCTTCAAAAGTTAACACAAAACTCTCAAAGTATTAAACCAAATGTTTGACAATTACAAACACTTTGAGAGATTTTCACAGGTTTATTGGCTATTGTCGGATAATCATGGAATTATAAGGTGATTAAGATAGGAAAAACCGTCCTATGATCCGCCAGAGCCGAAGCGATCTACCCAAGGACATCACCAATAGTTAGAATTAGAAGTCCTTAGGTATGATACGAAAAAAGGAGAAAAGAATGAAAGGGGAAAGAAGGAGTTAAAGAATTAAAAAGAAAAGTAAATAAAAGGGTGAAAAGAAATAGCCCTCCATATGTTCAACCTTAGGGCATACACCGGGTTCAATTCATATGCTACTGGTCGTTGCTAAGGTAACACCGGTATTGAAGATAAAGTCGTCATGGACCCAGTGATGCAATGCACTAAACCTTCTTAACCACTCAAGTTCTCTTAAAAGAACTTGTTTCATTCTCACGGGGAACCAGTGTAATCTATCGACTTATCTCTTAGAGATGGTTGATATTGAAGTAGGAGACCCCTCCCTAGTCTCCGCATAGGAAACCTAAGTGTGCACTTTTCGAGTCTAGAGCCATGAGATACATCAAAGATCTCTTAGGAACATTTAGTATTTCTACAACTGGTGTTCTACATCAACGGACACCAGCTGTAAATAATCGAGTCCTTCGCAGATCTTAGCAATCTGCCGAGAACGTTTATGAGAGAATTACAAATGTATTTCTCAATGATTGAATGGAAATTCCTGCCAGGGTCAACATCAAACAGCCCTGATAGCAGGTCACTTCGGTAACCCCACAAGGGTTACGCTTAGTGTTCGCGGTGGTTCTTTAGCGGTCTACAGTCGTGGAGTGATCCCCAGCGACTCACCCAGTCATTGAGCTACTTAGTAGGTCTCATAAGCTCCTTCGGGAGTATCTGATATGGAAACGGCCTGGATAAGGATTAGAAGGAGTCTTCACAATATGCTATTGACGAGCTCTAATTCCTTATCTGTAAGTACCGGTTGATTAATGCTAACTGTTTATCTGCAGGTTCATTACCTCCATGATGGTAGATTCCAGCATGCTCATACATACATCTTGAAGCAAATGAAAGCTCCCCCAAAGATCTTAGCACAACAAAGTTCAAAGAAAGATTCTACGCCAAAAATAAGAATCTACAAAGTATAGAGACTAAAGATCAAAGTGTATGCAAAGGAACTTCATGCTTTCGAAAGTCAAAGTCCTAAGATGTATGAGCATGTTGGAATGGCGGACAACCACCACAGACACAGAAGTGACGATCGGCAGACAACTTCATAACATGATCACCATCACATCAACAAAGAACGAAGTACAAAGAACGATGAAAGATTTTGCTAACTATTTTTGTGGACGTCAACTACAAAGTCAAAGTATAGAAGATGACGACGTCAAGCAACCTTTGATGACCAACACTTAGGGGGAGATTGTTGGGAATAGACTTTATTATTTCAAGTGTCGGTCATTGAATTTTGTTATAGGTTGCATTATTTAGTTAATACGTTAGTTATTTTATATGTTTTATAAAGTTTTTTGCTAAGTTTATAGGTTTGGTTAAAGTCTAAGGGCTAAGTTTGTAATATTGACAAAGTATGGTGAAGCCCTAATCCTTACCTATAAATAGTCTTGTAACACCTCATTTGAGGTGGTTGGTTCACATAGTACTATCATTAGTCTCTTATTCTCATATTAAATGTTCCTTCCACTCTCTCTCTACTTACTTTCTCTCTCTAGAAATCTTAGTGGTTATGTTGTAAAATGGTGACCTAACAAATCTAACTATCCCTATGGATGGGTCATAATTCATCTTAGAGGCTTCAACAAACGGTCTTCCAAATAATACCTGACTTAAGCAACCATCTATTACCGGACGAATATCCTCTACAATCACAAAGTCGATAATATAAGTGAAGTTTCCTACAAAGACATGTAATCCTTTCACTTTTCATACAAAGTTGCTCATCCAATTCGTGTTAGGCATCATCCTATATCCAAAGTTGCTTCTTCATTACCCAGTTATAATAGGTTCTAGTCATAATGTTTATAGGAGACCTAAGATCGATTTAAGCTTTCCACATATGCATATGCCCAGTGTTGCATGGAATGTTGATGTTAGAGGGATCACCCGTTTTGATAAGTGGTGAACCAAGGACGTATGGTGTCTCTGGGTCATCGAATAGATCCTTATGATATTCCCGTTCTTCCTTGGTGGGTAACTTATCAAATTGTTCCTCTACATTTTCTACTTCTTCTAACTTTTCTTCCTTAATATTCTCAACTTCCTTAACCTCATCCTTAGTCCTGGTTTCTTTTCCAACTTCATCCTTGTCACTTTCTTCTATATTCTTATCTATTGACTTAATGGTGACAACGTTGACAAAGTGGACGTGTTTTGATGATGAGGGGTCCTTAATTTGGATTCCGCTACTTGTGTCCCTAGTGTCCTTCGTAGGTGTAGTTAGCACTTGGTTGTTGAGGGCTTTCAACAAGTTGTCAATCTTATTGGTCATCTCCGTTTGTTGTTGGTTGAATTCGGTTTCAAACTTAGCCATGCGAGCTTCTTGAGATGCCATAAATTTGGACATCAATCCTTCAAGATTATTGGTACTACCATAGTTATTTGAAGGATTGTTGTTGAAAGTACAGTTAGAGGGTGGACCGTTTGATTGGTAACGATTAGGTGGATTGGAAGAATTGTTTTGGGGCATGTTTTGGTTTTGTTTCCACCTAAGGTTCGGGTGATTTTTTCAAGAAGGGTTGTAGGAATCACTGGAATGGTTTGGCTCGGGTTTGAAAGTGTACCACTTGTCTCCCGCTTCGTCGGTACACGAGGATGCGTAGTCCGCAAAAGCTTGTCCGGGGAGTTCCACGCAATCACGAGTGTCATGGGGACCACTACATAATTCGCATGAAGAAGTGATTTTGTTCACTTGGCTTGAAAGCTTAGGAGCTTCGTAGGATTTCATGAGAAACTTGACTTGGTCCTCAAGTTCCATGATCCTATGGTCGGGAGTGCTATAATTGTTCGAAGGCAAAGATATTGCCTTGACCATTTTGTTCAAATCTCGGGGATCATTCCAACTTTCGTTGTCATAGAGAGCAAGATATTCTATGAGTTCCCATGATTCTTCCGCACTTAGATCACATAGCTTGCCACCGGCCGATTGGTCAATGGTTCGGATATGATCATAGAAGATTTGGAATTGGAGCCAAAGATCTATACCATGATGAGGGACTTTTTGGAGTAAGTCCTTGAAACGAGTCCATGCTTCATATAGAGTTTCACCTTGACGTTGTTGGAACATCAAGATATCATTTCTAAGCTTGGTAGTTCTCCCCGGTGGGAAAAATTGAGCAAGGAAACGAGTAGTGAGATCATCCAAAGAGGTGATGGATCCCGCGGGTAAACGTTCATGCCATTGACTAGCTTGATCACGTAGAGAGAATTGGAATAGGCGTAATCGGGTCGACTCTCTAGTTGCAACATCAAGGTCTATGGAATCTACGATTTTAAGGAAATCCTTGAGATGTTGATTAGGATCTTCGGAACGAAGTCCATGGAATGCACATCCGCTTTGCACCAACCGGATGGTGTCGGATCGCAAGGGGGACACATTGGCTCCTTGAGTGATCTCAATGGTATTTCGATAGCCTTGATGGCTAGGACGGGAATACTCTCCTAAAGTTCGGGGCCTAGGAGGTTGGTTTGCTAGTGGTGGGTTTTGTGGGTGGTTTTGTTGTGCTGGGTTGATGGGATCAAAAGATATTACCACCTTCCATGATGTCGGATGGTAAATGTTACGAACAAAGAAATGAAGAAATAAGATAGAGTAAAGAAAACCTAAAAATAAAAATAAAACCTTACTAGAAAGGAATCTAGCAAGTAGACCTAATAAAATGAAATCCTAACCTAGACAATAACTATTCCCCGGGCTGCGGCGTCAAAAACTTGATACTTGGGAATTGCGCCCTCGCAACAGGTTTTACCTCTCAAGGGATCTTGAGAAGCTTACAACCCCCATTAGGCAGTGTACCTGATCGTTGTAGTATAGTATAGTGACAAGTACCTGGGGATTGATCGTTCAACTCAGGAATAGTGTCGCTAGGATTAGAAAGTCTACTAAACTAGGTCTAGAGGTAAGGGATGATTCTTTTTGTATTTTTATATTTTATGGAAAGCAAGTAAAATCTCGGGTTTTGAAGGAGTGAGCGGAATTAATTGCTAGCCAACTAACCCAATTAACTAAAGATGCAATCAAAATAAAATAAAAGAAATGAAAGTTAAACTAATTATACTAATGTGGTGGAAACAATAATGAGAAAAGTTGTGTTTACTTAGATTTCATTACTCCCTAGATATCTTTTACAGGTTGATTAGCTTGTTACAATTCCATGAATGATGGGTTAGATCCCTTAATACTAGTCGTAGGGCCATGTACAATATTCCGTAACTCTAAAAGATCCTACTTTATTCCTATGTCGAGCCGTTAGAAGCTCCTAACATGGGATCATTAGAATTCTCTTAAGCATTAAATACAACCAAAAATCGTAGTACACCTCTGATCATGTTTCTTAATACGTTCAAGCAAGTTACCAATGGAAGTCTGCCAGTTTTCTTAAGCCTAACATCGAATACAATCATCCGTAACAATTATAAACAAACAATCAACCCATAATCAACATCTAGGTTTCACTACATCTAAGCAAACACAATAAAAACCTAGCCTAGCATGTTAAAGAGAAGACAAGCGTAAGATATAATCACACAACACATAGACATATTGAATGATTTGAATAAGTACTTATCTTCAATTGAACATGGAAGAATCAAGGGGTTGAAACCCTTGAAAAAGATGTAAAATTTGTCTTAGGGTTTATGCTCTAATATCTCACACAAAGTTCCACACCTTACAATAAAAAATTGGAAAAATATATATAGACTTTGCATCCTGATGGCGTCATGTATTAGCCTCTGACGCCATCAACTCGCCACCATGATGAAATTCGTATTGCCTAGATCCACTTCTGACACCGTCATGTAGGAATGGGCTCTGGGTCGTCACATGTATTTGGACCCTGATGGCCTAGGTGACGCCGTCAGGCCAATAAGCCTAAAAACATTCTGGATCGTCACGTGTATTTTCCACTTCCACCTCTTTTGCCACTCTTGACGCCATCACTAACAAACTCTTGACGTCGTCAGGTACTGTTCCCAGCAAGGAATTTTGAGACTTTGCCGTTTTCTTCACTTTTATGCTCCAAAAACGTCCAAAATGCTTTATTTTCCAGATTTCTCCTCAAAAGTACCTAAAATGATAAAAGGAACGATTTAGGGCAATAATTGATTAAATAATCTCGAATTCGGGCTTAAATGACCCATTAAAAGCGGTACACTTTTCGCCTCACCATGATGCATATCTGAATAGGTTGGCAAAGGGACGCAAACGTGTCGCTTAGTCGTTGAAAGTAAATTCCACTCAACTTAGGCCTAGTAATATTTCGACAACGAAGAGGGTTAAGGATCATGTCATGGCTGAGCTGAATGGCGAAGTATTGAAACTTGAGATTATTATTGAGGTTACCTTTTAGTCACCAACATATATGAACAGTATGCAGTTTGTAGTTGATTAATATACGAGTTTTAAAAACTTCTCCCCTATCTTACAGGTTATTGCTCGTGACAGAGCTGACGGACTACAGGTACCTTTTTTTACAACAACTGAGTATATACTTTCAATCCACTTTTTAATGTTGTACAAATATAATTATTTCTAACACTTTGGGTTCATACTGATGGGAAGAGCAGTTTGTACTATTCCATTTATTTGGTACTGGTTGGCTAACATTTAGTACTGGTCGGTTACGCTTGGTACTGGTAGGCTAAAACTTAATACTGGTCGGTTATGTTTGGTACTGTTTGGGACTAAATTAGGTAATTCATTATCTTAGTTTACACAAAAATATCTTCAACAGAAACATAACATTTATTCACTCGATCAAATGAAAACCCTAAGTTAAATCTATATCATCTCAATTGGGTTTGCCAAGCACACATGATATTCTAAACGATGATAACCCAGAAACCTAATCAAATTTTTATCAATCCTAATGGAGATTTTGGAATATTCTAAGGCACACAACATGGTTGCTTACTTACAAAAACCAGAGGGAAGTCAAGACTTTCACCAGATAGTCGATTAATTTTTTTTACAACAACTGAGTATATACTTTCAATACACTTTTTAATGTTGTACAAATATAATTATTTAAGAGGAGAAACTTGATATTCAAGCACATTTTCCAAACAAGAGGCCTGAATTTTGTGAATCACTTAACAAAATATACCGCAAAATGATTACATTGCCTGATTGTGATGAAGAACTTGCTCAGGTAGAATACGTTATTCCAACGCATTTGTCAACCGTTGGGTTATTTGTGCGGCATATACAAACCAAAATATTTAATCCGCAATATCCTATTTCAGGAGTATCTTATTCAAGAGGAATTGAGTTTGGCGTTAGCAGAGGAAGAGAGGTTGCAGATACAACAAGATAAGATGATGGCAGAAGACAACCTAAAAAGACAGGAAGAGGCAAAGAGGTTACGATTGGAAGCAGGAAAGATGTTGAAGATGGAGGAGGAGAAGAAGCAAAAAAAAGCGTTTTTGCAATCAGAGCACTATCAAAGATATTTGGCTTGTGTACATCCGAGCAGGAGACGAAATTATTTGCAACCTGTTTTGGAATCAAACAATGCTAAACGGGTTTGGCAGAGAATAAAAAAACATGGTCCTAACGTTACTCACCTAGCTATTGCTGAATTGCTTACAAGAGTTCAACCTTGGGTTGAGGTATTGGCATGAACAAAATTTAGTTGACATTTTCTTTTGTTACCTCTTTGACCTTGTATCTTATAAAGTCATTAACGTTTGTAGGATCTATCTCGATGGTTCCATAGTGTGGAAAATGTCTGGCTTACAGATGAAATTGAAATATTCATGGGTCAACCGTCATACACTCAGGCGTGTAAATTTCCATGGTCCAATGACTACACCATTGACCAAAATTTTTGGCTACGCTTAGTTTTCTTAGACCTGTTTAGAAAAGGTTGGCTAACTAAGTAGGTGAGCATATAATTGGTATTCTAACTCATGTGTTACGTATAAAATTTGCCTCTCACCATTTCTTAAAATACCCTTTCTTTTTTAAAATTTGAAGCACATAGACTTGTAGGTTGACTACATGTGGTATGTGCGACCTAATAATGCAAACTTGGCGATGGTTAGTTGTTACTTTTTCTAGATTCTTTGTCAAAACGGCACGCCATCATTTTATGCAGATGGCCAGAGGTATCCCTATCCATGGAGTGATTTTGATCAGGTAATAGGTTTACCTCCTTACGCTTAAATACAAGGTTTATTATTCATAAATACCAACTCGGTTTATACTTCACTACTTTCATTTGGTTGGTTTGAGATTTACTGGTTATTCATGAATACCGCTGAAGCATTAGTTATATCTTTTTTATATATTGTTCTCCCTCAAACCAATGCCGGTTAAACAGTAACAACTTAAAAAATTTCCAAACGATTTCAGATTTAGTTCTGTAGGAATTATAATAAACCATATTATAAGCATGTAATTTTTGGACATACTTTTCCCGCCTAATGTATGTCCAATTTGTTTATACTCAAGGTTCATATTCCGGTCAATTAAACGGACAAACACTGGTGTCTAACCCATTTTCATATACCATCTGGCATGGTAACATTCTACGATAGCGGCGACACATATGCCTACGACAACTGTGGCTGGTATATAATTGTTAGGAAGTGCTTACAGGTATGTTGTTTGTATACACAAATCAGGTGATTAACCTTTTTATTTTCCACAACCTTGTACCAGTGTGCAACATATGCTCTTAAGTATACATTTGTAGTTAAACACATATAACATAACAAATACTCATAGCTAACCAACCACAGAAAAAAGGGAAGTATACGACTCGCCCATATGATAGCATAATACAGTAACCAACTATTATTTTTATTTATTCAGTCGGCATACAAATATGTTTACACTTAGTATGGTTGCTGGTTCTGTATCCAAGTTTGGGTGTTGCCCAATCTTGTTTTTTATTCTTATGTTGTAAATTTGTTGCAAGTTATACAATACATTCACCTTATGCACAAAAAATGCTCCTATTAGTTGCCCAATAGTTGGATTAGTTGCCCAAAAAATAAGAAAATAGTTGCACCACTTTCCATGTCCAGATATGGTAAAAGTCAACTTGCCCTGCCACAATCATTTCCTAACTTGTACTCCTTATTAAAAATGTTAGGCTTAATGTGATGCCTAATAACTTGACAAGACATTGCTTTAACAACTTGACTTTCCTCATCAATACAATATGGCTTACTTCTACTATAAGAGTCATTATTATTTATTTTTTGTTTTTTTGTTTTTTTTTTGCATATTAAAATGATCCATCTTAGACCCAACTGTATCATTTTATTAACTAAATGGGTTACATTAGATATTTTTGGGCATGTAAATCCTACTTAGAGCCAGTTATACTATAAACTTACATCGTTAATGACCAAGCGGAATAAAACTTACAAACATTTATACTTGCGATTGTTGAAACAATTACAAGATACACATAATATTTTGAAAAAAACCAAATGTCCCTGATATGTACAACTAAACCAAGGACTGTAGTAGTACAACCAAGTAAAAAATATACTCTTTATTTTATTAACTTTGTAAGTACATACAACTTTTTATACCATTGGGGCAACATTTCAACTTAGCTGGCTAGCTAACATAACTAGTTGCCTAAAGTATTTAACAAGTTGCCCAATTTTATTTCAGTTGTGTTGTGGATTAGTGGACAGGATATGACAGTCTCTAGCTCAAATTATTTCACAAATCTCATCCTCATTAATATTATTTGGCTTACTAGCAACACAAAAACTTGACAAGATACACATGGACTGCAGTAGTACATCCAAGTAAAAAACATAATCTTTATTTTATTAACTATCTAAGTACTCACAATTTTTTTAGCTTTGGGGCAATATTTCAACTTAGTTTCCCAGCTAACATAACTAGTTGCCCAAACTATTTAACAAGTTGCCCAACATTTTTTAAGTTGTGTTGTGAATTAGTGGACAGGATATGACAGTCTCTGGCCAAAATTATTTCACGTCTCTAATCTCCATTAATATTATTTGGCTTACTTGCCAACCAAAAACTTGACAAGACCCCACTGTTCACCAATTGACTATCCAAGTTTATTCACTTTGACTTCATTCAAATGTAAAAGGCATCCCGCTCTATATATAAACGTTCCATCTAGTACTACAATTTCATACAACTCACATTTACAAACACACAAGCATTCACTTGCCATATTATGGATCAACAAAACCTTTTGAAAGATCTGCTAACCTCAATGTTTAAACTAAACATTGAGAGTGACTTAGAGCTGATAAAGTCACTACATGTGGAGGTGGTAGACCTTGCCCGCCGTTGCAAGGAAAGGGGCGAGCAGATCAAACAGCTCCAGACTGTTGTTGGGTCCACTGTCACTACGCAGGCTTTAGAGTTGCTGCTTGAGATTCAAAATGAAGAGCTAGAAAAGAATAGGACTCTAATGCGATGCATCAGTGAAACTCAAATAAAAGTCCTCAAAACAATCTCATTTCTTGCAAAAATGAAGAAGATCCACTAAACCACAATTCCTGGCCTGCTATGTGCTTGCTCTTAAATTCTGTCACTATTGTCTTTTGTGTTTTGTGTTTTCATCTATGTACCTCTTGTGTTCGATGTACTTGTTTTTATTATTATAATGAAATTAAGCAAGTTTATGTTATACTCTGTTTTTTAACTACTTTACTATAGTGTTACAAAACTTGATATGAATAAATGAACCATGTAGCTCATGAATTGCGTCACAAATATCCAAAACAAACAATCTAAAAAAAAATGCAAAAAACATTCAACTGTTTATGGCAAACATTGCTAGTAAATGGTTAATCTTTAGCATCATTATTTACAAAATGTCCCATAAGATTGCCCCTCTATGTAAAATAACAAATATACAGGATCGACTTCCACTAGTTCTACACCGTGCCCAAGTTTTCGAGAAGAAAAGAATGGATTCGTCTCAATATAACATTACGTTTATGCTCGAGGACAAAGTTCCAAAACAAGCTGGTATCTTTGGTGATTGTGGTGTTTTGGTGTGTATATTTCTATATCGTTTGTCACATGGTATATCTTTGCATGTTGATGACCCTGTTGACGTTGCCATAGCGTATCATGAAAAGATGGTCCGGTTTTATTACAATCACAGATATTACCCTCTGTAACTGATTGTTTTTTTTTCTTTCATCTTATGTCTCATTATATTCTAAACTTTTTCTTATGAATATTATTTACCCTGTCATATTAGTTTACAACATTATATCATAAATTATTGTCATCACCCACATAACAAACCACTGTAAATCGTAAATACCTAAGACAATGTCAACATAACCAATATGCATACACATAACTCTGCATTCATACAACAATACAAAGAAAAGTTAAGAAAAAAAAAATTTACACTTCAAGTCACTAATACATACAACCCGCAATACCTGTACAATAGTACTTTAATACAAAATAATTCATTATTTGTAACTTGACCCTATTCAACCAAAATGTCTCCCATTTGTTACTTACAATAAAGTAGTACAATATTGTCTTTAATAGTAAATCATGTACATATACTTTAGTACTTGTTTTATCATCATGGCCTACTCTCATCTATCTCTTCCAAAGAAAGTTCTTGCAAACCCCCTAGATGAATCGGATGACATCAAACAAAGGTATGCATTTCTTTCCTTTATAAAGTAAAATGCTTATTTGCTTGCTTCATTTTTGGGTTTCAAAATACATTTATGTTTCTTGTGTACAGGTCCCCCCTCAATGATAGTAAATATGTTGTGTTTGATATTCACTATGATGGTATTTTCAACACTTTTCCAAGTTTAAAGTATGACAAAGGAAAAATAATGACAGTGCATGTATGTAAGTCCAAAAGGATGAACTTTGAGGCTCTGCTTGACAAGTTAAGCGCTAAACTTGAACAAGATATTTGACAAGTGTATTTTTGTTCTCCAAGAGTTTCTATAGAAAAAGGCTTGACTTTAGTTGAAGGTGAGTATGATATGGGAAAGATGTTTGATATGGCTGCTTCACTAAGTTTAATTGATTTGTATGTTTCCCATATACCTCAAAACCTTTCAGAGTTCTATTATTGCAACCTGACTTTTGATGCTGCTGATGTCAAAATAACACCAAATCTAGAAAAACATGAAAATCCTTTGAAAGTTGCTAGGTCTAAGTCGTGTCCTGCTCTTATTGCATGGGAGCACGAAGCACTTTCAACTCCTCCTCTAAGAACACCTCCTTCCCCTCCTCAAACGAAAGGAAGACAATTTTAATGTAAGAATCTTTTCAAGGAATTTTTGCATTCTGATTATATTGATGTTAATTTTTATTTTCCGATGAAGATTACATGCTTGGTGTCCCTGGAGTTGATGTTCCTGCGATGGATGTGGGTTGGTCTTTCTCGTCTCCGTGTGAGTGGGTAAATGATGTATGCAACTATCATTGTTCAAAATTGCCAAGTGTTGCTAATGACTGTTTTGCAAGTGAGGTTGATTTGAGAAGGCGAAAGATGGCGAGCTATTTTGGATTTCTACACAACCAGCGAGTCGTTGGAGGTCTTACAAAAACACTTAAATGGTTCCTAAGGGATGGTAGGTTGCATTCTAGGGTTCTTGTAAAGTACTTGCAACTGCGCTTCCGAGTTCAAAAATTGTTTGTTTGGCAAGCTTCTAACTAAACCGTATGCACTGATATAGTCCTTAGGAATACATCCTTTCTTTTTTGTTGAACACTTGTTTTTTTTTCCTACTTATTATTAAGGGAAAATACCACCAAAATGTACTAAACTTGTCACCATTTCCAATTCTGTATAGTGAACTTTTTTTTTTCCTAAAAAATTAACAAACTTTCATCGTTAGGCAATTCTGTGCATCGATGACGTTATACATTTGCATCGTCAGTCCATTTGACTAACGGGCGTTAATAAGTAACTTAAAATTTGGTTATCGCATCATATACTTGCATCGTTAGTCCTTTTTGAAAAAAAAAATCTAAAAAAAAATTGTTTTTAATTTGAAAAAAATTATGATGTACTATTTTGGATGGTAGGGTAAGAGTGCATGTTCAAAAAAAAAAAAAAAAAAAAAAAAAAAAAAAAAAAAAACATACAAATAAAGAAAAAGAAAAAAAATAGAAAAAGAAAAGAGAAAAAATATACGGATTACCATCCCATTTCATTCTATGTTTATCTTATGTTTTTGTTATTTATTTATTAGCTTAAGTCGAGTTTAGTCTTGGCTTAGCAACGCCATATTGTACATGTAATTAACCAAGATTATTAACTCGCCACCAGTAAAGATTGCCTATATCCAACAAAACCGTGTATTCCATATCCCTACACCTAACGTTATAACCCTTTAAAAAGACCTCTTTGATAGTTTATCCTATGTGCTTACGCCATGTGGTGGAGGTTTGATCCTTTCCCAAGCCTATGGTGTTCTATTTTGCTATGACAGGTAGTGAGAGATGTTTTCCATTTCCATATTGTAATGTATACTTTATTACACCCGAGAGATGTGAGTATCTAAACACTATTTGTGAGGTGCTAGTGTATGACCTCCGTGCTTGTCTTTGGTCTTTAGTTGAACGATTATTTGTTGTAATTACTTTTATAAAAGCGCATTTGCTTGAGGACAAGCAAATCTCAAGTGTAAGGGTATATGATGAGGCGAAAAATGATCCACTTTTAGGGGGTCATTTAAGCCCGGAATTGAATTTATTTGATCAAATATTGCACTAAATCATTCCTTTTGTGATTTTAGGTACTTTTGGAGTGAATTCTGAAAAAGGAAGCATTTTGGACGTTTTTGGAGCATAAAAGTGAAGAAAACGGCAAAGTCTTAATTTTCCTTGCTGAGAACAGTACCAGACGGCGTCACCAAGTTCTACATGACGGTGTCAAGAGTAAAACAAGAGGTGAAGTGGGATAGAGTCCATGATGATCCAGAGAGTTTTACACTAAGGGGCATGACGGCGTCACCATAGGCCGTCATGGTCCCATTACACGTGACGGCCCAGAGGAAATTTGCTCTTGATTGCGTCAGATCTGGATCTAGGCAATCCGGTATTATTATGGGCGGCGAGTTGATGGCGTCAGATTTCTCTTCTTAACGCCGTCACGTTGGAAAATCTATATATAGTTTTGTAATTTTCATTCATTAAGAGAGGACAATTTTAGGGATAAATTGGAGAAACCCTAGCACGATTTTATCAGTCTTTTCAAGGGTTTTTACCCTTTGAAACCTTTCATGTTTAATTAAGATAAGTATCTTTTAAATTCATTCAATATGTCTATGTGTTGTTTGAATATATCTTACGGTTGTCTTGATTTTAATATGATAGGCTAGATCTTTTGTGTGTTTGCTTAGATGTAGTGAAACCTAGATGTTGATTATGGGTTGATTGGCTGTTTATAGTTGTTACGGATGAATGATTTCGATGTTAGGCTTAAGAAAACTGGCAGACTTCCATAGGGTAAAATGCTTGAACGTCTTAAGAAACATGAACCAATGCGTACTAGGTTTTTATGGTTGTATTTAATGCATGAGCGAATTCTAATGATCCCATGTTAGGAGCTTCTTGCAGGCTCGACATAGGAGTGAAGTAGGAGCTTATAGAGTTGGGGAAGTACGTACGCCACCCCACGATTGGTATTAAGGAATATAACCCGTCATCCATGCAACTGTAAAAAATTATCAACCTGTAAAAGATATCTAGGGAGTAATGAAATCTAAGTAAACACAATTTTCCCATTTATTGTTCACACCACTAGTTTAATTAGCTTTAATTTACATTTTTGTTATTTTATTTTGATTGCATCTTAGTTATTGGGTTAGTTGACTAGCAACTAATTCCGCTCACTCTTTCAAAAACCCGAGATTTTAATTGCTTTCATAAAATATAAAAATACAAAAAGAATCATCCCTGACCTCTAGACTTAATTTTTAGGCTTTCTAATCCTAGCGACATTATTCCTGAGTTGAACGATCAATTCCCCGGTACTTGTCACTATACTAT
The DNA here is from genome assembly GCA_030686995.1 of Artemisia argyi. Taxonomy (NCBI): domain Eukaryota; kingdom Viridiplantae; phylum Streptophyta; class Magnoliopsida; order Asterales; family Asteraceae; genus Artemisia; species Artemisia argyi. The sequence continues at coordinate 154,359,433 of CM060701.1, read as the reverse complement.
ACTAGAACGATCAGGTACACTGCCTGGTGGGGGTTGTAAGCTTCTCGAGATCCCTTGAGAGGTAAAGCCTGGTGCAATTCCCACGCATCATGTATGACTAGACAGAAGAGGTGATTAAGCATAATTAATTGACATTGCATCAACATACATCCACAACAAACGGCCAATTGATACCGAAACAAATTTATTTGAAACACTAGATTTGCAAAAGGGAAAAAGTTACAACTGAAAGCAACTTAAGCAAGTATCACTAATCCATGGCACTACATTACTTGCCTATTAACATCCCAAACCCAACACAAACAACTGCAAATGATCCTATCAAAATGAAAAACAACCGCTCATACAACTTAAACTTTGACTTCATATCATTGAGCTCTTCTTCCATGATTGACTTGTCCAAAGCAATAGCATCAATCACCTGCTGATAGTTGACAGTATTGTTCCATCGTTTCTCTTTTTGTAACAATCCAAACAACAATTCTTGATAGTATTCACTTAGGAGATCATCATCTAAAAACTCATACACTTGAAAAAATGCGCATTTTACAAATCTTTTACCCGGATTTGTCCTTGTAGTTGAAGTCTTAACTGTGAGTCGAACACCACAGTGACAAGATTATTTGGTTTTGCCATCAATTACCCGTCTTATCACTCTATTTCGGTTATTCATATTTTAGGGTTTCAAGGTTTGAAACAATTGGGGAAATTTGGGAAAGCTGTATGTAATGGGGTATATGTATAAAAGGACAAACAAACTTTGCACGTGCTAGGCTTTTTTAGTTTATCTATCCACTTTTGGCAACAAAATTATACACCTGCATAGTCTTAATTTTATTTTGCATTAATTTTATCACTAATCCATGTTACAGTTACTTAATCTAGTTTGCATTAATTTTTTTTTTCTGTATTCATGATTTTTGTTTTTGGGTTTTTGTTTGTTTTAATTTTTTTTGTGCAGTGTAATTACTCTGGTGTTTGAGTTGTTATATATAATCGATACTCATGTTTACTTAACTTTAATCAGGAAAAAAATGAAGAAAGAAGTTGACTTTAAAGTACACGCACATGGGAAATTTGCTTTCGATCTACTACGTTATGTTGATGGGTGCGTTGGCCACGTTGTGTGTTTTAGCATACACAATGGTACTTTCACAAGGGCACGTGATCGTGTTATGAAGGACATTGAAGTTGATAAATGGACTTTGTTTTATTGTAAACCAAACATGTCACTTGCAAATGGCTTAACTTTACTAAACACTGATAATGACGTCCGTAGATTTTTTTATCACGCTGTCGCCTATGGTTCCATAAACCTGTTTATTGCGCACAAACAACAACCATTGTCAAAGTATTATTTGAAAAACATGCTTTGGCAAGAGGAGGACGCTGGCCATCGTTGCTGTTGTGCAACTCTGTTCAAAAGAATGATGATGACTAAACGTCTTGTTATCAGCAACACTGATGGTGAGATAAATGTCAATGCAAATGGTACCGGTAATGGAGGTAGTGGAACAGGGGAGGATCAATTGTTGCACGAGGTTGGTGTACAAGTTGAGAGTGTAAAAGGTAACGATAAAGGTAAATTGAAGCTGTAAGAAGATGATGTCATGGAAAGAAAGACAGTTAAGGGTATAAAGAAACATAAGGAACAACTGAATGGATCTGAATCAATCAATGAAAGCAGCTATCAAGTTGTCAAATCATACCGGAGGGTAGTGATAAATGGGCGAGCCAAAATGGTTGAAGTGCCATATCATTGATTGGTGGTTGGTACGTTTATTGACTTGCATTCATAATTTATTTTATGCAATCATTTCCAGTAACACAATTGCTTAAATTATATCTTAAGAGCACAAACACACACTTTATTACATAGTTTAGTACTGATGTTTATTACACACCGAACGTCCCACACTTGTTATTCTTACTTAAACAATACATAATATTAACTAGGAAGTGAGTGCATCCATTTAAATCTAGTGTCTATCATTCTAGCACACCGATCAAAGATAAGGGGACTTTACTATAAAAAGTCGGCTGGAGTAGCGAAATCTGATAGGAAAGTAATGTCCGGCTGGGATGAGTTTGGTTGTTCCTCTGGTTGACTAAAATTGGGTGCCTCTGCCGCATTGGTGTTATTTTGATTAGATGAACCCTCCACCACACGAGCCTTTTTACTAGGATCGGCTGGTGCTTTGGTAACAGCCCTTTTGGAGCATACTTTCTATGAAATAAAGAAAGACATTAGATGACAAAAAAGCACAACAAATTACTTTTGTCATAATAATTCGAATTTCAACCTTCTCTTTCACTATGATTGCATTACACGTAAGGCGGTTATGTCCTGCTCCTCCACACCTTCCACAACAGTTCCTTGTAGGCACCTCCCCTTGAGATGGAATTTTTGTTTCTTTTTTTGGTCTACCTGCTGCCGCTTTGTTGCAAGAGGGAGGGATACAGGTTGGATGTCGTCTGGAGTGTCCCACACCGTTACGTCTTTTAAAGGATAAATGATGTCTTTGTATGTTCCTTTAAGTGTTGTATTATAAAACCATGCTTTAGCTAGTTTCTTGACACTAGTAAGCCTAGCAAATCTACCAACAGCACAGACATGTCCACACGGTAAGCTCGAAAGCTGCCATTGGCGACAAGTGCACTGACCCTGTTCCAAGTCAACAATATGACGTTTCTTCGTGTCGCGTACTTCATAGACTCTGCCCTTCTCAATCCCCAAAAACTTCCAGTTTGCACTTTTGGCCATTCTGGCATTGACTTTCGCGGTCGCCCATTCAGAAAGATCGTCATCTGGGGCATCTAACAGTAGAAAATAAATTATGATTATTGACTAGTACCTCGTAATTCTACAGTAAACTTGATAAGAAATTGGATCATTTATTACCTGCGTGTTTTGCTCGGCGGTGGTAATACCAGTTCTGAAGAAGAGCTCTGAGCCATTCAATCAGCGTCGTGATTGGGCAGTGGCGCACAAGCTTCGTCAAAGCATTTATGGATTCAACACTGCTTGATGTTAAGTAATTGTATCTCTGCCCAAGGCAATGTGCCCTTGACCATTTCTCGACCCCTGCTTCAACAAGTTTTTTGTAAGCCTGCGGTCTTACCAAACGAATATCTGACATTAGCTTTTCAAAAGCATCCGTTGTGTATGCTTTGCATGTCTTTCAGTATAAACATTTCAGTGTCTCGTTGTGCATCTTTGTATTTAACATCAAATGGCGACAACAATAGCCGTGAAATGCATTCGGGAATACAGCGTTACATGCAGCGGTTATTCCATAATGTCTGTCAGATATGATTGCCAAATTAGGAACGTCCCCTATGCATTCTTTGAGTTTCGTCATAAACCAAGTCCATGATTCAACACTCTCGCTAGCAATCGGTAGAATCTGATTGTTTCGGTCTATTCCCACAGCAACCATATTTGTTCCTTGGTATAGCCCTTTTAGATGTGCCGCATCAATTATGATAAGAGGCCGCAGATTGCACAGGAAACTCTTAATCTGTGAAATAGAATGTAACAAATACAATGGTACATCAAGTTGAAAACCTTTAATCAGAATATCAAATAAATTTGCATTTGATATGCATTTAGTTTATTGTTAAACTAATAAAAATTTATTTGTTTGTTGTTTGACATGGCAGGTGCGGTATGCACGTAAGATGGATTTGTTTATTTTGGCTATATGATGTCATAACCAATTAAGTAAAATGGCATAATTAAATTAATTGGTTTGTAGTATATAATAAAACACTTTATAAGTATCTATAAACAAGTATGTATGTTGAACCTTATGTACCTGTATACGGAGGTACATGTTTTTATGTGACTATGAATATGGAATATGACTATGGTGTATAACGTATGCTATGCCTAGTTCCTACTGCTAATTTAGATTAAGGTTGTGTTTTTTATTAACTATGGGTTTTCCTTCTATGTTTATACCGCTATAGTAATGTATGGCATGATATTAAAAGTAAGTAATTTAATAAAACCCTTATGAACAAATTTGATTTCCAACTAACCAAACAGGATAAAAAAAAGGTAATAACACGCTTACCGCAACACCGAATCTGATAAATAGGTTCTTAAAACGGCTGGCATTGTCGGTCTCTATGTATGTAACTATGTCCCTGTTTGCCACCTTTAGGTTATGACAATATAAGGGCAGCTGCTCAAATGAGGCCCTTGGGTAGTGATTGGCTCCAAACGTTCAACTAAAATCAACCACAGGTGTGGTCAATATAGTCAAACTGCTTAGAGTCAATCTCCGTGGAAGTATAGGGGTTTCCCCGGGTCGTTATGTCCCGACGAGGTGTGATGGTAATAAAAACGGGTTTGTGATCGGGTGAATTTGGACAGAAAAGGGGCATGAATGATTACACTACTGAAATGTACAAGGAAATAGCTTAAATAAGCTATATTAACAAGATTGTGAAATCAGAAAAACCAGAAATGTTTTAAACCTAAAAGCCAGAAACGTTTTAAACCTAAAAACAAGAAACGTTTTAAATAAGCTATACTTTAAGGTAAAAGGAAATTAAGAAAAATATAAAAATACAAGTTACTTAAAAAAGAATCTAAAAAGGTAAATTAAAAAGATAAATAATATTAAATAGAAACTATCACTTAATTTAAAATTGGATTTTTTTTTCTGTATTTTCTTTTTGAAAACTAATTTACAACTAAAATCAAGAAACTTTTGTAAAAACAACTAGCTTGGAACTCAATAATAAGCACTTTGAGTGCTTATTTCCTAGGCAGTTGACTTTTGGTCAAACAAGCTTAGGAAAAGCTTTAAATAAGCTGCCAAGACATAGCCAGGGGTGGATTAAAGTGGATCATGTTTGATGAGTGGGAAATAAGCCAAAACTATTAACTAAAACCCCTGACTAAGCCAATAAGCTAGAATAAGCACTTCGAATCCTTGACCCCCAAATAGTTGGACTGTTCTGACTTGTAGGCCAAATTCAGGAGGGGGCAAGGGTACCTTTGCTCAAAAATTTTATTGAACTAGCTAGAGGGCCAGGTGAGGAGTTTAGAAAAACAAAAATCACTAAGTGGGGCCCACTTATGAGGTCCGTGTGACCTCTACAAGTTGAGACAGTTGGGTGAGCTGGAGGTGCAGGGGAGGTTACTTCCCCTGCAGGTGAGTTTGGACAATTGTGGGACCCACAGAAAAAATCACAAAATTGAAGTGACAATGGGACTTCAAAGTTGAGCTGATATACTACCATTTTTGAAAAGCATAAGGTCTAATACCACATACAAAAATCAAAACAATTCTTTGGATTTTTACCTTTTCTATCTATGGTAAACTTTTGATTTTTGAAGAAAACACAAAAGGTTGACATTGTTGAGATTCTAAGGGGTACTAATGAATAAAGAAGTTATAATAAGACTAATTGAGCCTAAAATAAGCTGAGTGATCAAATTCTAAACCTAAATTGTGATTGTACTATTCCTAATCCATAACAATTAAGAATTTGAAAGGCATTTGAAGTGGATTTTGACTTTTGGTCACAAAGGACCTGAGTTCATTAGTCAATAAGGTCTGAGTGAGGCTAAGGAAGCATTTTGAACCAGAGACAACCATATAAACACCTTGAGCACAGAGACACAACCTCATCCAAACACCCCTTTGGCCTTGACTGTTTTTGCATTTTCAAAGGGTTAAGACTAGTTAAGCTATCCTATCCAACCTAAATGAACATTTATGCTATATCAGCTATATAAAAGCTGAAATGGCAATGAATCTAGCACAATATAAGTAATAACTAAATTAAACTAAAATGGCTTAAATAATGCAACAGTGAGCAATAATGAACAAAAGCAAATGAAATTCAACAAACAAACAATGAGCTAACTCTAATACAGCAAATAAGCTTCACTGAACACTGATAAGCATCAATTAAGCTAATCTACAGTACCATACCAAAAATGGAGAAATGGACTTACAATTGTGTCCAACTGAGAATCAATTAACCAAGGGACCAAACTACAACCAATTGCCTCCCCTGAGGTTACTAAACCATAAGAATCCAAAATCAACCTTCCTCACAGCTTCTTTTTCATTATACACAGATTTTTGAATCATTTTTCATGAATTTTTTTGAATTATTTAGGATTTTGAAACTAAAACTGATTTCAATGTTTAAAAAGCTTATAAAAGCTTACTAAGGACTAATTTGAGCTTAAAGATTCAATAACCAACAATATTTAACAACATTAACTGGAATTGAAATTTTCAAATGGAAAATAGGTACAAACTGACAATAGACTGGAAACTGAAATTTATGACTGAAATAAGTTTACATTACATTAAAAAAATATTAAGAGTACACTTAGGAAGCTAAAAATACACTGGAATTGGATGATTAAGCTAATTCGACATACTACACTACAAGGATAAACTATTCTACACTAACTACTTGTCTTCTCTCTCTCTCTTTTTTGACTTATATAAGCCCTGCAGGCCTTCTCTTTCCTTCCCACCACCTTTTAGAGCCGTAGGATGTGCACATTTGATCTTAGCCGTTTAAGCACGTTTTGGCGAGAAAGTCCACATTGGCAGTTTTAGTGGTTTAGGTGAGGTTATTTAATGAGGAGGGGTGGGTTGGTTTGGTAGGTGAGTGATATTAATTGAGGTTGGTAGTATTGGTGGAAAGGTGAGAGGAGGGGGGAGACAGTGAAGCAGAAAAACGGGGGGAAGGGGATGGTGTACAGTGGAAATGGTTGGGGTGTTGACTGACGTTTGACCCTGGGTGGTAATAAACGGGTGGGAGGTTTGGGCCTGGTTTGGTGGGCTTGGGATTTTGGCTGGGTTATGTTATGTTTGGATTTGGTTTGGTATTTGTTTGTTTATTAAGCTTAGGAATCACAAGGACCATATATGTAATTTCTGAAACATGAGGGGCTGAATTTGCCCACTTTCCAAAATGTAATCCCAAGGGTCATTCTTGCCACACTTCAATGATACAAGGACCTTTGAATTTTATTTTCCAAAATTTAAACACCTAGGGACTAAATCTGCCAAAATTCAAACTTGAGGGACCAAAATTGTAAATCTTTAAAAATTTATACCTAAGGACCATTTTTGATAAATTTTGACTTTTAAAGGACTTGGGTTGATTTTTCATTCAAAATAAATGCTCATGGACTATTTTTGACAAGTTTTGAAACTTAGGGGACTGAAACTGCCATTTTTGCAAACTTAGATGGTTTTTCATTTGTTTTTGCTCATTTTGAATTTAAAACACATAAAACACAATCCCTGGGATATTTTTAGTATTTTGATGCCTTTTTGATTGTTTTTGTATGTTTTGCAGTTCAGATTTGATCAAAAATGATGAGTGTTTGAGCACTCATCAATCCCCTACTCTAAAATATTGCTAGTCCCTAGCAATCTTTTGTGAAAATTTAATGGATTTATGTCTCTTTACCAAAAGTCATTACTTCTGGAGTAGCCAAATGTTTCAGTTCAAGTAAGAACTATGGTACACTGACAACCATGTGATTTTGAGCAAACCACCAGTTGTCAACGGATTTAATTTGTCTTTACCAGAAGCCGTTTGCTTCTGGACTAGCCAACTCTTGATGGACACAGTCAACATCTTGGTGAGTTGATTACCAATTATGGCTTTCCACTGCCTTTACCACAAGCCATAATCTTGCGGGCTAGCCAACTCGTTTACTTTTTAGGATATGGTGAGTTGAACACCATACAATTTTGGGCAAATTGTAAACCGTAAATGGATTTGAGTTATCTTTACCAAGAGCCGTTTCCTCCTGGATTAGCCAATCCCTTTTTCGGTTAGACATGGCGGACTGATAACCACAAAAATTTTGAAATAAAGTGAAAAAAATTTAAAAATTTTGGCCAAAAACGGGGGTATTAGAAGGTAAAATGTGATTAAATTCGCAAGAATTTCCCCCCCACACTTAGAATTGAATATTGTCCTCAATATTCAAAGTCCCGACTATTATGCCGACTCTTTGAATGTAAAAAGGCAACATTACAATCTAAATGTGGAAACACCATCTTTCACTTTATTTCTATACATACATTTTTTATTTTTTTATTTTTTTAGAGATATTTATACGTGGTAACAACGGCAGGGGCAACGCCCCCATACTTAGGGTGAAAAACCCATATGCGTGCTACTGTTTTTGTTTACCGAGTTTCTAGCTTAAATCGACCCCGAATTCATTTGTTCTTGCGGAAGCAAGATGTGGAAGAGACAATCTCAATCGGACTTTCATTCAAGATGTTTGGATAAACATTTGAAGCACGTGAAAGTTCCACACCGATGAGATATACAGAGAGAGACTCCGGATCAAAAGAATGATACATGAAAATGGTGTCTTCACTCCCGAATGAGTGAAGAAGAGAGGACGTCACGGGATAGGTGAAGAAAACGAAGAAAACCATGATGAAAATCATGATTAACTCGTCATCACCCACGGGAGAATCCATAATTTCTAGATTATGAATCTCATCATTTAAGCTCTTGAGATCAAGACATATCCCGGGTGTGTCATGATCAAAGTGGAAGTTATCATACTCCGGTGGAGATATGATACGAGTGAGTTCACCAGAAAACTCTTCGTGAAGAGAATCAATCACAAGATGTGAATCTGTGAACTCATGTTCCGGAGTAGACTCATCACTGTCCTCAATCTGAGTATCAAAGAGTGGATTCTCATAAATCAAAGTAAATTCAGATTCGATTTCTCCTGGATCGGCTTCAAAGTCAACGAGATCATCGTCACTTCCCGTTGGAAGTGGATTGATGTGAGTGAGTTCATCGGCGAACTCCTCAAGAAGATGATCAGCATCAGAATGTGGAACTGATGCCACAACATACTCGATGTCTCCATAAGATGCACAATCTTTGCTACAATAATAGAAAGTCTCAAATTGATCTTTTGGACACTCAAGAGGGGAAGGTAAATCACACATATGATCAAAAGTTCCCTATGACTCTCTTGGGATTGGGACAAGGTTCTCAACACTAGACTTTATGAATTTGTCCGATTCCTTTTCAGGAACAGTGCTAAGATGCTCATTCCCCATGTTCAAAGAGTGAGTGTGAACTTCGGGTGTGATAACAGACTGAGGGAGTTGAGAGGAGCTAGCATTCATGGATTGTACGAGTTCCATTTGATCTTCTGCTAGTAATTTCTCCGTCACATTATTTTCTCCCTGATTTTCCATGGAAGGAATTGTAAATGATGAGCTAGATGAAGCTTTATAAAATTGAAGGATATTATCCTCATTATCACTATGATCAGCATCTAGAAGAGCAGCTTTGCGAAATTTGGCACGTGTTATAGCTGCTTGTTTTTCGACAAGTAATTCCTCCATACTCTTTTTGTTTCTAGCCTCTCGTTCTTCAGCAAGTAATTCTGCCATAGATTTCTCACGAGAGTTTTGAAACGACGTTGTAGCCAACTCCTCCTTAAGTTCTTGCAATATTTCAAGAGCCTCTAGTAAAAGGTCTTGCTGAATTTGAGGAGTTGCATGGGTCATTTGGTATTTTGGAGGTGGGTCATGATATGGATAGTCGTAATTGTTACAAGGAAATGGATTCCTTGTTTAACAATCTGAGCTATAGTGAGGACCTCCACAATACTCACAACAGTAAAAATGATGTGGCTGTGAGTTGTATGTGCTAGAGTCATAATCGTTATCAGGAAACTGCTCATAGACAAGCGTGTTTCCCGATTGACAATCAGAGATGTAGTGTGAACCACCACAGTATTCACAACAGTTAAACTGCTGAGTCTCATAGTGTGGTAGCTGATGGAATAAATCAGTTGTGTCATGGTAGTAATAGGGATCCTGGTTATAGACAGACCCGTTTCCTGATTCTACCATGCCACAACTAGGGCAATTACCACCATTATAAGAACTACCACACCATTGGCAAATAATAAGGTGTGGATGAGACATAGAAAGAATCAAATGGTCTTGGAGGGTAAGAAATGAAGAATCAAAAAGGTAGGAGGGTAAAGATGATTTTTTTTGGAATTTTGTAAAGACATTTTATATACAAATAAGAAAGAAAATCTTTTTGGGTTTTTGTGTTCGTTGAAAACTGATTTTAAAATGTTTTCAGGAACAGTTTTGTTTTTATATGATAATATACACAAGGATGGTAAATTTACAAAGAAGTAAATTCCAAAATCACTACTCTGCAAAACCGTTTAGAATAATGCGCACAACCTCCCCGGCAGCGGCGCCAAAATTTTGATTGGCTCCAAACGGTCAACTAAAATCAACCACAGGTGTGGTCAATATAGTCAAATTGCTTAGAGTCAATCTCCGTGGAAGTATAGGGGTTTCCCCGGGTCGTTATGTCCCGACGAGGTGTGATGGTAATAAAAACGGGTTTGTGATCAGGTGAATTTGGACAGAAAAGGGGTGTGAATGATTATACTACTGAAATGTACAAGGAAATAGCTTAAATAAGCTATATTAACAAGATTGTGATATCAGAAGAACCAAAAACGTTTTAAACCTAAAAACGTGTACGTTTAGTTTAAATTTACGTGAACGTACAAAATAAAAAGTGAAAACTGAAATCTGAAAACCCTCAGGGGGTGAAAATGACTTTTTTACAAACCTAAGGATGAAAGAAAATTTTTAGAAAAAGAAAATAAATTTTTACACTAATTACTTATTTATTATTAATTAAATACTATTTAATACTAATTATTAATATTTAAATAACTTAAATAGAATATAATATTATTTTAATACTAGAAAAATAAAAATTGAATTTCTAAAATTATAAAATAACTAAAAAAAATTAAAATTAAAAGTATATCTTTTTTGTCTTTTTGTGATTTTTATATTAATTAATTACTAATTATATTTAATTAAACTAATTAACTAATTTTAAATTACTAATAATACTTAAATGACTTAGAAAATTATAGAAAAATTTGTAAATCTAATTAACCATCACAGGAATCCTAAAAAATTATAAAAAGTTTGTTTAATATGTTTTCAAACTATTTTACTAATTATTGAACTAAATATTAATTAATTACTAATTAAACTAATTAAATTCTAAAAAATAGAAAATGAACAGTAGAAATTCTAGAAAAATTCCTAAAATTATTTTATAGCATATAAAAGCTAGGAAAAATATAAAAACTAGGTATTAGTTTATAAAAACTAACTATGCTATTTAATACTTAAATATTAATTAATTATTAATAAAACTAATATTAAATCTAATAAATACCAAATGACAATATGAGGTCTGTGTGACCTCTACAAGTTGAGACAGTTGGGTGAGCTGGAGGTGCAGGGGAGGTTACTTCCCCTGCAGGTGTGTTTGGGCAATTGTGGGACCCACAGAAAAAATCATAAAATTAAAGTGACAATGGGACTTCAAAGTTGAGCTGATATACTACCATTTTTGAAAAGCACAAGGTCTAATACCACATACAAAAATCAAAACAATTCTTTGGATTTTTACCTTTTCTATCTATGGTAAACTTTTGACTTTTGAAGAAAACACTAAAGGTTGACTTTGTTGAGATTCTAAGGGGTACTACTGAATAAATAAGTTATAATAAGACTAATTGAGCCTAAAAGAAGCTGAGTGATCAAGTTCTAAACCTAAATGGTGATTGTACTATTCCTAATCCATAACAGTGAAGAATTTGAAGGGCATTTCAAGTGGATTTTGACTTTTGGTCACAAAGGACCTGAGTTCATTGGTCAATAAGGTCTGAGTGAGGCTAAGGAAGCATTTTGAACCAGAGAAAACCGTATAAACACCCCTGAGCACAGAGACACAGCCTCATCCAAACACCCCTTTAGCATTGACTGTGTTTGCATTTTCAAAGGGTTAAGACTAGTTAAGCTATCCTATCCAACCTACATGAACATTTATGCTATATCAACTATATAAAAGCTGAAATGGCAATGAATCTAGCACAATATAAGCTATAACTAAATTAAACTAAAATGGCTTAAATAATGCAATAGTGAGCAATAATGAACAAAAGCAAATGAAATTCATCAAACAAACAATGAGCTAACTCTAATACAGCAAATATGCTTCACTGAACACTGATAAGCATCAATTAAGCTAATCTACAGTACCATACCAAAAATGGAGAAATGGACTTACAATTGTATCCAACTAAGAATCAAATAACCAAGGGACCAAACCACAACTAATTGCCTCCCCTGAGGTTACTAAACCATAAGAACCTAAAATCAACCTTCCTCATTGCTTCTTTTTCATTATACACTGATTTTTGATTTTTGAAACATTTTTCATGATTTTTTTTGAATTATTTAGGATTTTGAAACTAAAACTGATTTCGATGCTTAAAAAGCTTATAAAAGCTTACTGAGAACTAATTTAAGCTTAAAGATTCAAGAACTAACAATATTTAACAACATTAACTGGATTTGAAATTTTCAAATGGAAAATTGGTACAAACTGACAATAGACTGGAAACTGAAGTTTATGACTGAAGTAAGTTCACATTACATTAAAAATATATTAAGAGTACACTTAGGAAGCTAAAAATACATTGGAATTGGATGATTAAGCTAATTCGACATACTACACTACAAGGATAAACTATTCAACACTACCTACTTGTCTTCTCTCTCTCTTTTTTGACTTATATAAGCCCTGCAGACCTTCTCTTTCCTTCCCACAAAGCCGTAGGATGTGCACATTTGATCTTAGCCGTTTAAGCAAGTTTTGGCAGGAAAGTCCACATTGGCAGTTTTAGTGGTTTTGGTTAGGTTTTTTAATGAGGAGGGGGTGGGTTGGTTTAGTAGGTGAGTGATATTAATTGAGGTTGGTAGTATTGGAGGAAAGGTGAGAGGAGGGGGAGACAGTGAAGCAGAAAAACGGGGGGAAAGGGATGGTGTACAGTGGAAATGGTTGGGGTGTTGACTGAGGTTTGACTTTGGGTGGTAATAAACGGGTGGGAGGTTTGGGCCTGGTTTGGTTGGCCTGGGATTTTGGCTGGGTTATGTTATGTTTGGATTTGGTTTAGTATTTGTTTGTTTATTAAGCTTAGGAATCACAAGGACCATATGTGTAATTTCTGAAACATGAGGGGCTGAATTTGCCCACTTTCCAACATATAATCCCAAGGGTCATTCTTGCCACACTTCAATGATACAAGGACCTTTGAATTTTATTTTCCAAAATTTAAATACCCAGTGACTAAATCTGCCAAAATTTAAACTTGAGGGACTAAAATTGTAAATCTTTAAAACTTTTTACCCAAGGACCATTTTTGAGAAATTTTGACTTTTAAAGGACTTGGGTTGATTTTTCATTCAAAATAAATGCTCAGGGACTATTTTTGACAAGTTTTGAAACTTGGGAGACTGAAACTGCCATTTTTGCAAACTTTGATGGTTTTTCATTTGTTTTTGCTCATTTTGCATTTAAAACACATAAAACACAATCCCTGGGATATTTTCACAATTTTGATGCCCTTTTGATTGTTTTTGTATGTTTTGCAGTTCAAATTTGATCAAAAATGATGAGTGTTTGAGCACTCATCAGGTATCCCTGATTTGATTCCAGTGCCAAATGTCTGCCTCTCCAAGCTCGTTTGCATGAAACGTCAATATTCATATCCAAATTCAGATCATGTACGATGTCCTTCGGCCTATACACTCTTGTCGGATCTGCGAGCTTTGGGGATATTATTCTTGCCATTGTTTTTGCATATGCATTTCGGTGATTTGGATTGAATAAGATTTTTGAACATAAATGGTTGTCGTTTACTGATGTGACTTTAAATTGGCTAGTATCCCCAACACTACGACAGTATATGTGCCACTTACATTATGGTTGGCTACAATTGACATTGTATCTAGTCGGGTTCGATCTGATAACACAAAATTGATACCCTTCTTTTAAACATTTCACACTTATATCATAGATGCAAGTTTCCTTATCGTCAAACAGATCATTAACCTTTGCACCACCTTTTTTGTCACTATAGTGAAAAGTGGGTGAGTGTGGTGGGAGTGGGATATAGTTAAGATTAGTGAGTGAGCAATTGGTTTTTTTGGAGTAAATTGACTACAGGGGTATGCGAAGAGTGGTTGCCGAGTAATGTATGCACATGAAACGGCGTTTCCAAAGCAAGAGTTTTGAAAATGCCGGCATCGTCTTCGTTATGTAGGGTGATTTTGGTTTCACATATGTTGTACGATAAAATGATTGAGATTGCATCGTTCAAATTCAACTTTTTCCACACATACTTGAAAAGATTGCCAAAGTTAATGTCAGTGGGAAGTAAAACGGCAATCAAAACCTGTTCATACCGTATAAACACCTTGAACTTATCGGCTTTACAAGAATCCATTTGCTTATAACCAATTACTTGTTTTACTTTTGTTTTTGGGTTGATTTGAATTTTGAGTATCTTTTTTGTCTGGGTTTTGCTGGTTGTGTTGTAAATGGTGAAGAGGTATATAAAGAATAGAAAGTTGCCCAAAGTACAACTGTAAATGGTGAAGACTTACATAACAACATATAGTTTCCCATATAACGTATAGTTGCCCAAAGGAAATATAGTTGCCCAAAGTATAGTATTCGGTTGCCCAAAAAAATAAACCCCAGTGGTTGGGACCCATATCCAAATAGATGTAAATTTCCCATAAGTTTCATGCCTTTCATGTATGTACATATCCAGAAAGACGAAAGTACTTTAAATTATTTTAATATATACATTATTGATTTACATTTGTAAATATTGGTTACCATTACAATGGTTCACAAATTGCAGTTATAGAACATCAATATATGGCTTTGTCATTATCAAATTAAACAAACCATATGTTGGAGTATTACAACAAAAGTAACAAAAAAGTTTGTTTATCTTTTGAATGAAGTCCATTTCTGTATCTAGTCCATTTTTACTAATCTTGGCGGGTTCATTTTTTATTTGATGCTTAAGCGTCCCAAAAATACAAAAAATATATAACCGCTACCGTTATATAATTAACTTAAGAGATGTCTCGATGTAGTAGGGGTGTTAATATGCACAGTTTATTGGTTCATGTGTTTCTGTAATGGTTCATGGAAAATGCAATGTATAGCACTTATGATAATGGAAATATAATAGTCCCAAACCAGATTGAATTTCCATATGATTAAAAGACTCAGAAACAGTTAATACAACAAGTATACAACTTGATCGAAACATGAAAACATGACCCACAACCAACATTAAGTATGGCTGCCATAACTTAAAAAAAAATAAATAAATAAATAAATAAATAAATAAATAAAACAGTTCAACAAAACGTGAGTTAACTAAAACTCATATGTAATTCCTTAGCATCTTCATGATCATGGACTTCTCAGTGGCACGTCGGATACTTGTATTGCGCCTTTCAATCAAAAAATCAATTTCATTAAAATCATCACGTTCCGCCAACATGAGTGACTCCAAAGGTTCAAAAAACTCCCGATGGTAACAGAGATTTTGAAGTTCCAGTATGATCACATGCCTATGCTCAACATGGATTTGTATTTCATGGATCATCTTCCCATAGTCTTTATCATCACCTATGTTAGCCTCTCTCTCTCTCTCTCTCTCTCTCTCTCTCTCTCTCTCTCTCTCTCTCTCTCTCTCTCTCTCTCTCTCTCTTTCTATCTAACAGAGCATGGAGCATCCAATTCATTTGCCTCGCACCCTTCTGGTGCCTCAGTTGTTCGTAAATTGGTAACTTTGACTCCATGGATTTACAAACCAAAGTATGGTTGAAGAAGTATAAGGGACAGTTAATATTGTACAAATTGATGAGTAAACAAACTAATGTTCTATATAGAACAACCCTAGTTTATTATTTAAAAAAAAAGCAAAAGTAACTATTACACTGACCATAAATAGTGCTGTAATTTGAGCCACAAAAACTGGTTGCCCAAAAATGCTAACTAGTTGCTCAAATTACATCGGGTCAGGTTGCACAAAGTACAACCCATAAATGGTGTTGTCAGTTGTTCAGAAGAATATATGCTGCTTGTGTTTAAAGTAGAAACAGTAAATGGTGCTACTACTTACAAAAGGTTGCCTAAAGTACACAAATAGTTGCCCAAAACGATATAGAATTGCCATGTGTGTAAATATTGCTTCAAAAACAAATGGATTTGCATAAACTAAAAACAAAAAGTGTCTTTCAAAGTGTCAAAGAGTTTTTTACCAAAGCAAATGTCGGATTTCTCAACTCATAGTATAAGTGACTACAATCATTGTAAAGGTCCATGCCCAACTTTTAAACCCCCTACATTTAGTAGTATGTTGCTGTTTATGCGCATAAAGTTTTTCTACCTTATCATTCTACCCGTAAATGATAATAAACTGCCAAAATAAATAAATTCTTAAAGCTAATAAACGATTAATACTTAAAACATAAACCACTGTTCATCAGTTGTTTGCATTCATAGAAATATTTTACGTCCACATGATTGCCATTCAAATAAAAAAAGAGATAAGTACATACATCAAAACACAAAAGAAAATGACCAAAAGATCCTAATCTACGTCACCCTCTTCAGCTTGTTCAATCCTCTCAAAAAACTTATCCTTCTCCTCCATGCTTTGATGAGACAGTAGCAGTAATTGAGCCAACAGATCAAGTTTCCAGTGATCCTTCATCTGTATTTCCATAAGGAAATCTTGAGCTGTTGCAGCCACAACATTGAAATGAGTAAATGAGGTAGCTGCCCCAGTTAGTGTTTGCTCCTTTTTTTCAATAACTGCCCTCAATTGGCTACTCTCCTCCCCTATACGAGCGATAAAACTTTGCTCTTCTGCTTTGTCATGAGTTATCAGCAGCTTGAAGGCATCGGCAAGCTTACCAGATTCAGTTGCATCTTTCAATTCATTAAGATTTGGTGTGGCTGCCATGTTTAAATAAGGGTGAATACGTTGATAGTTGTGTGTTAGATATAGGGTTTTAAATGTTAGACTTTTGATAAGTAATGTAATCGTATATATAATTAAAATTTGTGGTTGTAATAATTATGATTACCAAATACGTGGTATAAACCCTCATAGTTGTGTATTGGAACACCTTTCGACATGGTTGCATTCAATTGATTGAAATATGTATAATTACATTTTGCTATTCCCAACAGAATTTATTATACTCTAATTAATCCCTTTCAATGTGCAAAAAGGGTGGAAAAACATAGATTTTTGCCTTAGAACTATGTTTCAACTTAGCAACCGCAATGGAGAGGTTTTTACATGACTTTTTAACTATTTACAAAAGCTATTAGATGACTTGATGCATTGGAGCAAAAACTTTGCATATGACTTTTGGGTGAATGACTTGAAGTCCACCAAGCTTTTGATGCAAAAGCTTTGGAAAGAAAAATCACCAATTGTGCACTACATCATCTGATTTTCATTAAATGGTTACTTGTAGAAAAGCTTTTAAAAAGCTTTGTTGCATTGGAGTAGTTTTGTACAAAGACTTTTTGAAACATGAAATTTATTGAGGTATTAATGAGATTTTCATGCTTAAGAGGCAAAAAGTCATGAAAGACTTTTATTGTTGATACTCGCTTAGATTTGGTATGATGGATTTTGTACTTGGTGTGGCATTATTTGTGTTACATGGATTGTGTAGTTGGTGTGGCATTATGTTTGTTACACTGTTGCAAACATACATAAATAATGGTTGCACAGGTATACAAATATGAGTTGCCCAACGTAATTTGAATAATGGTTGCACAGGTATACGAATATTAGTTGCCTAAAGTACTTTGAATAAATTATGTGGTGAAAGCATTGATATACCATGGCAATAAGTGTTTCACATAACATACTTGCGTTTACTCCATGAGTAAAAGTTTCCAATGAACGTTTGCATTTCTTTGAATCATTATTTAAAGATGGTGAAGCCATAGAATTTGGAAACAAACAAATTAAAGTATAAAATGCAAAAGATGAAAGATCGTGGTTTTTATTGGCACACAAGAGTTAGAATGATTTATAAAAGAAATCTAAGGATAACTAACATTTCCAGTTTATATTAACCACATGTTAAGGATAACTAACGGTTTGTAAACTATATTTACGGCTTCTACAAAATATCTGTGATTAGTTATATGGAGACAACCAACTTTTATGAAATAATGCATAGCGCAACAAATGGAGTGGGTTGTTATCATAGGGAAACCAACAATTATAGTTAGTTAACCAAATAGTCTATAAGAGTAGTGCACATTAAGTTAAAATGTACAACAAAAAACAATATCGTACATAGTAAATTGGTGGGGTGAAAATACGTTAAAAACAAAAAACACGTATGACATTATATAGCCATTAACCATCCATTACATAATTATTTAAATAGAAAACATAAACATAATGCAAAAAAGCACAATAATCTATGACATATCATAGTCTGCTTCACACAAATCCATCATATTTGATTGAACTTCTAGCTGCTTAACACCATTTAAATTGTCATCTTATAGCTGGGTCAAACGAGACAACTTCAGCTCCAATGTAGCCTAATTTTGTTTAAAATAGTAAACAACATCCATGTCACACCCCGCTAAAGTGGAAACACGAGGTGTAACTGGAAAGGGAACACAAGCATAAGATAATAGAACATACCATCATTTAAGATTTAAAGGAAAGAGTACATCATTACAATATTTTTGTAGTCAACATCGGCGATTAAATATAAAGTTTGGTTTCCAAAAGATGCTGTTTTAGTACATAATGATCAGTAGTGACATGTGAAAACTTCATTATGCAAAGACCTTGAAGAAAAGCTTACTGACGATCACCTGAAATGCATGAGAGGAAACGGGCCAACTATGAAAATAGTTGGTGAATACACACGTTTATATAATATGAAAACCTTTAAGAGAGAGTATAAGTTTTTAGTCCTTGAGAATAGTCGACAATGCAAAGGCGTTGTCAATCCACTCAGTTGTAAGTCCCGCCCATACAAGATTTGTAACCTGTGTGTTCACAACCCATTGCGTAAAAAGTTGTATGTCTAGTAGTCATGTACACGTGGTCAATATAGTTCACAATAAGGGCACATAGTATATAATAAAGTATGTGGCAAGGCTCCTAAAATAAATAATATGCGTTCCGTAGACAGGGTAACGAGAGGTTGACCGACCTCTAATAGCGCTATCCATACTACCTACTGCTCCACACAAGGAAGTCATACGAACAGTACATATAAACTGGAGTGCGAACGGCAAACCAGTCGGAGACTAACAATTACGGGTGTACGAACAGTACATCATTCACAAACTATCATATATTATTAAATCAAAGCTACTCCGTAGACAGGGGAGATTTTATATAGCTGCTCCGTAGACAGGGGAGACTTTAGGTGATAGTACGTACGGTACATTAAGTTCAAAAGTTTGAGTCAAGTTCAAGAGTTCAAACAAGTTATAAGGTCGAAACAAGTTAAAAGAGTTCATAATAGTCAAAGGGTTCAAAACAATGTTCAAGGAGTTCAATTAATAATTCATGCATCCACCCCAAAACGATTAAAATAGTTAGAAAAAGGGGTTCGTGAATACTCACCTGTTACAAGCGATATGATGACAAATGTATGAACTGAAATAAGGCTCGAACTCTAGCCGCAACCTAATATGAATGATATGATATAAGGTAAGCAATGATACAATGCTATACTTGCAAGTTCGTATGTTATCGATACCACTCTTTAGTTTTGAAAATAAGGTTTATCGTCGAAAAATACATTTTTGACGTCTCGTTAAGTTATAAACTACTTTTCATGTAAGTATGTTGAAACAGTACTCCACGATCCTCATTTGGCGTTCTATCGGTAAATATAGTGTTTTTGTCGTAGTTAAATATTTTTCTTAACTTGAGAAAATACGTCCAATTTGGTCTCGTAAAACTAGTCGTGAAATATTGTGCATTAAGTGTTAGTGTTTGAACTCGGCGTTTTTGAAAACCTTGTAATAATATCTAATTGTTGTGTTATATAACTTTTGATCATACGCGCCTCGATGGGTAAGAAATACGGCTCTTCATCGTAGTTACTTGAAAAATATAGTTTTTAATACTTAGAATATATTTCATATAGTGGCTGTCAAAATATATAAGTTTCGTCAGGTTTCAAACGCGTGTATCTTTGTCGTTATAAGCTCGTTTTCTACGTTCTTTATATCCACGGTTTCGTATTAACATGTACTAACACCTTTTCAGTAGGTCGGCGCCTCTAGGTCACGTATAATGCCACGTTTTGTCCGTTGAATCTCGGCATACAGCACGTACACTTTTCAGAAAATAGTTTTTCGTCGTTAAACTTGGAAAAATCATAACTTTCTCGTCGTAAGTCGGTTTTTACCCGTTCAAAAGGCCACGGTTTCGTTTTTGAAAGTATTTTCTAAATCTTTGGTCAAAAATTACCCATGAACCCCTGATCTTTCCACATTTTGCAAAAAGGGGCAGCAACATTCTTATAGTGTCTAAAATGAATTTTTCTAGTTTAATAATTGTCCAAATCCACTCCAATCAAATTCAAAACAACCCTTCATCTACCATACACCTTCTTAGGGTGTCATGGGGTCTTAAACATCACCAAGAATGATGGGGATCAAAAGATTACTAGTAAAATTCTATAAACCCATTTTAGTGCCAAAAATAAAGAACAAGTGGTATATATAACATATGTATACTTGCAAAATTAATTACTAGAACATGAAAATATATTGAATGGAAGTATAAAATGTTGGAAAATTTTACTTGAAACTTACTCGAAGATTTGATGAGTTTTGGAAGTAAAACACTTAATTATCCTTGAGGTTTTTATTTCAAAACCTTAACTAGGATACTAATAGGACTTGAAAAATACTTGAACTTTAAAAAAAGTGATGGATTCTCCTTGTGTTCTTGTGTTGGCCGATCCAAATGAAGGAGAGAAAGAGAAAGATATTTGCTACTTGATATTAGTAGGTTACTTGTATAAAATAGACTAATAATATCTATGTTTTGTATATATTTTATTTTTAGACAAAAAGGACTAGTATTAATGGGAGCAAGTGAAAATTTTTAAGGTTTGTAAGAGATTGGGGGGGGGGGGGGGGGGCGGCAAAGGATGGAGGGTGAGAGATTTGGAAGATTTTGTAAGATTTAGGTTAGATAATGTTAGATATTATTAGTTTTAGGGAATACCGGGTGCCGAGTTTGCTAGAAATAAAGTCTAACCGTACCAAATAAAATGTGACAACGTTGTAGAAATTATGAAATTACATTCCTGATTAGAATCGGGTGTTAAAATAGTTGTCGTGTTGAGATATCATGATCTGATGAAATTATTAGCGTATACCGTAAAGTATAGCAACAAGTCTCAAAACACCGGGTAAATTAATAAAATAAATTTTTATATCATTATAATGAGTATGAAATTATATTTGGATCGTAGATGGGAGTATCGGGTATTCTGTTAGTAGTAAAACTGAGTGGTAACGTTAATTAAATAATTAAACATACGTTAATGAAAAATACACAAACTCGTGCATGACCTAATATGCTGACGATGTTACTGATGATATGTAGACTAATCTAGTCTATGTGATGAGTCCTTACTAATGATGCATGAATACGCAGCTAAACCTCACTGGTTACGCGCATTTGAATACCCGTAAACTAGGTTTACGACAAGATGAATGATGTTCATGAATGTTTTCTTCCGGGAATGAACAGTGTCATGTAAATAGTAAATTTTTTAGAACGCTTCTCGAAATCACAAACCGACTCTAAAAAAACGATGAATAGTGATCGGTGAATAGTAAATGATGAATAGTAAGTTGTGAATAGTAAATTGTCGAAGTTTGGAAATAAATGTAGACGTGGAAAATTTATGGGTTGTTACAATCCATCAAAGCAGCCTTGTCACTCCTGCTCTCCGTCTCACGAATCGTTGTACACACCATTCTTATACTAGCATTAACATCAGCAATCTTATTATGAATATCATTTGTAAAACCCTTCTCATGATCAATCTGTTGTTGAAAGAAAATCCTAAACGCCTTCGGTATCTCTGTCTCACAACTGACAGCAAATATCGAATCCAAAACGGGAGTAGGTGCGACGCTTGAACTGCAGTTTGATGATGCCTTTGATAATGAAGTGCCTGATAATTTTTTTATAATATTACAAGTGAAGATGATAAGATGTGCTGATATTTGATAGATTTTATGTGTGTGGGATGTGTTGCTTCGTTTTATAGATGTACTCGACATGTATAGTCAAAAAAATCTAGTAGTAACTTGAAAGGCGTGAATTAATACAAGTTGACCAAAAGGACTAAAAGTTATTGCGTCAACTGATGGTTAGTTGCCCAAAACATCCATATAAGTTGCCCACAATATTTATTGCATAAATTAGTTGTTTTTTTTTGTTATTTTTGTACGCGCTTTGCAAACTATTGCAACATTAAGAATTAGTACGACTAACATGATAAGATAATACAAATATTAAATATTTTCATGGAAGCATGATTCGTGAAAATCAAAGTATATATATATATATATATATATATATATATATATATATATATATATATTATAGTATAGCTCAAAGAAATCCGCAAAGAAATACGGATAACCCGAGGTCGTAGTCCGTGTGAAAGGTGAATGGAACTTTGAATTCCCGGTTCGTGAAACATGTCGTTAAAGGGGTAAAAAGTGATTTTGATGAGATTACAATAAGGAATATGAAAATGAAATACAATTAATCACTTAAGCACGTATTTCAAATAAACAAACAAAAAACGTAACGTAAACTTAAAACCGTAAGATAAAACGCGAATTAAACGTTAACGCGCAAAATAAAAAGTGAATTTTAAGCTACACTACTCCTACGGACTTGAAAATAACTTTCCTAAATTAAAAATGATAAGAGAAAATTTTGAGAAAAACAAAAATATTTTTTTGACTTTTTATTTAATTTTTATGAATTAAAAACTAATTTAACTAATTAAAAATTAAAAGAAAATGCAAATTAACTGAGAAAAATGCAAAATAAATTTTGAAAATTATAAAATAACTAAAAAGTAATTTTAAAACTTAAACCTAATTTTTTTGGCTTTTTATGTAATTTTTAGGAATTAAAAACTATTAAATCTAATTAAAAAATTCAAATAAAATTGAAAATAAATAGGAAAAATACAAAATTTAATTTCTAAAAATCTAAAATAAATGAAAACAAATTTCTAAAATATTTTGGATTTTTTTTGGATTTTTCTGATTTTTTTGGAGTTTTTGTTAATTAAAAAGTATTAAAAATTAAATAAAAATGGAAATTAAATAAGAAAATGAGCAAATGAAGTTAGAAAAATATGAAAAATTCAGGGAAAATCTAAAATAATATTCTAAAGCTAGGAAAAATTTAAAAAGTTGAAAAGAAGCACTGTAACAGCTTAAGGCTTTGAAACAACTTATAAAAAGTGCTTATTAATAAGCTAACTTTGACCAAACTTGTCCAAACTGTGACCAACTAATTTTTAGACTCAGATGAACTCAGAGGAAAAATATTAAGATCAGAAATCACTCAGAAACACAGATGATGATCAAAACAGGTGCAATAAGCACTTGGAAAGGCCAATAAGCAAAACAGAATAAGCTATGGATCCAGTTCAGTGAAAACAGCAACTAGAGGTACTTATGAATCAATTTGAACAATAACTCTCAGATTATGAATCACAATGCACAATTGCAGCCCTAATTCTTATGACAGATCCTAGTTCCAACCACACAACGAAATAAGAAAATAAGCTTGATCAAATGAGCTCAGGGATACAAACTTATGGGGGCAAAACACTTACTAACCAACTGAGATCACAAATAAACCAATAGTTTCAATTTCCAAACCAATTAGCTAACCTAAAAGCAGTCTAGAAATTTGACTAAAACCTGATGAGTAGGGGAACTCAGGTTCCAAACAGACAACTTTAAAGCACTTTCCCATTAAGCAAATAAGTCCCAACGAAAATTTTTCTTTTTAAATATGCTTCACTTACTGCTATTCTTCTCAAATCCTCAATCAAGAAGAATTTCCAATCAGTTTTGAATTCTAAAAATGATCCCAAAGTTTTGACTAAAAACTGCTTTTCAAACTATTTTAGACTTTTTGATTATGACACTACTTTGACCAAAATTAGATTACTAAAATTTAACTATAAATTGAGTATTAATCTAATGTATGAGTAAATTAAGCTACCTCTACAACTTATGCAACTAATTTTGGTTTTATGCAACTAATATACTAACTTATTAACGGTTATGATCAAGTTAAATGCTAATTTGACTATTAATGTTATTACCTACTGATTTTATCTTAGACTAAGCCTAAATGCAACCTACGTGTGTTGTCTAAACCAACTATTCCCTCTGAAACAATAATATTCTCAGCAAACCACAATGATCTAAACACTCTTTTATATGACTGTCTACAATTATTGTGTATCAAACCTGAGTTCAAATCAAACCAAACCTCAACCTCAGTATAGATTATGATCAATGAAGATTATAAGAGCCAAACACACAGACCTTAGACCCAAACTACCACAGAAACACAGATCTAATGTAATAAGCAAACAATGAAACAATGCACTCCAATTTAATCAAACTAAAATGAATAATGATTAAACAAAGCTACTAATAAACTAATTTAGATGCAATTATTACTATGAAACAGAAACAAGTAAAGCTTAACAGATCTACACTACTATGCGACTTAAATTAAAATTGAAATGAAACTTACAAATCAAATACCCCCTCAGCAGAACAGAGGGGGTTTCACTAAGCTTGCCTGTCTTTAAGACAGGCCAATGGACAACTTATGGCTGCCTTTAACTCCAAATAAGCTGGCTTATTCCAAATAAGCACTCGGTTGACTTCTGTTGACTTTCTTTAATTTTGGAAATTTAAAAACAGAACAAGCTTACAATAGACTAGGAAGTTTATATAAGCTTGTTTCAAATTCAATAAAGCTTATTGAAGCTTAATTAAAACTATTTTGATTTATTTTTTTTACTTTTCAGATTTTTTTTTTTTTTTTTTTTTTTTTTTTTTTTTTTTATATTTTCAATATATGTTGAAACAGAAACTTAAATGATATTAAACTAATGAAAAGTAAACAATGAGATTAAACTAAAATGAAATTTAGAGCAATAAGCTAAAACTAAAATTTGAATTATATAAATAAAAGGAAATTGAGTACAACTGCTTGAAATTGGAAAATACAATTAAAACAGAGATTAAAACACAAAATGATAAAAAAAAAAAAAAAAAAAAAAAAAAAAAAAAAAAAAACAAGAAAAAAAAACTACTACAAAACAACATATCCAAATGACTGAGGATGGGGGTATATATAGCTGATGAGATGGAGTCTTTGGGGCTTAACATGTTTCTGGATTGTGCTTTCTCAACGTTGATCAGGTCCCTTGATCTTAGCTTCATTTGTAAGCATGAATTTGGTACCTTGGATTGTGTGCCTCATTTGGTGATCCTGTGTGTGTCCTGTGATTGGTCCACGTATGGACTGCCACTCTCTGTCCTTGCTGTTAGGTTCTAGAAACATTTAATCATGGGGTAATAATTAGTACTAGGTGGGTAATTGGAGTGTACGATGAATTAGGGTTCACGCTACAGTTTTTTTTTCTGGGTGTGGTAAATAAATTGGGGGGCGGGTATTTTAAACGGGTGATTTTATTAAAGAGGTGTTTGACCGGGTCTAGTTGACCATGGGTAAAAGGGTGTTTGGTTTAGATCGGGTAAAAAGGGGGTTTGGTGTTGAGCTTGTAATGGAAATGGGCTTTGGGGATTACTTGGGTTATTATTATTTTGGGTCCGGATGTAGTAATGAGTTTAGGAGTAGTAGTATTAAAGGACCAATATTGTAATTCATGAAACTTCAAGGACCATATCTGTTAATTATCCAAAGTATTTCCCAAGGGTTTATATTGTTACTTTCTGAATTATGGAGGACCACTGATGACTTTTCTTCAATTTATCTTTGAGGGACCATTTTTGTAATTATCTGAAAGTGTAGGGACTGAAGTTGCCAATTCTTCAAATCTTTCACCAGGGGCCATTTATGCAACTTTGTGAATCCCTAAGGACTTCCATTGACATTCTAAGCTTTCTTTGATCATTAAGCTTCCCCGACTCCGGCTTTTGACCTTATTCCTATCTCGTGCTCGTTTTTGTCGGTTTTAGCTTTGTTTTTGTCCATTTTTCACATACCCGTACCTGCACATACACAAATACAAAAACACGCATTCTCTTGGCATATCTGGTTAGTATTTGGTGTTTTTGGTCTGATTTAAAGCTAAAAAGGATGTGTGAATAAGCACACATCCAAGCATAGAACACAACGGGTACAAACCACAATGATTACTAGAAAATAGTCTAAATTATTACAAGTTAACATGTTATTCAAGATCATCCATTGATAAGAGTAGCCAGCTTCCACAGAGTTGTCACACGCGACTTCCTACCCAAACAAAACACCTTGTCAAACCACAACGCTTGATTAATAACTGAACACCTTGTCAAACACCAGGAATACCTGCTAACGAATGGGAACAAAAATTTGTTTTAATGTTTGAAATTGAATAAGAATGATATACAATAGTTATGAAAGTCATTGTATAACACAATACTCAAAATGGATCAAAGGCGAATCAATATAATGATATATTAAAATGTATACATACTGTACAACGCACGGTCTCTACGATTTATTAGAAGAAGAGATTCTTTGCGCGGAGCAATGTAGAAGGAACCACCATTTCCTTCAATTCCCAAACTAACAAATTGTTCAATCTAATGATCGTAAACAAAAACTGAGTGACCCAAGATGTGGCCAACATTGGCTTCGACTATTGGACCTCGGTTACATGTAAAGCCGAGCAGCTTATTCACCAGAGGGGTAGGGATGCAGAATAGATTTGAAAATCGTGTTATAGATGCACCATCCACATGCAACAGCCAACCGACAAACAGTGGGACCTCAAAAGTCATGATCATTCCAGAAATTACAACAGAGTTTCCAAGCTCGCAACAAAAAAAAGATTTGGCATGACAACTTTCAAAAGAGAAGGAATCTATATGATGTGAAACTGGGAGGTAACCATATCAAAAGAAACCAAACTTTACTCCTTGTACGGGACCCCCTTTGTACTAACTAACCTTTAGGTAGTTGCCCAATAGATAAAATGACCAACAACTGCCTAACTCTTTCTCTTCAATCTTAGGGATGGATGTGACAACTGAAAAATTGTAACAAACGAAAAACCAGTTTGGAAAACAGGATAGGATACCTTCACAATAGTCGGGTCTAGAGTGTCCGGACGGACACCAAAACTGAAAAAAATCTTTGAACATTTTATTTTGTCAGTGTAAAAAGGGGTGAATATGCCAACAGATTTTCTTATGGATGGGTTCTAAATAACAGCCATCATAGTAGTACCATACATAAAGCATGTTAGGCTGCAAGAATTGCCTATAGGTATCATAGCTGCAAGTTGTAGGTGTGAATCAAGTAGGGTAACGGTAAATTTTTCAGATACAGATGCCATAAACCTTTTATAACCCTGATCAAATGTTAGATTAAAAAGACACTCATTAGTGTGATGATCACCGTATGCAGTGAGAAGGTTTGTGAATCTATGTTTGCCTTCCATATCTTTGAAACCCTACGTAGCATGATTAGAGTCTTTACGGTAGCCTATTCATGATATATAGCTGAACATCCAAAGGTATGTTGTCAGACATTTTGTTAAGAGTTTGGAGGAAATGGATGGGAAATGGCTGGGATATATTAAATTGTTGTGTATGATAAGGCACTCGGAAGTATGACACAAATTTATTGGAGTCTCATTGATTATTATTACACCTATCAAGTGGCGTTAAAATAAATTAAAGTACTCGTACTTGTGTATACTGTAGCATAACCTACCTTCCAGAATTTGGGCAACTTTAAAAAAAAACTAGGCAAGTATTATAAAAAAATGGGCAACTATTATTAAAAATGGGCAACTATTCAAATATTGGGCAACTTCTTGACAAGGGTGAATAACACACAAGTTATTGAATTCATTTAAAACGGGCAACTATTTAAACTAAATGGGCAACTTTTCACCTTTTGGGCAACTTATTGACCCGCGTGAATAACAGACACCTTATTCAATTTATTTACACCGGGCAAGTCTTACGTATAGTTTGTGTCAACATAATAGTATATAATAAAGTCAACACTATAATACTGTTTGTCATTGTGAATTGTGTCAAATTTTGAGAAACCAAAAACTCTTAATATATGGCACAATTGGTGAGGCATATTGTGTCAGGCATGGGTTCTTTGTATCCACATAAGAAACCTAATTGCAATTTGACTTAATATGTGGACAGGATTTATCTAATCAAGAGAACACATATTATGAACTATTTGGATGTGACTCACCATGTTGTATGGTTTATGTTATTTAAGACTGGACAAGTGGTGCTATATATGCACCTACTGTAATTTTACTACCCATTCATAGCATATAAGGCAGCATATTGGAAACACTTTGATCCAGATACGTCTAATGGTAAACGAGTTAGGTTCGCGCATGATGCTGCCGAACCAAAGTATCAATTGCCAGCTATATATCTAAAATGGGAAAAGAAAGTACTAAGAGAGGTAATATTCCTTGAGATTTATGAGAGGTATGGGCCTAATGCTACTGAACCAAAGTTTCAATTGCCAACTAAAGATCTAGAAGCCCTAAGACGTGAAGTATTCAGTGAGGAGCAACAAGAAAGTGTAAAACCACACGGCAGTGTTAAGCCCAAGGTACCACAAGCCAAGAAAGCTATAAGCAAGGCAGCATCTAGTGATGAACCAAACCAATAAGGAAGTGTTTATAAGGAGCCGTAATTGTCTAGAATATTTTTTTGAAGCAAAGGTTGTGGCATTTGTAGCGTATATTTGTTATTTCTGGCGTGTGTTGTACTAAAGTGCCTATGTCGTAAAACCAGGTTATTTGTATAATATTCTACCTAAATACCATTTCGATTGGTATCAAGTCAACTGTGCTTGGTTAGTTAGTGAACTGTTTGGTTAATAACATTTTCAATCACTCCATAGGCAGGCGAATGCAAACTATGTAATTAAAAGTCTATTGCGTTGAAAAAAAAAGTTTAGTACATTCAAATACCGTTAATTCTTTTTTACTGGCTGCTTGTGCTTCCCGAAGTATTAAAGCATCCGTTCACGATATGCTAAAGCTGTTTGAAGAGGGTCATCTACTTCTAATGGTTGGTTATGGCACAATCAGTACAAAATAATACAAACCCATACACCACAATCACCATAATCTTGGGCTTGTTCTGGGATTTTAGGACAATGACATGTTATTTTATAGTCCTTAGATGATATGCCCTTGCTATCCAATATCCCATGTTGGTCCAGATATGTGGTAAGCTGTTTTGCGAAAATTGTCTTCATATTTCTCCACCACCGTGTGCCCTTGCCATGGACAACCCCAAGTGTGCCATAAAAGGAAACAAGTCCAGTACGCAGATGAAGCTCAACCAGACACCAGTGTTTGTCAGGTTCATTCACCCGAAAATATACCTAATATAGACAAACACATGTACAAATTACTATGTATGCAATTACAGTTGTATATTATAAGATTATTTGTTGTAAACTAACCTTTTCGACATCTCGCCAATGCACGCGGTAGCCTTTGCCATTTGAATAAGGAGCATACATATCATCATCCATGATGTGTGATGCGTGGAATTGTGCCCTCGCAAAAGGTTTTACCTCTCAAGGGATCTTGAGAAGCTTGCAATCCCCACCAGGCAGTGTACCTGACCGTTGTAGTATAGTATACTGGCAAGTACCGGGGGATTGATCGTTCAACGCAAAGAATAGTGTTCGCTAGGGTTAAAACTCAATTAAAGTAGGTCTAGAGATGAGGGATGATTCTTTTTGTATTTTTATATTTAAAGGAAAGCAAGTAAAAATCTCGGGTTTTGAAGGAGTGGGCAGAATTAGTTGCTAATCAACTAACCTAAATAACTACAGATGCAATCAAAATAAAATAAAATAAACTTAAACTAATTATGTCGAAAAAAATAATGAGAGAGAATGTGTTTAATTAGATTTCACTACTCCCTAGCTATCTTTTACCTGTTGATTAGTTTGTTACAATTGCATGGATGACGGGTTATACTCCTTAATATCATTCGTAGGGCCGTGTACGATCTTCCCTAACTCTATAAGCTTCTACCTCTTCCTATGTCGAGTCGACTACTAGCTCCTAACATGGCCTCATTAGTAGTTACCTATGCATTAAATATAACCAATATATCATAGTACACCTCCGATCATGTTTCTTAAGACGTTCAAGCAAGTTACCAATTGGAAGTATGCCAATTTTCTTAAGCCTAACATCGAATTCATTCACCCACAACAATTATAAACAAACAACCAACCAATAATCAATATCTAAGTTTCATTACATCTAAGCAAACACAAAGAAAACCTAGCCTAGCATGTTAAAGAGAAGACAAGCATAAGATATAATAAAACAACACATAGACATATTGAATGATTTGTTGGAAGACTTATCTTCAATTAAGCATGGATGAAATAAGGGTTTGAAACCCTCAAAATTGCAGTAAAATTCGTCTAGGGTTTTCTCCCTTCAAAGTTGCACACAATGAATGAAAACTAGAAAAGTATATATAGATTTTACACTCTGGCGGCGTCAAGAGTAGGGTCTGACGCCGTCAACTCGCCAACAAAATAATACTCGTATTGCCTAGATCAACTTCTGACGCCGTCACTCTTTGTATTCTGTGGGCCGTCTCTCTTTGTGATAATACGTGACGGCCTTGGCGACCCTAAAGGGTGACACCGTCACGATTCCTTTGGAAAACTCTCTGGTGCGTCACGTGTATTTGATTTATCCATCTCTTTGTCAAGTCTTGATGCCGTTACTAGTAATCCTTGACGCCGTCAGGTACAATTTTCAGCATGATTTTGAGACTTTGTCGTTTTCTTCACTTTTTTGCTCCAAAAACGTCCAAAATGCTTCCTTTTGCAAATTTCCTATCAAAAGTATCTAAAATCACAAAAGGAACGATTTAGGGCAATATTTGATCAAATAATCTTGACTTTGGCCTTAAATGACCCCCCAAAAGCGGTACACTTTTCGTCTCATCAAATACCCTTACACTTGAGATTTGCTTGTCCTCAAGCAAATGCGCTTTTATTCTAATCAAAATACAAATTAGGGGTCATCTAACACTAATATAAAAGTAATTGCAACAAATAATCGTTTCGCTTCAACAAAAAACAAGCAGGGAAATTGTACTAGCACCTCACAAATAGTGTTTAGATACTCACATCTCTCGGGTGTAATAAAGTATATATCACAATATGGAAATAGAAAACATCTCTCACTACCTGTCATAGCAAATAGATTACCATAGGCTTGGGAAATGATCAAACCTCCACCACTTGGCGTAAGCACGTAAGATAAACTATCAAAGAGGTCTTTTAAAGGGTTATAACGTGAGGTGTAGGGATATGATAAACACGGTTTTGTTGTATAAAGGCAATATTTACTGGTGGCGAATTAATCATCTTGGTCAATTACATGTACAATGTGACAGTGCTAAGCCAAGACTCGACTCAACTTAAGCTAATCAAAAACTAACCAAAAACATAAAATAAACATAAAAGGAAACGGGATGGTAGTCCGTATGTTTTTTTTCTTTTACTTGTTCTATTTTTTTTTTTGATCTTTTTTTCGATATTTTTTTCAATTTTCTTTATTTTTTATTTTTTTTGTTGCATACACTCTTATCCTACAATCCAAAATAATACATCATAGGGAATTTGCATTTCCCTTACACTTGAACTTTTAGATACTTTACAATCAACTATTCTAATGACTATTGTTAAGGCCACATGATCAAGATCTCTTCATGTTTTAATGATGACAAATAAACCATCAAAATACATAAAATAACAACGTTAGCCAAAATTCCCCGAATCACAAGTCTGCTGCTGGCGCGCCACCCACGCGTCAACGCGTGGGTAACGCGCTAGGTATCTGTGAATATCGAGATGAATTTTGAAAGTCGGCTTTCCCCTTACCCAACAAATGTGGATCTTTCAATACATGTATGAATATGTTATGTGCTTAATTGAGAAAACTCGAAACAAGTTTTGGGATTAGAGAGATCCAACTTTTAAAGCACCCATTTACGGGAAAACGCCAACTCATGTTTTCTAACAATCGCCTCTAGCCAAGGCTTTTCTAAACTTAGGGAGCTTATATACTTCATGTAACATCATGTGAAAGCATCCATATGCTCATATCCCGTGCTTACGTCTTCTCTAATAACGTAACGTTTTTACTCCCTTATTGGTCAAACTAAGTCAAAGGTCACTTTGTGTAAACGCATCCTTTCCCACTTGGGTTATGATTTACATCAAGGCAAAGCACTTAACTTGTTTGAACCAAGGTATTAGTTGAGAATGTCGAGTCGTGGAAAGTCACGAGATATGAAACTATGGATTCTCGACGTTGTGTTACTTGAACTTATAAGTAACCTATGATTTTCTCAACTTATAATCTTAATTGTCTAAACTTTCTCTTCCTAATGACAATTAGATTATTTATTAATCCTTTCTAATCTTCTCTTAATCTCACTTTTGCTAAAGACAAATACCACCAAATCTCCCAAAATCCTTCCCAAAATCATTCCCAACATTCTCTTACAATATTCTCTTACACTCTTTTACAAAAGTGTACCTTTGTCCCTTCACATACTCCCACACAACATTCCCTCAATTTACAAACTTCCCATACAATCTTTATACACACACTTATACACCTTGTGTACACACACTTGATTTCAAAATACACACACTACTCTCACAACCATTGATACATGGGAATCGCACCAGGCTTTACCTCTCGAGGGATCTCGAGAAGCTTAAAACCCCCACCAGGCAGTGTACCTGATCGTTGTAGTATAGTATAGTGACAAGTACCAGGGGATTGATCGTTCAGCTAGGAATAGTGTCGTTAGGATTGAAGTTGATCTAACTAGGTCTAAAGGTGAA
Source organism: Artemisia argyi (assembly GCA_030686995.1). NCBI lineage: Eukaryota > Viridiplantae > Streptophyta > Magnoliopsida > Asterales > Asteraceae > Artemisia > Artemisia argyi. The sequence goes on along the minus strand of CM060701.1, from coordinate 154,326,240 downwards.
GGATGATTCTTTTTGTGTTTTTATATTTTATGAAAAGCAAGTGAAAATCTCGGGTATTAGGAGAGTGGGCGGAATTAGTTGCTAATCAACTAACCCAAAAGCTACTAATTAACAAGAAAAGTAAACTAGGATTCTACAAGATAAGTGAAGCATGTCTACCTATGATATGTTACTCCTTGCTAGCTATCCAATTCTACCTATTGACTGTAAACCTTATCTTAATTGACGGGTGTATTCCTATTAACTCATGGAGTGGCATACATATCTCTCCAATTCTATGAGCTCTTATCTCCTCCTATGCCATGCCCGACACAACCATAGGGATTGTAAATAGTGGCTCATGCGTTAAATACTTCCTTAATAGCCTAGTATGCCTTGGCTACATGTTTCTTAAGATGTTCAAGCACATTACACGATGGAGATCTGCCAGTTTTCTTAAGCCTAACATCGAATTCATTCAATCAAAACAAGAATCAATAGGAAACAAGAATTATAAACTAAACCAACTAGATCTATTGAAGTTGTCACGCCTTAATTGATGGAGATAGACACACACATCAACAAGCCCTCATTGATGGAGATAGACACAACCATCAACAAGAAATCAATGAGATCTAATCAATTATATACAAGTTTCACATAATCATAAGTAGACACAAGGTGAATTAACAAAACATAATCAAAGAAGGACAATCAACAAGAATAATGAAAGACATAGTTGAGATAGAATCATCAAACCAATACATGATGTTTATGGAGTGATTGAAACCCTCCAAGTTGCTGGAAAAACACCCACCTAAACCTAGGAATCGACCTTAGGGTTTAGGGCTTACAAAAAGTGAAGTTATGATGTTATATTTATAGGCTTATTTCTGCCCGGCCCATCTAGACGGCGTCAGCCCGTTACTCTTGACGCCGTCATGACCATTTTTTCACCAAAGTGTAGATCTCTTCGTCCTCTTCGCGTGGGCCTTTGAATCACCTAAATCCGAGTTTGTATGCAAAAGTAATGATCAAAACAATATCTGCTACTCCGCGCGCAAGTTTTAACAAGTTAACACGTGACGGCCTTGGGTGACGCCTTCACGTTTCTTCTGGGCCGTCACCACTTTTACTCTTGACGCCGTCAAGATTTTCTTCTTGACGCCGTCATCCACTGTTCCCAGCAAGGAAAATTAAGTCTTTGGCATTTTCTTAACTTTTATGCTCCAAAAACGTCCGAATTGCTTCCTTTTCCGGGCTTAAATAACCCCCTAAAAGTGGTTCATTTTTCGCCTCATCATATACCCTTACACTTGAGATTTGCTTGTCCTCAAGCAAATGCGCTTTTATTCTACTCAAAATACAAGTTAGGGGTCATTTAACACTAATATAAAAGAAATTACAACAAATAATCGTTCCACTAAAGACCAAAGATAAGCACGAAGGTCATATACTAGCACCTCACAAATAGTGTTTAGATACTCACATCTCTCGGGTGTAATAAAGTATTATCACATTATGGAAATGGAAAACATCTCTCACTACCTGTCATAGCAAAATAGATTACCATAGGCTTGGGAAAGGATCAACCTCCACCACATGGCGTAAGCACCTAGGATAAACTATCAAAGAGGTCTTTTAAAGGGTTGTAACGTTAGGTGTAGGGATATGAAATACACGGTTTTGTTGGATATAGGCAGTCTTTACTGGTGGCGAGTTAACAATCTTGGTTAATTACATGTACAATGTGGCGTTGCTAAGCCAAGACTAGACTCGACTTAAGCTAATAAATCAAAAATAACCAAAACATAAAATTAACATAGAATGAAATGGGATAGTAGTCCGTATGTTTTTTTCTCTTTTCTTTTTCTATTTTTTTTCTTTTTCTTGTTTTTTCGATTTCTTTTTTTTTTTTTTTTTTTTTTTTTTTCTTTTGTTGCATACACTCTTACCCTACCATCCAAAATAATACACCATAGGGAATGAACATTCCCCTTACACTTGAATTTTTACATACTTTACAATCAACTAATCTATTGACTCGAATTAAGATAATCAAAACACTTGGAGCACTTTTAAGATTAATGCACCTATGGAGGTAATATATGATGTTCTTCCCCATTACTCTATAAAATAAGTACTTTACCCATGAGTCCCAATCGTCCCAAAACAATATGTACAAGGATATGACTCGACTTAGTAACCATGTAATCAATTAGATAGTTAACTTAGGGTTTAACAAATAACAATAATGCACTAAAGATGAGTGCATACACGGAAGGCTAAGGCGATTTGGGTGTACATTTAAGTGGGGTGTAACAAATTCTTCCTTTAAGTAAAATGCTTAAAGTTAGAAACGAAAAGATAGGCTCGGAGGGGTGTACTAGGGGTTTCGTGTACTAAAAATGAGTACAACGCTAAGGGTGTGGGAAAAATTAATTGACTTAAGTAGTCAAGTAATATGACTTAAATGGTCAAGAAATTATGATACGGGTTTAACACAAGGGTGATCCTAATGCCTCTTATCATGTAGTAAATCCTACTACACGAATGTAGTCTCACTAGCGGTCTCGGGATGCATCACTAACGCAAGTTCTAGAATCTAAATGCTACCGGTACACTCATAAGCACTAATAATGAATGCTTTTCCTATCAAATCTAAAGGCGAACCTCACATACTTGGGTGGAAATTTTTTCTGAATAGTACGGTTTTGTGCTAGTCATACAATCTCCTATCCATGAGACGCTTGCTATGGCTAAAGTTTCACTCCTAAATGTTGTAAAAAAATTTAAATTTGGCGCTAAAATTGCACTAACAAGTATTTCTCATAGTTTTATTACACATCTACCATTAAACAAACAAACTCAAGCGAAAGTGTATTTGTAAGGTATCATCATTTTACCCTCCCCTTACACTTAAGATGAACATTGTCCCCAATGTTCAAGTAAAGAATGTAAAAGTTAAATAAGTAAAAAGAATGAAATCAAATACTCCCCTGATTTGCTCGGTATGGATAATAAGGTGGCCAGGTTAAATCTTCCTCCAAGAAAATGAACAATTAAAGCTTCCCTTCCAGAATATAAATCATCTTCTTGTCAAACATAACCCGTTAATCCTGAGAAAACAAACACAAAAACCCAAAGCATCAATCCGAACAAAGAAAACTCACAACTAGATGTAATTCCGGACTTAGGAATAAAAACAAAACAATTAAAGATATAATGCTTGTGGAATGAATGTTTGCAGATTTCCTGGAGTTTATAAAACTAAAGAATCAACAAAAACTTTAAGACTCCAGTATAAACAAAAGTAGCAAAATTTCCAGAATTTTACACATGACGCCGTCAAGAGTAAACTCATGACGCCGTCAGAAGTGACCTGCAGAAATCTTTACGTTAAGTTTCCGGAAAATTTCTGGAAAAACTTCGTCCTACTTCCTGGAAAATCCTGCAAAACATCATTATGACTCGATACAAGCATTTGACTCTAACAAGTACTAATACACATGTCCATTTATTATTGTTGTGGTTCATGCTCAATTTCGTTCTTATAAACAAATTTGGATCTCCCTTACACTTATCTTTTGCAAAATACCTTTATATGCAATTAAGACGAAGTTAAAAACAAAATAAAGCATTTTCACAATTTACTTTGAAACATGAGCCACAAACAATAAACATAAAACATGCATACGAAAACAAATAAAATCAAACAAACAAATAAAAACACACAAAACATGGGTTGCCTCCCAAGAAGCGCTTGTTTTTGTTCGAGTCACGAACCTAACTCTACCCTTATTTAACGAAAATATGGGAGGTTTTCCCCACACTTTGGATTAAGTGCGGGTGAAAGTAGCGATACACACCCTTAGGGTGGAAATATGCCACGTGAGGTGAAGGGGGTGAGTGAATGGCTTCCTTCATCCTAAAACTACCCGGATAATATTGGTTGATAGGTGGGTCGGTTCCTCTTTTGTCTCCTAGAAATATATCTAAGGATGGAAAGGTGTGTAAAGATTGAGGTTCCGGTTCATCAACACTAGGAAATTCCCTAGAACTAGGAGTAAGGTTATCACTACAAGTGTTAAAACCTATATCCTCAAGTGGTACCTGGTCCAAGGGTTCTAACTCCATAGGAATTCCTAAAGTTTCTTCTACTTCTTCTGGGTAAGTCACGGGCGGTGTGCGTGCCTCAGATGATGGTTGAGTATTTTGTGGGCTTATGTTATTTACCTCATCATTCCATGTGTTAATATCACCTATATCCTCAACATGTGTTTTATTATAATCTAGCCCTAACATTCTCCCAAGTATCTCACGTGCTTCTCTAGGCATCTCAACTTCTATGTCCGAATCATAAGGATCATCTTCAATATTCTGACTGCTATATACAAATTGCCCAAGAGATTCATCATCTGTTTCTTGAGATTCATCATCATCGGTCATAAAACCTAGGTCTTTTTGATCAATGTGATCATGCTCGGCTAAATCCTCCTCAATTGTTTTCTTAGGTAGTGATAATAGCAAACCTAGTGCTTCATCCAACTTATGATTTGTTGCAATGGCTCTCCCCATAATTCCTTGGCAAACTAGATCGCATTTCCTATTGGCCTCACTAAAACTAGATCTTAAACATGGAGGTTGTTCATAAGAATCTATCCTAGGTGAAGGCTCATATGATTCATAGGTGTCTCTAAATGAGGTATTTTGAACTCTTTGGTGTGTTAGCCGCTCAACCCTATCTTGTAATCTTAAAAGTCTAAGTGTAAAGTCCATTTGAAGCAAATTACAAACAAAATCACAAAGAAAAGATAGACTACGAGAAAGCTACAAAGTAAAAAGAAAAAATCTCACTTGATACGAATCTAATGAGTAGACCTAATAAAAATCAAATTCAACCTAAACAATAACTATTCCCCGGGCTGCGGCACCAAAAACTTGATACGTGGGAATCGCACCAGGCTTTACCTCTAGAGGGATCTCGAGAAGCTTACAACCCCCACCAGGCAGTGTACCTGATCGTTGTAGTATAGTATAGTGACAAGTACCAGGGGATTGATCGTTCAGCTAGGAATAGTGTCGTTATGATTGAAGTTGATCTAACTAGGTCTAAAGGTGAAGGATGATTCTTTTTGTGTTTTTATATTTTATGAAAAGCAAGTGAAAATCTCGGGTATTGGGAGAGTGGGCGGAATTAGTTGCTAATCAACTAACCCAAAAGCTACTAATTAAACTAATTAACAAGAAAAGTAAACTAGGATTCTACAAGATAAGTGAAGCATGTCTACCTATGATATGTTACACCTTGCTAGCTATCCAATTCTACCTATTGACTGTAAACCTTATCTTAATTGACGGGTGTATTCCTAATAACTCATGGAGTGGCATACATATCTCTCCAATTCTATGAGCTCTTATCTCCTCCTATGCCATGCCCGACACAACCATAGGGATTGTAAACAGTGGCTCATGCGTTAAATACTACCTTAATAGCCTAGTATGCCTTGGCTACATGTTTCTTAAGACGTTTAAGCACATTACACGATGGAGATCTGCCAGTTTTCTTAAGCCTATTATCGAATTCATTCAATCAAAACAAGAATCAATAGGAAACAAGAATTATAAACTAAACCAACTAGATCTATTGAAGTTGTCACGCCTTAATTGATGGAGATAGACACACACATCAACATGCCCTCATTGATGGAGATAGACACAACCATCAACAAGAAATCAATGAGATCTAATCAATTATATACAGGTTTCACATAATCATAAGTAGACACAAGGTGAATTAACAAAACATAATCAAAGAAGGACAATCAACAAGAATAATGAAAGACATAGTTGAGATAGAATCATCAAACCAATACATGATGTTTATGGAGTGATTGAAACCCTCTAAGTTGCTGGAAAAACACCCACCTAAACCCAGGAATCGAACTTAGAGTTTAGAGCTTAAAAAAAGTGAAGTTATGATGTTATATTTATAGGCTTATTTCTGCCCGGCCCATCTTGACGGCGTCAGCCCATTACTCTTGACGCCGTCACGACCATTTTTTCACCAAATTGTAGATCTCTTCGTCCTATTCGCGTGGGCTTTTGAATCACCTAAATCCGAGTTCGTATGCAAAAGTTATGATCAAAACAATATCAGCTACTCCGCGCGCAAGTTTTGACAAGTTAACAAGTGACGGCCTTGGGTGACGCCTTCACGTTTCTTCTGGGCCGTCACCACTTTTACTCTTGACGCCGTCAAGATTTTCTTCTTGACGCCGTCATCCACTGTTCCCAGCAAGGAAAATTAAGTCTTTGGCGTTTTCTTCACTTTTGTGCTCCAAAAACGTCCGAATTGCTTCCTTTTCCAGATTTCACTCCCAAAGTACCTAAAATCACGAAAGGAATGATTTAGGGCAATATTTGATCAAATAAATTCAATTCCGGGCTTAAATGACCCCCTAAAAGTGGTTTATTTTTCGCCTCATCAACCATCTCTTCTCTACACACACTAGCCAACTCACTATATCTTACCATATATTCTCTTACACAAATCACTTACTTATCCCCTTACACCCTTTCACATCCCATCCATACAACTCATCACCTCCTCTCTAATTCAACACATAGGATTTAATTGGAAAACCAAAGGAGGCTCCCTTTGATCTCCACCATCCATTTCAAACAAAACCATTTCAACCCTCCATCTCATTCTTTCCCCCCAAGCAAAGGAATATACCTTTGGAATATTCTATCTCTAACCTAACCATGGTTACCCTAACCTAACTATGGTTAGTTCTCTACACCTAACCCAACCATGGTTACTTTCTAACCCAACCTCACACACTCTTCCCTATGGAGGAATATCCCATGGCATATTCTCTTCTCTATTATGCCATGTGAGGAATACCCAATCTATCCCTACCAAATTACCCTTTCTACTTTTCTACCCTTGGTATTGGGTTTTCTAATAAACACTTCACAAATATGATTTTGTAATTGGCTATTTGAGTTGGTAAACCTTAGATTGATTAATGTTAAGATATAGTGTGAAGTAAAATTGGGGGTTTAGCAAGGTTAGGTATTTATAAGATCCAACACCCAACACTTGGGATTATTCACAGACGCCTGGCGCGCTGCCCATGCGTCGACGGATGGGTGACGCGCCGGCCTTGGTAAATTAATCCCAAGTTTGGGTCTTGGCCTATAAATACCTCCCTTGCCTCTTATATTCATCACCGCTTGCCATTACACTTTCTCTCTACATTCTTTCTCTCTAAACACTCTCAAATCTCTGTATTTCTAATCTTGTGTTCTTGATTCTTACTCTAACATCTTTAAAAGAACACATCTCCTTGCAAGGTAAGAATCACAAGACCTTAATCCACTCTTGTGATTATGTCGAGGGTCTTCTTCCTTATACCCTTTCTATTACAATCGAGTCTCTAGGTTAGGTTAGGGCTTGGTTGAACAAACACTTATTCATTCATTCAATTGTTTGTAAGGGAAGTCTTGTATCGTGGTGACCAAGCCTAGATCATTGGGAATCTAGTTGGGGTTTGATACTTCTGGTGGGAAGTCTTGGTAGTGGTCTTTGTGACACTTAGGAGAAGTCGAATCGCGAGATTCTTTTGGGTGGCTTTCGAGGGCGGAATACCGTGGGAGTAACTCCTTCTTTATGAGCATCGATATTGTTGAATATATAGGTGGAGCATCGATATATCGTTGTGTTCATACTTGCTTTATATACTTTAGTTGTGTTTGTGGATGTTGGATTATTGTACAACCACTTGGTGTTCTCTTTGGCTTAAAGTTTTTTTTAAACATCTAAAAAACCGAAGAAACCGTATTCACCCCCCCCCCTTCTACGGTTCTACACTAATGACTCGAATCAAGATAATCAACACACTTGGAGTACTTTTTAAGATTAACGCACATATGGGGGTAATATATGATGTTCTTCCCCATTACTCCATAACAATAGTACTTTACCCATGAGTCCCAATCGTCCCAAAACAATATGTACAAGATATGACTCGACTTAGCAACCATGTAATCAATTAGACAATTAACTAAGGGTTTAAACATGTAACATTAATGCACTAAACATGAGTGCATACACGGAAGGCTAAGGCGATTTGGTTGCACATTTGGGGTGGATTATAAACAAATTCTTCCTTTAAGTAAAATGCTTAAAGTTAGAAACGAAAAAGATAGGCTCGGAGGGGTGTACTAGGGGTATCGTGTACTAAAAATGAGTAAAACGTAAAGGTGTGGGAAAATTAATTGACTTTACTAGTCAAGTAATTGTGACTTCATTGGTCAAGTAATTATGATACGGGTTTAACACAAGGGTGATCCTAATGCCTCTTATCATATAGTAAATCCTAACTACACGAATGTAGTCTTACTAGCGGTCTCGGGATGCATCACTAACGCAAGTTCTAGAATCTAAGTACTACCGGCACACTCATAAGCATCTTTTCCTAACAAATCTAGGGGCGAACCTCACATATTTGGGGTGGAAAATTTTGAGTGGTACGGCTTTTGTGCTAGTCATACAACTCCTATCCATGAGACACTCATTATGGCTAAAGCTTCACTGCTAAATGTTTTAAAAAAATTTAAATTTGGTGCTAAAATTGCCCTAACAAGTATTTCTCTTAGTTTTATTACACACCTACTATTGAACAAACAAACTCAAGTGCAATTGTATTCTCTAAGGTTTCATCATTTGCCCTTCCCTTACTCTTAGGCTGAACATTGTCCCCAATGTTTAATGAAAAGGAGGTAAAGTAATGAAGGTAAAAGAATGAAACTAATACTCCCCTGATTCGTTCGGTGTGGATAAATAGATAACATGGTTAAATCCTCCTCCAAGAAAATGAACATTGAAAGCTTCACTCTAGAAATATAAATCATCTTCTTGTCCAATATAACCTGTTAAACCTGAGAAAACAATCATGGCAAACCTCGCGTAAAATCGGCGGCAATCTATATATCTAAGGATATAATGCTTGTGGAATGAATGTTTGCAGATTTCATGGAGTTTATAAAACTAACAAATTAACAAAAACTTTAAGACTCTGGTAGAAAAACAAAACTCACAAAATTTTTCATAATTTTTACACCTGACGCCGTCAGAGTGCTCTGACAGAAATCTCATGTTATGTTTCCAGAAAATTTATAGAAAAACTCATGCCTTAATTCCTGGAATTCCTGCAAAACATCATTATGACTCGATACAAGCATTTGACTCAAACAAATACTAATATACATGTTCATTTAATATTGTTGTGGTTCATGTCCAATTCCATTCTTAAAAACAAATTTAGATTTCTCTTACACTTATCTTTTGCGAAATACCTTTTTATGAACTTAAGACAAACAACAATGTAAAGCATGTTCATAATTTATTATGCAACATGAGCCACAAACAATAAAAATAAAGCATGCATACGAAAGCAAATAAAATCAAACAAACAGACAATCAAACAAATAAAGCAAATAAACCTTGGGTTGCCTCCCAAGAAGCGCTTTTCTTTATTTACGAGTCTTGTAGCTAGACTCAAGGTCACGGGCTAATACGTGACCTCGTCATCAAATGTTATGTCCTCCTCATTGATCATTTCATTACCATTTTCTTGATAATGCTTAACGCGTTGTATATTCACCGTGAATTCTCTATTCTCATCGTCCATTAGCACAACAACTCCGTTTTTAGAGGAGCTTTTCACGGTAAAAGGTCCATACCATCTATATTTAAGTTTCCCCGGAAACAACCTTAAACGAGAGTTATATAGTAAAACTTTGTCTCCTTCTGAGAACTCCTTAGGTCTCTTAATTCGTTGGTCATGCCATCTTTTTGCCCTTTCTTTATATGTAACGGAGGATTCATACGCTTCAAGTCTTAATTCATCAAGCTCCTGGAGTTGTAAGAACCTATTCGTTCCTGCGACCGTATAATCCAAATTACATGTCGTAAGTGCCCAATATGCCTTGTGTTCCAGCTCTACTGGAAGGTGACATTTCAGAATGCCCATAAAGCCTCATCGAGTTTCAATGACCAATCCTTTCTGTTCTGATTGACCGTCTTTTCAAGTATTCTCTTAATCGCTCTATTGGTGTTCTCAACTTGACCGTTGGTTTCAGGGTGATAAGCGGTGGGAGACCCCATATCTTTTCATGACCTTTCCATTTATTCGTTGCAAAAATGGGTTCCCCTATCTCTAATGAGAGCTTTAGGAATGCCGAACCTAGCAAACAATTTCTTTAGTAAATGAAGAACTACCCTAGCATCGTTGGTCCAAAGGGATTGTGCCTCTATCCATTTCAAAACATAATCAATGGCCACTAGGATGTATTCGTTCCCCCTAAAGACGGGAAGGGGCCCATAAAATCTATTCCCCAAACGTCGAAAACCTCACAAATTTGTATAAAATGCTGAGGTGCTTCATCCATTTTTGAGATATTCCCGGCTCGTTGACATGCATCACATGCTTGTATCATTCCTTTTACATCACGAAATATTGTAGGCCAATAGAATCCTGCATCGAAATTTTTTCGCGCAGTGGTGTACATTCCGTGATTCCCCCTAGAGGGGCCTGAATGACATTCTTTCATGATCTTTATTGCCTCTTTTTCCGAAACACAGCGCCTGATTACTTGATCAGGGCATATTCGGAACAAGAAAAGTTTGTCCCAAAAGTAGTATTTTAATTGGGCGAAGAACCCTTTTCTTTCATGTCTGTTCAATTGTTCCGGAGTAATTCTGCTTGCCAGATAGTTAGCATAATCCGCGTACCATGGCTCAAAATCAGTTATTGACATGAGCTGCTCGTCAGGGAATGAATCCCGAATCTCACTTATGTCAAGTTCACTAAGGCTGGGATTTTCGAGGCAAGAGAGGAGATCAGCAGCTAGATTCTCTGCCCCCTTCTTATCATGAATTTCAACATCAAATTCTTATAACAATAAGATCCACCGAATTAGTCAAGGTTTAGCATCTTGCTTAGCAAAAAGGTATCGAAGAGCCGAATGATCTGTAAAGACAACTGTTTTTGAAAGGACAAGATATTGGCAAAATTTATCAAAAGCAAATACTACGGCCAATAGTTCCTTTTCAGTGGTGGAGTAGTTCTCTTGAGCGGGATTCATAGTTTTGTTGGCATAGTATATTGGTTGGAAGTGTTTGTTAAGTCTTTGGTCTAATACTGCTCCAATAGCATAGTCGCTAGCGTCGCACATGATTTCTAAGGGCAAGTCCCAATTAGGTGTAACCATGATCAGGGCTTGCGTGAGTTCCTGCTTCAGCCGATTGAAATCATCATTGAATTCTTGAGAGAAATCGAAAGGGGCATCCTTTACAAGCAACTGATTCATTGGCCGAGCTATTTTGGAGAAGTATTTAATGAATCTCCTATAGAAACCGGCATGACCCAAGAAGCTACGTATCGCCTTGACTGTAGTTGGATAAGGTAGCTTGGATTTAGCTTCAGTTTTTGCTCGGTCCACCTCAATTCCATTTCTTGAGACTTTGTGTCCAAGCACAATCCCTTCTTTTACCATAAAATGGCATTTTTCCCAGTTTAGGACCAATTTGGTCTCCTCACAACGTTTGACCATTTTTTCGAGGTTAGGGAGACAATGATCGAAAGAGTTACCAAAGAACGAGAAATCATCCATGAAAACTTCCATGTTGTCTTCCATTAACTCGTGAACGATTGTGGTCATACATCGCTGAAAAGTGGCGGGGGCGTTACATAACCCGAAAGGCATTCTCTTATAGGCGTATGTTCCATATGGGCAAGTAAACGTGGTTTTTTCTTGGTCCTCAGGGGCTATGGGGATTTGGAAATACCCTGAGAATCCATCCAAGAAACAGTAGTACTCATGTCCTGCTAATCTTTCCAACATTTGTTCTACAAATGGGAGAGGGAAGTGATCCTTTCGGGTGGAGTCATTTAGCTTTATATAATCAATGCACACACGCCAACCAGTGACTGTCCTTTGGGGTACCAATTCCCCTTTGTCATTTTTCACCACAGTCATCCCTCCTTTCTTTGGTACGACCTGTACAGGACTAACCCACGAACTATCTGAAATTGGGTAGATTAGCCCTGCATCCAAGAGTTTGATGACTTCCTTTTTCACCACTTTCTTAATGTTGGGATTTACTCGCCTATGGGGTTGTACGGCTGGTTTATAATCCTCTTCCATAAGAATTTTATGCATGCAAAAGGTCGAGTCAATTCCCTTAATGTCGGTTACACTCCATGCAATGACTCTCTTATATTTCTGTAAAACTCCTAGGAGTTTATCTTTTTGCCCATCTTCCAGGGAGGAATTTATGATTACTGGCAGTTGATCTTCTTCGTGTAGGAAAGCATATTCTAAGTGGTTTGGGAGTTCTTTGAGTTATAGCTTAGGTGGTTCGACAATGGAGGGTTTTAGTTTGTTTTCGGGTTTATGAAGCTCGAGTAGTTAAGTGGCTTCTCGTCCAGGATAGAAGGACACTGCGCTAACCCCTTCTGCCTTCTCCTTTTCAATTATGGGAAGGAAACCCTAATCCCGTAACCATCCTTCTTCGATTTGTTCATCAACACAGTTGTCAATGACATCGATTAATTCATCGACCTCTCCAATGAAATATGGCCGGTTAGCTGCTTCGAGAGAAAGGTTCATTGTATCCTTAATATCAAAGGTTAAGTTCTCGGCTCCTACTCGCAGAGTTAACTTGCCGTCATGAACATCAATGACAGCACGAGCTGTGGCGAGAAATGGTCTCCCTAAGATGATGGGCACTAGGTCATCCTCCTCCATTTCCAAGATTACAAAGTCAACCGGAAATTTGAACTTCCCTACTTTAACTAGCACGTTCTCGCATATCCCCAAGGGGTATTTGACTGATCTATCAGCTAGTTGGATGTTCATACGGGTTTGCTTTAATCCGGAATACCCTAATTTGAGGAACATGGAATAAGGCATGAGGTTGATGCTAGCCCCTAAATCAGTTAGAGCATTCTTTACTGATAGAGATCCTATGGAGCAGGGCAAGGTGAAACTACCTGGGTCGTCTACCTTTTTTGGTAGTCCACGTTAGGTCACCACCGAACATTCTTCTCCTAGAGTCACAAGACCCTCGAGTCTTTTTCGGTTGGCAAGTAATCTCTCGAAGTATGTTCTATACTTGGGCATATGGTACCATGCATCAAGGAGGGGTATGGTGACCACTAAATCCTATAGATATGATAAAAATCTTTTATTATAATTCTCAATCTTTTGATTATTAAGGCGGGACGAAAATGGGACTTTCACAGGTTGGTTGGGTGGAGCTAGTGGAGAGGAGGTCATCTGAGGGAGTTGCTCGAGAGTCTCATCGCTCACATTACCTTCTTCCCTGTGAGGAATATTTGGCTCAATGACGACGGGATGTTGGTTCGGATAAGGAGGGTCGTTGGTTGTTGTTCTGGCTCGAGTAGTAATAGCGAGCAGGGGGTCTTTTTGGCTTACTTGAGGCTTGTTACAGCCATCAAGGGTGGCATTAAGTTATTGGAACCATTTTTCCATGTCATTTTCTTGTTCAGTGATGAGCTCGTCAAGCCCTTTCAATTGTAAGCCTTTTTCATGAATGAAGTGTCCCAGATCATCCTCAAAAGTGCTCCTGATTTTGAAGTCAGGACCTTTCTATCCCTCCTCTTTTCTTACAAGATTTCCCCAAGGGGTAAAATCATCATTTTGGTTGAAATTTAAAAGGGAATGATCATTGAGAATGTCATGGCTTGACAGGTATGCACGTTCGGTAGTGGTTTCTCCTCCGCATGGAATTTTGTCTAACGAAACCATATTCGCATCGGCAACGGCATCATCGTTTATTAACATCGCTACATCATCATGGAACAGGTCATCCTGGTACAATATACATCTATACATAAATGGCCAAGTATATAACATTGTATGTTGCAAAAGTATTTCTAAAATATAACATACATCAACGTGGTGGACGGATGATGTTTGTTTAATGCCATTGTCTTGAAATGCTCCAACTTGAGTAGCTGGTTCATGTTCATTAAGAACAGGGATGTCAAGGGTAACCCCAAGCTGTATTGCTTCTATAAGAACGTCGATCATTCCCATCTGAGATTCCTTTACCCCTACCGTCCCACATTCCTTGTCAGATTCCATGTGAAAGGCTGCATGACTGTCACTGCCCTTAACACCATTAACGCCTTCACAACCTAATGACGTCAGCTGCAGTTGAACATACATTTCAAATTTCAATTAATCAAATTAACAAATAATGTATGGTCAAGATGGTGCGATAAGGCTAAACATCAACGGGAAATTCAGATACTAATAAAAGTTTGGAAAGAACATAAAATGAAACACAAACCTTGGAAACAACAGAATTGTCAATTTCCATTAAATCGGGATGAACATCATGATGATCATCAATGACTTCGTCAGTATGATCAGCATCAACTGCTCGCTCAGTAACATAGTTATCAACACCAACATCAAGATCAGCTTCACAAGGTGATGCCGAGGTCTATAGTTGACAAAATGATATAAGTGTAGACGTCAAAACAATTTAATAAGGCTATACATCAACGCGAAATTCAGATACTAATAAAAGTATGGAAATAACATAAAAGTAAATACATACCTTGGAAAGAAAAGGATTGTCAACTTCCTTTGAATGAGTATCAACATCAAGATCATCATCAATGAGTCCGTCAGTATGATCAGCATCTACTGGTCGGTCAATAAAATGATTATCAACCCCAACATCAAGAGAAGCTTCACAAGGTGATGCCAAAGTCTATAGTTGACAAAATGATATAAGTGTAAACGTTAAAGAGGAATTGACATTCAATATAACTTAGGTGAAAGAACATAAAAGGTAAATACAAACCAAGTCAATATCGGGGTTGACATCAGTCTCGAATGGTAGATCTGTGGTGGTAACCCTAGTATTTGGGTCATTAGCATTTTCTTGATCGTTAACAACACCACCATCAAGGTTAGCCTTCATAACTGTCTCTATCTCTGAAACACTTGTTTTCACATCATCAAATAGGTCGAGGATGTCTTGTTTTGTGATAGACGTAATGTGCTTGGATATGAACGTCAGCTTTGATTGCAAATGCAATAACTCGTTGTAAATAGCAGTTGTTGAAACATTCATTTACTTTTGCGGTTCCATTGATTTGACACGATTAACGTTTTCAACATCAACCTGATTTAAATTTTGCAAAAACGGTCCATGCTGCTGATTGTCTGCGACAACAGCTTCTTCGTCAGATTCTGTTGTATCAGCTACTTGCTCATCATCTGCGCTGTTAACTTGTTGTCTATCATCAGCCTGTTCGCCCTGAAGTACCGGGTCTGGATCTGCCAAACCCTTGATAAAAGGGATTCTATCATTACACCATGGTTGTCTGAGTTCTATATTTGTTACATACAGTCCGATAAGGGGAATTGACTCCTACAAAAAACAAATACTATATACATGGGTCTATGCACAAATTTAAATAAATTTCGAATAAATGTGCCTTCAACGATAGTTTGGTGCTTACCTGGCCAAATAGTATGGCCTGGTCTGATCTTCTAAACTTTTAACGTTTAGACCAAGCAAGGCCCCGTGGAATGACATTTTTGTTTTTCTTCCACCAAATGATGCTTTTAGGAAAAGTGTCGAAGATCCATATCTGTAATATGCACTTGTTACAATGTTGGTGTGTATGTATGCAGCATAAATAGGATAACATTTGATATTTATTTTCATTGTTTAGTTTCTTGAATAAAGCTTTTGATAGTACATGCTATAACACTAGTTCAAAACTATATACAAACCATATATTTAGTGGCAAAAAAACTCAGTTAAAACATTTAGAAATGAAATCTATGGGTATATGGCGAAGGTATATATTACTGGTATAATTAAGTAATGTATGCAACACAATAACAAGCATTGTGTACCCCAGATACATATATTTAGAAATTGGACAGAATTTAGACTAAATACAACATTAATAAAAAGTATAAAGAATAGACATCATTTCGAAATATTGTGACACA
Source organism: Artemisia argyi (assembly GCA_030686995.1). Lineage (NCBI taxonomy): Eukaryota > Viridiplantae > Streptophyta > Magnoliopsida > Asterales > Asteraceae > Artemisia > Artemisia argyi. Next base: position 154,310,181 of record CM060701.1, on the reverse strand, counting down.
CAACATAAAGAGTTTAGTCCATCCTGGTGAACTTTAGTAGATAATAGTAAGTATGGCATACCTTGAAAGCCCAAGCAAAACCATACAGATTGTATGTCGCATTGAACTTTGAATTCTCCTTCAACTTTGCCAAATGATCTTGTCTATGTCTGTAAACAGCATTCACAGTCCGTTGATAAAATTTATCCTACATGTATTCCCCCATTGAAAAACATTCCAAGCACCAAAGTCCTCCACCAAAGAGAGTAAATGCTTAGGGATACAATTCCTGTCTTCATTACCCATAAACACCAAAATAGCAATTACCAAAAGATACAGCCTAACAGCATCATCATCTGAAACAGCTTCAAACCTATTTTCATCTTTAAGTAGTTCCAAACAATCATTTGCATATACAGAGTTTACACCTTTTGCTCTTTTTTCAGAAAATACACAGTCACGAAATGCAATTGGGTTCTTTTCACTAACAACAACTTGACCAAATCGAAACCCTGTTATTAAACAGAATTCTTTCTGCCCAAACTCTAACAAATGATCCCCAAATTTGAATTTCAATGGTGGGGAATCGAAATATATGTTAGAAACTTTTACCTAATGTTGTAAAACGTAATGCATCAAACGGGAGTCATTATCGCAATACCGAATATCCAACCACGGACCAAAGACTGTATTCCTAAACAACCTTTCCCGCTTTTCATTCTTTGACAAGATTTCTTTAATTTCTTAAACAACTTCACTGTAGATCGAACATCGATTTTACAACTATACAACTTAATTGGAATATCGAATTACATAAAATGTATGGAAACAGGGTTTTAAGGACTTGTGATTTGGTACTGGTGTGATGATTCGCAATTGTAGACGAACGGGTTTGTGTGTTAATGTTTTTATTCAGTTCATTAATATAATTGTACAATTGTAGACGAAGATGTTTGTGTGTTAAGGTTTATTATTTAATCCATGTAAAATGACCAAAATACATATTTGCTCATGTATTAGTTGCCCAAAAAACAAAAGTTGCCCAAAATATAATACGTTCCATGTACCTATTACCAACTGGTATGGCCGGACATGTGTCATCTGCTAGTTAGGCAGACGTTAGTTGCCCTGGGCAACCCGGGCTAAAACGAGAATTTTCAAAAAAAAAAAAAGGGATAATTATGCCTAACACGTAGGGCAACAGGCCATTTTGGTAATTTTCCCTCTCTCTTTTGAGTACATGGAGAGAGAAACCTACCACCACCACCCAATCAAAATGAAGAAGGACATTGGGAAACAGTTTTAAGGAAGCATCGCGGATCAAACAAGGATGGACCCTCCACCAGAAATAACCCCCATGCACCTATTCCAAGAGTTAGGCGTAGAGTCTCAGATTTTGACACTGTTATGAAAGAAAAGGACATATCTTTCTTTTTTACTAATTTCGCAGATAACTATGACTCAAGGGCTCTTTGGAAGATGTTTGATAGGTATGGCAAGGTCGTTGATGTTTATATTGCTTACAAACGAACGGAAAAGAACACAAGGTATAGCTTTGTAAGATTCATGCACATAAGAGATTTGGAGAATTTTGAAAGGAGACTCAAAGGGATTATCATAGGTGACTTAAAAATAATCATTAGCTAGGCGAAGTTTTTTAAGACCAGTGGAGTGGAAACCTCAGTTGATGATTTTCCCCCTATCAATCCAAATGGTAAATCAAGAGCAAAACCGGGTAACTTTCCTCCTTCCCAATATTACAGAGAGGCAATTGTAAGATATTTACAAAAACCAATCCTATTCTCATTGAAGAAGAAAAATTTATTAGAGCAAGGCTTGAGGGTTGCTGGACAAGTGAAGCAAAAAATCTACACGTTCTTCAAAATGCATGGGATATCATCGAAGGCAATGGTCTCGTGGATTGTAAAGTTAAGTATTGTGGTGGCCTTTCTCTCCTATTCGAATGGGGTTCTAATGATGTGGCTAAGGTTTGCATGGGTGAGAATATGACATGGATGAAGCAGTGGTTTGAGAATATTAAACTACTGGAGGATAAGGATCTCAGAATGCATTAAGGGTCTGCCATTACTTGGGGGACATCTTGGGGCCATCAAATCTATTGTCAATGATTTTGGTCACGTCCTAGAAGTTGGGAAATAGGATTTTAATTCTAAGCTAATTCTTCCTGTTAAAGTTCTGATGTTAGTGCCCACGATGAAAGAGGTGAATTGCTCCATCTCGATCACCTTAAATGGTATCAAATATCCCCTACAGGTGTTTTACGAATTTTATTCAGTTTCAAGTCTTTTGTCTCCTCGTTGTGATTTTGAATCGGAGATCGATTCTATGATTGAAGAAGAATTCGTCGGACCGTCTTTAGTTGACGAAGACGCTGGTGACATGGATTTTTTCGGCATCCACTCTCCTTTGGCGTCGAAAACTGAAAAAGCTACAGGTGTCCCTTCCCCATGCAAAGAGGATAACATTTTAATTGGTGAAATGCTCGAGGGTGGCTCTACAGATTCTTTTGTCCCCAATTCAGAATCTTTTGAATCCCCAATGTCTAGTGGGCTTTTTTCACACCAAAAAATGGATTATCACTCGACCCAATCAAAAGTGGCTGACAGTTTTGGGCCTTCTTAGGATATGGGCCTTAATGGTCCTGACCCTAATGTTATAGTTTCTGATCATAATGTTTCTTTGGAGCAAAAGGACAATTCTAGTCAAGCTGATGAAGAACTGGATAACCTTTTAACTTGTTTTCAATGCCTTCCTGATAAGGTGTCTGACTCACATGTTGGTGTGAAGAAAAGAAAAACAAAGAACAAGGAAATTGAGTATTGGTGGTCTACCCTCATTACAACTTTTAAACTCTCATCTTTCTAATATTAACCCCAATGATGAGAATGAAGTAGTCAAACAAATCGGTGAGCAGTTGGGTTTCGCTTTCCCCTAACGAATGGATGGACCAAGATCCTTGTGATCACTATGTCCATATGGTTCATTTGGTGTTTTTCATTGTTTCTGTTGATTGGCATTTCATTTTATTGTAATGGTTTTGGTGGTATTTCAACGCATGTGGATTTTGTAACCAGTGGCTCAGTTGGAGCTAAAATAGATTCTATTAATCATTCCCTTATTCGCTACTTATGGCCGAATAGCAATGTGGATTTTGTAACCAGTGGCTCAGTTGGAGCTTCTGGGGGTATCCTCACAATGTAGGATACGAACTCTTTTGTTATGGAACACAAGGTTGTTGATAGAATTTTGTTTGTGCTATTGGTTCATGGACTGGGATGCAGGGTAAAGTAGGCATTCTTAACGTTTACGCCCCCCAAGCTGGGCATCTTAAAGAGGCTCTTTGGTCTTCTATGGCAGCCCTCTTGGCATCTACCAATGCAACTTGGATCGTCTTTGGAGACTTTAATGTGGTTAGGTATCAAGAGGAGCTTAGTGGCTGCAATTTTAATCAAGGCGAAGCGAATGTGTTTAATGGTTTCATCTCTAGATGTGGTTTTTTTGATTTTCCCCTTGACGGTACGAAATTCACAATGTTCGACAGAGAGGGTTTTACGGCTAGTAAATTGGATAGGTTTTTGGTGAACTGTCGATTGTTTGACCTATAGAAGGATGCCTCAGTTTCTGTTCTCCCTAGATCATATTCTGATCATTGCCCGATTCTCCTTAAGGTGGGTTCACCTAATTTCAGGCCGAAGCCATTTAAGGTTTTCGATAAATGGTTAAATATCGTTGCCTTCTAGGATTTGATTTCTTCCTCTTGGGCTGAGTTAAACAACTCTCTTCCGCCTGACCTGCTTTTAAAAAATAAGCTGAGGTCTGATGAGTGCTCAAACACTCATCGTTTTCGATATATTTAAACTGCCAAAACGCACAAAAACAATCAAAAAGATATCAAAACACTTAAATTATCCCAGGGATTGTGTTTTATGTGTTTTAAAAGCAAAATGTGCAAAAACAAAGAAAAAAACGTACAAAGTTTGCAGTATTGGCAGTTTCAGTCCCCCAAGTTTCAAAACTTGTCACTTTTAGTCCCTATGCATTTATTTTAAGGAAAAGTCAACCCAAGGTCTTAAAAGTCAAATAAAGTCAAAATATCATAATTGGGTTGCAAGTTTTCAAAAATTACATATTTAGTCCCTGAAAATCCAAAGTTGGCAAAAGTAGTCCCTGGGATGTTTTTGAAATTGGAAAAAGTGGAAAAATACAAAATTGGTCCTTGAATTATTGGCATGTGAAAAAAATAACACTTATGAGAACTTTTGGAGTTTGGCAATTTCAGTCCTTAAGGTTTTGAAAAAATTGCAAAATGGTCCTTGTGTTAACTTTATACCAACCGGACCCTTTTTTGCTAAACCCAAAACCAAACCAACCCTTTTTGTTATTCGGTCCAATCCCCCCTAGCCCAGCTGATCCCCAAGCCCAATTTACAAGCCCACTTTTGTTTTAAATAAAACCTGGGTGTTGACTTCGGTCAACCCTCACCACCCCGACTATCTTCTTCCCCCCAACACATCCCACAAAACCAGGGTGACTCATTCCCCCCCCCCTCGCCTTTTCACCAACTAAACCCCCCACCATTAATGCCCCTCACCAACCATCTCCACCACCATAAATGCTCCCCTAAAACCCTCACCAGAACCACTTATTTAACCCCGACCCCATTTTGGCGCCAAAATCATGATCAAAGGTTTAGAATGGTCTCACAGCAATTCAATGGATGGGATTTGGTCAAGAAGTCATCACAAAGACTTTGGGAGTGTCAGATTTCAAAAAGGTCCCACGTGGAAGGCTTAGCATTAGTATTTTTAGGTCGTTATATAAGGAAAAGCTCATAGAAGCTTGGATGTGTAATTTTCTTAGTTAATTTGTAATTTTCAGTTCATTTTCAATGTAATGTAACTCCTTTTATTAATGCAAATTCAGTTTGAAGCTTATTTCTCTTTTTCACTTTTTAAAGTCTCAATTTGAATTTCCAAGTTCTAATCAAAAGTTTCTAATGTTAGTTCATGTCATTCAGTAGCTTATCTAAACTTAAAAACAAGTTTTGGAAAGCTTTATAAGCTTTCAAGATAACACTAAGCTCAGTTTTAAATATCTACTAAAAAAAAAAAAAAATAGGAAAAATAAAAATGAAAATAAAAAAGTTGTGATCATTTGGAATGAGCAAGGAGCACAGTGTAACAAGGATGGCTGTGGGTTAGAGGTTTGTGGAAACCACATAGGATTGTTTGGTTTGATCCTTGGTACCTAATCAGTAGCATTGGAAGGCTTTTGTAAGCTACTTACTTTTTTATTTTACTCTTAAATCAGTTTAGGTTGTTAATTTAAGCTCATTACAGTTATTTAATAGCTTATTGATTAGTTGTAATCATATGTTTGTGTTCAATATTTGTTTAAGTGAAAAACTCTTCTATAGCTGTTTTTAAGAGGGTGTTTGGTTGTGCTTTGTTTAGTGTGTTGTGATTGTTATTCTGAGTATCTATTAGTTTGTAACAGTTTGTTGTGCATAATTAAGCTCAGAGGAACAAGTACTTTGGTGCAAAACCCTTTAAAAGTCAAAATTACAAGACAATAATCACCACAGTCCACTGTGGTGATTTTTGAAGTCCAAATCCCACAAATCCTTTTCAAAAGTTAAAGTTTTACCTAATTTAGTTTTTATATAACTTATCTCAGCTTATTTGATCATTAAATCAGCTGCCCAAGTTCACTAAAGTCAAACTTTGTAATTTCTTGAAAAGTCAAATTGTTGAGTTTCAGATTTTGATCAATCTTTGAAAGCTTGTAACTTGTTGTATCCTAGGTGTTAGATTCTGAAATTTGTTGAGTTTAATCTTTGCCACTTTGTACATTTTTGTGAATCTTTCCAGATTTTATAAATTTTGTTTGGTGGGTCCTACACACCCTTGAAGTAAGCTGCAGGGCAACACCCCTGCCCTGCACATCAGTACCTCAGCTCACCACCACACTTTTGTGGCCTATTGTGGTTGATCCAGTGGGTCCCACACTGAAATAGTTGGTTCTCCCAACCCCCCTCCTACCCAGGAGTGTCTGTGAACCTTTCATTTGAACCCTAGGCCTGTGGACCCCACCTTGCTTGGACCCTTAAGTTTGTCCCCAAACTGCATCAGTCCATTTTGTTAAGTGCTTATTTGAACCCTTTTTGGCTTATTCTGGTTCACTTGTAGCTTAATAGTTGCTTATTATTGTTCTTTATACTCAGTAGAATCAAGAAATTCAATTGTGGACCCCACATTTCCATTTTGAGCTTATTAACCTTCACAGTCAACAAAAGTCAACTGTGAGGTGAATAAGCACTCCAAGTGCTTATTTCCAGGGGTGTAGAAAAAGTGTCTTAATTAAAAGTGCTTGTTTTTATCTTATTATCAGTTTAGAAAAAGAAAAAATCCAAAAAAACCAATTTTAACTTTAGTGATAGCTTCTATTTAATAGGAGTTATTAATTTATTTTACTTTTTTATTTATTTCTAAGTAATATATCACTTTTATATTTTTAGAAATTATATTTTAGGTTAAAATAATTTTACAAATTTTTCCAGATTTTTATTTTGTCATTTAGTGGTATTTCTAATTAATTTTAGTTTAATTTAGTTTTAATTAATATTAAACAATTAAATAGCATAATTAGTTTTTATATAGTATAACCTAGTTTTTATAATTTTTATAGCTTCTATTTTAGTTAAAATAATTTTATAAATTTTTCTAGAATTTTTACTGTTCATTTAATAGTTTTCATAATTTAAATAGTTTAATTAGATATTAATTAATAAATAGTATAATAATTAGTTAATTAGCTTAAAAATACTTAGAATTAACTTTTTATAATTTTTTAGGATTCCTGTAATGGTTAATTAGATTTATAAAATTTTTTCTTAATTTTCTAAGTCTTTTAAGTATTTTTAATAATTCTAATTAGTTTAATTAGTATTAAATAGATAATTAGTAATTAATTAATTATAAATAATTAAATAGTATAAAAATAATTTTTATTTTTCTTTAAATTTTCTTTAATTAATAGGATTGTAAAAATACAAATTTACACTTTTAACCCTCCTGGTCCTCCAGTTGTACTTTTCGTTTTGTTCGTCTGTATACGTTTTTTTATTGAAACGTACGTTTTTAGGTTTAGCTCAAATCTTCGTACTCCAAATTCCCGTAACCATTCACATAGCTTTCCTAAGCTATTTTTGTTTATATATTCCAAATAATTTTCACAATAACCCCTTTTCTGTGAATAACACCCGATTACGAACACGCTATAGTTACATTTCACACCTCAACGGGATTTTACGACCCGGTGATACATTATATTACCCGGAGCATTGATCTAGGCTATTTGACTTAGTTGACCATTCTTTGGTTAATTTAAGTTAGGTGGTTTGGCATCAATCAATTTATGGCGCCGCTGCCGGGGAGGTGTGCGCGTTTCTGTAGCATTTTTCGAGATTAGTGTTATCTCACCTCACTCACTGTACAAATACCATCACTTGTGAATATTTTCAAAATCTAAACACATAACAATGTCATTGACACTTTTCCTAAAGTGTTGAAGCACCAAAAAAAAAAAAAAAAAAAAAAGTAAAAAAACCAACAAAACATATCGTAACGTTTTCTGATTCGGTTTTCTTTTAAGGTGATTCTTGAAGAGAAACGAATCTGGATTACAGGACGATAACAAAAATATTGTCCAAAAAGTTTTTATCCTTAGTGCATGCGCACTCGTTCTTCAAGGTCCACTAGCCCATTACGTGAGCTGGTTCAGAGACCTCGAAGACCTCGTCGACGTTCTGCACCATCAGTCGGATCTGAAATCCGTACTGTTCCACCTCCAGCTGTCATCATGGCAGCTGAACCCACTATGAACGAGCTTCTCCAAGCACCCGTCGAGGGTTACGGAGATGCTATCGTTGTTCCAACAATCATGGCCGATAATTTTGAGCTTAAAACAGGATTAATAAATCTGGCCACATCACGTCAATTCTACGATTATGAGAGGGACGATCCTCAAGATCACATTCGATGGTTCAATAAAATCACTTACACCATCAAATGCAAAGATGTCCCCTCTGAAGCAATCAAACTTCTTCTCTTCCCATTCTCCCTGGAGGGACAAGCCCGGGTTTGGCTTGAAAAACAACCTCCACGATCTATTGAGACATGGGAAGATCTTGTGAAAAAGTTCGTGAATGAATTCTTTCCTCCTTCCAAAACCACAAGTCTCAAGAACGATATCATGAAATTCACGCAGAAATTTGATGAACCCTTTAGTGAGGCATGGGATCGTTACAAGGAATTGCTCCGAAAATGCCCTCACCACGGTTTCTCTGATCTCATGACACTTGATACTTTCTACAATGGTGTAAGCCAATCTGATCAAGACTCTCTGAATGCCTCCGCTGGAGGTAACTTCTTGAATCGCACCACAAAGGATGCTTTAGAAATCATTGAGAATAAATCTAAGGTTCGCATTCCCCGAAGCAGATCAGTTTGTTCCCAAAGGGATGTTGTTCCTTCTTCCTCATCGACCGTGGCTCAGTCTAGCACCGATGCTAGACTTGATCAACTCACGGAAGCCGTCCACGCATTTGTTCTCGCCCAAAGCAAGAAAGATTCTTCTCCTTCTCCACAAGCTGAAATCAAAAAGATAGAAGTTTGTGTCACTTGTGGTGGTCCACATTCCTATTATAATTGCCCTGCCACCGAAGGCAATCCCTTCGAAGTAAATGCAATAGCCGGCAATTCCAACCAAGGAGGTAACCAATACCGTCCTCAAGTGGATCCAAATTACCGGGCTAGCAATCAGGGTGGACCACCCGGTTTTCCTCAAAATCCAAATAGGTTTAATCCTAATCCACCAAGGGGGCCTAATTTGCAAAATCAAAATCCTGCCCCCGTCAATCAGTACCCACCCCAAAGGGGTAATCAAGGGTATTCAGCTCCAAATTATCAAGATCCCCTCCCAAACGAGCTCAATAACTATATCAAAGTTAATGAGACCAAAATGAGGGCAATGCAAAATCAAATCTCAAATTTGAAAAATGATTTCCAATCAGCAATAACCAAACAGGGTCAAGAGCTGAAGAGTGAGTTGATGCAAACAAACAACAAAATTGATCAAAATCAAGGCAAGATTGAAAATATGCTTGCCAGTCTTATGAATCATCTCACTCCACCCTCTACATCAGGAGGTCTTCCGGCTAATACAATTGTTAACCCCAAGGGTGAACTCAAAGCTATTACTACACGAAGTGGTAAAGCTTATGAAGAGCCGCCAGTTCCTCCTGTTTCTCCTCTTCCACCTATGCCTCCTCCTCTTTATTCTGAGGAAGTTGAAATTGAGCCTGAGGCAACCACGGACAAGGTGCAATTTACTAGCCCACGAAGTACCGCACACGTCCACCCTCAGGTTGTTCCGGAAATTGTACCAAAATCTGGACTTGTACCAAAACCGGGAGTTGTATTTGAACCATCAACAACTCCTGAAGAGAACCCTAAATCCAAACCTTCACTACCATACCCGTCAAGACTTAATGAGCAAAAGCTCCGCGAAAAGGCTAGTTACCAAATGGATAAGTTTTATCAAATCTTTCAAGATTTGCACTTTGACGTTAGCCTTGCGGATGCTATCATCCTGATGCCCAAATTCGCATCGATGATCAAGAACTTGTTAAGCAACAAGGAAAAATTGTACGAAATGGCAAAGACTCCTCTGAACGAAAACTGCTCTGCGGTTATCTTAAAGAAGCTTCCTAAGAAGCTTGGAGACCCTGGGAGATTTCTCATTCCATGTGTTTTCCCTGGGATGGTTGAGTGCTTCGCCTTAGCTGATCTTGGCGCTAGCATCAACCTGATGCCTTACTCAGTGTGGGAGAAACTCTCTCTTCCTCAACTTACTCCTACGTGCATGACTCTCGAGCTTGCCGACCGTTCAATCTCACATCCTCTCGGCATTGCCGAAGATGTATTTGTGAAAGTAGGAAAGTTCCATTTCCCCGCTGACTTCGTTGTTGTTAAGTTCGATGCTGACCCACGTGTTCCTCTCATTCTTGGGAGAGGATTCTTAAGGACGGGTCGTGCGTTAATTGATGTGCACGAAGAGGAAATAACTCTTCGTGTTGGTAATGAAGCTGTAACCTTTAACCTCGATCAAACTTCGAGGTACTCCTCTAACTATGACGCCGAAACGGTTAACCGAATTGATGTCATTGATGTCGCGTCTGAGGAGTACGCTCAAGAGGTTTTAGGTTTTGTCGATGATTCTCCGAGTGAAAACTTCACTCCATCTTCTCACCCCATTATTGCCAATTCTTCTCCTTCCCTCACTCCGTTTGAGGGAAGTGACTTCATCTTCTCAGAAGAAATTGAGGCCTTTCTCAAAAGTGATTTGATTCCCGATGGAATTGACAACCAAGAGATCGACCTCGAGAGGGATATTCACCTGCTGGAAAAATTGTTAAATGAAGATCCCTCTCATCTTCCTGTTCTACCACAAACACTTCATAAAGAGGAAGTCAAAAATGTTGAGAAAACTGATGACTTTCCCGCGGTTGAACTTAAGGACTTGCCGCCTCATCTTGAATATGCATTTCTGGAGGGTGATGATAAATTGCCCGTCATTATTGCTAAAGACTTAAGTGTTGAGGAAAAGGCTGCTCTTATACAGGTTTTGAAGTCTCATAAGCGAGCAATTGCTTGGCGTCTTTCCGATATCAAGGGTATCGACCCTGAGTTCTGTACTCACAAGATATTAATGGAGGATGACTTCAAACCTGCGGTCCAACATCAAAGAAGGGTGAATCCAAAAATTCACGAGGTTATCAAACAAGAGGTTTTGAAACTTCTTGATGCCGGATTGATTTACCCTATCTCAGATAGTCCTTGGGTCAGCCCAATCCATTGTGTTCCAAAAAAGGGTGGCATTACCGTTGTCACAAATGAGGAGAATGAGTTGATTCCAACTCGTTTGGTTACGGGTTGGCGCGTCTGCATTGATTATCGTAAATTGAATGACGCCACCCGTAAGGATCATTTTCCTCTGCCCTTTATGGATCAGATGCTCGAGAGATTAGCGGGGAATGAGTACTATTGCTTCCTCGATGGTTTCTCGGGTTACTTTCAGATTCCCATTGACCCGCAAGACCAAGAAAAGACCACTTTTACGTGCCCCTATGGAACCTTCGCATATAAACGTATGCCATTTGGCCTATGTAATGCTCCGGGCACGTTTCAAAGATGTATGATGGCCATTTTTTCCGACATGATCGGGAAAAGTATGGAGGTCTTTATGGACGATTTCTCGGTCATTGGGGATTCGTTTAAAACATGTCTCTCCCATTTAGACAGCATGCTAAAACGTTGTGAAGACACAAAGTTATGTCTAAATTGGGAGAAGAGTCACTTTATGGTCAAAGAGGGCATTGTCCTCGGCCATAAAATTTCAAAAAATGGGATGGAGGTTGACCGTGCCAAAGTGGACGTCATTGCAAAATTGCCTCCTCCTACGACTGTGAAAGGTGTTAGGAGCTTTTTGGGTCACGCCGGTTTCTATCGTAGGTTTATTCAAGATTTTTCAAAAATTGCCCGGCCCATGACCCATCTCCTCGAGAAGGATGCTCCTTTTGTCTTCTCCCCTGAGTGCATCGAAGCCTTTGAAACATTAAAGAAAAGGCTTACCGAGGCACCGATTCTTGTTGCCCCCGATTGGGACTTGCCCTTCGAGCTCATGTGTGATGCTAGTGATTATGCTATAGGGGCAGTCTTGGGGCAACGCAAAACAAAACATTTTCAGCCTATACACTATGCCAGCAAGACTATGACCGAGGCACAAAGTCATTACACCACCACTGAAAAAGAATTATTAGCTGTGGTGTATGCTTTTGAAAAATTCCGGCCATACTTGATTCTGACTAAAAGCATAGTGTATACGGATCATTCGGCTTTGAAGTATCTATTTGCAAAACAAGATGCAAAGCCGAGACTCCTCCGATGGGTTCTCCTCCTTCAGGAATTTGATATCATTATTCGTGATAAAAAAGGAGCTGAGAACCTGGCTGCTGATCATCTCTCCCGTCTTGAAAACCCTCACCAAAATGCTTTCGAGAAAAAGGAAATAAATGAAACATTTCCTCTCGAGACCCTCAATGTGGTTTCATTTCGTGGAGACTCGATTACCCCATGGTTTGCCGATTTTGCAAACTATCTTGCGGGTAACTTCATTGTGAAAGGGATGTCGTCCCAACAAAAAAATAAATTTTTCAAAGATGTCAAACATTACTTTTGGGACGACCCCTACTTGTTCAAGATATGCGCGGATCAAGTCATCCGGCGGTGTGTGTATGGTCAGGAAGCCGCTGAAATCTTAAAGGCTTGCCATGCTGGTCCCACGGGGGGCCACCACAATCCCAACTACACTGCCAAAAAGGTGTTTGATTCCGGCTTTTATTGGCCCTCGATCTACAAGGATGCCCAAGAATTGGTCAAGTCCTGTGACGCTTGTCAGCGCCACGGGAATATTTCACAAAAGAATGAAATGCCTCAGAATGCAATTCAAGTTTGTGAAATCTTTGATATTTGGGGCATCGACTTTATGGGGCCATTTCCATCTTCTCACGGTAACAAATACATACTCGTGGCAGTTGACTACTTGTCAAAATGGGTTGAGGCAAAAGCCTTACCCACAAATGATGCCCGAGTAGTGGTGAAATTTTTAAAAGCTCTCTTTGCCCGATTTGGAACTCCACGCGCTATTATTAGTGATCGTGGTACGCACTTTTGTAATGACAAGTTTGACAAAGTCATGCAAAAATACGGTGTGACTCACCGTCTTTCCACAGCGTACCACCCTCAAACAAGTGGACAAGTCGAAGTGTCCAATCGGGGCATTAAAAGAATATTGGAGAGAACTGTAGGTGAAAATCGTGCATCGTGGTCGGACAAATTAGATGATGCACTTTGGGCTTTCCGTACGGCTTACAAAACACCCATTGGGTGTACGCCTTATAAACTTGTGTACGGGAAAGCGTGCCATCTTCCGATCGAGCTTGAGCATAAAGCCTATTGGGCCCTCAAGCATGCCAATTTCGACCTCAGAACAGCGGGTGATCACAGAAAAGTTCAACTCAATGAATTAAACGAACTTCGTGATCAAGCTTACGAGAACTCTTTGATCTATAAACAAAAGACAAAGAAGATTCATGACTCAAAAATCAAAAACCGCGTTTTCAACGTTGGTGATCGAGTCCTTCTTTTCAATTCTAGACTCAAGATCTTCTCGGGAAAGCTCAAAACCCGATGGACTGGTCCATTCACCATTACAAAAGTTTATCCCTATGGTACCGTCGAATTATCTCAAAATGACGGTCCAAATTTCAAAGTGAATGGACATCGGTTAAAGCACTACTTTGGAGAGGACGTACCATCCATGGTCGTCCCGGATCTCCAAACTTTCCCCAAGGACAATTGAATTCGGGGATAGAGTCAAGCTAGCGACTCAATGACCAAAAACTAGCAACAATACGGGTTTTCACCCGTATCTCTGATTCTTTCTATTTTCTACCACCGAGTGTGGGGGAATGGCCAACCCCCCTGCTATTTGAAAAAAAATGTATATATGTATATAAGTAAAAAAAAAAAAAAAAAAAAAAAAAAAAAAAAAAAAAAAAAAAAAAAAAGTTTGTATATATATAGAAATAAAGTGAAATTGGTATTTCCACAGTTAGATTCAAATCTTGGCTTTTTACGTTCATAGCTTCGGCATAATAGCCGGGACTTTGAATATTGAGGACAATATTCATTTCTAAGTGTGGGGGGGAAATTCTAACAAATTTTAACAAATATCTTTCAAGTACCCCCGTTTTTGGCCAAAATTTTCAAAATTTTTTCACTTTATTTAAAAAAAAATTTTTGTGGTAATCAGTCCGCCAAAGTCTAAATGACAAAGGGATTGGCTAGTCCAGGAGCAAACGGCTCTTGGTAAAGACAACTCAAATCCGTTGACGGCTGGCAATTTGCCCAAAATTGTGTGGTTCATCAACTCCCCGAAAACAAATGAGTTGGCTAGCCCGCAAGATTATGGCTTGTGGTAAAGGCCGTGGAAAAATCCATAATTGGTAATCAGCTCACCAAGATGTTGACTAGGTCCATCAAGAGTTGGCTAGTCCAGGAGCAAACGGCTCTTGGTAAAGACTTATCAAATCCGTTGGAAGCTGGTGGTTTGCTCAAAATCACACGGTTATCAGGTGTGCCACAGTTCTTACACCTGGCTACTCCAGAAGTGATGGCTTTTGGTAAAGAGTTTAAAATCCATCAAGTTTTCTAAAAAGATTGCTAGGGACTAGCAATAGTTCAGTGTGGGGGATTGATGAGTGCTCAAACACTCATCGTTTTCGATATATTTAAACTGCCAAAACGCACAAAAACAATCAAAAAGATATCAAAACACTTAAATTATCCCAGGGATTGTGTTTTATGTGTTTTAAAAGCAAAATGTGCAAAAACAAAGAAAAAAACGTACAAAGTTTGCAGTATTGGCAGTTTCAGTCCCCCAAGTTTCAAAACTTGTCACTTTTAGTCCCTATGCATTTATTTTAAGGAAAAGTCAACCCAAGGTCTTAAAAGTCAAATAAAGTCAAAATATCATAATTGGGTTGCAAGTTTTCAAAAATTACATATTTAGTCCCTGAAAATCCAAAGTTGGCAAAAGTAGTCCCTGGGATGTTTTTGAAATTGGAAAAAGTGGAAAAATACAAAATTGGTCCTTGAATTATTGGCATGTGAAAAAAATAACACTTATGAGAACTTTTGGAGTTTGGCAATTTCAGTCCTTAAGGTTTTGAAAAAATTGCAAAATGGTCCTTGTGTTAACTTTATACCAACCGGACCCTTTTTTGCTAAACCCAAAACCAAACCAACCCTTTTTGTTATTCGGTCCAATCCCCCCTAGCCCAGCTGATCCCCAAGCCCAATTTACAAGCCCACTTTTGTTTTAAATAAAACCTGGGTGTTGACTTCGGTCAACCCTCACCACCCCGACTATCTTCTTCCCCCCAACACATCCCACAAAACCAGGGTGACTCATTCCCCCCCCCCTCGCCTTTTCACCAACTAAACCCCCCACCATTAATGCCCCTCACCAACCATCTCCACCACCATAAATGCTCCCCTAAAACCCTCACCAGAACCACTTATTTAACCCCGACCCCATTTTGGCGCCAAAATCATGATCAAAGGTTTAGAATGGTCTCACAGCAATTCAATGGATGGGATTTGGTCAAGAAGTCATCACAAAGACTTTGGGAGTGTCAGATTTCAAAAAGGTCCCACGTGGAAGGCTTAGCATTAGTATTTTTAGGTCGTTATATAAGGAAAAGCTCATAGAAGCTTGGATGTGTAATTTTCTTAGTTAATTTGTAATTTTCAGTTCATTTTCAATGTAATGTAACTCCTTTTATTAATGCAAATTCAGTTTGAAGCTTATTTCTCTTTTTCACTTTTTAAAGTCTCAATTTGAATTTCCAAGTTCTAATCAAAAGTTTCTAATGTTAGTTCATGTCATTCAGTAGCTTATCTAAACTTAAAAACAAGTTTTGGAAAGCTTTATAAGCTTTCAAGATAACACTAAGCTCAGTTTTAAATATCTACTAAAAAAAAAAAAAAAATAGGAAAAATAAAAATGAAAATAAAAAAGTTGTGATCATTTGGAATGAGCAAGGAGCACAGTGTAACAAGGATGGCTGTGGGTTAGAGGTTTGTGGAAACCACATAGGATTGTTTGGTTTGATCCTTGGTACCTAATCAGTAGCATTGGAAGGCTTTTGTAAGCTACTTACTTTTTTATTTTACTCTTAAATCAGTTTAGGTTGTTAATTTAAGCTCATTACAGTTATTTAATAGCTTATTGATTAGTTGTAATCATATGTTTGTGTTCAATATTTGTTTAAGTGAAAAACTCTTCTATAGCTGTTTTTAAGAGGGTGTTTGGTTGTGCTTTGTTTAGTGTGTTGTGATTGTTATTCTGAGTATCTATTAGTTTGTAACAGTTTGTTGTGCATAATTAAGCTCAGAGGAACAAGTACTTTGGTGCAAAACCCTTTAAAAGTCAAAATTACAAGACAATAATCACCACAGTCCACTGTGGTGATTTTTGAAGTCCAAATCCCACAAATCCTTTTCAAAAGTTAAAGTTTTACCTAATTTAGTTTTTATATAACTTATCTCAGCTTATTTGATCATTAAATCAGCTGCCCAAGTTCACTAAAGTCAAACTTTGTAATTTCTTGAAAAGTCAAATTGTTGAGTTTCAGATTTTGATCAATCTTTGAAAGCTTGTAACTTGTTGTATCCTAGGTGTTAGATTCTGAAATTTGTTGAGTTTAATCTTTGCCACTTTGTACATTTTTGTGAATCTTTCCAGATTTTATAAATTTTGTTTGGTGGGTCCTACACACCCTTGAAGTAAGCTGCAGGGCAACACCCCTGCCCTGCACATCAGTACCTCAGCTCACCACCACACTTTTGTGGCCTATTGTGGTTGATCCAGTGGGTCCCACACTGAAATAGTTGGTTCTCCCAACCCCCCTCCTACCCAGGAGTGTCTGTGAACCTTTCATTTGAACCCTAGGCCTGTGGACCCCACCTTGCTTGGACCCTTAAGTTTGTCCCCAAACTGCATCAGTCCATTTTGTTAAGTGCTTATTTGAACCCTTTTTGGCTTATTCTGGTTCACTTGTAGCTTAATAGTTGCTTATTATTGTTCTTTATACTCAGTAGAATCAAGAAATTCAATTGTGGACCCCACATTTCCATTTTGAGCTTATTAACCTTCACAGTCAACAAAAGTCAACTGTGAGGTGAATAAGCACTCCAAGTGCTTATTTCCAGGGGTGTAGAAAAAGTGTCTTAATTAAAAGTGCTTGTTTTTATCTTATTATCAGTTTAGAAAAAGAAAAAATCCAAAAAAACCAATTTTAACTTTAGTGATAGCTTCTATTTAATAGGAGTTATTAATTTATTTTACTTTTTTATTTATTTCTAAGTAATATATCACTTTTATATTTTTAGAAATTATATTTTAGGTTAAAATAATTTTACAAATTTTTCCAGATTTTTATTTTGTCATTTAGTGGTATTTCTAATTAATTTTAGTTTAATTTAGTTTTAATTAATATTAAACAATTAAATAGCATAATTAGTTTTTATATAGTATAACCTAGTTTTTATAATTTTTATAGCTTCTATTTTAGTTAAAATAATTTTATAAATTTTTCTAGAATTTTTACTGTTCATTTAATAGTTTTCATAATTTAAATAGTTTAATTAGATATTAATTAATAAATAGTATAATAATTAGTTAATTAGCTTAAAAATACTTAGAATTAACTTTTTATAATTTTTTAGGATTCCTGTAATGGTTAATTAGATTTATAAAATTTTTTCTTAATTTTCTAAGTCTTTTAAGTATTTTTAATAATTCTAATTAGTTTAATTAGTATTAAATAGATAATTAGTAATTAATTAATTATAAATAATTAAATAGTATAAAAATAATTTTTATTTTTCTTTAAATTTTCTTTAATTAATAGGATTGTAAAAATACAAATTTACACTTTTAACCCTCCTGGTCCTCCAGTTGTACTTTTCGTTTTGTTCGTCTGTATACGTTTTTTTATTGAAACGTACGTTTTTAGGTTTAGCTCAAATCTTCGTACTCCAAATTCCCGTAACCATTCACATAGCTTTCCTAAGCTATTTTTGTTTATATATTCCAAATAATTTTCACAATAACCCCTTTTCTGTGAATAACACCCGATTACGAACACGCTATAGTTACATTTCACACCTCAACGGGATTTTACGACCCGGTGATACATTATATTACCCGGAGCATTGATCTAGGCTATTTGACTTAGTTGACCATTCTTTGGTTAATTTAAGTTAGGTGGTTTGGCATCAATCAAGGTCAATGAGACTTGGTATTAAAAATGGGCCGATGATCGTATGGCCTTTGTAAATCGCCTTATAGATGAGCTTAATAAAAATCTTGCGGTTTGGGATGAAAAAGCTGAAGAGGGCCTTATTAATCACCATGACATCTTGAAAAGAGAGGAATGGATTTTGGATTTATTTCAACTTGACCGTCTTCGTAATGAAGATATGAAGCAAAAGTGTAGACATAGATGGGCGGTGGAAGGGGACGAGAATTTGCGTTTCTTTCATTCCATGCTCAAAAATAGGTATGCTAAATTCTCCATCAAGGGTATCCATTTTAATGGTAATTGGCTTGAAGCTCCGGGGGAAATCAAACATGCTGCTCTGGAGCATTTTGCGGCTAGATTTAAGTAGCCGGTTGCTCATCGGCCCCTTCTTGAATCTCATCTCTTTCGCAAGCTCTCTTCATGTGATGCTTCTTTGTTGTTCCAATAATATCACGTCTACAAGAACTAACCTATATAAAGTAAAGTGGTTGTGAGCACTTTAGAGAGAAGAGAGAGAGAACATAAGAAAGTTTCGCATTGCATTAGATAAGAACACACACCTCATAACCTATGAGGTAGGGGGTATTTATACCCAACGCCTAGCCAAGCATGTCATCACAGATATACAAGTTCCATGATGGTAACTTGGTGTCGCATAACAAAACATACACAACATACCCTAAACTATAACAAAATATAAATAGAAGTCCCTAACATATGATTTACACTTTTTGTGTTCCAACAATCTCCCCCTAAGGGTAGATCATTCGGGTCTTCTATTTATGGGTATTCGGTTTGGCAGCTTCGAAATCCGATTCTTTGTTCCATTCTTCTCCATGATGCACGATGCGTAAGCCTTTCCCTGATCACTTTCACAACCCTAGTCAATTTACGATGATTGCTTGCAGTCATCTCAATCTGCAGCTTTTCCACACAACTCTTAATTCACTCTAGTTTCCTCAGTATCCATAACAAAGTACCAAAGGAGAACTTAGCTACTTCAACGACCCTAAACAATCTTTTCTGCTTCTTATCGGTCACATATACTACACAGAGTCCAAGGCTGGGTCTAGTGAAGCAAGTCCAGCTCTTGATCTTTTGAATACCGATTCATGCTAACATTGGAGGAGTCAAGTTAACTTTCCTTTGATAGCTTTCAATCCTGATGTTTTTCGAAAGCTTTAAATTTATATGACTAGTTTCACCGACTCCTTAATGCACCAAACACATGGGTAAAAGTATAACCCCCGTTTATAGTAAAGGTTTTGAGGCAAGACCAGGTCGTGTCAAGAGAGGTAATAGTTTCTATTGTCAGCTAAGAGTAAATAATTTAGATTCCAATGATTGTCACTTATCACTAAAACCATTTTTGTTGGATTTAAAATTTTTGAAATGTTTTGCCAAATTACATTAAAAGTGTATTTGTTAAAGGCTGAGCACATGGGATAAACAAGCACAAGTATCATAGAAGGTACATGGACAAAGCATAGAAGTAAAGCATGACTGGTAATGATGTTAACTTGTATATCTACTTGATGTAAAAGAATCTCCTTTCGGCCTTTGATAATAGATACAAAAAGTGCATAAAGTGTGGTCCAAGTATGAAGTATCAAGTATGCATTTCCTCTAGTCAAGTCGTTAGATATGAGACTAGCCCTTAAACATGTTATAGTCGAGTTTAACATTTGTTTTACTATCCAATTCTCACAAGCATAGCAATGATTCGTTATAGACAGACGATTCATAATATAACAAACATAATTGAATCTTTCGACATTTAAACAATCATGATGATCAATCAAGACAAATGATAAGAGACACAATAAGAACATATCAAATGCATATATAATAGATTCAATATTCATGATACAAATTCTATGTTCAACTCATGGCAGAAGTGCCTCTAACAAATATAAAAGTACTACTCTATGCTCATAATTAGGTAAATGAAACAAACAAGTATTGTCATCATTAGAACAAGTTTATACCGAGGTTTCCAAGTATCCTCTCATTTAAGTAGTGTTCTCCAAGTATGGCTACTAACTCCAACTCCTTAACTAGTGGTTTTGGTGTAAAACCACTACTAAACAACTTCTTATGATCAAGAGATGATTCATGATTGAGGTGTGTATAATACCACGAATTAGGCTCCTATTTATAGTTGAAATGGAACCCTAGCATGAACCTGGCTAGTTATAATTGGCAAGTGATCGGCCTCATCATTGATTTAGCCCATTAATGTAGAAACATAACTGGGATGAGAAGTACGCCGCACAACTGGTGTAAAACCGGTGGGCTTCTTCTCCATACTTGGCGCCAAAGTGTCACTATTTGTACTGAAGACCGGCGCACATATAACATTTAACCGGCGTACTTTCTGATTGAGTCGTAGTTGAATAGTTGACCAAAGGTGCCCGTAAGCGGCGCGCTTCCTACATATTATCGGCGTGCTTCAGTCCAACTATGAATAATTATCTTTAGTCCTTTGTTTCATGTACTTCATGCGTCTTTCCTTCAATCCTTTATCCTGCACATTCATTCATATATTAAGTACCAAAAGTCCTAATAGTAAGGTTATTTAATATATAATTATATAATATCAGGGGTATAAATATGTATAATAGGAGACTCATCAAATCCCCCCATACTTAAACTAATGCTTGCCCTCAAGCATACAAGAAAAATGTCTTTCAAAATCAAGTCTCGTATAAATTTCTAATATATCTTTTTATGTATCCAAGACAACCAAGAATAACATGACATGCTCCTCACGAAAGTGTATATATTTCAAGTTCACTCAAGCACTCATAAAAATTGTTTTTGGTTATAAATTCACTCTAATAGCTCAGTCATAACTTATAGATTTACCATATGCTTGTAAAAGAAACAAAACTGCACCGACATGGCGTAAGTACCAAGTATAAATATCAAAGAGGTCTTTAATTTGGGTTATAACGTTGGGTTAAGGGTTATAAGATATGGAATAATTGGTGTAAACACTTAAGTCGGGAAATCATAATTCTGTTAATTTTTTTTTCTTTTTCTTCTCTTTTTTTTTTCTTTTTCTTCTCTTTTTTTTTTTTTTCTTTTTCTTTTGTTTTTCAACTACATTATAACAAACATAAAGCGTGCACTCTTCAGACTCATTGTAATTGGTAAACAACCATCCTTTTTCTCATATATATATTCTAATCCTTAGATTCCCGACTAAGCAACATATTTTTGTTATTTTCTTGATGGATAAATAGAAACGAAAAAACTAAGGCTCAAAAGGGTGTATCTAGTGGATAATAGCACTAAAAGTGAGTGCTAAACGGGTTAAATTTTGTTTAGAAAACGAATGGCTTATATATGGTGTTATTCCTAATTTTTGCGGTCTCATAAAAATACTTATATCACACGAATGTGATCTCACTGCGGTCTCATAATGATTTCAAATACAAGTTCTAGAATCACATAAATTATCGGCACACTCATAAACAAAGAAATCAAGCATAAAAGGTATATGCCGATATAGGCTCGAAATCCTCACATTTATATTGGTAATGGTCATAAAATGTGCAAATAATGTCATTAATCCCGATTCAGACTTCTTATGATTGTTTTGGATATGTTTTCTATAAAAACACTTTTAGTTACTTCTTATTTTATTAACTTTTATACCCCCGTAATTGGCGTACATTACTAAAATGTGTGTCATTTTTATTAATATATACGGCGAACGTAAGATAAAAGCGGTGGTTTTCTCAAATTTATCTTAACAATTTAAAATTTCAACATACTAATATAAGTTGCTCAAGTGGACCGGTGCCCGTCGGAGTTTTCTTTCTTTTTCAAGTTCTCTTTCCCCCCATACTTAAATTAAGCATTGTCCCTAATGATATAAAATTAAAAACAAAGTATAACGGGAAAAATAAAGATAATGGTACTTCCCGGGTTTGCTTTGTTATTCCCGCAAGAATTCTCCAAGTACTTATCCATCTCTTGGACATATCTTTTCTGCACACATACATCATTCAACAAAACAATATTCACAAAATGGTAGTTTGCCCTTAGCACATTCCATTAGCATATATATATATATATATATATATATATATATATATATATATATATATATATATATATATATATATATATATATACTAGATTTCGAAGCCCGCCCGATGGGCGGGCGTGACTTATAATTATCGTTGGAAAAAGAAACTTAATCAAAATAAACTATAGACTATAAACATACAAAATTATTTATTGATTACATTAAGAATGAAAAGAAATATATATGTTTGTCGGATATGAGAGAAAAAAGATACAAAGTGGTCTGCATGAACAACCTATACGAACCAAAAATTGCAAATGCGAAATAAACTTCTTTGTATACAACGGTTGAGACAACCACATTTAGTTATCCACTTCAAGCCTATTCCAAAAAATTAAGTAAATGTAAATCAATTATGCACATACCATCATATTTAGTGAGTGCATTAAGAACGAAACGAAATTATACTAAGCGTGTATATAGAATGAAATGTATACAGTTATTACTCATGAAAGTTTAACATAAAATGCAAGAATACAACTTGCACACAAAAGAATAATAAAAACCTTCTTGCTATCCTTTGGATGCAGCTTAAGAATCCTTGTAACATTGTGTAATTCACCACACCGCTAAAATGGTGAAACTGAAAGGCATCATGACCATGACAACCATTCTTATCGTCAACGGACATTAAAATTTTCTCCTCAATTCCAACTCGTTGTTGATGCCTCCAAAACCGTGTATTTTCTAGATCTCTTACTCCACAGAAGAATGAAACAATAAATAAGAAGTGTAATAACACAGGCTCTCATAACTTTATCTAATTTATATATATAATTATTTTTTGGTAACACATATATATCTTCTCAAAGAAAAATAGCTATACGTGTAAAGAAGACTCATCTTCAACATATCTTATATTTTCCTAGATCAGAATTGAATTTTCTAAATGATGAATGTAAGAATGATTCTTTTGATTACAGTTAATTTCTACTTGAACTATAGCAGGGTAATATGGCTCATACAATACTAATAATGATACTTGAATAATATACAATTAACATAATAGTGATAAAAAATTACAAATTTGTTCGAAGGCTAGCAAGAAACATTACTCATCCTGTGAATTGATTATGTTGCAAGCACTTGCAAAGTCATTCCAGTTACCAATAAACAAAAATACCAATTGCATACGTGAATAAGTAATTTATGAAACATTCAAATGGAAGAGAAATTGATAGGCTTTTGAGCCTTCTAACCAAAATTTGGAAGGTCTTCAATATATCGGCTGTGAAAAAGATTCTTGTGCAAGCCGGGTATGTAAGAAACGCAAGTGGTCATATGGCATGACAGTTGAGAATGGTAGTTTGTTTCATGTTAAGAAACACATGCAATAATGTATTTGAGACTTGAAAAAATAGCATCCAAAGTTTAAGAACATAACATTTTGTCAATATTCTAAGTCTTCTACCGATTGGCTCAATCCGGTCCAATTTCAACCCATATAAAAAATTACCTACTTCGAACCAGACCATATCGACCACTACCCAACACATCTTTTTTGTCACTTTTACTTATAAATAGCTTCACCCAAATATTGCTCAATATATGTGACAATGTACAAATAGCTTCACCCGAATATTGTTGATCATCCAGCTTGATTGTCTGCAAGACAAACATAAAAGCGGCGGGCATGACTTGTAATTTTCATTTGATATGTGATAATTTTCTATATACATTGTCAAAATCTAAACATTATATATTATAAATTCCTTTGAAAATATTTTATGTAATATTGACTATCTCAGTACAAAATTTTAGACATTTGCTCACTAAATCAAGTGTGAGCAAAAGATACAAAACATCACTAAAAGCTATATATTCAACTCCCACTAAAAAGAAAAAGAGCAAGTAGTAAAGGGATCACTAAAAGTCTTTTCTTACTAAAATTTTAGTGAGCAAATGTCTAAAAGATTTTCTTGAGATGGAGCTGGGGATTGTATTACAAATGGGAGTATAAGCTTTTTAACAAATGGATGAAGGTCGATCTCTAATTGATTTACTCCGCCTTTTTTATTTACTCCGTTTTATTTTTTAATAATTTTTTGATTTTTTACTTACTTTTTTAGGGAGTATAAGTTTTAGTAGGCAAATGTTATTTTGACAAAATTTGATTTGGAAAGCGTTTTTTTTTTTTATTTTGGTATTTGTTATTTAGTGGGTAAAAGTTTTTATTTGGTTACTTTTATAAGTTTTAGTAGGAAAAAGTTTTAGTGAGTGAATGTCAAAAATTTTGTAGTGTCTTTATTATAATTGTAATACATTTATTTTTAAGTATTCGGATTATTTCGTAATTACCATATGTCGATGTTGCTTATTTTATTGTTCTCTTGTGTTTGACATATTCAATAATAAGTATGCTCCCTACAAAGATAAAACAAATATAGTAGTATTCATTTTTTCCCATATATAGTAGTATAAAGAAGTGCACACTGGAAAGAAAAATACGTGCCATTTGTCAATTTAAAGTCACCATTATAAATTTGTCACAATCAACCTAAAAAATTTAAATTTCAATAAAAGTGATCTTATAAGCTAGAAACTCAAGGCTAATAAATTAAAATTCAGCAGGTAGGTTGACATCTGTAGGAATCCAAGTTTCCAATAAATTAAAGATCAGTATATACCGATAAATTAAACTTCTTGCTCTCAAATATCATATGAAAGCTTGACATGCATAACAAAAGAGCAAAAACACACTATTTTAAATAAGCTTTGAGAATCTTATGTTACATCTTGCATACATAGATTTACAAAGCCACGGGGACTTGGTATATAGTAGCCACCCTTATTTATTGATTTTGAATATGGATATAGTGACATGAGTTTCTCATTTACATGATAATAATATGACATTTGATATCGACATAGCTTTCAAATTACTCTTACACTTGCATCTGAATAGATGCATTGTTTGTCGTCCTTCAGTTTGTTGACTTTAGAGGAAAGGGATCATGTTAAAGAAACCATCAATAAAATCATAGAGTGAGCCCCCGACACTCATGTATGTTTGATCATCAAAAGGGAATGGTTCAAGCATTTCAATTACTTTTAGAAGTTGGATCAATAATAGTAGTACTTATAATAATACCTCTGTAATAGGAGACCTAAGATGATGACAACTGAAATTGATAATGCCTACTTCCAAAAATTGCACTGCAAGTGATCATCCATAGGCAGCGCAAAAAAAAAATCGATTTCAAACCAACCCATCAGCTTAGGACTAAGCTTATATTTAGTGTGAATTTCAAAAGGGTTATTGGTGGTGGTGGTGACGGTGATTGGGATCATGGTAGGAGGATATTGAAGTCGTGTTTTCCGATTGGTTTAAGGGGTGTTGTTGAAGAGGGTGACCAAATGGAGATCCTCCCAGCACTGCATATCGAATTTGATCATTAACGCTGAGAAAAATAGTACCTAAATTAAAATATGTCTACACAACAAAATTAAATAGTATAGATTTTTTAGATTACTTTATACATTGTGAAGACTCGATACAGTGAATGAACAAAATGACCATAATATTTACTCTTTAGGTTATGAATCAATACGGAATCAACTAAAAGCTGCCTTCATTCTTACCAGAAAATACTTCAACCACAAACTCCATCATTGTCCCTTGATAAAACGATAAAAAACTAACAATACACATGTTATAAAAAGATTAAAAAAAAAAAAAAAAAAAAAAAAAAAACATCTTTGTAATGGTAGAGTTGACTTTCAAAATGGACAATTTGTTTTCCAGCAACATGTTCATAATTTGGGAAATATAATGGAACTTTGGGATTACAGATTACAGGTGTCCTTTTTTTCATTATTAGCAAAAGAAAGACTCGAAAACCTTGCATTTCTAGCATCGACAGAATAATCAAACATGAAAAAAGCTTCTTCCAGTATTGGTTCAGAAACCATTATACCCGGCTTTCCGTCACCAAGAACTTATGTCCCTACAGTCTCTCCCATCTTAGACTCTGCCAAGATTCTATATATCAAAATCTTATAATAAAATCTATACTTTTCAGTTGGAAATATACCATGCATCTTACCTTGTTAGGTCACCATTTAGTAAACACAAGTATGATATAAAGAGAAATGAGATGAGAAATAGACTTGGTTGATTATAAGATAATAAGAAAGATAAAAGTGCAAGAGTTTCCTTAAGGTAATCTAATAACCAACAAAATAAAATGTAACATAAGCTTACTATTTATAAGGGAGGAGCTAGGGCAACACACCCTTCCTCCCTTATCCTTTTAACGTGGGCT
The DNA here is from genome assembly GCA_030686995.1 of Artemisia argyi. Lineage (NCBI taxonomy): Eukaryota > Viridiplantae > Streptophyta > Magnoliopsida > Asterales > Asteraceae > Artemisia > Artemisia argyi. The sequence goes on along the minus strand of CM060701.1, from coordinate 154,283,825 downwards.
TTTAAGGCCTCTTGGGCTTTTACATGTTGCCCATTAACTTAAACAATAATAAGAAATAATACTTAAGCAACCTATTACAAAATGTAATGACCGAGACTTGACTAAATACTAAAGTATGATCCCAACAATCTCCCCCTAAGGGTCGGTCATCACGGTTGCTTGACGTCTTCATCTTTGTCGTTGACTTGTGACATGTAAAACTCTAGACGTCTTCAAAATGAATGAATGATAGTGAATGTACTTTGCTCTTTGTCTTTGTTCTTTGGTAATGATGTAATGATTGGATTATGAAGTTGTCTGCCGTTCGTCACTCCTGCGTCTGTGGTGGTTGTACGCCATTCCAACATACTCATACATCTTTAGACTTTCACTTACAAGAAGTTCCTTTTTCATGCATTGAGATCTTTGTCTTTATACTTTGTAGATTCTTCTAATTGCCGTAGAATCTTTCTTTGAACTTTGTGTTGCTAAGATCTTTGGGGGAGCTTTCTTTGACTTCAAGATGTATGTATGAGCATGTTGGAATCTATCATCATGGAAGTGAGGTACCTGCGAGTAAACAGTTAGCAATAAAACAACCGGTACTTACGGATAAGGAGTTAGAGCTCATCAACAGCATATTGTGAAGATTCCTTCTAATCCTTATCCAGGCCGTTCCCATATCAGATACTCCCGAAGGAGCTTACGCGACCTACTAAGTAGCTCAATGACTGGGTGAGTCGCTGGGGATCACTCCACGACTGTAGACCGTAATGGAACCACCGCAAACACTAAGCGTAACCCTTGTGGGGTTACCGAAGTGACCTGCTGTCAGGGCTGTTTGAGGTTGACCCTGGCAGGATTTCCGTTCAATCATTGAGAAATACTTACGTAATCCTCTCATAAACGTTCTCGGCAGATTGCTAAGATCTGCGAAGGACTCGATAGTTTACAACTGATGCCCATTGATGTAGAACACCAGTTGCAGAAATACTAAGTGTTCCTAAGAGATCTTTGATGTATCTCAAGGCTCTAGACTCTATAAGTGCACACCTAGGTTTCTTATGCGGAGACTGGGGATGAGTCTCCTGCTTCAATATCAACCTTCTCTAAGAGATAGGTCGATAGGTTACGTAGGTTCCCCGTGAGAATGAAACAAGCTCTTTTAAGAGAACTTGAGTGGTTAAGAAGGTTTAGTGCATTGCATCACTGGGTCCATGACGACTTAATCTTCAATACCGACGTCGCCTTAGCAACAACCAGTGGCATACGTATTGAACCCGGTGTCTGCCCTAAGGTTGAATCATCTGGAGGGCTATTTCTTTTCACCCTTTTCTTTACTTTTCTTTTTAATTCTTCAACTCCTTCTTTCCCTTTCATTCATTTCTCCTTTTTTCGTATCATACCTAAGGACTTCTACTTCTAACTAATGGTGATGTCCTTGGGTAGATCCCTCCGGCTCTGGCGGATCATAGGACGGTTATTCCTATCTTAATCACCTTATAACTCCGACAGTAGCCAAGAAACCTTTGATAGAAAATCTCTCAAAGTGTTGGTGATAATCAAATATTTTGGTTAACACTTTGAGAGTTTTGCGTACACTTTTGAAGGGCTCCCCCAGCACATGTGCTCATAAGTATTTAATAAATTTGCACATGCGGGAGGAGCAGGCACTTTTGAATTGATCCACTTTTCGTGAACAAGACCGATTTGAGACACGCTTACATCACCAGTTAAGCTGGCTTGAAGTTATTACCCGGCCTGGTCAAGTCCACAGAAAGTTTCTCGAGACGGTACATTTCTACTAAGACATATCCTTTTCGAGACACGCTTACGTGGTTAGTTAAAGAGTTCCATTGTCAGCTTTTAGGTGACAGCTAGCTATAATAACTAACTTGATGTTATTACCCGTCGAGGATAAGTCTTTTCGATATTACTAACATTTATTGTCTCGTCAATTCCTGGGTTCATTCTGAGTCTAGCTCGCACATGGTACAACTTTTAGCTTTGACTTCGTATATTTTAATCACTTTTTCATTTTCTCCCCCTCAAAAATAGCATATAAAATGATGTTTTTGACAATCTTTTTAGATTAAAATATGCCTTTTGAGTCTTACGGGGAGATTCACCAAGAACTTTTTGATTTTAAGCAAAGTATTTTGTTTTTGACAAGTGCTCCCCCTCAACAAGTGATTTAGGTCTTATTGAGGTGAAATACTTGTCCTTTTGAGCAGAATTGTGAAAAATCATAAATGTTTGATTAATTCTACTCAAAAGTAAGAAGCCTTCGCTCCTTATATCAGGATTGAGGCACTGATGCGTACCTCAGGGTCCTTTCTTTACAAGTACGGGTTGTACACTGATATGCGTGCACAAACCATCAAAACATGATTTTGACAAAGCATTTTGATTTTGAATACTCCCCCTCATAACGAGCATGTGTTTTGACATTTTTTAAACTTTGGAGCGAATTGGGGAGTGAAGGTTTGAAAAATCTTGAGCAAAATTTTGAAAAGTTTTGAAAAAACCTTTTGAAAAATTTTGAATAAATTTTGCTCAAGATTAAGAAGTTTTAGATAAGCTTCGCATGAAAAACTTCTTCTTGTTTTTAAGGATAAGTGCACGTTTTGTTTTTAAGAAATGGTTTAGCAAGGCACTTTCCTTTCTTTGAAAAACCGAGTTGTACACTGAAATGAGTGCACAAGTCGTTGTTTTAATACAAAATTAGTTTTCTTAAACAAAATACTCCCCCTCAAATAATGAATGTTATTCGAGAGAAAGTCTTCTTGAGCAGAATTTTGAATCGTATTATAAAATACTTTTTGAAAATTCGTGAGATGATTCTGCTCAAGGTTTTAGAAAACACAATCAAGTATTATACAACAAAGAATGCTTGAAATTCAAAACTCTTTTACTGTTGAAAAGTTGTTTGAGACCCGGAGTCTCTCTTTTGAGTTTTAAAATCTGAAAAAGATTTCCATCTAAAGTTGAACCTCATGGGTTCTTTTTGAAGATTTGTTTTTGTGATGAATGGAAAACTTCCGGTATTTGGGATGTTCAGATCAGAGACATTTTGCTTTGGTCTCCACACTTGCTTTACCGGTGCAAAACAAGAGTGTAGAGTTTGAAAAAATTTGTTTCTCACCATTTTGAATCCATTTACCAGTTTAGCCCTTAAACACATTTTGTCCTTTGACCTCAAAATATGTTCCATAAGAAACATTTTGTCGAATGTGGAAATTTTGACTTTCAATGGGATGACATGTATTTGCACACAGAGAAAATGCATCAGGCACAAACAAGTATACAGATGAATCAAGAAACTCATTCTAAATCTACCAAAAATGCTCAGAATTCTCTAATTATCACACAAGATCACAGATTAACTCATCCAATCACTCGAGATTTTCCAATTATGGTAATGGTTAGGGGTTATGATTTGAGACTTTGCATACATGTTAGCATCATCATGCAAGAATATTAAATAAACAAACGCCCTAGTAGTAGCAACAAAGACATCGACATCTTAAACCCTAAATCACATGATTCCAAACCTATGTTGTTTCTAATCGAGCAAACACACCAATCGAGCATTCTTTAGTGTTCTCTAAAGCTATATGAAATGATTAATTAGACTAAACACATAAAATAAAATGCCCCGATCGATAATTACTTGAACCCTAGTTTCTGATTATGCCCTTTTGACTGTTGAAAACATTTGAAACATTTAGGGAACGATTAGATAACAACAATGAAGAAATTAGAAACTCACAATTGAAAAGAAATCGAGGATAAAAAATTGTTAGTCTGATTATGTGTGAAACTTTTGAGAACATTTGTGAAAAACATTGATGCGAGCCTGTTTTATTTATTTATTTATTTTTTTCATGCAATGTCCTTTTACCTAAGTTTAAGACTTTTGTGAACTTTACTCATTAAAGGTTAACTACTTTTCTATTTGAAGTCTAAACATGGTTAAATTGGAATCCTTGCCGAAAAATTTCTTTTCTCCCCCTCGAATTAGCATTTATTTTGTGAAACATTTTTGCATATTTTAATTCGAGAGATCATTGAAGTTTATGAAAAAATGAATTTTAATCCGAATGATGAAGAAACATTTTATCCTTGATGAATAAAAATTAGGTGTGCAAACTTCATGATTTTGTAAAAAATTTTCTCCCCCTCAAAACATGTTCCATTTTGGCAGTGTAAAGCAAAATTTATTTTAATGGAGGAACATAGTTTTGAAGATTAGAAGTTTGTACACAAGAGAAAGAGGATTCTTTTACAAAAAAAATTTGATGTTTGACTCCCTTAGGTTTTAAGAAAATTTTGCAAATCATCTGGAGTCAAACACCGCATACCAATATGGTGAACTAAATCAACATACCTTGATGGAGGTAATGACTTTGTAAACACGTCCGCCAACTAGTATGTAGTTCCCACAAAATCTAAATCAATTATACCCTTCTCGACACGCTCTTTAGAAGAAATGGTAGCGGAGAGCACTTAGTTGGGCTTTTGGAATGATGAATGGTGTTGCAAGAGATTGCAAAGGCACACTTTGAGTCGCAGTACATTGAGATCTAGTCAAATACATAGCCGAAGTCCGTGAGCTAAGTTCTCATCCAATTGACGTGAGCATAGAAAGCAGACATGGCTACATACTAAGCTTTTGTTGATGACAGTGATGTACAATCCTGCTTCATTGACTGTGTCCCTTTGTAACTAAACAAGAATTGTTGCGAATCATTGTGCCTTCTGCGTGCAGCTTGTTTTCCAAATCCATTTAAATCCAATGTTGTGTCGAAGGGTGATAATGGTAATTATCTCGCATGTGAGCAGGATCCAAATTGCGTGTAGACGACTCAGTAATGTCAGGAATGAGTTGAGCCGATGCTCTACGGTTTGTGGAACTGATATAGGTATGGAGTCTTCAGTTGATTGTCGTGAGTTGGACCCGGTTTGTTTTGTGGTTGTTGGAGATGCAATTGGAGGACCGTCTCTCTCAACAGTTGTTGTTGTTTGTTGAGGTGTATCAGGTACTTGATGGTGATCAAGATGTGCAGCGGAAATTGGTGAGACCTCAGAGGGACGGTTGACAATCGTATCATCAAACAATGGAGCAAACATGGTTTCCACTTCTTTACAAGAAAGTGACAATGGTTCAGCCGAAGAATCCGGAAAGTTCAGACAGTTGGATGCGGGTCCTAAGCTGTTGTGCTCAGAAGCCATTGTTGATGTGCTTTTAAACGGTTAGATGCGGGTCCTAAGCTGTTTTGCTCAGAAACCATAACATTAAGCTCGGGTCCAAAACTGATTTGTTCCGAAGCCATTGTGTTGAAGAATCTGCAAAGAAAGAAAGAAGAGACAAGAAAACAGAGAACAAGGATTCCCAAGAGTAAATGGGTTCCAGATGTTAGAAGCATAAAGATGTAGTGTCAATTATCTTCTTGACACTCGAACACACAATACCAATGGTTTTCATTCTTGTCTCAGAGGTAGATGTTGTGGAGATCACATTAGTTTTGGTGCAAATGTCTAAAATCTTTCCTGTAGGAATCCACCTAAGACCAATTGATTTGAAAATTCTACCCGTGGGTACCCACCTAGTGTTAGATCTAGGAGAAGTTTTCCTTTTAGATGCAGTTGAATGAATTGTGGGAGCATCACTTCTTTGAGAAAAACTACGTCCTAAGTTGATCCACTTCTTAGGTTTTTGACTTATGACTTTTGGTTCAACGGGTTTGTTTGTCTTAGTCGATTGAGCCTTTTCAAGTGAATTTCCCTTTTGAAGATATTTTAAAGCACAAACAACATGATTATTTACGCAACTACTCTTAGAAGCTATCCAATTCCTATTAGTTCGTTGATTACTCTTAGGTTTTGGTGTGCTACTACAAGCAGTGTTCTGTACTACAGTGGAAGGCATCACATGAGGTCTTGAACCTAGAATTCCATCCTTTTGAAGTAGCGCCTTTTTTCTAGCCTTTTCTAGATCATAGTTCTTGCACATGTCATATTTTCCATAAAACTCTTTACTTTTAATGCTTGTTTTAGACACTGTTTTCGAACTAATCCTAGAAGAGCCAGGTATAATCACGTGTTGAGATTTAGCAGACACAGATGCATTTTCCTTAGGCCATGAATGTGGAGTGACTGGTTTTGTCAAATTGTATTTCTCAACAACTTGGGAGGCAAACCGAGATTTTGAAGATTTGGGTCGTTCAGATTTAAATGCAGTAGGTTGTCTAACCACTGATTGTTTTCTGATTGTTTGAGAAGGCGGTTTCCCCAAGATTGATGGTTTTGCAAACTTAGTATCCACACTTTGGCCAGTCAGTCTTCTTAATTTGTTTTGCAATGCAGCATGTGCAAACACCTTTTCCTGAATTTGACCTTTTAAAAGCTCATTTTCTTTAACTAATGTATCCGCACGTTTTCTTTGTTCATTCAAAAATTGACCATTGTTGCCCGAATTTATAGATTCGTTTTGCATTTGAAGTTCCAGTGAAATGCAATGTGCCTCTAGTTTTGAAAAACTTTCATGAAACTGGGCAATGGTCTTTTTGAGAAGAATGTTTTCAGACTCAAGAGTCTGGTTTGACGTTTCAGTTATAAGATTATCAGGTAAGGACTCAGACTCAGAATATTTGTCAACACATTGAACAGCATTCTGGTCAACCTCTCCTTCATTACTGAAGTTAGGTTGCTCAGATTGTTGTTTCTCATTTGCAGGCATGATATGAACAACAGTAGATTGTACCTCAACCATTTGCTCTTTGTCAAAGTTAGGTTCTGTGTCATAGATGGGAATGACATCTTCCTCATCCATCTGTCCTTTGTCAAAGTTGGGCTCTGAGTCATAGAAGGGTCTGATCTCTGCATAAACTGCATCTGTTTCATTCCCCAATCTGCTGTTGTCATCCTGCACTTCTGATTCTGTCCCATTGCTATCCATGAAAACCAAATTAGCTTCCAATGCATCAACTTTATGAATTACCTCTTCTTGAATCTGCAACTTCCTCCTTTTGTCATACTCTAGTCTGTGAAGTACTCTTTCAACAATTGACTTTTCAATAGCATCCAGGTGTTGGAGCAATATATCTTTGAAGGTTTGAGCCTCAATTCGAGTGTATTCTAAAAAATACTTGCTTACCACTTCACAGTCATAATTGATGAAATGTTGAAACTGTTTCTTGAGCACTCTGAAGGCGGCATTCGATTCACTCTCGTGAAATTCTTCAGTTTCAAGTTGCTTTTCAAGTTGATTCATGTTGTCGAACATTGTAGTAGTGAAAATATCAACTATTTCTCCAAACAGGTCTGGAAATACCCATTTGAATCCATACTCGGAACGAGTTTCTGCTAAGTCTTTGTTAGAGAGAAGCTTAAGGTGTGAATAAAGTAATCTTAAAGATGTCAGGCGTTTCTCTTGGTTTAATTTCACAAAAGGATCTTCAGAATCATACTCTAAGCCAGTATTTATTATGTGAAATTCCTGCATGTTTGCCATTAACATCACATCTGTTGTATCGGTTTCCAAATCTGTTGTATTGGATTCCAAATATGCATATTCATCATCAGATGGAATAACTCCCGTGAAACTTTGCACAACATCATTGAGATTACCTCCTTCAACTTCCATTTGACTAAGTGTGGCATTGTATTCAACATTATCGTCAGAGAGTGAAGTTGAATCATGATCTTGATCTTCCTCTTCTGCAATATTTTCCGTATATGCCAAGAATGCCATGCTTGGTTCGATAAGATCTTCTTCATCATCAATATCTTCCATTGTGTTTAAGCATTCAGAAGTTGAAGTCATAGCGCCATTGCCTTTCTTAGTAGATACCAGACTAAGCTTCACTAGATTTTGCAGAAGAGATTGCACATTATTATGTAGTGTAGCAGGATGGTACTGAGGAATGAAGAAAGGCTCAGGTGCATTCGGAGGATTGAAGAAGATTCCATTTGGAGTGTAAATTATGGATCCATGGTCAACAGCTGGAGAAGGTGTAGCAGGGAGAATTGTCTTCAGTGGATTCATGCTTAAACAAGATTCAAGAATTTGCTTCATTCTGATGTGATGAAGTTCTTCGGTACGATGCAAAGCTTCAAGATATTTCCATATTTCATAAGCACTGGCTTGAAAGTCCATATTCATGTAAATTGAATTGGGAAGGGCTAATGACATGGACCAAGCAGCATGATGGTCAGCATCGTACTGAGCGAGTTCAGTAGCATTCAAGTCTGCAGTAGTTTGTAGCCTCATAATCCCTGTTGAGTCAGCAAGAATTATCATTTTGTATGGACCATCTTGAATGGAATTAAGCATGAGATCTGCAGCAGGACGATCTGTGAGCCATTGTAGAAATCTCCGTTTCCAAACAGTATACGTTCCTGGTAGCAACATTGGAGGCCTTGATTCATTTCCAAAGAGCAGAACATGATCAATGAGGGAGCTGTGACTTTGTTGTAGATGAAGCTGTTGCTGATGATATTGTTGCTGATGATACTGTTGCTGATGAGAATATTGGTGAGGAAGGTAGTTGGAAGAAGGTCCTGTTGCTGATGACTGTTGCTGATGAGAATATTCATGAGGAAGGTAGTTGGAAGAATGTCCTATTGCTGATGACTGTTGCTGATGAGAATATTCATGAGGAAGGTAGTTGGAAGAAGGTGATTGAGACATTGTTGATGACATTTCTCTCCCCCTTGATTGTTGCGACGTAATCGAAATAATCAAACAAAATGTCACACTCAAGCTTGAAATAGTGATTTTTGATTTTCCCTCCAAAATATTTTGAAAAAAATTTCTCTCCCAAAATTTTTTAATCACTATGAAATGCAATTTAAAGGTTGCAAGAAAAATATGAGTTTTAAAAATTTTGCCGCCAAATTTTACCGAAAAAATTTGAATTTTGGCCTAAAAATTTGAATTTTGGGCCAAAATTTTCACCATTATATCAAAATTTGAATTTCGCGTAAAAATTGAAAGTTTAATCTCCTATAAAAATTAAATTTTACTCAAATTTTCCCGCCAAAAAACTTTGTAGAAGGAGACTTGTGTGAATGATGGATCTTTGTAGAAGACCGTTGATGAAGCTTATGCGTAGACTCTGAAACTTACGCGTAAGATTTGATTTTACGCGTAAAGTTTATGCGTAGGATCTGACTTGTGCGTAGAAAATCATTTAACTCGTAGGATTTAATGCGTAAACTTGCAAGTTACGCGTAGAAACAGGGTTTTAGCCTATTTAACGCGTAAGAAAAGGGTTTTGGCCTATTTAACGCGTAAGAAAAGGGTTTTGGCCTATTTTACGCGTAAGAAAAGGGTTTTAGCCTATTTAACGCGTAAGAAAAGGGTTTTAGGCCAAAGTTATGCGTAAAAAGGACAAAAAGTACTGTTGACAGCTATAGAATCGTACTATTCACCAATATTACGCGTAAACTGGTCAGAAACTTGAAAAATCTCAAATTTTTGAAGGAAAAATGCCTAGAAATAAGGCACTTTTGATCAAATAACTTCACCAATACTTAGAAAACACTAAATATTGAAGATTTTGCTCCCAAAAACTAGTTTTCCAATATCAAAGAAGCTATAAAACCTTAAAAACCTTAAAAAACACAACTTTATGCAAAAACTAAGCTTCAAATCACTATATCAACCTTGAAACTTGTCCAAGCTTCAAGATTTGAGTGAAAGAAACAAAGAAAAATGCAAAAAGATGAAGAAATGAACACCAATCCCCACGTAAACCAAAGAAATACACTTCAAACTTCTAGTAGGCGAATGATACCACTTGTAGGATCGTGGTTTTGATTGACTTTGTGATTCGGGAGGTCGTGTATGATGGAAGAATATGAACTCCATGGTTAGAGAGAGAGAGTAGAGAGAGAAGGGAAATACTATGTGTTTATTGATAATGAAAGGTAAAGTTACACACACTAGTCTCACCCTCCTAGTGAAGTCTAGGAGGGCTTATATAGCCTAACACAACTAACTATTGCAATATTACATAACAAGTCCTTGTGTTTTGGCTAAATGGGATAACTAATGTAATCCCGATAATGTCGTTCCATTTACGTGTTGGGATCATAAACTTTGATCGCAACATACCATATTCAAGTCAAACATGTCTTCAATTTAAATGAATTTGAAAGAAAAAAAAAGTGTTTCTGGTTTGGGTATCTATAACAGAACGAATGGGCTAAATTTAAAAGTGTTAGCTTAAAATAAAAAGGACAAATGGGTTGAACGGTTGCAAGTAGCTTAAAACAGATTTGTAAAGCATCAAAGCTTCAACCTCTTAAAACTTACTCTCTTTTTTCCATAGCCCATTTTGATGCGATACCCAACCTGCCAGAAATCTGCACATTATGCACCTCTAAAATGGATCCTGATGAAACTACAAATGAGGAGATTATAAATAAATACCAAGAGGTGAAGAGTTGGGTGGTCATAAATTGATACATAGCATCATTGATCGTCTTGCAAATCATCAAGATTTCGAGTTATGGATCCAACAACTAATATACCCTGCACGTATAGACAGTTTATTTTAGTAATCTATAATTATTTATGTTTTGGTATTGTACCACTTGCTTAAAGACAGGTTGTTATAATATCTACTTAAAGAGTGAAAAAAAGTTCCAAAATGTGAAGTGATACCCGATGAGAATTTAAAACATAGGTATAGTTGTTAGTTGGTAAATTCAGTTTCAATTCCCAAGAAACTTCAAATCCACTAAATTTAAGGCAAAGGGTATATCCAAAATCATTTATGCATATATGAACCAAACAAACAGTCTTAAACAGACACGAGACATAGACCAACTACAGTAGTACAAAATTACCTTTGACTAATATGTTTAGCGGGCACCAAAAATCACACCATAGACTGTGTCAGCTGAGAGACAACCCCTCCAAAATCTAAAGCAGTAGGAAGACCAAACGCTTCATTAAACTGCAACAGCATTGTTCCTTGTCAATTTCAAGCATTGCAATTTTATTTTATTTTATTTTTAAAACTTCAAGCACTATAACTAATTGAAAGAAGTAAAGGGTACCAAAAAATTAAATTGCAAAGAAGTCTAAAGAAGCTTATGGATATGAAAGTTTGCTAAAAAATGTTGAAACTTAAGTAAAAAAATATGCTTAGATGAACAACGCCTTAGATTGTAACAGTTCTTATACTTGAGGATGGTATTGCAACACGTAAAACAAGCTCCCGACGTACTCCACAGCTGCAGCCGCACCCTAGTCAGAACTCACCATAGTTTCAAACCCATTGGACAACTTAAACACCTTATCTATATGACTCACTCAAACAGTGTTCGAACCGGTGTACCGCCTAAAATCCAAACAGACTATAAACTGATCTCTATTTGATCTAGCAGTACACACACGATTAGTTGCAACGACCATTGCTTCATTAACCCCGCTAAGTGAAGTGGAACTACCCCCTAGTGTTTTGAGAACCTGGAAGTGCAACCTGGTATATCAATTTAGCGAGCATGAATAACAATCCGTAATTTGCACACACCACAGCTGTTTCCAGGTGGGCAAAGCTACATGTTCTACAATCTTTTTCCTTATTAGGACATGCAAATAAGCTCCACCAACCACCCACAATCACAACCGTTACTAAATTCACAAATTAATACTGAAGCTCTGTCGTCTTCATGTATCATCAGGTGTCAAATGAATATACACCTAAAAAAGTTACCTTTAAAGAAATAATACAACAATTACATGCATTCTTATCGACCAGTGATATAAACAAAGGCCCTTTATTTGGTCGACCAGTGATTAATACACCAATTTTTATGTTTCAAACTTACAGGTTCAAACAAAAGACTCTGAATCAGAACTTGTAAAAGAGGAAAAGTAGAGAACTGGCGAGTGGATCAGGCACTCTCATCAAAATGTCCAACGTTGGATTTTTGTAATTGTGGTAAAGCGTTATGAAGTTTACTGAGACAAAATTAATTGCTTACCTGCACCTACGACTATGTGAATTTCATCATTTGTTTACGAACATGCTCCCCAATTCTAAATGAGTCCCACATATTCTGAGTATACGCGTTTCGTGCGCACTCCAGGTGGCTTTCCATGTGCGTCACGCAGAAGCTAAAGTTAAATAAACACCAATTAAGCAGGGCTACTTAAATATTATTGATTGAATATAGCACCAACCTGCTCATAACAAACATCGATTAATTCTAAACCCTGTGTCATTTCAATCATTCCAGGTTCTCCAACCGGTGAAGGCAAATTCTTTGTCCACCTAAAAATGTCAAAACAAAGACTGAATGTTAAAATTAGATTATGTAGTACTAAAACTTGTAAAATAAGGAAAAAATAGAAGAATGGGTTACCGGATTGCTTTCTCCAAAATATTCTCGTAATCATCAATCATACGGTATACTTTTATCAAAACAGAGTTCGTAAAGAATGGATTTATATGAAAGAAAAACTCAAGCTTAAAACCATTGGGATAATCCATACAAAACATATGATAATATTTCATAAAGAATGGATTTGTCTGAAAGAAAAACTTGACAAATGTAACTTTAGATAATTATTTCGTAGGGGACATGAAGACCAAATTAAGAATTAGTTTAATAAATCTCACATAAATATGAATTTTTTAACCTTGGGTTAATGGAAAACAATGGTTTAACTTCTTAGTTTTGTGGTCAACGTCTTCTTCCTATTAGAAACACAGGGTCCTCCATAAAACATAATCTGAAGAACAATTCTTTATAACTTCTTTGCGAACTCAAATCATATAAATTGAATTAGACAAATACAAGCATGCAAATAGTAAGGGAATACAAATAATTACTTTCAATTCAATTCAGTATAAGAAAATAATGAATTCTGCCATTGCATTCTAGAATCGGTTATCTAATTATTTCACATTTTCATATTAAAGCAAAATAAGTTTATAAGCCTAAGAAATTTAGCTATATTCAAATACTAAAAACTAACTATCACCTTATAATCCGCAGATCTCGATTCACGCCTATTGCCTCATAGCTATACAAGTCAACTGAATAGTTACACATGTCAATGTTTAATTTTATATAAAAGTTACCTTGGCAGCCAAATTCGAGAAATTAATAAAAGGACAGTCCTCAAAGAATTGGCAAATTTCTTGAAGACGACAAAAAGCGTGACTGACCTTGTTATCTTTCTCACCCTGAATCGAAAAACATAATTGTTAGTATAAATGTCATGTACATTTGACCCATCATTTCATATTGCATAGTTTATTTTGAAGATGATGAATATGTATAAGGTGACAAAACTGTCCAAAGAAAATAATGTTTGCAATAGCCAAAATTATATTACCTGGTGTGGTGCCGTGATTCTTGGCTAGCATTAGTCTATACGATTACCATAAGCCTCCATATATCAACCGAAATGTATGGCATGTAACAACGGTAATGTGTTAAATAGACTACAATAAGCACTGACACACTTAAAAACGCTAGTTAAGCAGACAACTACATCTAAAATAGCAAGTCCACACTATCCTTTTTGTAATGCATAGAATAAGTAAAGCCGCCACAAATAACTGAGATGGTGACAAATGTGAATGAGAAGATTTAACAATATAAAGTACATGACTTTTTCCTGCTGCAGATAGATCAGTTGCACAGTTGCAGTGTTGCAACATGATTTATTTAAGTTTATGAATTTCTGAAAACAAAGGAAGTGACAGGTTGTTTTTCTCGTATCATTATTGAGGAAAGATAAACATAGACTATGATAGTCTTCACATATAAGTGAACATATTTAGGGGGTATTTGGCATTGCATTTTAAAAAGTCACCCTCCGATATGGAACAATAAAAAGCATACAATTGACACCAACATTAGAAAGTGGGCGGATGATACACATTTGTTTGAGCATCCATTCAGTTCGACATCACTATTTCTGATATGTAGTCAGACACAAAAGCAATTGAGAAATAACATTCGTTAGTACCTAACATAGAGAATCGATAAGTCCTCCATATGCCAATATAGATACCGACGTTTCAACAACTTTTGGCAGCTTCACATTGCACCTATGCTAAACCACTGCCATGAATGCTAATCGGGTACCACAAGCTACTATGTGTGCCTGTGACGCCATGAACAGGCCTGTCAAGTGATACAAAGTCACTAATATTTATTCTCTTTTGTTTGGTAACCTGTCTATGTACAAATTATTAAATAGAAAGACACGTATATTTACTATTTGGAATGCACAGACAAAGAATATCGTGAAATATGTGTATTACCAGCTACTAAAAGATAAATCATAAATCATATAACAATTGAGTAAATCAATGCAATAATGTTTTAATTATATCCTGTAATCAAAATTAGTCAACTGTTAAGTTGTTCCTCAAAGTTTACTTCTATAAATTAGTATAACATTTTTTACCCAGTGCTTAAGATATCCGGGTGAACATTATACTCTTTGGCAAATACAAATGGGACAATTCCTTGTGGAAGAGCTGCCTGAAACAAATAATAGCTTATTGATCCATATCCCCTTTAGTAATCACATTATCCAGATGAAATCACAACCTGATATACATTCTGATATGTGTCTTGTTAGCATGCAAGTCACAGTGGTTCACTTCAACTGAACTATGATTGCCTGGTAGATCCAATCTCAGGTCAGAGATTTAGTTTTCAAGTGACCTGATCATCTAATGGGTTCACCAGGTATAACTCCAACCTCAGCCATTCTACCAAGGACTCGCATAACAGCATCCTGAGCAGGCGAAACCTAGAGTATTAAAATAAATATGTGGATTATTAAATAACATATGACAAATACCTGGAGTATTGATGGCCTTCATGATAGTGTGTTATTTTTTTAATGATATTAGGGTTTTATGATATAGGTACCTGTAACACAAACATCATTGAAATCAAACAACATGTATTACTTGGTGTTGTTGTCGTCGATTGTACCCTTAAAATAAACAACAAAAACACTGTAAAATTAACTTGCAAAACAGAAAGATCCTTGCCACATAAGAAACATACGTACCTCATTGTGAGCCACATAATTAGCTGTGGGAAAATAACATCGACCATAGATGAAAGGTTGAGAGGAAAGATTGTCGACCATAATATGCTGTGGGTTAGGGTTTTTTTCTTCTATACAATATGTATATCTTTTTATATAATTCCCAAAAATAAAAAAATAAAATTGAATTTAATCTTGATTTACAAACCGAATTATATTAAAAATCTGGTGTTATTTATTGGTTTATCATTATATTTATGGTTTTGCAAAATATAACTCAAAAATAAACTTACTCTAGTGGTAAACTTGACAATTGCTGAAGGTCACCACAAGTTCAAATCCCGCGGCTGTCATTTTTACACCAAATATATCCGAATATTAGAAATTAAATTTTAATACGAATTATCTTTGCTGACTGGACATATGAATGTGATGACATGGCTGCTAAGGTGGCAACAAAAGTTGCATACATGGCTAGAATGTGATGACATGGCTACTAATGACAATTACATGGCAATGAGGTGGCGTTTTCTTGATTTATCTACGTGTAACGACTCCTGTTATATATAATGTAAAGATATATACATATATATATATATATACATATGTATATATATATATACATATGTATATATATATACACATATGTATATATATATATATACATATGTATATATATATATACATATGTATATATATACATATACATATGTATATATATATACATATGTATATATATATATATATATATATATATATATATATATATATATATATATATATATATATGTATATATATGTATATATGTATATATATATATATATATATATATATATATATATATATGCATTAGTATTGGAGGAATTGGGAAAAGCCCACAACATTGACATGGGTGATTATTGTCCTCCATACATATATATACATATATATACACATATATATATATACATATACATATATATATATATACATATATATACACACACACACACACACACACATATATATATATATATATATATATATATATATATATATATATATATATATATATATATATATATATATATACATATATATATACATATATACACACACACACACACACACATATATATATATATATATATATATATATATATATATAATTGTTGATAATAAGATGAATTGTTCTGTTTTGATGCTATGGTGGTCGTGGTGGTGGTTTAAGTGTTCAAATTGTTTTGGGTGGGTACCAACAGAGGTACCCAAATACAGACCATAATTTTTTTTTGAAACATGTTTGAATTTGTCTTAAATCATGACCTACATATTGGTCATCCAAACCTTCACATCACATAAGAAAAACCCCATCGTACATACCAGACAAACCCGGCGATCTTCGTTCCTGATCTTCTCCTCCTTCACTACCACTACTTCCACTCTCACTGCTGCTTTCATTCCCTTCTTCTTGTGCTTGTGCAATTCTCTGGTGTCTCAACTGGCTTAGATATGCATGGAGGACAATAATCTCCCATGTCAATGTTGTGGGCTTTTCCCAATTCCTCCAATACTAATGCATATCTGTCAGTGTGGTACAAAATCCTATCAACCTTTTTCTCCATAACTCCTAACCTTGCTTCAATTCCTTCAATTTTCTCAATCATACTATTTTTTCTTGCCCTGGTTAGTAGTGGTGGTCTCATAGCTTCTGGCTCAGCAAAATCAGGTTTCAACTTACCCCTGTCATCTACCAAATCTCTCAAAGTCACATGGTCAAAAGCTTTGTAAGCTATAGGTTCAGAGTATGTGGCCATTTTCTCCTCAGTGAACACACCTAGTCCCTTAGCCAACCTTGTTATCCGATGACCACACATCAACTCACTATCACCCTTGCTTCCTTTCGCTTTCTTTTTTAACCAGTGAACCACAACCCATGAGACATTTGCATACTCACCCATGCTATTTTTCTCAAACAAACTTAATAACCGACACTCCATGCTTAGAATTTTATCAAAACCAGTAGTTCTCTGGCAAAGCAGGTAAGTGATCATCTTATGTAGAACCTTCAAAACATTCCTCCTTATTGTGCTCACCTTGCTCCTTGACAAAATCAAACTCTCCTAACTGCTCACTTTTGCCCATAACTCATTCAAGGTGGCATTTGTTATCTTTATCTCATTTCTGACACTCCATTTGAAATATTCCTCAAAGTACTCATCCTCTAGACCCTCTTCTGTGTACAAACCTAGCCAATGTCATTGAATGTTTCCTTCCTCCCAGCCTAAAGAAAATACTCTTCTCTGTCATAATCTTGTCATCCCCTACTGTCTCATCAAAACTGAAAGTAGAATAAAACTCCAGACACAAATCCTTCTACACATTCTCTCTAATATCAAAAACCTTCAATTGAAGCAGATATGGGGCATAAGGGCTCTTCTGGTACAATGTGCTCAGAACTTTGTTGTAATCTCTCCTTGCTTCAGTGCTGCAAGTTCTCCATAACAAATGAGGATGAGAAACCACTAGCATCAGTGCCTCTTCCACCGTGATTAAACCTCTCTTTCTCTTAGTCTGCCTTTGCCTAGATAAACCAGCCTCAACATCATGTTCTGTATTTTTAGTCTTAAACATTCACAAACAACCAACATTAGTTGTTAGAAAACATCAACATCCAATATATAATCAATTAGGCAAGTTTCATGCATACTGTAACCAAATATTTCCAGAAAAGCGGCAGTTTTAGATATAAAATCGGCGGTTACGTGACAAAATTTTCTCAATTATGAAAATGTTTGACGGTTTTTATAAAAGCTCCGTGGTCTTGGCCCTCAAGACCGGCGGTTTTATTGTTCTGCACACAACTACTCTGTTCTAATGTCCAAAAACCAATTTTATCTCATCTAGATATCAAAATTCTACCCTTAAAAAGCTTCTTATATCTCATAAGCAATCTTAAGTTTCCAATAAAGCATATAAGAAAAATCTTTATCAGTTAGGCATCACTTACTAAAGGTTTATTAATTCAAAGGAAAAATTCTCAAATTATCATTCTAGCAACTATTAAACATGTAATATCTCTTCTTATACTCATGGCAAACGTTTTAGCAATTACGTTTTATTATTAGCATAGGCAATTTCTCAAATTAGGGCAAAGAAAACCTTAAATCTTTAGTGATCATAATTATATAACTAATCAAGGGGCAAACTCTAAAATTATGTTAAGCAACATAGAATTAAACATAAAAAGTCCAAAGTTCAGAATATTATAGCAAACCCTAAGTTTTTGATCAACAAAACCCTAACAAAATTTTCAAAAGATTGACACAAGTGTAAACTTACCCTCATTGTGTTGAAATTATTGTTTTGAACTTGAAAATTTATGTAATTGAACTCTTGATGGTGAAAACTGTCATTTTTTTCTTTAGTGTGTGTTTTTGGTATTTTTTCTAATTTAGCGCGTATGTCAAAAATGATAAGTGTTCAAGTTATAAAAGCTTCCCTCGCTAAAAAGTTCGCCAACCTTAGTGAAAAGGTCGGATTGTTATTTCTGCAATTTTTCTTACAGTGTGCTATGATCTTCTAACAAATGGTAAAAATCAAACAAACATCTATAGCAATCATATAACATTCAAAATAGATTCATCTCTTATCAGAGGCATAATCATCAAGCATAAGCTTGAGATACATTTTATTAAAAAACATGACAAAATAAAATAGAAATGAAAAAAATAAGAAAGTAGCATTGTTTCAACTACATTTTTGGTGTTACTTGAGTGTTTAGGTAGTGAAATTGTTTAAAACCCTAAATTTTGTAATCATAATTTTACGTATAATTTGAAATATTTTTAAATAACGATACAAGTAATTATCAACGCGAATATAATTTAACGAATTAACAATAAATCCGTAAATTAAAATGAAACATCACAAGTGAAATTATATACATATTCGGAATCTGAAAATATTTAGAAACATAAAATAAAACACGAGAACTATTTTTAACGCGACACGAATAATTATTATTCGGCCGAATATGTACAAAATTTCAACAACCCTTTCATATTTTGCTTCTTGGGCTTTTGAAACCACGACCAAGTTAGCCCATTCCTTTCTTTTGTTCTTGAACCCATTGTGAACCCCAAGCCCATGTTCACCTCTATTAATTTTTAGAACCGGATGTTTTACCTCACAAAATATACGCTCCACATAAAAATATAAAACCCTAGAAGAACAAAACTAGCGGCTCAACCCTTCCTTCCTAGTTCTAGACGACACCAAACAAAGATCCAAGACCATTCTTATTCTGTTGATTGTGTGTACGCGTAACGTAGAAGAATCGTGGTTGCTAGGTCCCATTTTCTTTTCACTCGGTCTCATTAGTTGTGGCTCAGTTTTTCTTTTCAGTCGACTAGGTATATTCTTGACCCATCATTATTTTCCTTTTGATTCATATATGTTCTAAACTCATTATTATATGTATGTTATGATATGTTTAACGAAAAGTCCACATAAAATCACAATATATATCTTGCCACATAAAAATTATAACCGAGTATATATATATATATATATATATATATATATATATATATATATATATATATATATATATATATATATATATGTACATGGGCTTCGGATTTGTTTTATGTACATGAATAAGAAAAACTATGTGATCTAGCATGCCTTGTGTTGAATTTAATACTAACAGATATGGTTGCATGGTCTTGTTTTGTTTCAGATCAAATAATAACGGGGGGCCACTTATAAGTTCAGGTCATGTGCTAAAATTAACTTCGGGTGTGGGTTTGACTTTCACAGAGGTGCGTTTGAATGTAAAATTATTAACGTGGGAGTGTTGTTTGATTTTCACATGGGATACGTTTGGTTTAATGTACGAGATGTTTGTTTTGGCTTATATTTATATTTCAAGATAGGTCTTGTCTCGGCTCATTATTTAAAAAAAAAAAAAAAAAAAAAAACCAAAGAGGGTATCACGAGGTTGTTTTACTTTCAAAATAAAAAGGGTGTCATGTCTATATGGATAAAGTGAACCAGTGTCGGGTTATAAACAAGTCTTGCATGATTTTATAAAACTTTTGGGTCGTCACGGTATAAATATTAAGATCGTGGGTACGTTAATAAATTATATAAAATTTTAGTGACGGGGTCCAAAATTATTATCATAATATTAATTTATTAAAATAAACTTTAAAATAATTTTATTTGACTTTTAATACTTAATTTTGATAATTTACATTTTAGACCCTAAGCTTATAAAATTGACATATTTAGCTCTAAAATATTATATTGGTCATTTTAACTTTTAAATATTAGCTAATTTTCATCTATGACCCTAAGGTATAAAATTACTGTTTTTTGAAAGTTACTAAAAATGGAAAGCCGACTAACATAAGTAATCTAATCTAAAACAAGTTATTAATAATTAGCTGATTATTAATTCGTGTAGATTCGCTGAAGAAGGAGTTTGCTTCTGATCTTATTATTTCAGTTATGTTTTGCACTGCGGTCTAAGGTACAGATATTCTTACCTTTTCAGTAAAGGTTTCTCATGACTCTCTCCTTTTCTTTTGATCTGACGTTCTGTTTAGGGTTCCCGATGCCATTGCTATGAAACCCCATTTGTTTTTTAAACCTTTTCTGTGATGAACCTTTGTTATCTGAACCTTCTGATTTGGACATTATGATATGGACCTCTGATATGTATTTCTGATCTGATTATTTTGATTACCTATGATCTGTGTCATTTATGACATTCGGATTGACCTATTCTAGTTTGACACCAGAGCCAAATTTGTTTCACTAGGCATGGGGGTTCCATGTCTGTGTCAGTGATGCATCTATGACATGACTCTAGGGCAGTAGAGTGATGTTCTGCCACGTCCCCTTTCTGTTATATTATGTGCACACTTTATGATAATGATATATTATGGCCAATCTGATTTCTATGGGGGCGTGTGGATGCATCCTAGATCTGTTTCTGTTATCTATTATCTGTTATCTGTATCTGGTGATTGATGTTGCGTGCATGCACGTCCTTCACAACTCTGGTAGGTCTCCCCTACATATGCTGCCTTATGTGTGATTATGACTATGATTATTTTGAAGGCATTATTATGAAGGCTTTATATCTGTTTCTGGGCTCGTGGTTGATGACTAACCCTTACCTTATCTCTTATTACTATTTCATACTTGCCTTTGATTACATTCTGTTATTTCCTTTATACCTTATTCAGTATTCATCTCTGTTTCGTATTACTTTGTTGTTATATCTGTTCACTGGGCTTTTTAAGCTCAACCACATTTTCTTTCTCCCGCGGCAGGTTTTAGAAGGAAGCTGGGTTATGGGTGAAGAGTGCAAATAGGAGCTTTTAGAGAGGAATTTCTTGATGAGTTAATAGTGGTTGTGAAGATGCTTTAGATTAGTCATTTTGTACTTAGTTCTGATATTGTATTCTATTGTCATGGAACCTTGTGTAACCCTTGTATCCATTTATATTATTAAAGTTTATGCTTGTGTTTGTTCAGATTAACACCAAGAATGTGACATTTTAGCCCTTGTCAGGTTGGGGTGTTACAATTATGGTATCAGAGCACAGGCTACGACTTATGATACTGCTTTAGGATTTCCCCATATGAACTTAAGTTTTGACCGGTGAGGAATGGGTAGACTATAAGGCATCTGTTTAAGTATCATTGCTTCCGCATCACTCTGTGCATTACTCTGATTCGTGCTTGTGCCTTCAGTTATGCCTTTTGAGAAATTCTATTTCTGTGGCTAGAAAGTTTTGAAACCTAAGTTCAGTAACCTAGTAAGTTTGAAATCCCTCGAGAATGACATTGATACTGTATACCATTCAAATCCACTTTCTGATCCTCAGATTCCATTTCTGCCTGACAAACATTCTAATATTTTATCGACCATTCTGAAGGTTATTCAAACATGATGTGTTAGACACATTCTGTGAATTCATTTCTTATGCTGGGCATATAATGTATCCTATGATACTATTTGACTTTGCATAATCCTTTACTCTGATAATTGTTAATTACAGAAATAGAAAAAAAAATTGTTTTCCTCCCTCTGAATGATGAACTCTGTTTGCCAATCAGTTTCCTTTGGAAGGATATGATGTTAATATTATCTTAATATGGATTCGTTAACTTAGCAGGATGATGCTGACGACTGATATTCTATACATCTCACTTTTGACGATCATTTGATGTTGTAGTACCATTGATTTATAATCCACCTATCACTTTGGTTTAAAAAAACGAGATTCCAATACCTTCAACTGTTCTCTCATCGATTTCAACATTTTGATGTATCATGTACTGGACTCTGAGATATATAAACCATCCGTCTGGTTTGATGACTGTATTCATTCTATGAATCCGTTTAATCTTGATATATCTGATTTTGAGGTCACTTGATTTCGAGTTGGCTTGTGACATTTAGTAACTTGTTTCATTCTACTCCTAGTATGATGTTTCTGAAACAAATGAATCTGTTAAGATTGATGCTGCTATGAAAGTACAAAACTTTGATCTCTTCTGATTTTCAAGTTTCTCCTAGCACCTAATAGTGTCCATTCTTAAAAAGCTCTAGCACTGGAAGTATTTTGTAGTACAAAAGATTTCAATGTTCTCTGATAAACCTTTTGGTATTCCCTCCTGCTTGAACAATAGAATCTGAACTGATCTCAGTCGAAGAAGCCATGGAAGTTGAGAGATTGAATGAGCTGACGTAATATGATGTAAATGACCCTGATATTTTATTATGGGATGATCTAGTCGATTTATGAAGAAGAGAAAGAGAAATATATCACGGTGGATCGACTATCGTGAACCTAACTAAATCACCATCTGAAATCAGTAATCCTTCCCGCGTATTAATAAATGATTTAGTCTACCTTTGAAACTTAGTGATCGGATTACATCTGATGGACTGAAGAAGCAACCTCAGGAACTTCTAAGAAATGGGTTGAATAATCAATAATAACCTCCGTAAAGTATTGCAGTTGTTATCAAGAAGAAAGGTAATGAGAAGTGATTCTGAAGCTACCTTTGTGCTCATTATTGCGAACCCTGATGATGCCAATTGTATTGGCAAAATTGTCAACTATTCTTACGCGTCAAATGGAATTTATGTTTCTCGAATGTTTAGACAAATGGTCATTGTATGACTCATTAGTACGTTTAGAAACAAGGAAGAACTTGAGAATCAATTGCGCAAGTTGTTAGAAATCTGACAATCAGTTGTGTATTCTGGAAGTTTGATGTATGTTGAGGTAATGGTGTTCTTAATTGAGAAAATTACTATAAACTCCAACAGCAGATTAAAAGAAGCTGGAATCTTCTGAATCATGTAGAAAATTTTGGAGGATGCTTACAAATTGTGTTACTATTAATAAATTTCATGAACAGAGAGAAACAACTCAGTTTGATTGAGAACTGAGTTCTGGAAAAAGCTGAAATAGATATATGCTTCCGCACTCGCAAGTGGTACCTGACTTGGAACGCTTCTAAGAGAGACTCAGACATGAACGTGTACATCGCAGAAAGATGATTGTTTATGCATCAATTCAACTATAAACATATGAGAAGTTTGTTCACTGCATGATCTGGAATTGACAACACCAGTGGTTACCCCGAAGAGTGGAAAACGATCCCTACATGATAGAAGTGTTGGCGAGCAGAGGACAAGATCTAGTCAAGACGGCGGACCTGGAGCTGATGAAGACATACAGTCCCACTTCCCTATTCATCTTGGTTGTACTAAGATGTATTGAGAGCGGAAGCAGACTGGATGATGAAGGAATTCAAAGATCGTGCCAGAAGTTCACATCACTCCATCACATTCCAAGAGGAACTGCAGAAGGATTGAGAACCAGACTCAAACTCATGATTTCATTCACCCCCAGGTTGATGGACAAATAAAGATAAATGACTGGACTTGAAGAGATGGGAGATAGTAAATTTCTGAATGAACTGATATTGAAGCAAACCCCTATGTTTGGACGGACTGATTCTGTGAAGGAAAAAGTTGACGATGAATTCTCATTTCCGTTGACCCACTTAAGTTTCGTTATCTGATTATAAATCTTGTAAAGATATCACATTCTCTAGAAACATCTCAGTTCCATGTTCATTCTGCGTTTTCTTGATAATGGCCTCGTTTTGAGAATTTTGGTGAATTTTGAAGACCTATGTTCTTGAACGCAGTACGTTACTTCTGTTAGGAATTTTGGAATTTCCATTACTCTTTTGAGTAGTCTGTTTTCCTCTAAGCTATGATATCTGATTCTGTTAATCTCTGGACTGTAGAAGTACTAGTGGACTAAGAATAGGTTGTTTGTTCACGACTCGAGATAAAGTATGATCATCATGAGGGCATAATTATGTGGTGCTCGTATTATGACGCCTGATCAACGTGATAATACTTACACCATATAATGTGCACTTATTGTGATCATAGGATATCCGAGGAGTGCCTTTGAAATCCTGAAAGTTCTGATATCTTATCTGAATTATCCACGATTAGTGAAACTCTGGATCCTTTCTGCCTATGCTTATGTTGTCTTCGATTCGTTAGAGATCTGAATAAGTCTGAAACTCTGATTTTCATTATGCTAACATCTGTATATTTGTTATAAATCTTAAACTTCATTATGGAGCTTTCCACTGTCTGAATATCGTCATTTAATCTGATTTCTGTCTATATTCAATATGTATTTCTGATAAGATTCACCTAGCGTCATCTGTTATATCTTGCATTGGTTTGACCTGATTCACTCTGGCTTGTTTTGTTCTGAGGGATCCTAAACCTTTTTAATCTGTATTGAGTCATGAGAAACTAGTCTGTTTTTGGAAGATTCTGTTGGGAAGAACCTCCCTTAGCGTGGGGATATCTGCGACGATCTTTTGTATTCTGCTACGAAACCGTCTGACTTTACGACTTCAAATTTCGCGGACGAAATTTTTTTTTAGAGGGGAAGAGCTGTAAAACCCTAAATTCCGTAATCCTAATTTTACGTATAATTTGAAATATTTCTAAATAACGATACAAGTAATTATAAACGCGAATATAATTTAAAGAATTAACAATAAATCCATAAATTAAAATGAAACATCACAAGTGAAATTATATACATATTCCGAATCTGAAAATATTTAGAAACATAAAATAAAACACGAGAACTATTTTTAACGCGACACGAATAATTATTATTCGGCCGAATATGTACAAAATTTCAACAACCCTTTCATATTTTGCTTCTTGGGCTTTTGTAACCCACGACCAAGTTAGCCCATTCCTTTCTTTTGTTCTTGAACCCATTGTGAACCCCAAGCCCATGTTCACCTCTATTAATTTTTAGAACCGGATGTTTTACGTCACAAAATTTACGCTCCACATAAAAAATATAAAACCCTAGAAGAACAAAACTAGCGGCTCATCCTGTCCTTCCTAGTTCCAGACGACACCAAACAAAGATCCAAGACCATTCTTATTCTATTGATCGTATGTATGCGTAAGGTAGAAGTATCGTGGTTGCTAGGTCCCATTTTCTTTTCACTCGGTCTCATTAGTTGTGGCTCAGTTTTTCTTTTCAGTCGACTAGGTATATTCTTGACCCATCATTATTTTCCTTTTGATTCATATATGTTCTAAACTCATTATTATATGTATGGTTACAAGTTATAAATCAATATGTATGTTATGATATGTTTAACGAAAAGTCCACATAAAATCACAATATATATTTTGCCACATAAAAATTATAACCGAGTATATATATATAATTTTGATCTAGCATGCCTTGTGTTGAATTTAATACTAACTTGTAACCACAAATATACTAAAATAAACTTTAAAATAATTTTATTTGACTTTTAATATTTAATTTTGATAATTTACATCTTAGACCCTAAGCTTATAAAATTGACATATTTAGCCCTATAATATTATATTGGTCATTTTAACTTTTAAATATTATCTAATTGTCATCTATGACCCTAAGGTATAAAATTACTTTTTCTAAAAGTTACTAAAAATGGAAAGCCGACTAAAATAAGTAATCTAATCTAAAACAAGTTATTAATAATTAGCCGATTATTAATTCGTGTAGATTCGCTGAAGAAGGAGTTTGCTTCTGATCTTATTATTTCAGTTATGTTTTGCACTGTGGTCTAAGGTACAAATATTCTGACCTTTTTAGTAAAGGTTTCTCATGACTCTCTCCTTTTCTTTTGATCTGACGTTCTGTTTAGGGTTCCCGATGCCATTGCTATGAAACCCCATTTTATTTTCTGAACCTAATCTGTGATGAACCTTTGTTATCTGAACCTTCTGATTTGGACTTTCTGATTTGACCTTCTGATTTGGACTTTATGATATGGACCTCTGATATGTATTTCTGATCTGATTATTTTGATTACCTATGATCTGTGTCATTTATGACATTCTGATTGACCTATTCTAGTTTGACACCCGAGCCAAATTAGTTTCACTAGGCATGGGGGTTGCATGTCCGTGTCAATGATGCACCTCTAACATGACTCTAGGGCAGTAGAGTGATGTTCTACCACGTCCTCTTTCTATTATATTATGTGCACACTTTATGATATGATATAGTATGGCCAATCTGATTTCTGTGGGGGCATATGGATGCATCCTAGATCTGTTTCTGTTATCTGTTATCTGTATCTGGTGATTGATGCTGCGTGCATGCACGTCCTTCACAACTCTGGTAGGTCTCCCCTACCTATGCTGCCTTATGTGTGATTATGACTATGATTATTTTGAAGGCATTATTATAAAGGCTTTATATCTGTTTCTGGGCTCGTGGTTGATGACTAACCCTTACCTTATCTCTTATTACTATTTCATACTTGCCTTTGATTACATTCTGTTATTTCCTTTATACCTTATTCAGTATACATCTCTGTTTCATATTACTTTGTTGTTATATCTGTTCACTAGGCTTTTTAAGCTCAGCCGCGTTTTCTTTCTCCCGCGGCAGGTTTTAGATGGAAGCTGGGTTATGGGTGAAGAGTGCAAATACGAGCTTTTAGAGAGGAATTTCTTGATGAGTTAATAGTGGTTCTGAAGATGCTTTAGATTAGTCATTTTGTACTTAGTTCTGATATTGTATTCCATTGTCATGGAACCTTGTGTAACCCTTATATCCTTTTGTATTATTAAAGTTTATGCTTGTGTTTGTTCTGATTGACATCATGAATATGACATTTTAGCCTTTGTCGGGTTGGGGTGCTACAAATGGTCTAGTGACATAATGTCACTCAGCTTGTAGGAACCAGATGGCTTCCTCTTGGTGTGCTTAGTTTCAAACCCTCTTTCATACCCATTCCTATATGGGTCAACAATTTTAATATTAACATGCCATTTCCTATCTCCTTCTCCCTTTCTGACTCCTCCTGAATAATTTGGTGTCCAATTAGTATGTTTGATTGATAATGGCAGTGATCCAAGCAAAGTAGTTTTTTTTTTTCCAAACACAAACATTACGAAATGGATTGAGATACTCTTGTTAAGCCAAGACCCTCTCCATTGAGTCTTCATAATTACAGTATTTAGGACGTATAGGTCCATAGATTGGCTTACCATTTTCATCCCTTTTTGGTAGGAATTCCTCCTCATCCTCACTATCACTTTCATCATCTTTGTTCCTTCTAACTTTTGCAGTTTCAAAATGGTGGTAAACCACCCCATCAAAAGTTGTCAACCTTTTCTTCCTTGTGTCAAGTACTGACCCTAAAGTATGGATGAAACTTCTTCCAACTACCAATGGTACTTCCTTTTCAATGGGGACAACAAGTAGCAAGAAATTTGCAAAAATAGTGTGTGTGCTCACTTGACATAGAACATTGATGAGGCGAAAAGTGTACCACTTTTAATGGGTCATTTAGCCCGAATTCGATATTATTTGATCAAATATTGCCCTAAATCGTTCCTTTTGTCATTTTAGGTACTTTTGAGGAAGAATATGAAAAAGGAAGCATTTTGGACGTTTTTGGAGCATAAAAGTGAAGAAAACGGCAAAGTCTCAAATTTCCTTGGTGGAACAGTACCTGACAGCGTCAAGGATCTACACATGATGGCGTCATGAGTTACAAAAGAGGTGGATATGGAACTTATAATGTGACGGCCCAGAGAGTTTTCAAGCTTATAGCCTGACGGCATCACCAAGGCCGTCAGGCTCCAAATACTAGTGACGGCCCAGAGTATTTCCTACATGATGGCGTCACAAATGGATCTAGGCAATACGATTTTATCATGGCGGAGAGTTGACGGCGTCACGAGTTAATACATGACGCCGTAAAAGTGTAAAGTCTATATATAGTTCCCAATTTTCATTCATTAGAGTGCAACTTTTAGGGAATAAACCCTAGGTTGAATTTTCCAGCTTTTTCAAGGGTTTCAACCCCTTGATTCTTCCATGTTCAATTGAAGATAAGTGTTCATTCAAATCATTCAATATGTCTATGTGTTGTGTGATTATATCTTACGCTTGTCTTCTCTTTAACATGCTAGGCTAGATCTTTCTTGTGCTTGGTTAGATGTAGTGAAACCTTGATGTTAATTATGGGTTGATTGTTTGTTTATAGTTGTTACAGATGATTGTATTCGATGTTAGGCTTAAGAAAACTGGCAGACTTCCATTGGTAACTTGCTTGAACGTCAAAAGAAACATGATCAGAGGTGTACTAAAATTTTTGGTTGTATTTAATGCGTAGGAGAATTCTAATGATCCCATGTTAGGAGCTTCTAACTGCTCGACATAGGAGTGAAATAGGATCTTATAGAGTTAGGGAATATTGTACACGGCCCTACGACTAGTATTAAGGAATATGACCCATCATCTATGCAATTGTAACAAGCTAATCAACCTGTAAAAGATATCTAGGGAGTAAAGAAATCTAAGTAAACACACTTTCCTCATTATTGTTTCCACCACATTAGTATAATAGTTTTATTTTCTTTTCTTTTATTTTATTTTGATTGCATCTGTAGTTAATTGGGTTAGTTGGCTAGCAACTAATTCCGCCCACTCCTTCAAAACCCGAGATTTTAATTGCTTTCTATAAAATATAAAAATACAAAAAGAATCATCCCTCACCTCTAGACCTAGTTTAGTAGGCTTTCTAATCCTAGCGACACTATTCCTGAGTTGAACGATCAATCCCCCGGTATGTGTTACTATACTATACTACAACGATCAGGTACACTGCCTGGTGGGGGTTGTAAGCTTCTCGAGATCCCTTGAGAGGTAAAACCTGTTGCGAGGGCGCAATTCCTACATATCATGTTTTTGGCGCCGCAGCCCGGGGAATAGTTATTGTCTAGGTTAGGATTTCTTTTTATTTGGTCTACTTGCTAGATTCCTTTCTAGTAAGGTTTTATTTTTATTTTTAAGTTTTCATTAGTCTATCTTTTTCTTCGTGCCTTTGTTAGTAAATGAAATTCATTGACTATTCCGTTGGCCATTATGGAAAACGTGAATCCACCCCTTTCCCCTAGTGAAGTGGCTTTGTTGCGTGAACAGATTGAGAATGAGATTAGGGAACTTAGGGAGCTTAATAGGTTAATTAATGTTGAGCTCGATCACGCATTTAGTGACCTAGCGACCGCCTTGTATTCAAATAAGGAGCTAGGATCTAATGATTTTGAGGATGTTGTTGAGGAACTTGAGGAAGGTGAGATAGATCCAAAACCGGATGACTACTTCAATCTATATCCCACTAAGGTGGAAACTGCGTACTATAATGATCTTATTGATAATCCTAAGAATGTTAAGATACCATGTACGATTGGGTATAAGCATATTGACAATGCTTACATTGATTTTGAATCCCCAATCAACATATGTCCTCAAGTGTTTATAATGATATAGTGAAAACAAGACTTGGACCTAAAAAAGATCCCAAATACCCTAGTGGAGTTTGTAACTTTGTCAGGAGAATTAAAGGGCTACATGTCTTTGTTGGGAACTTCACTTATATCATTGACTTTATGGTTGTTTAAGACCTAGCTAGTGTTATTGATTGTCGCTTATCCCATGTTGTATTTGGTAAGCCATTTGTTGAAGAATCCAAGTTAGAATATGATGAGATAGAAGGGACGATCCGATTTGCTAGTGAAATAGATAGGATCACATATAGGATACCTAATAGAATGAAGGAATTTCGTTTTGTGCCTCGATTTGATATGGATAACATTGGTGCTTTCGAGGACATCAATGAAGAGGATAAGAAAAAGGACATGGACTATGTATGGGAAAAGAAGAGCCTTTTCTATAAGGATTGCTTAACTCTAGGGCCAAAATATAAAATTGATAGGGAATTCGCCAATAGGATTATAGGAGCAATTGAGACAAATGTGGTTGGTCTCTATAAAGAACATTTACAATCGGGTCCGGAATACAAAACTAAGATTGGAGATGACCTAGAGAATGAGACCAATGATGAAGTCACGTAATTGCCCATGACCTTGAGTCTAGCTACAAGACTCGTAAATAAACAAAAGCGCTTCTTGGGAGGCAACCCATGTTTTTATTTGTTTGATTTTTATTGTTTGATTGTTATTTGCTTTCGTATGCATGTTTTATTTTTATTGTTGGTAGATCATGTTTCAAATTAAATAGTGAAAATGCTTTATTTTGTTGTTTAACTTCGTCTTAACTTCATATAAAGGTATTTTGCTAAAGCTAAGTGTAAGGGGAAACCCCAAATTTGTTTCTAAGAACGAAAATGATCATGATTCGCCACAATATTAAATGAACATGTATATTAGTAACTGTTAGAATCAAATGCTTGTATCGAGTCATAATGATGTTTTGCAGGATTTTCCAGGAAGTAGGACATAAGTTTTTCCAGAAATTTTCAAAAAACTTAACATAAAGGTTTAAAACCTGACGGCGTCACGTGTAAAATTCTGGAAATTTTGCGAGTTTTGTTTTTCCAACGGAGTCTTAAAAGTTTTTGTTAATTCTTTAGTTTTATAAACTCCAGGAAGTCTGCAAACATTCATTCCACAAGCATTATATCTTAAATTGCTTTCTAATTTGTTAGTATATATAGTTTGCCGCCGATTTTACGCGAGGTTGCCCTGATTGTTTTATCAGGTTTAACAGGTTATATATGACAAGAAGATGATTTATATTTCTGGAAGGGAAGCTTTGAACGTTCATTTTCTTGGAGGAAGATCTAACCTTGTTAACACACTATCCACACCGAATGAATCAGGGGAGTATTTGTTTTCATTCTTTTACCTATATTACTTTTACAGCCTTTAATTGAACATTGGGGACAATGTTCATCCTAAGTGTAAGGGGAAGGTAAATGATGATACCTTATAGGATACAATTGCACTTGAGTTTGTTTGTTCGATGGTAGGTGTGTAATAAAACTAAGAGAAATACTTCTTAGTGTAATTTTAGCACCAAATTTAATTTTTTTTACAACATTTAGGAGTGAAACTTTATCCTTAACAAGCGTCTCATGGATAGGAGTTGTATGACTAGCACAAAACCATACCATTCAGAAAAATTTTCCACCCAAATATGTGAGGTTCGCCTTTAGATTTGATAGGAAAAGCATTCATTATTACTGCTTATGAGTGTACCGGTAGCATTTAGATTCTAGAACTTGCGTTATTGATGCATCCCGAGACCGCTAGTGAGACTACATTCGTGTAGTAGGATTTACTACATGATAAGAGGCATTAGGATCACCCTTTTGTTAAACTTGTATCATAATTACTTGACCATTTAAGTCATATTACTTGACTAACAAAGTCAATTAATTTTCCCACACCTTAGCGTTGTACTCATTTTTAGTACACGAAACCCCTAGTACACCCCTCCGAGCCTATCCTTTCGTTTCTAACTTTAAGCATCTTACTTAAAGGAAGAATTTGTTACAACCCACCCAAATGTGCAACCAAATCGCCTTAGCCTTTCGTGTATGCACTCATCTTTAGTGCATTATTGTTATTTGTTTAAACCCGTAGTTAATTATCTAATTGATTACATGGTTACTAAGTCGAGTCATATCTTGTACATATTGTTTTGGGACGATTGGGACTTATGGGTAAAGTACTTATGTTTTGGAGTAATGGGGAAGAACATCATATATTACCCCCATTTGTGTGTTAATCTTAAAAAAGTACTCCAAGTGTTTTGATTATCTTGATTCGAGTCGTTAGATTAGTTTATTGTAAAGTATGTAAAAATTCAAGTGTAAAGGGAATGTACATTCTATATGATGTATTATTTTGGATGGTAGGGTAAAAGTGTATGCAAAAAAAAAAAAAAAAAAAAAAAAAAGAAAATAGAAAAAGAGAAGAGAAAAACATACGGACTAGCATCCCGTTTCATTCTTTGTTTATTTTATGTTTTTGTCATTTTTGATTTATTAGCTTAAGTTGAATCGAGTCTTGGATTAGCAACGCCATATTGTACATGTAATTAACCAAGATGATTAACTCGCCACCAGTAAATATTGCCTTTATCCAACAAAACCGTGTTTTCCATATCCCTACACCTAACGTTATAACCCTTTAAAAGACCTCTTTGATAGTTTATCCTAGGTGCTTACGCCAAGTGGTGGAGGTTTGATCCTTTCCCAAGCCTATGGTAATCTATTTTGCTATGACAGGTAGTGAGAGATGTTTTCCATTTCCATATTGTGATATATACTTTATTACACCCGAGAGATGTGAGTATCTAAACACTATTTGTGAGGTGATAGTGTATGACCTCCGTGCTTGCTTTTGGTTTTTAGTAGAATGATTATTTGTTGTAATTACTTTTATATTAGTGTTAAATGGCCCCTAACATGTATTTTGATTAGAATAAAAGCGCATTTGCTTGAGGACAAGCAAATCTCAAGTGTAAGGGTATTTGATGAGGCAAAAAGTGTACCGCTTTTAAGGGGTCATTTAAGCCCAAATTCTATATTATTTGATCAAATATTGCCCTAAATCGTTCCTTCTGTCATTTTAGGTACTTTTGAGGAAGAATCTAGAAAAGGAAGCATTTTGGACGTTTTTGGAGCATAAAAGTGAAGAAAATGGCAAAGTCTCAAATTTCCTTGCTGGAACGGTACCTGACCGCGTCAAGGATCTACACATGACGGCGTCAAGAGTTACAAAACAGGTGGATATGGAACTTATAACGTGACGGCCCAGAGAGTTTTCAAGCTTATGGCCTGACGGCATCACCAAGGCCGTCAGGGTTCAAATACTACTGACGGCCCAGAGTATTTCCTACATGACGGCATCACAAATGGATCTAGGCAATACAATTTTATCATGGCAGCTAGTTGACGGCGTTACGAGCTAATACATGACGCCGTCAAAGTGTAAAGTCTATATATAGTTTTCCAATTTTCATTCATTAGTGTGCAACTTTGAAGGAATAAACCCTAGGTCGAATTTTCCAGCTTTTTAAAGGGTTTCAACTCCTTGATTCTTCCATGTTCAATTGAAGATAAGTATTCGTTCAAATCATTCAATATGTCTATGTGTTGTGTGATTATATCTTACGCTTGTCTTCTCTTTAACATGCTAGGCTAGATCTTTCTTGTGTTTGCTTAGATGTAGTGAAACCTAGATCTTAATTATGCGTTGATTGTTTGTTTATAATTGTTACGGATGACTGTATTCAATGTTAGGCTTAAGAAAACTGGAAGACTTCCATTGGTAACTTTCTTGAACGTCTTTAGAAACATGATCGGAGGTGTACTACGATTTTTGGTTGTATTTAATGCGTAAGAGAATTCTAACGATCCCATGTTAGGAGCTTCTAACGGCTCGACGTAGGAGTGAAGTAGGATCTTATAGAGTTAGGGAATATTATACACGGCCCTACGACTAGTATTAAGGAATATGACCCGTCATCCATGCAATTGTATCAAACTAATCAACCTGTAAAAGATATCTAGGGAGTAAAGAAATCTAAGTAAACACACTTTCCTCATTATTGTTTCCACCACATTAGTATAATAGTTTTATTTTCATTTCTTTTATTTTATTTTGATTGCATCTGTAGTTAATTGGGTTAGTTGGCTAGCAACTAATTCCGCGTACTCCTTCAAAACCTGAGATTTTAATTGCTTTCTATAAAATATAAAAATACAAAAAGAATCATCCCACACCTCTAGACCTAGTTTAGTAGGCTTTCTAATCCTAGCGACACTATTCCTGAGTTGAACGATCAATCCCCCGGTACTTGTCACTATAGTATTCTACAACGATCAGGTACACTGCCTGGAGGGGGTTGTAAGCTTCTCGAGATCCCTTGAGAGGTAAAACCTGTTGCGAGGGCGCAATTCCCACGTATCAAACATCTAGCAACCTTCCCATTGTTTTAGCTTGGGACATATCAAGCATTCTAATCTAACTTTTCCTTTTCAAGCAACTCATATATCCTGTAAAGCATCATGTTGATGTTGGACCCTGTGTCAGCTAAAGCATAGTAAGTTAGGTCCCCTTTCCAAACGAATTGGTAAAACAAAACATCCAGGATCCTCAATTTCTCTAAGTACTTTATACCCTTTTACCACTTATGCAGCAGCCTCCTCTTCATTTTCATCTTCTCCATCTATCTTAAGTCTATCCATGAGAATACTGTCCAAAATTTTCTTATGCTTGTCTGCATTTTTCAAAGTTTCAATAATTGGTCTCTTCTCATATAGTAACATGATCCTGGCATACACATCAGCCTCCAACTCTTCCTTAGTAAGCTCATCTTTGGTTATGGGATGGTTTATGGTTAATGAAGGTCCTTCATCGTCATACTTCATTTTGTAAATTGGTTGTTTGTTTCTCAGTCTCTTACTTTTTCTCATCTTGCATACAAACTCATGTGTTTCTAAGGTAGGTGTATTTTCATGACTAAGGAGTGGTGGCAAATCATCTTCACTAATTCCAGCAAGCAATTCATCCAAATTCATCAAATCATTATCAATCATTGTTTCATCAGGCCAAATGGTTAGTAAACCATTAGCAAAGTCCACAATACTTCTAGCCAATCTTAGGAAAGGTCCCAAGAATTACATTAGGTTCCCCTTTGTTTTCATCTGGATTGTCATAGAATTCTACTAGAAACAATTCTTCTTTCAAACTCACAAAGAGTTTCTTAGTAACAATCACACTACCATCTTCTCTTTTTTCACATTGTACTCCCAACCTTTTGAAAAATTCTTTTTGTAGCAAGTTTTTACTATAGTTTAAGTCTGCAACAGCATCACAGGCATATAATTCCTCTAGAAAGCAAGGTGTGAGAAATTTCAGATAGCAATCTGGCATTTCCATTTTTCCAAAGGTGTGTACCCTTTGCTCATTTTTTAAACCACTGTCAGCTGTGTCTGATTCTGAAACATTGTTTTCTCCTATACTTTCTGCTTCATCCAGCCATCCACAGCTATTTTCCAATTCTAACCTCTTTCCTAGCCTATTGTTGTGATCTGGTGTGTGCTTATTCATACACCTTTTTTCTAGCCATATTAAGACCAAAACAGACATAAACTAACCATAAATGCCAAAGATATTGTGTTTTTGTTTACGGTCGTGCAGGTACGTATATTTCAGAAATTGGCAAAAATCAGGCCAAAAAGGACAAAAACGAGCACGAGTTTGGAAATCGTGTCTAAAGCCAGAGCCGGGGAAGCAAATTACCACTTTTAAGCTCAGATTGTCAAAACACACCTTGTGGAATCACAAAATGCCAAAAATAGTCCTTGGAGCAAAAGTTTGCAAAATTGGCAAAAATGGTCCCTCAAGTTTAGAATTTGACAGAAATGGCCCCTAAGCATTGGATTTTGGAAGAAAAAGTCAACACTGGTCTCTGGGAATTCACAAGTGTCTAGTTTGATCCCTGGGGGAAAAGTTTGAAGAAATTACAAAATTGGTCCCACAACTTTCAAGATTTGGCAGAATTGGTCCCTGTATATCTAAAATTGCAAAAGTGGTCCTTAGGTAGTGCAAGCTTGGCAAAACTTACCCTTATAATACTTTGGGGCAATTACCAAATCCCACCGTTGAAAAATAAAAATTTACACATTTGGTCCTTGTAAATTTATTAAACCAAACGGACCCTTGTATTATTGTTAACCCAAAAATAAACCAATTCCAAAACCAAAGCCTGACCCAAACTAAACACCCTCACCAGTCCACTCAATCCCACAGGCCCAACTCACCCCCATTTGTATTAATATAACAACCCGGTCAAACCATTTGACCACCCTTTTCCCCCTTCGTCCCCAACTTGCCTTGTAATCCAGTCACATCCATCACCCCCACCATCTCCATCACATCCCACCTCCCAATCCACCATACACCTCCAATCACCTCAGCATTTAATGCCACCACCCCCAGTTAGTATTTAATAGAGCAATTTGGCCACCAATTTTCCCTGCCAAAAGAGATTTGAAGGCTAGGATTAATCCTAGTGATCCAAGGGCTAAGTTTATTGTTGGGATATTATTAGAGGGTCCTAGTAAACCCTAATGGAGCAGTATAAGAGGAGAAGAAAGCAAAGAGAAGCATAGTCAGTCCTTAGTTAATTTTTAAAGTCGTTTTTTAAAAGCTTTTTATTTCCAGTGTAATTCTTAAATTAAAAAAATTGTATTAAGTCTTTTCAGTATAATCTAAACCTAATTCAAGCATCAATTTCAAGCTCCTTTGGTAAATTCAGTTTATGCTTAATTTAAGTGAAAATCCCATTTTGCTTTAATCTTGTTGAAAGTAACTATTTACTGTTCTAAAAGCTTATTTAAGCTCGTTATCAAGGTTCCAAAAGCTTATTTCAGTATAAGAATCAGTTTCACTAAAATATTTAAAAATCATGAAAACTCAATGAAAAATCAAAAATCAGTTTCTATGGAGATTGCATCATGGAGTAGGGTTAATGCTGGATTACCTTGGGTTTAGTGCCTCATGGGAGGCTTTAGGAGGTGATTGTGGTTCATAGTTCCCAATCCTGTGCAGGAAAGCAACTTGTAAGCTCATAGCTAATTTTTCATTTTCCACTGTGTAATAGCTTATTACCTGCTTATCTTTGTTCCTTTGAGCTTATTTAGTGTTTGTTAGTTATATTCTAGATTAAAATCAGTTGCTTGTTAATTAGTGTTGATAGTTTTTTATAATTCCACTTTGGACTGCCCAATTAGCATAAGTTGTAATCTTGGGGATTAGTTGTTGTAGCTTATAATTCTATACTCATTTAGGGTTATTAGATCACATTAGGTAGCTGCAAATAAGTTTCATGGTGTAATTTTGTCAAACTCTTTGAAAATCACAAAAGTGAGCTTTTAAAGGAGTGTTAGGCTCATTTGAGTTTTCTGTGTACAACTCCGCATCAGTAGGTATAAGTCTTAAAGATAAGTCACATTAGGTTCGTTTGGTGTTCCCAAATCCTAAAAACTAGCACTCCTTCAGTTAAAAGTCAAAATCTTAGGACAATCTCAATATCTTGTTAACTGTGTGGATTTGTAATTATACAATCCTCCGTATTAGTTCATTAGTTGTCACCATTGCTTACTTAAGTCCCATTTTTGCTTATAAGGTCATAATCAATCAGTCAAGTATGATTAAAGCTCATAAAATTCAAAGTTTCAAGAAATATCAAAAAGTCAAATTGCATACTTATCTATTTTTCCAAATCTGTTGAGATTTTTCTAGGTCTCATTTTTCACTTTTAGGCTCTAAAATTTTTGGACATTAATATTTGCTAGAAAATCTTTGTGGTACTTATTTTTGCATATTTTTGTGATTTTTTTCTAACAGCTTATTTGAGCCTGCAGGGCAAGCTTGTGCCATGTATCAGGGGGTGAGTCCCAACAAACCAAATTCATAAGCCACCAATAGCTTACCTGTGGACCCCAGCCCCTACCCCTTAGCTTTTTAGATAGCTTATTGGTCTATTTCATTAGACTAGTGCTTATTTTGGCCTTTAGAAGCTTTGCCCTTAGCTTATTGGACCCTGCTAGTTGGCATGATCATACCCAATTCCCTGAGCACTCAGTGTAATTCACCCAACTTCATAAGCTTCTCATAAGCTTATTTGTGAGCCTTAAGCCTGATTCTTGGCTTGTTGGAAAGCTCACCAGGCCACCTTTTTAGATCAACCTTTAGTTTGGACCCTTGGTCACCCCTGTGGGCCCCACACAGGGCTGCAAGTAGACCTTTTTGAACCTTTTGGCCTGTGTATTTGTGGATTGCTTATTTTTGCGTTCTGGCTTATTTCCAAGTGCTTATTCAGTTGTTCTAGCTTATTTTACATGCAACTCAGTTGGTTATAGCCTATTTTATCTGTGGTAGCTTATCAGTAGCTTGTTTCACCAAAATCCATTTTCAAAGCTTATTAGACCTTCTGTTTTGCTTTTTAGTTTGTGCACAACTTGTTTTTTAGCTATAAAAAGTTTGTTTTCATAAAAGTTATTCATTTTCAGTAGTGAAATAAATTTGAAGTGATAGCTTCTATTTAAGCCATTTGGCTTATTTTTCAGCTTTTTCAAAAAGCAATTTTCAATTATATATTTTTCTTAAGTTTCTAATATATTAAAATAGTTTTAGAAAAATTTTCATAATTTTCTGAGTATATTTAGTATTTATAATAATTAATTTAAATTTAATTAGTTTTAATTAAAAAAGCCAAAAATAAATTTCCTTTCTGCCTATTTATAAGCAATAGTATCTTTTTATATTTTTCCTAGATTTTATAATTAATAAAGTATTTTTAGAAAAAAATTCATAATTTTTACTGTTCATTTAGTATTTTTCATAATTAAAATAGTTTAAATTGGTTTTAATTATTAAATAAGTAAATAATCATTAAAATAGTTTAAATATAATTTTTATAAACTTTTTATAATTTTTTAGGATTCCTGTAATGGTTAATTAAATTTACAAAAAATTTCATAATTTTCTAAGTTACTCTAGTATTTTTCTGAATTTAAATTAATTTAAATGAGTTTAAAATAATTGTTAAATAGTTTTTAATTAATATTAAATAATAAAATAATCAAAAAAAATAATTTCCTTTTTATTAAAATTTTCTTTTAATATTAAGTTTGTAAAAAAGTTATTTTTACCCCCTCTAGTTTATTTTTGCTTAAAACTCACATTTTTCTCTGCACGCAGTTACGTTTTATTACTTTTTAACTTTAATTATGCATCTGTAATCTTGTAATTGTTAATACTGTTTATCTAGCTTAATTTAATCATTTCCAGTAGTATAAATCAAATCCAAATCATTATCTGTTACTTTCCTCAATCACTGAATCACTCAAACGTTTACCAAAATACAATTTCAGCCGCTTTGGGACATAACGACCCGTGAACACACTGTGCTTTCAACGGATCATAAATTGATCACTCCTCTCCTAGATTTGTCCTATTGACCACTCCTGGTTAAGAGGTTGGTTTGGGAGGAGTCAAATTTTGGCACCGCTGCCGAGGAGGTTGTTGCGTGTTTCAAAAACATTTAGCGATTTAGTGATTTTCAAAACCCTCCTTGTACAAATTTCAACACTTTGTAAATTTTTGTAAAAATCAAAATCATATCAAAAAAGTTCATTAACACTTTTCCTAAAGTGTTAACAACACCAAAAAAATAGAAAACAACAAAACAAATCGTGAAGTTAAATTACTTTGTATTCTTTAAGATTACAACCTATACAGGTGGTAAAGGCAAGTTCTAACATTAAATTGCGAACTGAAAAGAGATCCAATCTTCTCTTCCGCCACCCTGCAAGTAATCTTAAAGGAAACAATTTCGGTTAACGAATCGATCCCAAAAATAATTTCCAAAAGATTTTTTTTTCACACACACCTACAAAAAGCCAAAAATATTTTATTTTTCTGTTAATAATTACATAAAATACATTGTCGAGAACCAAGACAAAATACTACCCAACTGGGGGTATGAACATTAATAAGTTCCCAAACAAAAGATAAAAACTTGCCTTTGTATCCTTGTGAATTAGTGTACCTTTTTCAAAGAAGCCATTCATATTGTGATTATTGGTTTAAGTTCTCGGTTGTTTTGTCTCGGTTTTGTTTTACTTGATTTTGTTTTTAATGCATGTGCACTCGTTCACAAACAAAGCATAATCGTCAAAGAAACATACCCGAGTTACATACAGTTATTGAAGAACCAAAAATAAAAATGGACGACGGGCCCCCACCACCCCCACCTGACCCTCCCAAGGATGAAACAGCTCCCGATCTCCGAACAATGGAAGAGCTGTGTCAACCTACTATGCACGGGAGAGGAGGACCTATTGCACCACTTACTATTGGAGCCACGGACTTTGGACTTAAGCACCACATGATCCAGCAAGTCCAGAATTCATGCCAGTTCCACGGTTTGCGGGGTGACGATGCTAACAAGTATCTCAACAAATTTTTAACCGTCACTGATAACGCTCAAAATTAACATGTTTATAGGAGCGTTATTGTGGATTTTATGCATATATTTTGGTCACTTTTATGAACTTATGGTACTTAATGAAGTATATTCTCTATTTTAGGTTCATGACGAAGAAAACCAAGAAAAAGACGAAGAAATGAAGAAAAACGAAGATTTATGAATGTACGGAGGAATTCCCGACAAATGAAAGTCTCTTGGAGTATATTCAAGAAGATAAAGTCATGAAGATTGTCACTCCTAGGACTCAAGAATAAAGCCACAAGAAGGAAAACGAGAAGTGAAATGAAGTCAAGAAGCTAAAACGAAGAATTATTGGAAGACTCGTTGTTCCCGACACACCTTCACTATTTTGGCCATATCTTGAGCATACGGACTCCGATTTAGGTGATTCAAGCAGCCACGGAAATCTAAGAGAAAGATCTACAACTTTGGTCTTTATCATTTCTGTCCAGGAGGATCCATCCGATCGGATGGAGCCCAACCGATTCGGTTGGAGCTAAATGTCTCATCCATCCGATCGGCATGGCCCCATATCCGATCGGATGGACCAATCTGACCTCCCAAGTTATTTTTAATGCTCAATTAAGGTGCCATTATGCCCCAAGTGCGATCATATGTCCCTAATAACTCTATTTACTGCCATTTTATGACACTTAGTGCCCAAGAAAGTTACTTGTTGGCTAAGGGTAGCTTCTACCCATAAATAGGACCATTTTGGCTTGGTTCTAAGTGTGTAATTCTTTCCTCCATCCTAAAGGAAGATTTGTCACCACCTTACTGTGTGCAGTTCTTTCATCCACCCTTAAGGACGAATTGTCACCACCTTATCTCATCCAAAAGACCACAAACCTCTGTCGTTCATGGAGGACGTATCACCAAATATTGGAGCGATTCTCTAGTTTGGTTAGATGTTGTAGTTGATTGGAGGCTTGAAGGTTGCTATAAATCTTTCACCTATGCCTACTGTAATTTATACTCTAGGTAAACTTTGTTACTTTTATATTTCATGGAGGCTTGAAGGTTGCTATAATCTTTCACCTATGCCTATTGTAATTCATACTTTGGGTAAACTTTGTTACTTTTATATTTC
The DNA here is from genome assembly GCA_030686995.1 of Artemisia argyi. Taxonomy (NCBI): domain Eukaryota; kingdom Viridiplantae; phylum Streptophyta; class Magnoliopsida; order Asterales; family Asteraceae; genus Artemisia; species Artemisia argyi. Next base: position 154,242,252 of record CM060701.1, on the reverse strand, counting down.
AAGATGTTTGTTATTGATGTGATTCTTGTGATTAATGTTCTTTGTGTGATGTTATCTTATTATTTTTCTTATGGTTTGATCCGTGACACATACTTTTATATTTCAAGATGTTTGTTATTGATGTGATTCTTGTGATTAATGTTCTTTGTGTGATGTTATCTTATTATTTTTCTTGTGGTTTGATCCGTGACAATCATAACCACTAACTTGTTACTTGCTTAAACAAACAAATGACACTTGAGTGCAACCAAGTCTCTTGGGACGACCTTGACTTACCACTCCTATACTACAATTGACTAGGGTATACTTGCCCGAATGTGTTCCTAGTTAACCGGTAATTCTTGTTTCTATAAATTTTAAAACATGGTTGCTAATTAGCACATCAAGTTTTTGGCGCCGTTTCCGGGGACTTGCATTTGTATTCTTGTGATTGTTTCATTTTCTTCTTAATTATTATATTGATTCCTTGCTTAATCATTATTCCGGAAACGCCGCAACAGATTATTGGCGCCGTTGCCGGAGTTTTGGTTTTTGTTCTTTGATGTTTGCTTGAATGCTTGTGTTTCATGTTTTCTTAAAAAAAAAACTCATTTCAATGTTTGCTACCTAAATATGCTCGAAAATGTTTGCGAAAAAGAAAAACCACCAAAACAACCCAAATTATTTGTTCCATTTTCTTTTGTTTTTCTTGTTATGTGAGTTTTGAGTTTTATAAGTTATGTGATCCCTTGCATGTTTTTGTGTTTCTTTTTGTTTGTGTTATTTTTGTGTTGATTAGTTTCGTATTAATTTGGAATAAGACTATCTTGTTTTAGATTGTTTTGTTTTGATTTTTGTTACGTAGCTAATTATATTTGCTTGCGTCTATGTGTTTGTCATTTCTTTTGTGATTGTGCTCTTATTTGTTTGTGCTTCTATTTTTGTTTTTTAGTGTTCTTGATGTTCGTTTAGTACATATGTGTTTATGTGTTTTATTTACTTGTGTTTATTTTCGTGTTCATTACGTTATGTGTTCTTGTTTTATCAATAAAAGTTTTAAGTAAAACTTGTTATGAAAAAAAAAAAAAAAATTCAAACCAACCGAACGGATGGAATCCATGCTGATCGGTTGGATCCCTCAGAAAAATTTTAAATTGTGTCAAATTTTCAACCGAATCGGTTGGATGTCCGACCGATTGGTTGGGCGAATCGGTAAAAAAAAAAAATCATTATTCGTATTTTGTCCTTGTGTCTTTGTGTTTATATCGAATAAGTTTAAATGTATTTTGATTTTTGTAAGAGTTTCATTTCTATATTCTACTTAAACTCGTGTTTTGCCATTTTTAATTTTTAGTACGTTGTGAATAAATAAGTACGTGTTTTGTTTTTAAAAAAATAAAATGTTTTGAACTTTGTGGGTATGTTCACTGGAAACCCTCACGAGACTTCACTCGTCCACTCGGGCCACCGAGGGGTTTAAAAGGCTTGTTGCATACGCTAAATGCAATCGTGATGCCTAGGAAAGTGAGGTTTAGGATTTTACGCGTTTTTTGTAGTTTAGTTTGTTTTTGCAGATCAATAAGCTCTTTGAGATTGGATTATTGGTGACATTGTACTTGGTGTGTTGATGTTTTGTTGGAAGCGAAATTGATTGATCTCACATGCTTAGCATTTTATCATTTGGAGTTCGATCGCGATTTCTACGGCCCGGGAAGTTTCGTTACTCTTGGACTATCTGTTTATTTATTTTTCCCTATTTCACATGCTTTGAAGTTTATTATTCACATTTAGTACAATGCTTAACTTAAGTGTGGGGGAAGTAAATAGTGAAAAACGAAACTCATTTTTAACTTTCCAAAAAAATATTTTTGGGCCAATTTAAAAAAAAATGTATGTATGCTTGTTTGCCCTTATGATCTAGTTGTTTTCACGCTTTTAGGAAAATATATTAAAATAACTGGATAATTCCACTGATGAAATCAGTAATTTTGAAAAATTTGAGATGTGTCCCGATTAATATTGCAATCCATTCTGGGATCGATAACATTTGCTAGCGCATATTATAGCCCTTTCCACTAATTTGTGAGGATTTAAGCCTGTTTCATATATAGCATACCTTTTTTATGCTTGAACCTTTTACTATGAGTGTGCCGGTGATTTTATTTATTCTAGAACTTATACATGTAAATCATTACCAGACCGCAGTAAGATCGCACTCGTGTGATATAAGTGTATTCGTGTGATAAAGAGGCACCTTAGGAATTAAACCAAATGGCCATCCGTTTACAAAATAATTTTTGCTAACCACATCGGTTAGTTATCCTCGTATTTGGAACCCATTTGTTAGCGTTTATCTTTAACGCTAGATACCCGTAGTTACACCCTTTGAGCCATCCTTTTCATTTTTGTTACATCCAGAAAAATACAACAATATTTTACACTTTATGCTGGAACTATGGTATCATGACATTCATATATTATAAACCAAACACATCAAGTGAGCATAGCAGAAGCATTTATAACAAGATCATATAACATGTAATTAATTAATCAATATTAAATAGTAAACGTACCTTTGTGATTCTAGCCCGAACAAGAATCAATTGCAATCTTTAAATCAAGAACCCTAATTAGGGTTTATGTGGATTACAAGAATTACCCCTTACCTCTTTTGTAATTCAATCCAAGAATCAAACAATAGTGTGTTTGATTCACGTTCTTGTACACACGTACTAATTCAAGAAAAAGTTTATGCAAGTAAATAAACACAAAACTTGTTGATCTTATGAAAATCGAAATCCCTAAGTGGGATTAAGTTTGGATCGACTTTGAGACAAGAAGAGGAGAGAAAACACCAAGATGTGTGTCTACAAGTTATGAGAAAACAATGCACCTTGGGTTTGTTTATATACTATTCAATACTTGGAGCTCAAGGCACAAAGGAGGTGGAAAACCCTCCTTGGCCGATTGGTTTAGGTGTCCCCAAAGGGATTCCGGAACCTTCCCTTGTTTCCAAATATTCATTAGTATTACTTTCCTAATCTTCGTTAATAGGTCAATAGTCATTTATCATTAAATACGAATTACTATTATTAGTTTTGTGTTTATTAATAATTACTTATAACATTTATAAATAATTATTTCTTTTTCTCTTCATACGTATTGTGTGCAATCCCGTGATCTCGAGTTCGATCCTAACATACGACTAATAAAATAATGTCCATAATCTAACAGCTCCCACTTGGAAATATTTTAATAGTGTAATCACATCGGTTAGCGTCTTGCAACACGCCGATGCCTCTAGTACGATCTCGAGTAAGGCTCCTGGAAAAACCTTTTAATGATTTTTCAATATTATTATCCTTTTGTTTCTAATACCATGTTAATAAGGATATGGATTAAAGTCATTCCTTAATTAACCATTCTGTTTCTCGTTGTTTATGATTGATCAAGATTACCAAATCTTCTGAACATATTCAGGGGAGATCTTGGGTGTGGCCATACATACATCTTACCAACCCTACGAGGGGCCCATCAGTATTAAACTCCAAAAATAAATTTGAAGGAACAAATTCTATCTTGACTACAAGCAAAACCCACAAACTTTGTAACACTTCCGAAAACAACCCTTATGACTACCAGTTACGTATAGCTTTAAGTTGTTCCAAAAAAATGTACTACATTCATGACACTTATCTTGCATCTCAAGTCTGAGGATAACTTCTCATGATTTACTTAATAACAAAATCCATAATGTAACATCATGTAGTTGGGATAAGTCCTATATTCGGTATCATTGAATATCATCTGAAATGGCATGACTACACATCAATGTACTCTAAGTATATTATACCAACCTTCAGATTTGTCTTGATTTAATAATATTCCCATATTATTAACTGACAATGGACAATTTAGAATAACATTTATTCATGGATTAAACATACAAATATAGGATACAATTTATTATAAATTAAACATACCATGTATTTAAATTTATTATAATAATTGTTTAACATCCCTTATCCAAATACTAAACAGATCAATGCATGATAACTCTTGTTGATGAATTATGTCTCAAGTAATGACATTCCTACTTGTTGACAAAACATAAATCATCCAACTTTGATCTATCGGAATTTTAAGAATACTTATTTCAAGAATTCAACTAGTGAAGTTCTTGTATGTGCATACTCAACTATTTTGACAATGCCATATAGTATTTCATAAAATGTGTGACATCCTTAACCACCAATTTATGATAATTAAACTTCCAAACATTTTTAAGTTTAAAGTATTCTTATTATCTTAATGTATAATGCAACTATGCGTTTAGTAAGCATAACTAGTAATAGCCAAGGATGAAATCCTTACCATAACTAGTATTGAGTGTCATCTCAATTTTATTAGCATCGTTGTATGCAAACAACAATATGCTATTAAAACTTTCCGTAAACCATAATATCTATTGTGTAATGTTTGATGCCCTTTAAACTTTCAAGTTTGTTGGCTATGACAATTTTCACAACAATTGAAAAAATTGTTCATCTATAGAATTTGGAAGCTTTTCCAGATTTAGGATGTAATTCTATAATCAAACATATTCATTTTAGAATATTACACAAATTATCTAATAACTTTTAATTAGATATTAATATTGCCAAATCATCTTGTAATCAAGTATGATACAAAAAAACATGATATACATGAAAAATCTATGAGTCATACTTAGATTTTATTCATGTCATACATATCTATTTAGACTTTCTAAATAATATATCATGTTATATTAGATTTATTTACCGCACATGTTTCAACAGTAAACATTGATTCCAAGGTTGCATGTCTTAGTTTCTAAATCTTTCAACTAAAGTTTCATTCCAAACTAAGACTTAACTTTTAACTTATATGGAATGTTACCTTTTATATGTTCTACAACATATATGATTTAAGAAATTAAATATAATACTCCCACTAACTTTTAGGAATACTTAGAAATTATCTTATTTCAATTATAAATCAAAATATGAATTTAATAATTAAACATAAGACTAATCTTCTAGATGCATGCATTTATCCATCCATGGATTATTGCACTTTGTACACTTCCAAAGATTTATTTGAATTCATAAACTCCTTTTGATTACTTATCGTCCTCGCTCAAGTAATCACTCAAGAAAGAGTTTTGATATGCTATTTTCAATTTCATAAATATGACAATCATAATCTTTATATATATATTTAATGTATTTAGAAAAGAATATTCAATCACAGTTAATTGATTAAGTGTGATTAATAATCTTGTCATAAAACATACATTAAATACGTGCACAATATTGTCCATATGATTTCTATACAAAGATTTAAACCACAAGAGTTACCTAATCTTTGAAGAAACTCATCTTCATTTTGTAGTCTAACTATTAAAATAAACCAAGTTTCTAAAATTGATTATCTTTATGGACAACATCTTAATCATTCATATCATGGATACTTTACCCAATTTCATATTTGGTAATGTAGCATAATGATTATCAGGTTTACAATAATCCTGTAAATCATAGCTCTCAGCATATTAATCAAATATCTGAGATATATTACTATTCTATGAATGATAATTCCATCATCTCGATATTTAACATTTAAATGTCAAACTTTATTATCATGCTGAGATTTAACATTCAAATGTCAAACTTCATCATGATATTTACTAGTGTATTTTAGAAAATTATGTATCTTGTAATTTTATCTTTTAAAGATCAAAACTCCCACTTTCTTTTAACAATTTAAAGACTATCTTTAAATTCTTAGCAAATAAAGCAACAATACAATGTTCTCTTTTGGGATATTACAAATATTTATTGACAGTTCCTGACTTTACTTTGTTAATAACCTCTTCATAAGCAGTTAAACAAATTTAGAACTTCAATTTAAGACTTAATGTGATTCATCACATTCCATCATATGATAATGTCTTATTAATCTTCTATATTGGAGTTTTATTAAATATGTCCAAGTCATACTCAACATTCTAACCTTGAAAACTTTTGGAAGAAAAGAAGTCATAGTTATCTTTAATCAAACAATATAACAAGAGTTTGATTTTCCTAACTGAATATACCATAAACATTTGATATTTCATTAGTATCAATATTGCAAGACAATCTAACAATATTTAAGATAACCATATTCATTTTGACTTGTCTATTTAGCAACTAATATATTTTAATGGTATAATAATTTTCAAGTCAATTACATGCTTTATAACACAAGTACTTTTTACAAAGTCACTTCATGTTCATGTCTTTACAAGAAAACATAAACTGTTATAATCCCACTATACGTTATAAGTTATTTAACAATTTAATAACTTCATGTATATGTCTTAATTAAAAAACACAACAAGATAACGTCTTACTTTATTATAAGTCCTGTAACAATTAAAGACTTTATGTTTATATTTTTACAATGAAACATAAACATGTTTAACTAAAGTAATTATGAACACCATCTTTTGGTTTCAATAGTAATTTCAAGTTAATTTATTACTTCACAATAATGTAAATAACATTATTTCTTCATTTATTTATGTCATTCCAAGAACACATAAATATGTAGATTGAAGTAGCATTAGATTACTTAATTAATTTATGTCATTCCATGAATTCATAAATCTATAAATTAAAGTAGTCTTGATATCATATTGACACATGTTCTAATAGGTATCTAATTTAGAAACTGCAAATTCTCATAGTTCAAATACATCAGTTGATCTGCTAGTAATGAAATATGAAATTTACCTTGTTGTTGCAATCTAGCTAAGCTCTCACATAACATAAATTGTAACACCAAGTGTTTCTTGAATTAGATTAGTATAAATCATATTAGAACTTTATTCTCTAAATTTGTAGTCAAGAAAATCCATTAAATCATATTTTTATGAGTTGTTTCTTGCACACATTGAAAGATAACATTTCTCCCACTTGTGCATGGAACAACCTCATATAGTTGATAAACAACACGCCATGCATTTGTTTATGTGATTAATATGATTGTGTCATAGATGTTAGCATAACAAGTAGATGTAGAACAACAATGTCTAGTAAGGAAACGTACAAGACTATTCTTAAAAGTATGAGTGTCTACACTTGGAAAGTAATTATCTTTAGCTACCAAGATGTCAAAGCTTGTAACTCCCACTGAATTAAAGATCATTACAATAATTTCTTATTCAGTAATAAGTACACAATACTCCCACTGAATTTGACAACATTTAAAATGTTTCATATCCAGTGAAAGAAAACAGTGTGCTTTTAACTTTCCTACACCTTTGAATATCCATATGTAACAATTGCTTATGCACTAAAGAGTGTATTCTACTACATAAATGATGGACTATCCACCAAATGCTATTAACTTGAAAAATTGGGCATGCAATTTCTTCCTTAACAGGTTTACCATCCTACAATGTATGTAGCACCTTTAAAATAGTCAAAACAACTAGTTTGTCTTTAAACATTTTGCGGTAATTAGTCTAGCTTCTAATTATAATAACTCATAAAATGTCATACATAATTTTCTGTTAACCAAATATCATATTTGTTACTAAGAATTTGATCACCGAATGAGGATGATAAAATCCCTATGAAAAATGTATGCAATTTCCTTAACATTAAAAATTTGATATGAGTTATATTAGAATTTAGACATATCTAATATTCCTATTATCCTTTCTCATTCATGAAAAAGAATAGGATTGTGTCTCACTCTTCCTTCATAGGAAGGAGACTTCTTTTGTCTTTCAAGTAAATATTTCTTAATCAAACATTTGTTTGAAAATAGAACTAGATCAATTTACCAAAGCCCAAAGTGCGTTTACGGTTTGAACGTTGCATTAATACATTAAAACGAATTACATAATTCAATTTCAGTACTTTCGATAATTAGATCTTTAAGAAAATAAAATACCCATTGGTAAATATTCATATAAACCGTAATATTTTCTTATAGCTAGGATCCAAATTGACATAGTACCATTACATCAGTTGATCTGCTAGTAATGATAGTATTCAACAAAGTAATTGTCGAACAATAATTGCCAATATCATATTGCAATTCCTAGATTTATGGGATTTACAATCACAAAACTTTTGTAATGTAAGCATGTTTGATTCCCATCTTAATGCCTTGAGTCCAAGATCTCACTTACTACTCAACTTAAGTCGTCTAACTTAAAAACTGTAAACTCACAAATCCATCACATCAGTTGATCTGCTAGCAATGAATTTATAAAATTTACCTCTCCATTGCAATCTCGCCAAGTTCTCACATGACGTAAATTACAACTTCAAGTGTTCTTAATTAGATGCCATTTGACTTAATTTTATAAGGGTATTAAATTTTGATGTGATCAAAATAATGTATGAAGAAGCATGCATACAATTTCATAACATTGGTTTTACAAAACATTTTTATTACCAATTTGCTAAGAGTAAAATAACAAAGTTTTGATTGAGGTATCGGGTTCACCAATTAAAGAATTACCAACAATTATCGTCCACTATATCGTACTTTTGCATAAGCCCGAAAGCTTAGTGTTTCGGATAATCATTGTTGAATTGTGGTTAATTCACCCTTAAGATGACAGTGTACGTAATATAGTGATATAGGTAAGTCTAGGGTCGGCAACCAGGCAGTTGTAGAGAACCGGTAGGTGCATGAGCTTTAAAAACCCCTCTCTACAAGTACGTTGGATGGCAACCTTCGGTCCGCCTTTCGCACACTATGTACAGAAACATCAATCAACCAATCCTTTGAAATTTACTCTTAAAACCAAAACAATTTCGCCATTTATTTAGTCCGTATTATTTTTCTATTCAAAAAATTACCCTTTTCATTTATAAGCATGTCTAACATAATAATAAACAAAAAACGAGTAATATAAAATAAAAAATAAAACAACTAAATAAACATATACATAACATAACAATTAAATATGTATAAAATATGTAGCCACATGCAAATCTTATTCAATAGTCCTATTAATAATCAAGTCTAGGTGTATAACGTATTTATTCAATCAAGGCTTTCTTCTTCTAGGAAAATGAGCTACATACATCGATAAATCGATTGCGTAAGCCAAAACTAAACAAATACCACATAACACATAATTGATTACTTAATATTGGAATCTTCCCCAATTCGTCATCTATTAATAAATTTACATGTTTCGATATAACTTAACCATTAATATATATATATATATATATATATATATATATAAATATATATATATATATATATATATATATATATATATATATATATATATATATATATATATATACAATTTAAACCATTTAAATTATCACACAATATAAAATCCATGCAAATATGCACTTTTTCATGGATTTAAGCTTAACAATTAACATATTGCACCAAGATCGTTTACTAAGACGCATAACAAATTACATGACATCCTAGGGTTTCTAATCATATTAAAAAATCAAAAACCAAAAAACCCAAAAACCCTTTAAGGTCAAATCGACCCATAAAAAAAATTAGGGTTAGGAGTCTAAAAACCCTAAAAACATGTAACTAAACGAATCAAGATCCAATTTTTATGCGTTTCGATAATTAATTACACATTATAACGGCTCTAGATGCCACTGTTGGAATTATGCTATCATGACATTCATATATTATAAACCAAACACATCAAGTGAGCATAGCGGAAGCAATTATAACAAGATCATATAACATGTAATTAATTAATCAATATTAAATAGTAAACATACCTTTGTGATTCTAGCCCGAACAAGAATCAATTGCAATCTTTAAATCAAGAACCCTAATTAGGGTTTATGTGGATTACAAGAATTACCCCTTACCTCTTTTGTAATTCAATCCAAGAATCAAACTATAGTGTGTTTGATTCACGTTCTTGTACACACGTACTAATTAAAGAAAAAGTTTATGCAAGTAAATTAAACACAAAACTTGTTGATCTTATGAAAATCGAAATCCCTATGTGGGATTAAGTTTGGATCGACTTTGAGACAAGAAGAGGAGAGAAAACACCAAGATGTGTGTGTACAAGTTATGAGAAAACAATGCACCTTGGGTTTGTTTATATACTATTCAATACTTGGAGCTCAAGGCACAAAGGAGGTGGAAAACCCTCCTTGGCCGATTGGTTTAGGTGTCCCCAAAGGGATTCCGGAACCTTCCCTTGTTTCCAAATATTCATTAGTATTACTTTCCTAATCTTCGTTAATAGGTCAATAGTCATTTATCATTAAATACTAATTACTATTATTAGTTTTGTGTTTATTAATAATTGCTTATAACATTTATAAATAATTATTTCTTTTTCTCTTCATACGTATTGTGTGCAATCCCGTGATCTCGAGTTCGATCCTAATATACGACTAATAAAATAATGTCCATAATCTAACACTTTAAACCTTAGCCTAACCCTTGTCAAAGTCTAAACGGTGGGTTGCTAGTTGCTTGGTATGTTGGATTGTTTTTGATGTTTATGAGTAAGACACACTTTGTCACTTGTGTGTGCCATTCCAACAAGATGAAGGAGACGTCTTTCGTATTTTGTATTTTTTGTGGTGTATACTTATAAGAAGTGTGGGGGAGATGTGATGTAAAAAAAAAAAAAAAAAAAAAAAAAAAAAAAAAAAAAAAAAGTCATCGAGAATAAAAAAAAGAGAAAGAAAAGGAAAATATATATGTGATGACAATTATAGCCAATGTGCTATATTATGTATGGAGATGAAGAATAAAAGTTATGTGATATGTTGTTAGTCAATGTGCTAAGTATGAAGAATATTGTTATGGCAAATCAATGTATCGATATGTGAAAGTTTGAAGAGGAGGAAGTTAACTATAATCATTTACGGGTTTGCGGTTTGTTTGGTGACTTGCAACAATGGGACTTAGACTTGACTTGATTTTTCTTTTAAAACCAATTTCATGAATATTCCCATGCCTTATCCCTACCCTTACCAAATTACTTTATTCGTTGTTCTTTCGAGTCTCCGGATATTGTAGTGACCATCCGGTTTTTGAGTAATCAAGAATTCGCGCCAGCGATCTATTATATTTTTGTATGAGATGTTTGAATATAAGCCTGGTATAAACCCTTTAGCCTAACATTACAACCCGAATAAAAGACCTCTTTAGATGTTTACACCTGGTGCTTACGCTACGTCGGTGGAGTTTTGTTTCTTGTACAAGCCTATGGTAAGGAACAAATCATGACTGAGCAATGAGTGTGATTTATCTTACATATACTCCACTACACAAATAAATGAGTGTTGAGTGAATTATACTTCGTTCCTTTTTCGTGAGGTGTTTAGAAATGTTAATCAAGCGAGAAAATCTATGGGTATTGTCAAACATCTTGAATTTTCACCATTAAAGCTTAAAACGATGAATCATATCTTGTAATTATGCTTGGTAGATTTGCATCACATTTTTCTAAACATACTTGTGCACCATGTGGATCTATTTTACTTAATATTTGCTTGAGGGCAAGCAAAGTTCAAGTGTGGGGGAATTGATAACGCTCAAAATTAACATGTTTTTAGGAGCGTTATTGTGGATTTTATGCATATATTTTGGTCACTTTTATGAACTTATGGTACTTAATGAAGTATATTCTCTATTTTTGGTTCATGACGAAGAAAACCAAGAAAAAGACGAAGAAATGAACAAAAACGAAGATTTATGAATGTACGGAGGAATTCCCGACAAATAAAAGTCTCTTGGAGTATATTCGAGAAGATAAAGTCATGAAGATTGTCACTCCAAGGACTAAAGAATAAAGCACAAGAAGGAAAACGAGAAGTGAAATGAAGGAAAGAAGCTAAAACGAAGAATTATTGGAAGACTCGTTGTTCCCGACACACCTTCACCGTTTTGGCTATATCTTGAGCATACGGACTCTGATTTAGGTGATTCAAGCGGCCACGGAAAGCTAAGAGAAAGATCTACAACTTTGGTCTTTATCATTTCTGTCCAAGAGGATCCATCCGATCGGATGGAGCCTAACCGATTCGGTTGAAGCTAAATGTCTCATCCATCCGATTGGCATGGCCCCGTATCCGATCGGATGGACCAATCTGACCTCCCCAAGTTATTTTTAATGCTCAATTAAGGTGCCATTATGCCCCAAGTCCGATCATATGTCCCTAATAACTCCATTTACTGCCATTTTATGACACTTAGTGCCCAAGAAAGTTACTTGTTGGCTAAGGGTAGCTTCTACCCATAAATAGGACCATTTTGGCTTGGTTCTAAGTGTGCAATTCTTTCCTCCATCCTAAAGGAAGATTTGTAACCACCTTACTGTGTGTAATTCTTTCATCCACCCTTAAGGACAAATTGTCACCACCTTATCTCACCCAAAAGAACACAAACCTCTGCCGTTCATGGAGGACGTATCACCAAATATTGGAGTGATTCTCTAGTTTGGTTAGATGTTGTAGTTGATTGGAGGCTTGGAGGTTGCTATAAATCTTTCACCTATGCCTATTGTAATTCATACTTTGGGTAAACTTTGTTACTTTTATATTTCATGGAGGTTTGAAGGTTGCTATAATCTTTCACCTATGCCTATTGTAATTCATACTTTGGGTAAACTTTGTTACTTTTATATTTCAAGATGTTTGTTATTGATGTGATTCTTGTGATTAATGTTCTTTGTGTGATGTTATCTTATTATTTTTCTTGTGGTTTGATCCGTGACAATCATAACCACCAACTTGTTACTTGCTTAAACAAACAAATGACACTTGAGTGCAACCAAGTCTCTTGGGACGACCTTGACTTACCACTCCTATACTACAATTGACTAGGGTATACTTGCCCGAATGTGTTCCTAGTTAACCGGTAATTCTTGTTTCTATAAATTTTAAAACATGGTTGCTAATTAGCACATCAGTCACCCAGAGCATGAAATAAAATGGCGTCACAGATGACGGCCTTCGTTTATATCTCTTCCCATACTTTCTCACTCATCATGCGACTTCCTGGTTTGATCGTCTTCCCAAGAATTCGATCCACACTTTTGATAAAATGGTGACCAAATTTTTTGCAAAATACTTTCCACTTTCCATGGTAACAAAGCTGAGAAATGATATCAGCAACTTCAGACAGCTTCCCGAAGAATCCTTATTTGAGGCATGGGAATGCTATAAGCTTGCTATTTATCGATGTCCCAATCACAATATGCTTCTTGTCACCATTATAGATACCTTGTACAATGGTTTGACACTTCGTCACCGTGACACCATCAATGCTGCTGTTGGGGGCACCTTTATGAAAAGGACCCCTGAAGAGTGCTATGATTTAATCAAAAACATGACTGCGCATCACAATTTTTGGGATTCCTCAGCTGAGAAGAATGACTCATGTAAATCCGTCACTCCGGCAGACAATGATATAGTTGTCCTTGCTAAAAAGCTTGATGATTTGTCTACTGCAGTTTTACGCATCCATCAGTCAAATCAAAATCATCATCTCAAAGTTGTCAGCCCAAGTTGTGAAACTTGTGGTGGTCCACATCCGTACACTGAATGCCCAGCCTCTGGTGGCTTCGCTCATGAAAATGTGTATGCAGCTCAAGCTTCCTACAATGCGGGGGGTAATTCTTACCAATCACAAGGGGACCGTAACCTTTTGAGCTATCATTCTAATAACTACCTTGGACCACCAGGTTTTAATCAATCTCATAATCAAAATGCCCAAAACCGGAACCACAATTTTAATCAGAATCAAAACAAAAATTGAATGAACCAAGGTTTCCATAACCAAGGGAATTTCAGTTCTGGTCAAAACCAGGTTTTCCAAAATCAAAACAAAGGAAATTTTAACCGTAATCAAGGTCATGGTAATTTTAATCAGGGTAATAATTTCCAACACGTTAATTTTCAACAAGGAAACAATTTTCAGGGTCATAACAATCAACATCAGGGAAATTTTCAAAACAACCGTGCTCAAAATTTTCCTAACCAAACTCAAGTAATTGTTCCTAATGGACCATCATCCGATGAGTTGTTGAAACAGTTTATGAAATCCCAGGAAGAAATGAACAAATTTTTGGTCAGCCAGATTTCTGAACTCAAGAAGTCTTTAAATGATCGAACCTCGGGCTTAGGTACACTACCGAGCAACACGATCGCTAACCCGAGGGGCGATGTAAAGGCGATCACAACCAGAAGTGGAGTTTCTTATAAAGGACCCACGGCTCCGTCTACCTCTTCTCCTATCCAGGTAGAGGAACGTGAAACTGAGGCTACAACGGACACGGTATTTCCTACTAACACCGGAGACTCCCAAAACTAGGGTCATATTCAAAACTCCCGAGACTCCCATTGAAAATCCTAAACCAAACCCGAAACCTTCAATTCCATATCCTTCACGTTTACAAGACCAAAAGCTTTGTGAAAAAGCAAATCATCAAACGGGAAAATTCTTCCAAAATTTTCAAGACTTAAATTTTGATATCAGCTTCACGGATGCTATCCTCTTGATGCCCAAATTTGCATCAACAATGAAAAACCTATTGAACAATAAGGAAAAACTGTTCGAGATAGCAAAAACTCCAGTCAATGAAAACTGCCCTGCATTCCTGTTGAAACAGCTTCCCAAAAAGCTGGGAGATCCCGGAAAATTTCTCATTCCATGCACATTTCCGGGAATGGTACAATGCTACGCCTTGGCCGATCTTGGTGATAGCATAAACCTGATGCCTCATTCAGTATAGAAGAAACTCTCTCTTCCGGAACTTATTCCCACCTGCATGACTCTTGAGCTTGCAGACCATTCAATGTCTCGTCCCCTCGGTATTGCCGAGGACGTATTTGTAAAAGTTAGAAAGTTCCATTTTCAGACAGACTTTGTGATTGTTGATTTTGATGCAGATCCAAGGGTCCTCTCATTCTTGGAAGAGGATTCCTTAGGACGGGTCGTGCTTTGATCGATGTATTCGATGAGGAAATCACATTACGTGTTGTTACTGAAGCCATAACTTTTAACCTTGATCAAAGCTTGAGATACTCTTCAAACTATGATTCTAAGTCGGTTAACTGCATCGATGTCATCAATGTTGCTATAGAGGAGTACTCTCAAGAAGTACTTGGTTTTGCAGATGATTCTCCGAGTGGCAATCCCACTCCCTCCTCTCAACCTATAATTGCCAATTCTTCTTCTTCCCTCACTCCGTTTGAGGGAAGTGACTTCGTCTTAGAGGAAATAGAGGCCTTTCTCAAAAGTGATTCGATTCCCGAGGGGATTGATAACCAAGAGATTGACTCAGAAAGGGATATCCTTCTCTTTGAGAAGTTACTCAATGAAGATCCCTCTCCTCCTCCTGTTATACCACAGAAACTTCATAAAGAGGAAATCAAATATGTTGAGAAAACTGATGAATTTCCCGAGGTCGAGCTTAAGGACTTACCTCCTCATCTTGAATATGAATTTCTGGAGGGTGATGATAAATTACCCGTCATAATTGCTAAAGACTTGAAAGATGGGGAGAAGACTGCTCTCATAAAGGTTTTGAAATCCCACAAGCAAGCAATTGTGTGAAAACTCTCTGACATCAAGGGTATTAACCCTGAATTCTGTACTCATAAAATCTTAATGGAGGATGATTTCAGACCACCAGTTCAACAACAGAGACGGTTTAATTCCAAAATTCATGAGGTTATCAAATAAGAGGTTCTTATACTTCTTGATGCCGAATTGATTTACCCTATCTCTGATAGTCCTTGGGTTAACCCAATCCACTGCGTTCCGAAAAAGAGTGGCATTACTGTTGTCACAAATGATGAAAACGAGTTGATTCCAACTCGATTGGTTATGGGATGGCGTGTGTGCATTGACTATCGAAAGTCAAATGACGCCATCCAAAAAGACTACTTTCCTCTACCCTTCAGCGACCAAATGCTCGAGAGATTAGCGGGAAACGAATACTATTGTTTCCTTGACGGTTTCTCGGTTTACTTTCTGATTCCCATTGATCCGCATGATCAAGAAAAGACCACATTCACGTGCCCCTACGGAACCTTTGCCTATAGACGTATGCCTTTCGGCTTATGTAATGCTCCAGGCACGTTCCAAAGGTGCATGATGGCCATATTCCACGACATGTTCGGGAATACTATGGAGGTCTTTATGGATGATTTCTCGGTCATTGGGGATTCTTTCCAATCTTGTCTCTCCCGTTTAGAAAACATGCTTAAACGTCGTAAAGAAACAAATTTCTGTCTAAATTGGGAGAAGAGTCTTTATTGTCAAAGAGGGCATTGTGCTAGGCCATAAAATTTCCAAAATTTGTATCAAGGTTGATAGAGCTAAAGTGGATGTTATAGCTAAACTGCCTCCTCCCACGACTGTCAAAGATGTCAGGAGTTTCCTCGATCATGCCGGATTTTATCGTAGATTCATACAAGATTTTTCAAAACTAGCCCGGCCTATGACCCATCTTCTTGAAAAAGAAGCTCCTTTCATCTTCTCACCCGAGTGCATCGAAGCTTTTCAAACACTTAAGAAAAATCTTACTGCGACACCAATCCTTGTTGCTCCCGATTGGGACCTGCCCTTTGAACTTATGTGCGATGCTAGTGACTTTGCTATAGGTGCAGTCCTGGGGCAACGCAAAACAAAACACTTTCAGCCGATACTCTATGCCAGTAAAACTATGACTGAAGCACTATACCACTACGGAAAAAGAACTATTACCCATGGTATATGCCTTTGAAAAGTTTCGGCCATACTTAATCCTAACCAAATGCATAGTGTATACGGACCACTCATATTTAAAATACCTCTTTGCTAAACAAGACGCAAAGCCGAGATTGCTCCGTTGGGTTCTCCTCCTACAAGAATTTGATACCATCATCCGTGATAAAAAAAGGGAGTTGAGAACCTAGCAGCTGATCATCTATCCCGACTAGAGAACCCTCACCAAGATGTCCTCGAGGAAAAGGAAATAAATGAAACCTTTCCTCTCGAGACACTCAATGTGATCTCTTCTGGTGGTGATTCTACTACCCCATGGTTTGCAGACTTTGCAAACTTCCATGCGGGTAACTTCATTGTTAAAGGGATGTCGTCCCAACAGAAGAAAACTGTGCCTCTAGGTCAGATAAGCTAAATGATGCTCTCTAGGCTTTCCGTACATCTTACAAAACACCTGATGCGTGGGAATTGCATCAGGCTTTACCTCTCGAGGGATCTCGAGAAGCTTACAACCCCCACCAAGCAGTTTACCTGATCGTTGTAGTATAGTATAGTGACAAGTACTGGGGGATTGATCGTTCAACTTAGGAATAGTGTCACTAGGATTAGAAAGCCTAAAAATTAAGTCTAGAGGTGAAGGATGATTCTTTTTGTATTTTTATATTTTTATAAAAGCAAATAAAATCTCGAGTTTTGGAAGAGTGGGCGGAATTAGTTGCTACTCAACTAACCCAATAACTAAGAGGCAATCAAAATAAAATAACAAAAATGTAAATAAATCTAATTAAACTAGTGGTGTGAACAATAAATGGGAAAATTGTGTTTACTTAGATTTCATTACTCCCTAGATATATTTTACAGGTTGATAGTTTGTTACAATTGCGTGGATAACGGGTTATATTCCTTAATACCAATCGTGGGGTGGCGTACGTACTTCCCCAACTCTATAAGCTCCTACTTCACTCCTATGTCGAGCCTGCAAGAAGCTCCTAACATGGGATCACTAGAATTTGCTCATGCATTAAATACAACCATAAAAACCTAGTACGCATTGGTTCATGTTTCTTAAGACGTTCAAGCAAGTTACCCTATGGAAGTCTGCCAGTTTTCTTAAGCCTAACATCGAAATCATTCATCCGTAACAACTATAAACAAGCAATCAACCCATAATCAACATCTAGGTTTCACTACATCTAAGCAAACACAAAAGAGATCTAGCCTAGCATGTTAAAATCAAGACAAGCGTAAGATATATTCAAACAACACATAGACATATTGAATGAATTGAAAGGATACTTATCTTAATTGAACATGAAAGGTTTCAAAAGGGTAAAAACCCTTGAAAATACTGATAAAATCGTGCCAGGGTTTCTCCAAGTTATCCCTAAAATTGACCTCCCTTCATGAATGAAAATTACAAAACTATATATAGATTTTCCAATGTGATGGCGTCAAGAAGAGAAATCTGACGCCGTCAACTCGCCGCCCATAATAATATCGGATTGCCTAGATCTAGATCTGACGCCGTCATGAGCAATTTTCTCTAGGCCGTCACGTGTAATGGGACCATGACAGCCTATGGTGACGCCGTCATGCCCCTTAGTGTAAAACTCTATGGACCGTCATGGACTCTATCCACTTCACCTCTTGTTTTCCTCTTGACGCCGTCATGTAGAACTTGGTGACGCCGTCAGGTACTGTTCCCAGCAAGGAAAATTAATACTTTGTCGTTTTCTTCACTTTTATGCTCCAAAAATGTCCAAAATGCTTCCTTTTCTAGAATTCACTCCAAAAGTACCTAAAATCACAAAAGGAACGATTTAGGGCAATATTTGATCAAATAAATTCAATTCCGGGATTAAATGACCCCCTAAAAACGGATCATTTTTCGCATCATCATATACCCTTACACTTGAGATTTGCTTGTCCTCAAGCAAATGCGCTTTTATTCTAATCAAAATACAAGTTAGGGGTAATTTAACACTAATATAAAAGTAATTACAACAAATAATCGTTCCACTAAAGACCAAAGACAAGCACGGAGGTCATACACTAGCACCTCACAAATAGTGTTTAGATACTCACATCTCTCGGGTGTAATAAAGTATATATTACAATATGGAAATGGAAAACATCTCTCACTACCTGTCATAGCAAAATAGATTACCATAGGCTTGGGAAAGGATCAAACCTCCACCACATGGCGTAAGCACCAAGGATAAACTATCAAAGAGGTCTTTTTAAAGGGTTATAACGTTAAGTGTAGGGATATGGAATACACGGTTTTGTTGGATATAGGCAATCTTTACTGGTGGCGAGTTAATCATCTTGCTTAATTACATGTACAAACATGTACAATATGGCGTTGCTAAGCCAAGACTAGACTCGACTTAAGCTAATAAATGAAAAATAACAAAAACATAAAATAAACATAGAATGAAAAGGGATGGTAGTCCGTATGTTTTTTTTTTTTTTTTTTTTTTTTTTTTTTTTACATACACTCTTACCCTACCATCCAAAATAATACATCATAGGGAATGTATATTCCCCTTACACTTGAATGTTTACATACTTTACAATAAACTAATCTAATGACTCGAATTAAGATAATCAAAACACTTGGAGTACTTTTAAGATTAATGCACATATGGGGGTAATATAAGATGTTCTTCCCCATTACTCCATAACAATAGTACTTTACCCATGAGTCCCAATCGTCCCAAAACAATATGTACAAGGATATGACTCGACTTAGCAACCATGTAATCAATTAGATAATTAACTAAGGGTTTAAACAAATAACAATAATGCACTAAAGTTGAGTGCATACACGGAAGGCTAAGGCGATTTGAGTGTACATTTAAGTGGGTTGTAACAAATTCTTCCTTTAAGTAAGATGCTTAAAGTTAGAAACGAAAAGATAGGCTCGGAGGGGTGTACTAGGGGTTTAGTGTACTAAAAATGAGTACAACGCTAAGGGTGTGGGAAAAATTTATTGACTTTACTAGCCAAGTAATATGACTTAAATGGTCAAGTAATTATGATACGGGTTTAACACAAGGGTGATCCTAATGCCTCTTATCATGTAGTAAATCCTACTACACGAATGTAGTCTCACTAGCGGTCTCGGGATGCATCACTAACGCAAGTTCTAGAATCTAAATGCTACCGGTACACTCATCAGCACTAATAGTAAATGCTTTTCCTATCAAATCTAAAGGCGAACCTCATGTATTTGGGTGGAAAATTTTTCTGAATGATACAGTTTCGTGCTTGTCATATGACTCCTATCCATGAGACGCTTGCTAAGTGGTTCGTTGTTTTTGGTTTGTGAAAACAACAATTTATCAAAATATCAACAAACGTGAAGTTTAATTTGTCGTGAGACAAATAAACGTGAAGTAAAACGAGTAAACCGTTTAGGAAAACGATTACCCCGCAAAACTTGTGAAAGTGATATTTAAATTGTGAGACTGGGAAGTGATTTCCCGGGTCGTACCCCAACGAGGTGTGAATGGAAAGCTTCGAATGAGATTGAAATTAAAATCTTGTATGATTAGAAAGGTTATTTGGTTTTGCGTTACGTTGAGTTAACGAATTTGAAAATTAACGAACGAAGGAAAATATAAATTGACCTAAAGTAATTAACAATCTAAGAAATTCCTAAAACACTACGGGAAATCATGATTAGGTATCGGGAATCCTAAAACACTAACTAAATTAAAAACGCGTCGTTAAATTAAAAAACATGCGAGAGCGCAAAATAAAACGCGAGTTTTAAATTCTAAACGTCCTACGGGTTCACAATTAATTTTCTTACGTACCAAAATGTAAAAGAAAATTTTGGAAAAAGAAAAATTAATTTTTCGACAAAAATTCTATTTATTACGAGTTAAATACTATTTAAAACTAATTAATTTGTAATAAATAAATTATAAATCCTAAAAATTTGAAACTTTTTTTTGGAAATTAGCTTATACTAATATTAATCTTAGAAAAATGCAAAATCAGAAAAAGCTTTTGCCCATAAGCTGTTATAAGCTCTAACAGCCAAATAAGCAAATAAGAAACAAAGGATAATGTTACTTTAAAACATTTGAAGAAAGAAAGCAAATGAGAAAAGTCCCAAGGGCACGCTGGTTATGTTGTGGTGTGTTGTGTCCGTGAGCTGACTGGGCTGGGTTCGAATCCCACCTACGTCAGTTTTTTGCAATTTCTTTTACTTTTCTTTGTTTTCTTTCTTTTCCAATCACACAAACATACTTCAGTCTCTTTTTTTTTCTTAAGAACCAGATGTTAAACAAACATTTTCAAACGAATTTCAGCTCTTTTTTTTTCAGATAATAGATTTAAAAATCAAAGTTGCACAATTACTTTTGTTTTCTTCTTTTGTTCTTTCTTATTGACTGCTGGGACTTATCCACTTAAAACAAAGAAGCTACGAAATATAATCAACAACCATATATATTGCTAGATCAAATTAACAACAACAATCAACAACAACCCGGCAAAATCACAAGATCAGACCCAAAAAAAAAATGAACAAGGCCAGCTGATAAATTAGCAGCAGTAGCAGTGGTCAAACAGGCCTAAAGAGGGCTCATATGCGCGATCTAGATAAGTACTTGGGAAAAACTAAAAACTAACACCTAATCACTACCTAAGAGGCTATCCAAACCTTTAAACATCTAATCCTAACACTAGTTAATGAGTGATCTACAGGCAGTCTGAACTTCTAAAAACTAAGGATGCAAGGGAATTTTCAGTCACACACCCAACTTGGCACGCTAATTCATATATCCAAACCACCTTCAATTCTTGATTTTCTTTTTGAAAAAGGTTGACCAGCTGAGTGAGACTACAAATCAGCTCAGTTTGTGTATTTTCTATAACTAACCAGTCCTAGAAACTACATTGAAATCTGCTAAGAAAAACACTCAGTATGCAGTTTTAAACTTTAAACTATTTTTGAAAGCTTTGACTTATGTGGTTTTAACGCTATTACTATTGATTAATCAGGTTTTATGAAACCTAAATAAAAATACCCCAAGCTAATTTTGACAAGTCCTAAGCTGAATTGAGACTTACTCCATCCAAATTACCAACAGATGACTGTTTTGCTGAGTTCCCAAGCAGATGATGATGTGAACTTCTAAACGCCACTAGTTATGTTACACTAAGCTAAACTAATCCTAAGCGAACAGATTACCTACAAATTGCACTGCGACAAATGAATTAATGAACATGTAATAAAGTCTTACTTAGGAATTCCAAGTAAATGATGAACTGAGAACAAAGAACCACCTATTATCCCCCATGGGACTCTAAACCAAATGCTCCCATCCATTCTCTTCCATATCTTTTTTCCTTTTTTTTTCTTTTCTGGAATTTATTTGCAAACTTTTCCTTTTCTTTTCTTTACTAAACTTTACTTTCTTTTACTCAGACTATCTCAACAATCAATAACTTTTTAATTAAATCATGAGCACTTAAAGAAATAAAAAGAAATTCGAATTATAAATAAACTTTAAATAAACTTTCATTCAACTGAAAATGCAGAGATACAATATTTTTAAAATGAGAAGGAAAAATAAATTTTAAAAACTAAAAATCTGGAATGCCTTAAAGGCTTACATGAGCATACTATTTATACCACTATAAAGTGGTAGGTACAAGTTCTTCTTCTTGTCTTCATCTTTGTGCTGGGCAACCTTGTGATATATTACCCCTTGATATAAACTCCACTGATCTTGGCCCTTGACTTCATCTTTGGCGCTCAAAACATGTCGTGGATTGCCACCATGTCATTCTATGACTGGTTGATGGTGTTAGGTATAGTTTGGAGGGTTTAGTGGGATTGGGGGAAGAGATGGATGGTGATGGGAAGGGATAGAGATGGGTGGGTTTGGCTGGAAGTGATCACGGGGTGGTTTAATGGTGATGGAGATGGGAGGTATTTTTTTATCAGGGTTTGACTAAGTGGGGGGAAGATGGTGTACGTATGTGTTTAGGCTTAGGGTTTGGTTTATTAAACGTAGAAAGGGATAGGGGGTGGGCTTGGGTATTGGCTTTGGGCCTAGATAGAATACATCAAAACGTGGGCTTGGTGTTTAATTAAATAGTGGGCTTAGTGACAAGGGTTTTGGGTATTACGTTTGGTTTAGTTATAAACACAAGGACCACACTTGTTATTTTCTGAATTTGACGGACCGAATTTGCCAATCTTCCAAAGTTCAACCAAGGACCACACTTGCCATTTTATAATTCCTTAAGGCCTTGATTTATAAATTTTTTCATTTAAAATGCCCAAGGACCAAAACTGCCAAGTTTGCAAAGTGCAGGGACCAAACATGCCAATTGTGAAGTTTTAAAGGTTTGGTTTGCAATCTTTTGAAATCATTTTACCCAAAGATCATTTGCGATTTATTTTGACTTTTAAAGAGGAAGGGTTGACTTTTCTTTGAAAATGATTGACCAAGGACTAGTTTTGTAAAATTTTGAAAGTCGGGGGACTGAAACTGCCATTTATGTAACTTTTGTTTGTTTTTCGTTTGTTTTTACTCGTTTTGCATCAGAAACGTATAAAATACGATCTTTGGGATTTTCTTCGCATTTTGGTGCGTTTTTGAGTATTTTTGATCGTTTTGCAGCTCAGATTTGACTAAAAATGATGAGTATTTACACACTCATCAATCCCCCACACTAAACTATTGCTAGTCCCTAGCAATCTTTTTGAGAAAAATTAATGGATTTGAAGTCTCTTTACCAAAAGCCATCACTTCTGGAGTAGCCAGGTGTAAGAACTGTGGCACACCTGATAGCCGTGTGATTTTGAGCAAACCACCAGCTGTCAACGGATTTGATTTGTCTTTACCAAGAGCCGTTTGCTCCTGGACTAGCCAACTCTTGATGGAATAGTCAACATCTTGGTGAGTTGATTACCAATTATTGTTTTTTCCACAGCCTTTACCACAAGCCATAATCTTGCGGGCTAGCCAACTCATTAGCTTTTGAGGATGATGGGGAGTTGAGGAACCATACAATTTTTGGCAAATTGCAAGCCATCAACGGGTTTGAGTTATCTTTACCAAGAGCCGTTTGCTCCTGGATTAGCCAATCCTTTTTTCGTTTAGACATGGCGGACTGATAACCACAAAAATTTTGAAACTTGAGTGAATAATTTTTATAATTTTTGGCCAAAAATGGGGGTATTAGATAGTAAAATGTGATAAAATTCGCTAGGATAGCGAAATACCCCCCCCCCCCCCCCACACTTAGAATTGAATATTGTCCTCAATATTCAAAGTCCCGGCTATTATACCAACTCTTTGAACGTAAAAGGGGAACATTCAAAGCTAAATGTGGAAACATAATTTTGTTTTTCACTTTATTTGTAACCACAGTAGGGGCTCTCCCCCACACTTAGGGTGAAAACCCTAAGTATATGCTACTGTTTTTGGTTACCGAGTCGCTAGCTTGACTCGACCCCGAATTCATTGGTCCTTGGGGAAGCATGATGTGGAAGAGACAATTCAAGATGTTTGGACAAACATTTGAAGCACGTGAAAGTTCCACACCGATGAGATAAGTACCCGGCTCAAAATAGTAAGAACTATAAGCGGTGATGCCGGGGTCAAAGATAATGTCTTCATTCCCAAAGGAGTAAAGAATAGGAGAAGTCACCCGATAGGTGAAAAAGAGAAAGAAAGTCATGATAAACATCTTGACTAACTCATCATCATCCGGAGGAGGATTCATGGATTCGTCATCATGAATCTCATCATTTAAGCTCATGTGATCAAGACATATCCTGGGTGTGTCTAGATCAAAGTAGAAGTGATCATACTCCGGTGGAGATATGATATGAGTGAGTTCACAGGAGAACTCATCAAAGGTGAATGAATCATATTCGAGATCGATGTGAGTGAGTTCACAGGAGAACTCATCGAAGGTAAATGATTCATAATCGGGGAGAGAATTATGAGAATGAGAAGTGGTACTGCCACTAATCTTCTCTCCCATAGGATCAAACGTAAAGGCTTCAAACTCCGGTATAGACTCATCGGAAAAAATGTCACTATCCTTAATGGGGATAGGAGATGAAATAGGTTTCTCTTTGAAAGCCTCAATTTTAGAGATGAGGTGACTGAAATTTAATAATGTAGTACGAAGGGCTTCATTTTTTATTTCAATGTCAGTCTCATCATCATTCGCATCTTCTAAGCTGACTAGCTCAGAAGGTAATCCTTCCACATGATTGATTTTTAAAGAATTTTCATCAGTATGTGAAGTACTAAGCTCGATATTGGGATTAGAATTTAAAAGGTTTTCAATTTCTCCCAGATCGGCTTCAAAATCAAACAGATCATCATCACTTCCCAATGGAAGTGGATTGATGTGAGTAAGTTCATCGGTGAACTCCTCAAGGAGAAGGTCAACATTAGAATGAGGCAGTGATGCCTCTACATACTCAACTTCTCCATAAGATGTACAATCATCATCAAGGTCGGAGAAAGTTTCAAAATGATCTTTTGGATTTTCAGGAGGGGAAGGTAAATCACACATATGATCGAAAGTTCCCTGTGACTCTCCTAGGATTGAGACAAGGTTCTCAACACTAGACTTTATGAATTCGTCCGATTCCGTTTCAGGAACAGTGCTAAGATGCTCATCCCCCATGTTTAGAGAGTAAGTGTGAACTTCGGGTGTGATATCAATAGACTGAGGGAGTTGTGAGGAGCTAGCATTCATGGATTGTACAAGTTCCATTTGCTCTTCTGCTAGTAATGTCTCCGTCACATTATTTTCTCCCTGATTTTTCACGGAAGGAACCACAACTGATGAATCTGATGAGCCTTGACGAATATCAAGGGTATCTTCATCATCACTATTGTTGTTGTCATCGTCATCGTCATCGTAGATGATAGTTTTACGCATGCGAAGTCTTACTCTAGCTGCTTCTTCAGCTTCTTCGGCTAGTATTTCTTTGTAAGACTTCGGACGAGGTTCTTCCGGAGCAGGTTTGTTAACCAAATCCTCAAGAGTATTTAAGACATTTTGCAAAAGTTCTTGAGGAAATGGTTGAGGTTGTGTTTCAAAAGTTTGGTATTGTGGAGGTTGATCGTGATAATTGTTGTCACAAGGAAAAAGATTCGTAGTGTGACACTCGGTGCTAAAATGTGGACCTCCACAGTACTCACAACCGTATTGTTGTGAAGTTGGTGCATTTTGAAACGATTCGGCATTGAAATTTTGATAACACGGATTATGCTCATATGAAATGAAATTGTTTTGTGGCTCATTGCAAAAGCTTGGATTAGAATCGTAAGCGAATGAATTACTCGAACCACAAAACAAACAACTTCCGTTTTGAATATCATTACCACATCGTTCACACGTGCACCAACGACATGATAGACCGAAAAGTGGCTCACCACAACCGATGCAAGGAATAAACGATTGCCTTAGAGAAGGAATCGGGCCATTCAAAGAATCAACAAAATAATTCGAATGATTATCAAGTCTCGAAGAACATTTCGAAAAATCCAGAGGTGGGACAAGTGGTATGCTCTGAGAGCTAGGAATTTCTACCACTTCCGTTATGGTCCCCGGTTTTTGTTCGTGATGATCAGGAAAGTCGTTTATTTTAGTCACCGTTTTAAGCTCAGTATGTTTACTTGATAAACTTCGAATCATAAATTGTGAGAGTTGTGTATCGACTCTTGACGGTTTGCCATTCATAGTTCGTATTTCGGGATGTGAGGGGAAGTCAGAAGAATTTTGAGAATCATTGAAAGCATTCGGATTTGCTTTGCACCATTTACAAAATCCGTCTCTAATATCACTTCCACACCGCTCACACCCACACTTGTAACAACGAAGATCATCATCCACCGGACTTTTACAATGAAAACAGTGATAGTCGAGTGATGACATAAGAATTAAACATTAACGAGCGATAAGAAGGAAGAATTAAACGGTAGGAGACGAAGATTATTTTTGGGTTTTTCGAAAAGCACAACAATTAAAACAAGACCAACTCATGAAGACAGGGGAACTTAAACCAATAATCACAAACGCAAGGTTAACTTCTAAAGAAAAACACACAAAGGAGCGGGAGAGAAGAATGGATCTCTCATTGGGCGAAGTTCGTTGGATCGCCACATACCGTTTCGACTCCTCTTAAAGTGTGTTTCTCGTTTAAAGTTTTCCAAAACGCAAGTGATACAAAGGCAAGTTTTGATCTTTTGTTTGGGAACTTATTATGGTCACACCCCCAGTTGGTAGGTGTTCTGCCTTGATTTGCGGTGGTAAGATTTTAATGTTGTATTTATTAAACAAAGAAACGGGAAAATCTTTTTGTGTTTTTCTTAACTTTTATAGATATAATACATATACTAGAAACAAAAGAAAAATATTTTTGATTTTTTATACGTTTTAGAAAAGCGTAACTTCGTGCGAAGGTTCTACAAGACTAATCGTCTAAACCTTATCGAGACTTTGGACACACAGCCTCCCCGGCAGCGGCGCCATTTGGTTCGTTGTTTTTGCTTTGTGAAAACAAAAATTTATCAAAATATCAACAAACGTGAAGTTTAATTTGTCGTGAGACAAATAAACGTGAAGTAAAACGAGTAAAACGTTTAGGAAAACGATTACCCCGCAAAACTTGTGAAAGTGATATTCAAATTGTGAGACCGGGAAGTAATTTCCCGGGTCGTACCCCAACGAGGTGTGAATGGAAAGCTTCGAATGAGATTGGGATTAAAATCTTGTATGATTGGAAAAGGTTATTTGGTTTTGCGTTACGTTGAGTTAACGAATTTGAAAATTAACGAACAAAGGAAAATATAAATTGACCTAAAGTAATTAACAATCTAAGAAATTCCTAAAACACTACGGGAAATCATGATTAGGTATCAGGAATCCTAAAACACTAACTAAATTAAAAACGCGTCGTTTAATTAAAAAACACGTGAGAGCGCAAAATAAAACGCGAGTTTTAAATTCTAAACGTCCTACGGGTTCACAATTAATTTTCTTACGTACCAAAATGTAAAAGAAAATTTTGGAAAAAGAAAAATTAATTTTTCGACAAAAATTCTATTTATTACGAGTTAAATACTATTTAAAACTAATTAATTTGTAATAAATAAATTATAAATCCTAAAAATTTGAAACTTTTTTTGGAAATTAGCTTATACTAATATTAATCTTAGAAAAATGCAAAATCAGAAAAAGCTTTTGCCCATAAGCTCTTATAAGCTCTAACAGCCAAATAAGCAAATAAGACACAAAGGATAATGTTACTTTAAAACATTTGAAGAAAGAAAGCAAATGAGAAAAGTCCCAAGGGCACGCTGGTTATGTTGTGGTGTGTTGTGTCCGTGAGCTGAGTGGGTTGGGTTCGAAACCCACCCACGTCAGTTTTTTGCAATTCTTTTTACTTTTCTTTGTTTTCTTTCTTTTCCAATCACACAAACATACTTCAGTCTCTTTTTTTTTTCCCTTAAGAACCAGATGTTAAACAAACATTTTCAAACGAATTTCAGCTCTCTTTTTTTTCTTTTTTTTTTTTAGATAATAGATTTAAAAATCAAAGTTGCACAATTACTTTTGTTTTCTTCTTTTGTTCTTTCTTATTGACTGCTGGGACTTATCTACTTAAAACAAAGAAGCTACGAAATATAATCAACAACCATATATATTGCTAGATCAAATTAACAACAACAATCAACAATAACCCGGCAAAATCACAAGATCAGACCCAAAAAAAATGAACAAGGCCAGCTGATAAATTAGCAGCAGTAGCAGTGGTCGAACAGGCCTAAAGAGGGCTCATATGCGCGATCTAGATAAGTACTTGGGAAAAACTAAAAACTAACACCTAATCATTACCTAAGAGGCTATCCAAACCTTCAAACATCTAATCCTAACACTAGTTAATGAGTGATCTACAGGCAGTCTGAACTTCTAAAAACTAAGGATGCAAGGGAATTTTCAGTCACATACCCAACTTGGCACGCTAATTCATATATCCAAACCACCTTCAATTCTTGATTTTCTTTTTGAAAAAGGTTGACCAGCTGAGTGAGACTACAAATCAGCTCAGTTTGTGTATTTTCTATAAATAACCAATCCTAGAAACTACTTTGAAATCTGCTAAAAAAAACACTCAGTATGCAGTTTTGAACTTTAAACTATTTTTGAAAGCTTTGACTTATGTGGTTTTAACGCTATTACTACTGATTAATCAGGTTTTATGAAACCTAAATTAAAATACCCCAAGCTAATTTTGTCAATGTTTTAAAAAGCGCGCCTAAGGCGCGCCTACTCCCTAAATCCCATGAGGCTCCAGCCTTTGGGATTTTTTCAGATCGAGGCTCACGACATGAATGAATCCCGTAAAAATCGTAGCGCCATGGGGATTTTTGCGCTTTTGCGCCTCGGGGATTTTTGCGCCTAGAAGATGTAACGGGGTTTTAGCCTTTTTTTCTTAATAGTAAGATACATTTTGAGCTTACATGTTATATACATTAGGCCCTTTAAGTTATAAAGTATCTAATAACCCTAATATTTTAGAAAATAACTAAAACACACAATCAACAAAGACATATGTATTTTTTCTAATCTAATGTCTAAGAATAGTAGCTTATTAACGGACACAAATGTTGTTTCTTTAGTATTAAGTGTTACCAACCAACTATAGATTTGTTGCTGTTGATAGTTGATAGAGATACATGGTAATTTGTTAAATTTTATAAGTAATAAACTCATATATTGTAATCTATATTCAGATATTTAGGGTAGTTCATGGATTCTGATATGTTGCTTGCTTTATATTTTAGGTTTAAATGCAAGCTTTGTTAGATGTAATAACTATTAAGTGGCATTATGCATTAAATATTGATATTTTTGTGTAATTTAAGCTGCATAAGTTGTCACATATGTTAAAAAAAACCTAAATGTATAGTGCGCCTCATATTTATGAATCCCGCGCCTTGGTTTGCGCCTCGACTCGAGGCTCTTTGACCCCCTTAGCGCCTTAGTGCGCCTTGAGTCTTTCAGAACATTGCTTGGCACGCTAATTCATATATCCAAACCACCTTCAATTCTTGATTTTCTTTTTGAAAAAGGTTGACCAGCTGAGTGAGACTACAAATCAGCTCAGTTTGTGTATTTTCTATAAATAACCAATCCTAGAAACTACTTTGAAATCTGCTAAAAAAAACACTCAGTATGCAGTTTTGAACTTTAAACTATTTTTGAAAGCTTTGACTTATGTGGTTTTAACGCTATTACTACTGATTAATCAGGTTTTATGAAACCTAAATTAAAATACCCCAAGCTAATTTTGACAAGTCCTAAGCTGAATTGAGACTTACTCCATCCAAATTACCAACAGATGACTGTTTTGCTGAGTTCCCAAGCAGATGATGATGTGAACTTCTAAACGCCACTAGTTATGTTACACTAAGCTAAACTAAGCCTAAGCAAACAGATTACCTACAAATTGCACTGCAACAAATGAATTAATGAGCATGTAATAAAGTCTTACTTAGGAATTCTAAGTAAATGATGAACTGAGAACAAAGAACTACCTATTATCCCCCATGGGACTCTAAACCAAATGCTCCCATCCATTCTCTTCCATATCTTTTTTCCCTTTTTTTTTTCTTTTCTGGAATTTATTTGCAAACTTTTCCTTTTATTTTCTTTACTAAACTTTACTTTCTTTTACTCAGACTATCTCAACAATCAATAACTTTTTAATTAAATCATGAGCACTTAAAGAAATAAAAAGAAATTCGAATTGTAAATAAACTTGAAATAAACTTTCATTCAACTGAAAATGCAGAGATACAATATTTTTAAAATGAGAAGGAAAAATAAATTTTAAAAACTAAAAATCTGGAATGCCTTAAAGGCTTACATGAGCATACTATTTATACCACTATAAAGTGGTAGGTACAAGTTCTTCTTCTTGTCTTCATCTTTGTGCTTCTTCACTGAAGTGATCCAATAAGCCGACAACCTTGTGATATCTTACCCCTTGATTTAAACTCCACTGATCTTGGCCCTTGACTTCATTTTTGGCGCTCAAAACATGTCGTGGATTGCCACCATGTCATTCCATGACTGGTTGATGGTGTTAGGTATAGTTTGGAGGGTTTAGTGGGATTTGGGGAAGAGATGGATGGTGATGGGAAGGGATAGAGATGGGTGGGTTTGGCTGGAAATGATCACGGGGTGGTTTAATGGTGATGGAGATGGGAGGTATTTTTTTATCAGGGTTTGACTAAGTGGGGGGAAGATGGTGTACGTATGTGTTTAGGGTTAGGGTTTGGTTTATTAAACGTAGAAAGGGAAAGGGGGTGGGCTTGGGTATTGGCTTTGGGCCTAGATAGAATACATCAAAACGTAGGCTTGGTGTTTAATTAAATAGTGGGCTTAGTGACAAGGGTTTTAGGTAATACGTTTGGTTTAGTTATAAACACAAGGACCATACTTGTTATTTTCTGAATTTGACGGACCGAATTTGCCAATCTTCCAAAGTTCAACCAAGGACCACACTTGCCATTTTATAATTCCTTAAGGACCTTGATTTATAAATTTTTTCATTTAAAATGCCCAAGGACCAAAACTGCCAAGTTTGCAAAGTGCAGGGACCAAACATGCCAATTGTGAAGTTTCAAAGGTTTGGTTTGCAATCTTTTGAAAACATTTTACCCAAAGATCATTTGCGATTTATTTTGACTTTTAAAGAGCAAGGGTTGACTTTTCTTTGAAAATGATTGACCAGGGACTAGTTTTGTAAAATTTTGAAAGTCGGGGGACTGAAACTGCCATTTATGTAACTTTTGTTCGTTTTTCGTTTGTTTTTACTCGTTTTGTATCAGAAACGTATAAAATACGATCTTTGGGATTTTCTTCGCATTTTGGTGCGTTTTTGAGTATTTTTGATCGTTTTGCAGCTCAGATTTGACTAAAAATGATGAGTATTTACACACTCATCACTAAGGCTAAAGTTTCACTCCTAAATGTTGTAAAAAAATTTAAATTTGGCGCTAAAATTACACTAACAAGTATTTCTCTTAGTTTTATTACGCACCTACCATCAAACAAACAAACTCAAGTGAAAGTGTATCTTATAAGGTATCATCATTTACCCCCCCCCCCCCCCTTACACTTAGGATGAACATTCTCCCCAATGTTCAATTAAAGAATGTAAAAGTAAAACAGGTAAAATAATGAAATCAAATACTCCCCTGATTCGTTCGGTGTGGATAGTGCGTTAACAAGGTTAGATCTTCCTCCAAGAAAATGAACAATCAAAGCTTCCCTTCCAGAATATAAATCATCTTCTTGTCATACATAACCTGGTAAACCTGAGAAAACAAACAAGGAAACCTCGCTTAAAATCGGCGGCAATCTATATATATTAACAAATCCTAGAAAACAATGTAAGATATAATGCTTGTGGAATGAATGTTTGCAGATTTCCTGGAGTTTATAAAACTAAAGAATTAACAAAAACTTTAAGACTCCGTTAGAAAAACAAAACTAGCAAAATTTCCAGAATTTTACACATGACGCCGTCAGGAATTAATTCCTGACGCCGTCAGAAGTGACCTGCAGAAATCTTTACTTTAAGTTTCCGGAAAATTTCTGGAAAAACTTTGTCCTACTTCCTGGAATATCCTGCAAAACATCATTATGACTCGATACAAGCATTTGACTCTAACAAATATGAATATACATGTCCATTTAATATTGTGGAGAATCATGATCAATTTTGTTTCTTAAACACATATTTGGGGTTTCCCCTTACACTTATCGTTTGCGAAATACCTTTGGATGAAGTTAAGACGAAGTTAAATGACAAAATAAAGTATTTTCACAATTTTATTTGAAACAAGATCTACCAACAATAAAAATAAAGCATGCATACGGAAGCAAATAACAATCAAACAAATAAAAATCACACAAAACATGGGTTGCCTCCCAATAAGCGCTTGTTTTTGTTCGAGTCACGAGCATGACTCTACCCTTATTTAACGAAAATAGGGGAGTTTTTCCCTACACTTAGGATTAAGTGCAGGTGGAAGTAGCGATACACACCCTTAGGGTGGAAATATGCCTCGTGAGGAAAGAGTGGAGGATGAATTAGATGCTCAAAGGGGTGTGCTCCTATCATCATAACCTTACCTAATTCAATCGAGTTAATGGGTGGATTAAGATTTTCTCCTAGAAAGGGATCATTTTCTATCAACTTCAAGAGACAACTAGTTGGGGATCCATCTTGACCTAATAAACCCGGTTTAAACCCATAATGTTTCTTGTGATAAATTATAAATGGGTGATGTAAGCATGTAAGGTCATTTTCCACTCCTATATTGGCTTCCTCTCTACATGGCTTAAAGTCTACTACCTTTATCCTAAGACTTCCCGGACTATATGGTTTGATGGGTGGATCGAGTCCTATTTCAATTCCTAAATTTTCATCCAAGGATGGAAGATTAGGTAACAGTTTTGGTTGAGGCTCCGGTTCATCAAAACTAGGAACTTCCCTAGAACTAAGAGTAAGGTTATCATTATAAGTATTCAAACCTATATCCTCTAGTTGTGTTTGGTTCAAAGGTTCTACCTCAATTGGGATTCCTAAAGTTTCATCTACTTCATCCGAATAAGTCACGGGCGGTGTGTATGCCTCAAATGATGGTAGGACTCGTGGGGTACTTGGTGGACTTAGATTTTCAACTCTATCCTCCAGCTTATCAATATTACCAATGTGCTCAGCTTGTATTGTGGTGAAATCAAACTACTTCGTGCACCCAGTTATCTCATCTATAGGCTTATCCCCAAACAATCTTCTTGCTTGTTCCCTTAAACTTGCTATCAATTGATCTGTAACAACGTTTGTTGGGTTGTCCATTTTTTTGGCAAGTATGGCACAATTCTCTATGGTTTCCCATGCTTCATCAGCACTAAATCCCCAAAGGTCCCCATCTGAGGCATGGTCAATGTCCATTTTGGTATAGTGGTCGACACGATGGTAAAATATTTCAATTTGGGACCACAGATCGAAATTATGATGAGGGACTTTTCGGAGTAAATATTTAAAACGAGCCCATGCATCATAGATAGGTTCATCCTCATGTTGTTTAAACATCAAGATGTCATTTGGAGTGGGTGAATTTCATGGTTGGTAGTATGGTGGATTCGCGTTCTCCATAATGGATAACGGAATAGTCAGTGGAAAGGTTTTTACAAACAAAGACACAAAGAAACAAGATAGACTAAAGAAAACCTAGAAATAAAAATAAAATCTTACTATAAAATTATCTAGCAAATAGACCTAATAAAAAGAAATCCTAACCTAGACAATAACTATTCCCCGGGCTGCGACGCCAAAAACTTGATGCGTGGGAATTGCAGCAGGCTTTACCTCATGAGGGATCTCGGGAAGCTTACAACCCCCACCAGGTAGTGTACCGGATCGTTGTAGTATAGTATAGTGACAAGTACCGGGGGATTGATCGTTCAACTCAGGAATAGTGTCGCTAGGATTAGAAAGCCTAAAAATTAAGTCTAGAGGTGAGGGATGATTCTTTTTGTATTTTTATATTTTTATAAAAGCAAATAAAATCTCGGGTTTTGGAAGAGTGGGCAGAATTAGTTGCTAATCAACTAACCCAATAACTAAGATGCAATCAAAATAAAATACCAAAAATGTAAATAAATCTAATTAAACTAGTGGTGTGAACAATAAATGGGAAAATTGTGTTTACTTAGATTTCATTACTCCCTAGATATCTTTTACAGGTTGATAGTTTGTTACAATTGTGTGGATGACGGGTTATATTACTTAATACCAATCGTGGGGTGGTGTACGTACCTCCCCAACTCTATAACTCCTACTTCACTCCTATGTCGAGCCTGCAAGAAGCTCCTAACATGGGATCACTAGAATTCGCTCATGCATTAAATACAACCATAAAAACCTAGTACGCAATGGTTCATGTTTCTTAAGATGTTCAAGCAAGTTACCCTATGGAAGTCTACCAGTTTTCTTAAGCCTAATATCGAAATCATTCATCCGTAACAACTATAAACAAGCAATCAATCCATAATCAACATCTAGGTTTCACAACATCTAAGCAAACACACAAGAGATCTAGCCTAGCATGTTAAAACCAAGACAAGCGTAAGATATATTCAAACAACACATAGACATATTGAATGAATTGAAAGGATACTTATCTTAATTAAACATGAAAGGTTTCAAAGGTTAAAAACCCTTGAAAATACTGATAAAATCGTGCTAGGGTTTCTCCAAGTTATCCCTAAAATTGTCCTCCCTTCGTGAATGAAAATTACAAAACTATATATAGATTTTCCAATGTGACGGCGTCAAGAAGAGAAATCTGACGCCTTCAACTCGCCGCCCATAATAATATCGGATTGCCTAGATACAGATCTGACGCCGTCAAGAGCAATCTTCTCTAGGCCGTCACGTGTAATGGGACCATGGCGGCCTATGGTGACGCCGTCATGCCCCTTAGTGTAAAACTCTCTGGACCGTCACGGACTCTATCCACTTCACCTCTTGTTTTCCTCTTGACGCCGTCATGTAGAATTTGGTGACGCCATCAGGTACTGTTCCCAGTAAGGAAAATTAAGACTTGACCGTTTTCTTCACTTTTATGCTCAAAAAACATCCAAAATGCTTCCTTTTCCAGAATTCACTCCAAAAGTACCTAAAATCACAAAAGGAACGATTTAGGGCAATATTTGATCAAATAAATTCAATTCCGGGCTTAAATGACCCCCTAAAAACGAATCATTTTTCGCCTCATCAACACCCATCGGGTGCATTCCATACAAGCTGGTATACGGGAAGGCGTGTCATTTACCGATTGAGCTAGAGCACAAAGCCTACTGGGCCTTAAAACATGCCAACTGCGACCTTAGGACAGCGGGTGATCACCGCAAGGTTTAACTAAACGAATTAAATGAACTTCGTGATCAGGCTTACGAGAATTCTTTGATCTACAAAGAAAAGACAAAGAAGATCTATGACTCAAAGATTAAGAACCGCGTTTTCAACGTTCGTGATCGAGTCCTTCTTTTTAACTCAAGATTAAAGATTTTCTCGGGCAAACTTAAAACCCGTTGTTCTGGACCTTTCACTATCACCAAAGTGTTTCCATATAGAACCGTTGAGTTATCTCAACCCGACGGTCCCAACTTTAAAGTGAATGGTCATCGGTTGAAGCACTACTTTGGAGGGGACATACCACCCATGGTTATCGTGGATCTCCAAACTTTCCCCATGAACCAATGAATTCGGGGATCGAGTCAAGATAGTGACTCGGTGAACAAAAACATTAGCATGCACATGGGTTTTCACCCATGTTTCTGACTTCTCTTTTTGTTGTGGTTGTTGTTGTGTTTGTACAGGTAATTGTTCAGGATGCATGAAGGCTCTCGTGCTCGTATTTTTGTCCTTACTTCATTAAAGCTTCATTGTTCAAGAATTCTGATATCCTAACCTAACGTTATCTATTGGCATTAATAAACAGCCTTAGATACAATGTAGGATGACCCTCGCCGTTGAAACATTGAGGACAATGTTTAACTTTAGTCTAGGGGGGGGGGGGTGGGTATCTTCGATTTGACTTGGACATTTCATGTGCCGTTTACTCATGCAACTCCGTTTTTCACGAAAAATGAAAAAAAAAATGAAAAAATTCGTCAAAAAGTACCAAAAAAATGAAAAATTTGAAAATTTTCTACAAAAATATAATAAGTTTTGACACTTAATTTTGACTTTCCGCTAGGTAGAGTAGGAATAGAATTTTGTCCTGACCGGGCTTGTTGAGCCCTAGCTTGTTCCCTTAACTTTTTGGTCTAAGCATCCGCGGATCTCATTACTTGAGATTTTAAATTTGCGGAGAACGAGGAATAATAGTAAAGTCATTAGTGTGATTAGATGCTAAATGTGGAATAGTTGGATTTCTTTAGAGGTCGTAACGGTTACTTGTAGTCCTTGCTCCCGCAAAATTGAAAAACCAAAAAATAAAATAATTAGAATTACACGCTTTCAAGAGTTGTCTAAATTTCCGCTCACTTTACGTGATGGCATAAACATTAAATGGGCCTTCGATCCTTTATTCTAAAAGGCGTTTAGGTCTTGGAACTCCCCGTTTTATTGTATGCCACATGAGGTTCATAAATAACACCATCAATATGTAATAAATGCCAAAAGTAGCTGCGGTTCGACAAGCGTATCCTTGCATCCTTTGTTCTAAAAGGCGCTTAGGTCTATGAGATTCACCGTGAAGCTCCATATGCTTGATGCAAAGTAAATTGAAATAAAGTCATAAGTACCAAAAATAATTGCGGTTCGACAAGCGGATCCTTGCATCATTTGTTCTTAAAGGCGCTTAGGTCTAGGAGATTCACCATGAAGCTCCGTATGTTTGAGGTACAAGTTATATAAATGTAAGTAAAAAAAAAAGTAAAAAAAAAACAATGAAAAAAAATGATGAAAAAACGAAAAAAGTGAAAAATATAATAAACGTGGTGTGAACATATGAGCCTTGTGATTTAAAATTTAAACGATTGTTAAATCCACCTAAATCTATCAGACTTTAAACTTGTCGGAATGAAAATGAGCAATCATTTCCTTAAAAAAAGTCCAGATACAATAAGACTTGAGAGTAGGAATTACAATTAGCATTTATGAGTAGTGTTAGCATCTTAATGACATTTTTGGCTATGATTTCGTTTTTATGCTTAGCATGGGAACTCGTGAAAAATCAGGGACGATGAATTCTGTCCGTATGGACACTTTTCTTTGAGCTGTGTTTCCTACTCTGTGACCCTAAACTTTATTGAAAAATGATGAAAGTCAAACATCCCGTCACATAATAAGTTTAAATAGTACATAAATAGTAGTGTAGGAAATAAAGCTGAAAAACAGAGCGTTCTCATGAATCAATGATTTTGTACTCTCTTTTGAACATTTTGCTACTTCTTCAATGTTAGTAGAAAGAGTTATGAAAGTTATTTATCTTGTAGGGCATGAAATGATCCCATTGCGTGAGGACACTCCAATACCTTAGTCTGGGGGGGATTTGGTGTGTGCTTATTCACACACCTTTTTTCTGGCCATATTAAGACCGAAACAGACACAAATTAAGCATAAATGCCAAAGATATTGTGTTTTTGTGTTTGTGAACGTGTAGGAACGGATATTTCAGAAATTGGCAAAAATCAGGCCAAAAGGACAAAAATGAGCATGAGTTTGGAAATCATGTCAAAAGCTAGATCCGGGGAAGCAAATTACTACTTTTGAGCTTTGATTTTCAAAACACACCTTGTGGAATCACAAAATGCAAAAAATATTCCTTGGAGCAAAAGTTTGCAAAATGGTCCCTCAAGTTTAGAATTTGATAGATTAGGCCCCTGTGCATTGGATTTTGGAAGAAAAAGTCAACACTGGTCCTTGGGAATTCACAAGTGCCAAGTTTGATCCTTGGGTGAAAAGTTTGAAGAAATTACAAAATTGGTCCCTCAACTTTCAAGATTTGGCATAATTGGTCCTTAGATATCTAAAATTGCAAAAGTGTTCCTTAGGTAATGCAAGCTTGGAAAACCTTACCCTTATAATACTTTGGGGCAGTTACCAAATCCCACCCTTAAAAACGGACCCTTGTATTATTGTTAACCCAAAAATAAACTAAATCCAAAACCAAAGCCTGACCCTTACCAAACACCCTCACCAGCCCACTCCATCCCACATGCCCAACTCACCCCCAAGCCCATCCTATTTTTATTAATAAAACACTCCGGTCAAACCATTTGACCACCCTTTTCCCCCTTCGTCCACAACTTGCCCTGTAATCTAGTCATATCCATCACCCCTACCATCTCCATCACATCCCACCATCCAATCCACCATACACCTACAATCACCTCAGCATTTAATGCCACCCCCCCCCCCAGTTGGTATTTCACAGAGCAATTTGGCCAACAATTTTTCCTGCCAAAAGTGATTTGAAGGCTAGGATTAATCCAAGTGATCCAAGGGCTAAGTTTATTGCTGGGATATGATCAGCGGGTCCCGCTAAACCCTAATGGAGTAGTATGAGAAGAGAAGAAAGCAAAGAGAAGCATAGTCAGTCCTTAGTTAATTTTTAAAGTCGTTTTTTAAAAGCTTTGTATTTCCAGTGTAATTCTTAGATTAAAAATATTGTATTAAGTCTTTTCCGTGTAATCTAAACTGGATTCAAGCATCAATTTCAAGTTCCTTTGGTAAATTCAGTTTATGCTTAATTTAAGTGAAAATCCCATTTTGCTTTAATCTTGTTGAAAGTAACTATTTACTGTTCTAAAAGCTTATTTAAACTCATTAATAAGGTTCCGTAAGCTTATTTATGTATAAGAATCAGTTTCACTAAAATATTTAAAAATCATAGAAAATCAATGAAAATTAAAAATCAGTTTCTATGGAGATTGCATCATGGAGCAGGGTTAATGTTGGATTACCTTGGGTTTAGTGCCTCATGGGAGGCTTGAGGAGGTGATTTTGGTTCATAGTTCTCAATCCTATGCAGGAAAGCAACTTATAAGCTCATAGCTAATTTTTCACTTTCTACTGTGTAATAATTAATTAACTACTTATCTTTGTTCCTTTGAGCTTATTTAGTGTTTGTTAGTTATATTCTAGATTAAAATCAGTTGCTTGTTAATTAGTATTGATAGTTGTTTATAATTCCACTTTGGACCGCCCAATTAGCATAAGTTTTAATCTTGGGGATTAGTGGTTGTAGCTTATAATTCTGTACTCATTTAGGGTTATTAGATCACATTAGGTAGCTGCAAATAAGTTTCATGGTGTAATTTTGTCAAACTCATTGAAAATCACAAAATTCAGTTTTTAAAGGAGTGTTTGGCTCATTTGAGTTTTCTGTGTACAACTCCACATCAATAGGTATATGTCTTAAAGATAAGTCACATTAGGTTCATTTGGTGTTCTCAAATCCTAAAAACCAGCACTCCTTCAGTTAAAAGTCAAAATCTTAGGACAATCTCATTATCTTGTTAACTGTGTGGATTTGTAGTTATACAATCCTCCATATTAGCTCACTAGCAGGGTACCCGCGCGTTGCAGCCGCGGGTACCCTGAAATTAAATTTTTCGGTGAACTATGTATTTTAGTTTATTATATTATTTTGATAATAAATTTGCGGATATCAAGAATTTCGTTTAGCCTGAGCTCGTTCGGGCTCTAGCCCGTTGGGCTCGTTTGGCCCGCACCCGTTCAGCCCCAAGCCCATTTGGCCTGTTACCCGTTCGGGTTTGAATAATGTGCTTTATTATTTGTATTAGTGACATTTAATGCTGGAATTGTGTTTAATTTGGTTGTACAATATGCTTGATAATTTGTATTTCTTATGTAAGAGGTGTTTTAATAACTGTATTAATTGTATTTATTAACAAATTAATTAATTGATTACATTAAATAACATTAATGTTCTTTTAATGTTTGCATTAAAGTGGTGTACACTATGCTTCTTGTCTTGTGAGTCTGAAAATTATGTGCATTAAAGTGGTGTACACTATGCTTCTTTTCTTGTAAGTCTTAAAAAATTACAAGCATGTATGCATCTTTCCTGTTAAAGAAATGTTTTTGGTCTTAAACATTTTAAGACTTCTAAATATAGATGTCCTAAATACTTATAAGGTAGTATAGATTAGTTGTCACCATTGCTTACTTAAGTCTCATTTTAGTTTATAAGGTCATAATCATTCAGTAAAGTAGGATTAGAGCTCATAAAAGTCAAAGTTTGAAGAAACATCAAAAAGTCAAATTGCATACTTATCTATTTTTCCAAATCTGTTGAGATTTTTCTAGGTCTCGTTTTTCACTTTTAGGCTCTAAAATTTTTGGACATTGATATTTGGTAGCTAATCTTTGTGGTACTTATTTTTGCATATTTTTGTTATTTTTTTCTAATAGCTTATTTGAGGGCTTATTTGAGCCTGCAGGGCAAGTTTGTGCCCTGTATCAAGGGGTGAGTCCAAACAGACCAAATTCATAAGCCAACCAATAGCTTACCTGTGGACCCCATCCCCCACCCCTTAGCTTTTTAGATAGCTTATTCGTCCATTTCGTTAGACTAGTGCTTATTTTGGCCTTTAGAAATTGGACCCTGCTAGTTGCCCTAATCATACCAAATTCCCTTAGCACTCAGTGTAATTCACCAAACTTCATCAGCTTATTTGTGATCCTTAAGTCCTGATTCTTGGCTTGTTGGAAAGCTCATCAGACCACCTTTTTAGATCAACCTTTAGTTTAGACGCTTGGACACCCCTGTGGGCCCCATACAAGGCTGCAAGTAGACCTTTTTGGCCCTTTTGGCCTTTGTATTTGTGGATTGCTTATTTTTGCTTTCTGGCTTATTTCCAAGTGCTTATTCAGTTGTTCTAACTTATTTTACATGCAACTCAGTTGGTTATAGCATATTTTATCTGTGGTAGCTTATTAGTAGCTTGTTTTACCAAAATCCATTTTTAAAGCTTATTGGATCTTCTGTCTTGCTTTTTAGTTTGTGGACAGCTTATTTTTAAGCTAAAAAAATTTTGTTTTCATAAAAGTTAGTCATTTTCAGTAGTAAAATAGACTTGTAAAAGAAAAATAAGAAAAATCAAAAATATAAAAGAAGTTATAGCTTCTATTTAATCCATTTGGCTTATTTTTCAGCTTTTTAAAAAAGCAATTTTCAATTTTATATTTTTCTTATGTTTCTAATATATTAAAATAGTTTTAGAAAAATTTTCATAATTTTCTGAATATATTTAGTATTTATAATAATTAATTAAAGTTTAATTAGTTTTAATTAAAAAAGCCAAAAATAAATTTCCTTTCTGGTTATTTTTAAGCAATAGTATCTTTTTATATTTTTCCTAGCTTTTATAATTAATAAAGTAGTTTCAGAAAAATTTTCCTAATGTTTACTGTTCATTTACTATTTTTCATAATTAAATTAGTTTAAATAGGTTTTAATTATTAAATAAGTAAATAATCATTAAAATAGTTTAAATATAATTTTTATAAACTTTTAATAATTTTTTAGGATTCCTGTAATGGTTAATTAGTTTTACAAAAAAGTTCATAATTTTCTAAGTTACTATAGTATTTTTCTGAATTTAAATTAGTTTAAATTAGTTTAAATTAATTATTAAATAGTTTTTAATTGATATTAAATAATAAAATAATCAAAAAAAATAATTTCCTTTTTATTAAAATTTCTTTTAATATTAAGTTGGTAAACAAGTTATTTTCACCCCCTCTAGTTTATTTTTGCTTAAACTCACCTTTTTATCTGCACGGAGTTACGTTTTATTACTTTTTATGTTTAATTATGCATTTGTAATCTTGGAATTGTTAATACTGTTTATCTAGCTTAATTTAATCATTTCCAGTAGTGTAAATCAAATCCAAATCATTATATGTTACTTTCCTCAATAACTGAATCACTCAAACGTTTCAAAAATACAATTTCAGCCTCGTTGGGACATAACGACCCGTGAACGCACTGTGCTTTCTATGGATCATAAATTGATCACTCCTCTCCTAGACTTGTCATGTTGACCACAACTGGTTAAGAGGTTGGTTTGGTCATGATCCATGGCTAACATAGCTAGTCAAATAAGTTAGTCAAATAAGTTATAAGCACATAATCATACTCCAATAATCTCATATAAATCATATATGTCAAGATATGCGTCTGTTTCATCATCACAAAAGAGAAACAAGTCTTCTGTAAAGATTTTTGCAGAAAAGTACGTCGCACTTTAAGAAAAGTACGGCGGTTACGTGACTTTCTAGCCGTTTTGTTTAAAATTCTCCAGAAGTACGGCGGTCTTAGAAATAAAACCGGCGTGTTTCTGGGTTTTATCAGATGATCATAAAAGATATAGTTATTCATATTCTCAGATATAAGTTGAAAACAAATTGCAATTATCATCTCATTCATAAAAGCAATCCAATATAGCATTTGCAAGCAAACAATTAAAAAGCAAAAGCAAAATATTTATGTGTTTTTCATTTTAATATACAATTTTTACTTATGCAGTAATTCAGATAGTAAAAACAAAGAAACATAAGTCTTATGTTCTCAAAACCTGGAAAAAGCAATTTACAAGTTTGTTTTTGGGTTTTTTCGAAATCAAATACAACTATACTTTCAACTGTATCAAAAGTTTAGCGGTTTTTGTCTGAAAAACCGGCATTATTTTTGTCTCAAAAACGAAATTTTAGCCTCCCCGGCAGCAGCATCAAAAACTTTGATGTGTTTCGAAAGCTTTAAATTTATAAGACTAGTGTCACCGACTCCTTAATACACAAAACACATGGGTAAAAGTATAACCCCGTTTATAGTAAAGGTTTTGAGGCAAGACCAGGTCGTCCAAAGAGAGGTAATAGTTTCTATTGTCAGCTAAGAGTAACAAATTTAGATTCTAATGATT
Source organism: Artemisia argyi (assembly GCA_030686995.1). Lineage (NCBI taxonomy): Eukaryota > Viridiplantae > Streptophyta > Magnoliopsida > Asterales > Asteraceae > Artemisia > Artemisia argyi. The sequence continues at coordinate 154,198,968 of CM060701.1, read as the reverse complement.
GTCACTTATCACTAAAACTGTTTTTGTTGGATTTAAGATTTTTAAAATATTTTGCCAAATTATATTAAAAGTATATTTGTTAAAGGCTGAGCACATGGGATAAACGAGCACAAGTATCATAAAAGTTACATGGACAAAGCATAGAAATAAAGCATGACTGGTGATCATGTTAACTAGTATATCTACTTGATGTAAAAGAATATCCTTTCTGACCCGACACGAAACCCGACCTGAAACCGACACGAAAATTAACAGGTTCGGGTTGAGCTAAATAGATTGTCGGTCAGGTTTGGGTCGACATATCTAACCCGTTTATTAAACAGGTCAGGTTCGGGTTGGGAATAAAATAAACCTGTCGACCCGGCAACCCTTTTAAGTTTTTTTTTTCTTAATTAAAAATTATTTATATTTAATTATATGGGTTAAAGGGGTTAAACAGGTCGACCCACTAACACGTTTAACCCATTTAACTCGTGTAATGTGCGAACTTTTATATATAAAACGGATTAAATGGATCAAATCGAAACCCGTTTAACATATTCAAGCCATGTAACCTACTTAACCTGTCAACCTAAGTATATATATGGGTTAAATGGGTCAGGTTCGGGTTACGTGTAAACAGGTTAGGGTTGACATCGCTGACCCGATGATTTAAATGGGTCAGGTTCAGGTTGGGGTTTTCTAACCCGCCAACCTGACAACCCGAACCCGCCAACCCGAACCCGACCCGAATTGCTACCCCTAGTATCAAGTATGCATTTCCTCTGGTCAAGTCGTTAGACATGAGACTATCCCTTAAACATGTTATAGTCGAGTTAAACATTTGTTTTACTATCCAATTCTCACAAGCATAGCAATAATTTGTTATAGGCAGATGATTCATAATATAACCAACATAATTGAATCTTTCGACCTTTAAACAGTCATGAGGATCAATCAAGACAAACGATAAGAGACCAAACAATAACATATCAAATGCATATATAATAGATTCGATATTCATGATACAAATTCTATGTTCAACTCATGGCAGAAGTTCCTCTAACAAATATAAAAGTACTACTCTATGCTCATAATTAAGTAAATGAAACAAACAAGTATTATCATCATTAGAACAATTTTATACCGAGGTTTCCAAGTATGCTCTCATTCAAGTAGTGTTCTCCAAGTATGGCTACTAACTCCAACTCCTTAGCTAGTGGTTTTGGTGTAAAACCACTACTAAACTACTTCTTATGATCAAGATATGATTCTTGATTAAGGTGTGTATATTATCACGAATTAGGCTCCTATTTATAGTTGAAATGGAACCCTAGCATGTCACTGGCGAGTTATTATAGGGAAGTGATCGGCCTCATCATTGATGTAGCTCATTAATATAGAAACATAATTGCCATGAGAAGTACGTCACACAACTAGTGTAAAACCGGTGGGCTTCTTCTCCATACTTGGCGCCAAAGTGTCATTATTTTTACTGAAGACCGGCGCACATATAACATATAACCGGCGTATTTTCTGATTGACTCATAGTTGAATAGTTGACCAAAGGTGCCCGTAAGCAGCGCGCTTCCTACATATTATCGGCGTGCTTCAGTCCAACTATGAATAATTATCTTTAGTCCTTTGTTTCATGTACTTCATGTGTCTTTCCTTCAATCCTTTATCTTGCACATTCATTCATACATTAAGTACCAAAAGTCCTAATAATAAGGTTATGTGCTATATAATTTACATAATATCAGGGGTATAAATATGTATAATACGAGACTCAACAAATCCCCATCTGGAAGTCTTCAATGTGAGCTACCACAACATAAGCTTTCATGAATATCATAACTGATTCGATCACGTCTTGATCAATAGCTTTCTTGTTGAAGTAGTCTCTTCTTCTCTTAAGAATATCTTCAAGATCATGAGGATGAAGATTCAGATAATCTGATTAAGTGAAGTGGTAATGTTGATTGTCGGTGCCGAACCATGTGATATTCAACATAACCATGCGAATGTTGACATTCGGAATTAACTTCAATGTATCTGAGGATTCTGGAATTTGAGAACACTTATATACGAGGCTTCTTTAGTCAATAGAAACTCTTTGATCTTTCATTAACATTAATAATCCCTATAAATGCATCAAAGTTGTAATTCTCATGACACTTCTTCTTCAGAGATTATGTCCAGAAATCTTTCTTCTCTCAGAAATGGTTCTAGAATTTCCTCATAAGTTGCAACTTTATTTTGTTGATGGTTGGTATTCTTTTGGTCCAAAAAGCATATAATTAAGATCGTCGTTGAAGTAAGAAACAAAGGGTGCAGTGTCAGATCTTGGAACTCTGGGAATCTGTTTCCACAATGGAGAGCGTTCTCTTTTTCCCTTCTTTGTAACATTTCTTTCATTTGTTGAAGAAATAGACACGCCAAGAGCTTTCGAGACCTCTTGATCCATAAGTCTTGTATTAAAGTCTCTGTAACTTTTGAACTTGTAAATAACTGAATCATAGATGTTGTTAACTCTTTGATCCATTGTGTCATCATCCTGAATGTTTATTCCAAATCTTTCATGCAGATTTGAGAACATGATGCCAAACTTTTCTGTTGTGGGATCTCCAATGTGTTCTTATGTTTGTATCGGATCCCTCAACACTTCTTCAGATACATCATCATCTTCTTTATCAGAAACATTAAATCCCCCGAGCTCTGGAGGTATATCACCTTCCCGATAAGTCATGTCATCCCAGACGTCCTTGTCACCAACTGCATCTTCCATTTGAGTATCAGCTACAACTACAACATGTTTAGCATTCACTTCTTCTTGATTTTTGGTTTGTTGTTGTGAGCTTGATTTTTGTTGTTGTTGTTTTTGAGACGATGTTTATTTATGTGTTGGGAGCGTTGCAGTGGTTGTTGTTCTTTGTCTTTTTCCACTTTTCTCCCCCTTAGGATTATCCGAGTCTGGATCATCCTGATTGCGCTTTCGTGACTGAGGACAACGTTGACTTTCCAACTCAATGATCTTGAGGACAACTTTTTAGTAAGTTTAATGGCCTTAGAGTTCAGCTCAGTCATTTGCTTTCGAAGGTTCAAAACTTGATTTTTAGCTTGAGTTAGTTGTCGGTGGTTGAGCTTCAGGTTCCAGTAATCCATTGTATAGGTTGGGATGTGCTTCCGTGAGTTATTCATCATTCAAGATCTTAACAAGCATTAGTTCGGAGATAATGATCTTGATTTTGTGGAAGATCGAGCTCGAGTTGTGCTTTGTTGTTGAGCTGCCAACCTTGATTCCATGTCAGCACGAAGTTTTCTCATTACTTCTTTAAAATGTGTTGTCGTGACAAGTGATACTGGATCAGCTCGGATTCTCTGAAACAATGTTGATGTAGACATTGTTGGTATGCATTTTAGATGATTTGTGGATGTTGACGATTGTTGAAAGTGAGTTGTTAGCGGGGTTTTTGTTGTGTGTGTGTGTTGTTGTTGTTGTTGTTGCTGTTGTTGTTGTTGGTAGAAGCGATGATGGAGGTTCCACATCAATAATGATGGGAGGGGGGAGCTGGTGTTGCTTAGAGGAATTAGACCTACTGTTGTCATTCTTCATCTTCTTCCTAATCTACGGTCTATGGGTGTCATCTCCGTCCCCCCTTATCATCTCCATCGTCATCATCATGACGTTCATTACAAAGCCTAGTCTCCTTACTATCCTTATCCTTCTTCTCCTTCTCCACATCGTCTTCTTCTTCCTCTTCGTCATCTAACTGCGACAATTTTCTTCCCTTCTTGGTTCTCTTTTCCTATCAGTTTGTTTTCGATGAGTCCTAGAGGTTCCTACTTTGGCACTAGACTCTACTTTGAGCCTAGACACATCCGGGGTAGGTCCGCTCAGCTTACAGCTTTCCGTAAGAGCGTTTACTTATCCCATATACACCTTGTATGCATGCGTTCTGTGTTAACAAGTTCCAACAAGCCCTGTGGTATAGGCATTGGTGCATTACTGGTAACTATTGAGTCACCACTTGTGTTGTGCATGTACGACACTCTGGGTGTTGGGTCTGTTTGTCTTCTTGTGATATTGGGATGTTGCCTCATAAATTGAGCAATCAATATTTTGAAGTATCTGACAAATGGAATGCATATATTCTTCTTCTTCTCCGTTCTACGAACATGGTCTACAACATCTATCCATAGTAGCTTTGCATAATCGAAGTGACACTGTTTCATTATACCATACATGATTTGGTATAATGAAGTAGTGCCTCTATCCATTCCCTTTTCTTTACCGGTAACACACCAATTAAGAATTGAGAAGAGTGTAGCCCATCTTGCAGGTAGGCATTTCCTCTTGAAAGTCGACAAGACTTTGAACTTGTATTTTTCATCAGCATCTTTATCGTATCCAAGCTCCATGAAGAATTCTTTGAGCTGATTGACATTTGGTGGTTATTCGTATGTGTGAGGTTGCCATGAGCTGTTGTAGGAAGATTTAGTGCCATAAGAAGATCTTCTGATGTCAGTGTGGTTTGTCGTGTTTCAATGGTACTTTGTATTGTGTCGAGTTTAGGTTCAGTAAGGAACACAACATGATGCCAGAATTGTTGTAGGTATATCATAGGGGTAGTAGAGTCGGATAATGAGATCGTTGGATAAGTGGGGTGATTTTGAAGGATTTCAGGGATTATGGGGTGATCACATTTAAATAGAGAGATGCGGAATTGATTATTGCATTCGCCAATTCTGATGAATTTAGCTATTGGCACAAGTTCATCGTTAGTTGGTGTTTGTACAGCTGGAGCATCCTCTTGAACGTTTTGTGGTTGATCATGAGTTTGTTCTTGAGCCATTTTAGTTGATTGATTCTGAAATGACATGAAAGATATAAGTACATGATAATGTATACATTTGTTTATTTTTCACTCTGTCTATTTTTATCTGCATTGGCATTTCTTTTTCGAGCAAATTTCATTTCTTTTCTTTTCTTATGCTTTTCTTGCTTTTATAGCATAAGCGCATGCTCTTTTATTTTCACATGCGATTTAATTCTCCTTGTCTGTTTTTATTTTCCTCACCAAAATTTGTTGTTGTGTGATACTTTTTCAAAAAATGTTTGAGGTATAGTTAAACATTGTTTTATAATGCTCATGCTTTAAAAATTACGTTTGTCTAACTATTTTGAAGCTTTGGGAAAAAGTATCAACTTGTTTTTCAAACTTAAGTAATCTAGTTAAACTAGAAGACTTGATTTTGGAAGTCAAAGTTTCAAAAAAAAAAAAAAAATTGCATGAGCGTAAGATTTCTTAAAAATGACAAAACTTTAAACTCTTTATTACGTGGCCTAGTTAAAGGAGTCCATTATCAGCTTTTAGATGATAAGTAGTCCTAGTAACTATCTTGAAGATGAGAAGTTTTAAATGAAGTCAATTGTAATACGTCTTAAAAGAGCTTTTGTTGCATAAGTGTGAGATTTCTCTAAACGTATCTAGACCTTGGATACTCTATTACGTTGCATAGCTAAAGGGATGCATTATCAGTTTTTAGGTGATAACTAGCCCTAATAGCTACCTTGAAGATGAGATATCCTAAGTTTAAATAGTGTCGAGTTGCCTCAAAACCATTTGTTACAAAACATTTATGAGTGAAAAAAATTGTTACGAGGTTGCATGAATTTGTTTAAATAATATTCATAGCATTGGCAACCAATAACATTTGTAAACATATCCGTCAGATCAATTCATTCATATACACAAAGTATTCATATAAGATTGTAATCATAGAATAGTCTAAACGTAGTAATTAAACATATGCATCACGTATTGTGTTAAAGGCACTAATAGTGATACAATCCTAGTATAACTAACTTAAGAAAAAACTAAGCATATGCAATATTCTATGTCTTAAAAGTTTTCATATCTTCATTTGATTGTAAAGGGTTATATTTGATGAGAACATTTTGAGAGAAATACTTGTGTAATTTTTCAAAAACAATGACGGGCTTTAATCATTATTGTGGAAAACTAGAAGGGGGGTTGAATAGTTTACCGCTTTTTCGTTTCTTATTTAGCTTAAATATCTTTAAAAACATTTACGTTTGCTTAAAGATATAAGTACAATGTTATACGTTTGATTCTTTGAAAAGCTTTTCATGTGAATAACAATTCTAACTTTACTAGTTTCAAACTTTGAAAAGCTTTGCTTGTGATGATCCTAACTTCGCTAGTTTAGTTCTTTGAAAACCTTTACTTTTGTTTGAAGATATAAACACATCTTTACTTGTTTAGTTCTTTGAGAACCTTTATAAGTAACAAGGTATGTCAACAAAAGAACAACATGCAATAAGCAAAGATAAGGAAAGAAACGATCAAACCACAACACGATTGTTTATCGTGGTTCGGCTACAAGGACTCTTTTTCCTTGCCCTACATCCACACCCCGAGTTTCCAACTTGAGAGTTATAAGCACTAATCAACAAGCTCCTTTCACCGGCGGAGAAAACCTTTACAACGTCGCTTACACTTTTACCGACACTAAGCTAGATGTCGAGTTCTTTTACAAGGGTACAACCACTCCCGTTCGTCGCTTACACTTTTACCGACACTAAGCTAGATGTCGAGTTCTTTACCAAGGGTACAACCACTCCCGTTGGTTCTTTTACAAGGGTACAACAACTCCAGACACACTATGTATTTTGAGGCCTAAAATACTAACCACTTACTTCTATATACAAGACACACATGAAATATAAACTATCAAAGCTTATACATGACCAAGCTACCAAGACTTGCAACTTTAGAGTTGAAGATTGTAACTTCTTGAATGATCTTGTGAAGTCCCTTGCTACATAAGAGAATCACAAATCAAAAGGTTACTGAGTTAGTTGAGAGAGTATGTGAATATATGTCCTAAAAGGGTTACACAAAACTAACAAATGGTTTGGTATTTATAGCAAACACTACTGCATGCTTGGCGGATCAGGCGGAACCCTCATTTGGGTTCCGCCCGTGTACCCCCAGGGTACCACCGGGTCTGCAATAGGTTTTTGCAATAACTCTTCAAACCAAACAAGGTATTGTCTCATAAATCCTAGCAACCAAACAATGTCACATCACATTACACTAGTCAAACACCAAACTTGCAAGTCACTACAAAGTTAGTCAAACACATAAATGCATATTGACAAAACTTGCCATAAGTGTGATGTGACAATTCTATTTAAAGAAATAAATATGATATGACAAGACACTTTCTAATTTAAGAAATAAAAAACAATGTTTAGTTTAAAAGGAAATGTGAACCTTAGTTAAACAAGACTTAAACACTTAAAGTGATGATTTACTCTTAGCTAAAGTTCATACTTTGTCATTAACAAAACTTAGCAAAGATCGTAAAATATAAATAACGTTTTTAGGCAATATTTGTATTAACAATCTCCCCCTTTTTGTTGATGACAAAACATAAACTTTATTTAAACGTAAGCCATAAGATTTAGTGTTAAGTCTTATAAAGTTAGTATTAAAACTTGTTTTTGCAAAGAGTTAGCGAAGCGGAAATATTAAAAGTAGAACAAGTTTAATATAAATTCTCCCCCTTTTTGTCGAAACAAAAAGTAGAGTAGTGAAGCGGAATAATGGCCATGCTCCCCCTTGGTTGATACTCCCCCTAAATAGAGTGCCAAGAGAGGAGACATGGATTTTGAACCTACAAAAGAAATGTTAGTTTCTGCACAAGATAAGTCATGAAGATATTTCATGTCTAAAACACAACTTAGAGTTGTGAAGCGGAATAATGCAATACTCATGCTCCCCCTTGAATATTACTCCCCTAAATGGAGTTTCAAGGAAGGAAAACATGGATAATGAACCTACAAAAAGAGAGGTTAGTTTCTAAAACACAAGATTTATGTATGGTACCATATAAAGGTGTAGTTCACATATCATACCTAAAATGGTCAACAAACAAAGAAAACCTTGTAGTGTAATGAACTTCATTTCATGTAAAATTTAGACTTCTTAAAAAGTCAAAGACAAGAAATTTTGGTTACACTATCCTACCTCTAGAAATAAAGAAAAAGATACAAATAAGCTACGACCATAAAAAGCTACAAGGAAATCATCATTTTCCTTTGTGAGAAACATTTTCCAAAAACAAGGGTAGGGTTGTTTAAGGATGAAAATGTGAGTTGAGGGTTGTAGCGGGTTTTATTTTGAAAGGTGAGGAGGTTTTGGTTTGTTGGTTAAAATGGGAGACATTTTCCAAGAGAAACGGTTTTGTTTCATTTTGGAGACTCTAAGGTTGTGGTGGATGAGACAAGGATTGGAGACGGTCCAAAATGTGGTTTAGAATAAACCTCATTTCTTCGGTTAACTCGCGAAGTTCCGTTCTACAACTTTCATTAATGCGAGCGGTTCTTTCGCAATATCCGCAATCATGGCGGGAAAAGTTTGGTGGAAGAGAGGTTTGATTTGTTGGTGGTGGATGGGTTGAACTTGAAGGAGCAAATGTGGATGGTTGTGAGGTGTATTTGCTTCCTTCATTTGTTGAACTTAATGCCGTATTGAATTCCATAACATGATTGATTTGAGAATCAACCATTCGTTTGAAGGCATTGAGGTGGTTTGAGCTTAGCAACACTTGATTGTGACTTATTCATGATTTTCAAAAACAAACTTCTAATTTTCTCCCCATAAAAAATAGCTTAATATTTTAAAATTTTTTTTGATCTATTGTTGTGGTGGAAGCATTGTTTTTGAAAGTTTTATTCTTACTCGAGCTATTCTCAAGATTTGTATATCATGAGCAAAAAATTTTATAAAAAGTTTTTGGAAAAAGCTTTTTGTAAAATCTTTTATAGATTTTCCTCACAATAAATAAGAACATTTCTCTTTGTTTCTGAAGGATTGACACACTGAAGCGTACGTTCAGGGTCCTTTCATTGAAAAACGGGTGTTGATCTGTGATTTAATCAACAGCCATTTTGTCTGAATAATTACCATTTTGAGTTACCAGATGTACTTGTGATATCTGCTATATTGTTGACTTCTTTGACTTTATGAGTTTTCTCGTCATGTTCCTCAGGAATACTAGCCATTCCTAAACGTTTCAGTAGGTATTCGAATCTCTGCGGAGGCAAAGCTTTTGTGAAGAAGTCGGCAATTTGATTGTCAGTTTTCAGAAAGTACAATTCCACAGTCCGCTTTTCTAAATGCTCCTTGATGAAGTGGTATCTAACTTCAATATGCTTTGTTCTTGAATGATGTACTGAGTTACAAGAGATGGCAATGGCACTTTGCGAATCACAATAAATTGGGATTTTGTCATAGAAGAAACCATAGTCCGTTAGTTGTGTTTTCATCCATAATACTTGTGCACAGCATCCAGAGTGGGAAATTCATTCAACTTCAGCAGTGGATAGTGTAGTATGATTTTGCTTCTTTGAAGACTAGCTGATTAATTTCTACCCAAGAATTTAGTAGATCCAGAAGTACTTTTGCAATCAATTTGACAACCTGCATAATCTGCATCTAAATAGGCAATTAGTCCAAAACCGATGTCTTTCGGATACACAAGGCCCATGTGAGGGGTTCCTTTGAGGTCCCGAAAGATACGTTTTACAGTAGTAATGTGTTTTTCCCTTGGCCTAGATCGGTAACGGGCACACATGCAGACAGCAAAATGAATATCAGGCTGACTAGCTGTAAGATACATAAGTGAGCCAATCATACTACGGTATTTTGTAGCATCAACTGGTTTACATGATCTATCTTCATCTAGTTTAGGCTTATGAGGCATTGGTGTACTTATGGCGTCAGATTTATCCATACCAAACTTTTTAAAATTTCCATCGTGTATTTGTGTTGATGGATAAAGATACCACTAGGAGTTTGATTAATTTGTAGATCCAAAAAGAATTTTAGTTCACCCATCAAGCTCATCTCGAATTTCTGCCGCTTGATATTTTCAAACTTTTTGCAATATTTAGGATTCGTAGATCCAAAAATAATATCATTGACATAAATTTGTATTAGCATGATGTCATTACCTTTACGTCTTATAAATAAAGTTAGACCGATTGAACCTTTAACGAATTTGTGCTAGAGAAGATATTCTGACAGCACTTTGTACCATGCACGAGGTGCTTGCATGGGTCCGCAGATGGCTATGTCAAGAACATAGACATCATCCGGGTGATCTAGATTAACGAAGCCTTCTGGTTGGCTTACATACACCTCTTCTTCTAACTCCCCATATAAAAAGGCCGTTTTTACGTCCATTTAATATATGGTGAAAGATTTATGAGTTGCATGAACCAGAAATAAGCGTACTGCTTCAATCCGAGCAACTGGTGCAAAAGATTCATCAAAGGCTATTCCTTCTTCTTGATTGTAACCCTTGGCAAAGAGGCGAGCCTTATTCCGGATTACATCGCCATCTTCATCATGATTGTTCTTCAGGATCCATTTTAAAGCAATTATGAGTTTTCCAAGAGGACGTGGAACCCTTCGCTAAACGCCGTTTCGTGCAAATTGATTGATTTCTTCTTGCATTGCAACAATCCAGTCTGAATCTGCAAGTGCTGCTTTGACATTGGCGGGTTCTATTCGACTTAGGAAAGAATTATTAAAGTAGAAATCGGCTGAGTCCAATTATTTGATGTAAAGGATGATCGTGAGTCCAGTTTCTTCTGTGTGGATGTGGTTGGTAAGGTTGTTGCATGTTTGAAGGATTAAGGTGTTGCGGCTCTAAAGGTTCACCGACCTCATGTTCTGGAGTCGCAAATGGGTTGATGAATGTGTCCTCTTCAGACGGTTCATTGGTAATTATTTTATCATCAACATTTATGTGGGAGGTTGGAGTGACATTGTTTGAAGAACTTTCTTGTTGAATGTGAGTGGTTGGAGTAGTATTTGGTATTGGATCAGCAGCGTCATAAGTAGTTGTTGACGAACCGGATACAGGAGATGGTATGTCTTCTTGATTGTTTACTTCGATAATCAGAGTTGCAGCAGATAATGTAGACACTTTCATCTTGTCTCCACCACATGATTCTGGAAGTTCTCAAACAGTCCATCTAACACTTCTTTTTGAATACGGTTAAGCTTTGGTGTTGATGATGTTGTGTTAGGTACGAGTCCTGAACTGGGTTGTTCAGAAGTCATAGTCGTTGGCACGGGTTCTGAACATACATGATCAGAAGCCATTTCTTCTACTTCGTCGAAATGAACATGGATTGTTTCTTGTATCAACTTTGTTCTTCAATTATAAACTCGATAAGCACTTGATTGTGTTGAACATCTAAGGAAAATTCTGATATCTCCTTCTTCTTTTATTTTCCCAATGTCTTCTCTATCATTGAGTGGGTAACATCGACAGCCAAAGGTGCGAAGATATTTTACATCGGGTTTTCCTTTGTGAAGGATGTGATATGGGGTTTTGTTAAATCTTTTGTTAATGATAGATCGGTTTTGTGTAAAACAAGCGGTTGATACGGCTTCAGACCAAAGATTTAATGGTAGGTTTGCCGATGATAGCATTGTTCTTGCAGCTTCTACTAATGTATGGTTTCGTCTTTCAACTACACCATTTTGTTGAGGAGTGTAAGCTACGGATCTCTGATGAGTAATGCCAATAGAATCAAAAAAATTCTGAAGAATCTGATTCGTGAACTCCGTTCCATTATCAGTTCGCATATATCGGACTTGAGCTTGTAAACCAACTTGTATTCTTTTGATGAACTTGATGATAACATTTGGTGTTTCGGCTTTAGAAGCAAGAAAATGAACCCAAATGTATTGTGAGTAGTCATCCACAATAACCAATATATATTTCTTCCCATTTCTGATGACAACACACATTGGACCACACAAATCCATGTGTAATAAATGCAAAGGAGCAACGGAACTAGGTTCAGATTTGGATTTGAGTGTTGTACGTGTCATCTTTCCTAATTCACAAGCAGAACAGAGATGATCTTTCTTGAAAGATAGTTTTGGTAATCCTCTGACAAAGTTATGTTGAGCAAGGTCATTTATCATTCTGAAGTTCAAATGAGAGAAGCGACGATGCCATAGCCAGGCTTGTGATGATATTGCTTTTTCATGCAAACAAATTGGTTTTGGGGCAGTTATTTCATTAAGTGCAATTTGGTATAGATTCGAATCCCTGGAGCCTTTGAGCATATCAACGCCTTCAAGAGTACGAACAATACACGAATGTTTACGGAATGCCGCCTCTAAACCGTTATCACATAATTGACAATACTAAACAAGTTGTGACCAAGTCCTTCGACAAAGTAGACATGATTGTGACCATATTATGAATGAGATCTCCATAACTGGTGATTTTAGCTATGTGATCATTCCCAAAATGCACTATACCTAAGAATTTGGCCACGAAGTTATTGAGCAGTGCCCTATTCCCGCTCATGTGCCGGGTACACCCCGAGTTGAGGTACCATAGGCATACTTGGACAAGCTGCACATCAAAGCAAAAAACATAAAATTGGGAATCTGCTGATAAAGTGATTCCACGTAGTTAGACAGTAGAGAATGCACACCTAATGAATTGAATTTTGCAACATGAGAACTAGTAGGTGTTTCTTGCTTCTTAACTGGTTTCCACCTATACCCTACGTGTTTAAACACTCTTCTAGTAGGAGCCCACTTAAAGCATGATTTAGGGTTTGAGTCATAGTGATCTAGATTCGTTCCCTTAGGGATCATTAGCATTTGTTTATGATGCTTAGTGTTTCTTAGCTTCGATGTATCAGTCCTAGTGGTATTAGCATTCGTGTTCTCACAATTCATTTTATCATGCACACATTTTTCAGAAACCGAATTAAAGGGAACAGAATTAGAACAAGCATTCATGCTATTAGAAGCAACAGATCCATTCTTTTTTAAGTCATTACAATCATCCATTCGCTTAGAGCATTTTTTATTGAAAGCATTGAAATATCTAGGTTTTTTTTACAACTTGAGGCTGAGAGGCTCTATTCTTCCAAGCATTACTCTTAATTGGTCTCTCCCTGCTACAAGTAGTGTCTAAACCTGGATCAAAAAGCAAATCTGCATGAGAACTAGTAGGTGTTTCTTGCTTCTTAACTGGTTGCCACCTATACCCTACGTATTTAAACACTCTTCTAGTAGGAACCCTCTTAAAGCATGATCTAGGGTTTGAGTCATAGTGATCTAGATTCGTTCCCTTAGGGATCATTAGCATTTGTTTATGATGCTTAGTGTTTCTTAGCTTCGATGTATCAGTCCTAGTGGTATTAGCATTCGTGTTCTCACAATTCATTTTATCATGCACACATTTTTCAGAAACTGAATTAAAGGGAACAGAATTAGAACAAGCATTCATGCTATTAGAAGCAACAGATCCATTCTTTTTTAAGTCATTACATTCATCCATTCGCTTAGAGCATTTTTTATTGAAAGCATTGAAATATCTAGGTTTTTTACAACTTGAGGCTGAGAGGCTCTATTCTTCCAAGCATTACTCTTAATTGGTCTCTCCCTGCTACAAGTAGTGTCTAAACCTGGATCAAAAAGCAAATCTGCATTAGGAGATTTTGAAGATTGATCATGTTGAACTAATTTCTATTTTTTAAGGTTCTTGTTCTTGTGTTTCTTTGACTCTTTGGGAATTCTTTTCTATTCGGGGAGGAGTCAAAGAACACATTGGTGCATCTAGAGATGTATCCTTGGTAAGTAATGCTTGCATCCTAGTTTTTTCTAATTCTTTCTTATAAATCATATCATTTGTACCATACAGTTCACACTTAGAAGTAGAAGAATTATTGTACATACCAGGAGCAATTACTTTAGGAATTATTAGTACCTCTTTTTGTTTTTACTCAATAATATGAGTTTGTTTCTTTGAAGATGCCAAAAACGTTGGTTGATTCGAAAAATATGAAAATTTCTTATTTTCCAACTGGAGTTTTGAAGCAAACTCATTATTCTTGGTTTTTGTCAAATCAAGCACTTTTGATTTGAGTTCCTCATTCTCTTTTAAGATTAGTTTCAAAGAATTTTTTTAGAAAACCTTGTCATACTTATTTTCTTCAATCTTTCATTCCCAATTTGATTCAAATACTAAAGATTTTTTTCAAGCTTGGCAAGTGAATTTTCAAATTTATCATTTTGACAATACAATTCCTCGTTCAACTCAACCTTCTTTTGCAAACACTGTTTTAGACTCTCTTTTGAAGCAAGGTTTTCCATTTCAAGAGACGTTTTTCGATTTTCTAAAGTCGCGATTTTCTCTTCATTTAGTGCAAATTGTAGGTTGATTGACGAAAATATTCTTTTTGAATGTCCGAGTTTAAGCAAATAAGGTCATATTCATCTTCAAGAGATTTGACATATTTAAAATCATTTTGCATCTCAGTCATCAATGCCTCTTCAAAGACTTTAAATTTATCGTTAATACTATTCACGGGAGGCTCGATAAATAACTTTATCTGTTTCTTAACTTCCCTTGAGACATTTATTTCATATGAATTAGATCTCACAAGTTCATCAGTTTAAAATTCTTGCTTCGCATGAATAATTCTTAGCGGTACACTTATTTGATTTCTGAGATGACAAAAAGTTTTCCCTGCTAAACTCTCATATTTGCTAGAATCATATGGGTTGATCGTAGTCTGTTCAATATGTTTCTTAGCATTTTTTGGTTTTCGTTCAAGAGCATTTTCTTTATTTATCAAACCATAATTAGCACCAAAATAGGAGAAATTGGTTTTCTTTTATTTGACCATTAAATGCTTTTGGGTTTCCTCATTAGAGATGTCATTTGGAACAAAAATGTAATCTTTGAAGGTGTCACGTCTCATGTAATCAATTTTATACAAACTTGGTGCTTTACGTTTGACTATTTCAAGATAAGAAGGATTAGAAAATCCAAGTCCCGGTCTTAGATCCAAGATTGAATTTGTTTTGGGAAGTAACATGTGCATAGTCTGAGGAGTCTAACCGGTAGTGTGAATTTTCATTTCAGCTTTAGTTAATCGTTGAATAAAATTAGCTTTTTCTTCTTTAAGTTTAGAAACTTCATTTTCAAGATTCTTTTTGGTTTTTTCAAAACTTGTGATATTTCTTTTGAAAAGAAAAATCTTGTCTTGTATATCTTGAATTTGACGTTGTAGCACTAGTGCCTGTTCAGACTGCTCTTCGTATAAGATGTCCTTAATTTTCTTTTCTAAGGATGCACTTTTATCTTGTTCAAGTTTTATCAAGTTAGCATAATTTTGAATATGAGTTTGAATAGTGGCATAGTTTTGAAGCATATCAACATGATCTTGACTTGTTGATACAAGATCATTATTGGTACTATTAGAAGATAACATAGGTGTAGCACTTGTAGATGTTTCACTACTCGTGTTAACTATAGTTGTCTTACTAGTTGTACTAATGTGACCATGTATAAATTTATCAAGATCATCATTATCACAACCATCGGAGATGTGTACCTTGTTCTCAAGAGTGTCATCATCTTTAGGATATGTGTCATAGCTTGGAGTTGAATCATCATCATGAGCTTCAAACATGTCCACCTTTTCCAAAGAAACCATGTACACCATGTTTGTTTCCAATATTTCTCCTTCATCATCAGTATCCACCATGAAGTCATTCTCTTCAGCGTTAAGAATTTTACCCTTTTCTTCCATATCAGCTAGCAACATTTTCTTTCTGTACCAAGCTCTGTCACACACTTTCCTATTTGGACAATTCTTAGCAAAATGACCCTGTTGACCACAGCCAAAGCACTTTGGTTCTTGTATGTCTTGACCCACTTCATCCTTATCATTCCTTTGAACACCTTGTCGAACTACTTCTCCTCTGGGT
The DNA here is from genome assembly GCA_030686995.1 of Artemisia argyi. Lineage (NCBI taxonomy): Eukaryota > Viridiplantae > Streptophyta > Magnoliopsida > Asterales > Asteraceae > Artemisia > Artemisia argyi. Next base: position 154,183,132 of record CM060701.1, on the reverse strand, counting down.
GCAATGTCTTATCTTTTGTTCAATGCAGTTGGTGCAGAGGTAGTTATGAGATTGTTGTTGTTGGACGTTTGTAGAAGGACCTTTGAATTTGTTTACCAAGTAGTGCCAAGTTTTAAACAAACTTAGTGTCACAACTCATCATTTCAGGTCATTTCCCGAACTTTGGAAAAACACTATTCATAAATCACTATTCATCAAAACACTATTCATCGTTTTACTATTCATCATTTTCGAGGTCAATTTGATATTCTGAGAAACATTTGGGAAATTTACTATTCACTGAACACTATTCATTTCCGGAAAAGTTTTCACTATTCACTTGCATTACTCATTTCATCGTAAATTTAGTTTACGGGTATTCAAATTCGCGTAACCGGATTGGTTTAGGTGCGAATTCATTTCATTAGTGCTAAGGACACTGCATACGGACTAGAGACAGTCTGCATATCATCATAACAGCATTTTCATGTTATACTACTCTCAGGATTTTCAAATTTATATATTTGATACATTTAACGTTTTTACACGACGAATATATCTAAGTATTCCCACAATGGTCTAGACATATTTTTATATCCACTTTAACATCATAAAAGTTATAACATTCAGTTACCCAGTATTTTGGAAATTTATTTTATTTATAACGTACGCTTATGAATAATCACCCGATCACTCAGTAATTGTACCCAACATATTTTCAACATATTTTTATCTTTATTATGACTTTATTTTGTCCCGGTTAACTTCGTGAACATTTATTTCTGTTAAACCCGTTACGCAATTTTAACAAATAACACAAACTAACACCTAAACTACATAAGATTTCTAATTAAATCACAAGTACCCCTACCCCCCCCCCCCCTCTTGCTCTTTGAAACCAGCCCTCAAAGTCCTCTCCTAGGCAAAATGAACCAAGTTTACTAACCTTATGCATTTATGTGAGAATATAATACATTATACTTGACCAAAATATCTATAAACCTAATATAACAATACACTTATATAATTTTTGGATCAAAGTTCAAGTTTTCTCATCTCATCTCCATCAAACCACGACCATAATCCAAATCCATGATCAAGTGAAGGTTTTCAAAAGTTTAAAGCATCAAAGTTGTTCATTTTGTGGTTCTAATCAAGAATATTGCATCAAAAACACAAGAAATCCAAGGTTTCTAATCATCCAATCACCTCATATTTCAAAGTGAGTATACAAATTTATTTTCAAGTTTTCTTCTAATTAACACTTATATCTCATGGTAATCATGCTTAATTTCATGCTCATACTAGTTATACCACTTTATTTTTGAAGATTTTTGAAACATACAAACCCTAGATTGTGATTTAGGTGTTCCCTTGTTAAATTAACTTGATTTCTAGTCATTAGGAACCCATGGCACCCTAAGAAGGTGTATGGTAAGATTAGATTAGTTTTGTGAAGTTTGCAAGAGTTTTGGTTGAGGTTGGAACTAGTTTTGAACCTTTGAAATGGATTTCTAACAAGTTTATAAACATGCTGACCCATTTTGTTAATTTCTTGAAAATCAGTAAACACCAAGGAAACTTTGGAAAATTTTTTAGAAAATACTTTCAAAAACGAATCCGTAGGCGAAAGAACGGATTAAAAAGAGTTTATAACGAAGAAGTTATGATTTTTGCAAGTTTGTGGACGAAAAGTATTTTTCTGAAAAATAGTTGCTGTTGGACGTTTTTCGTCGGACAAAACAAGGCTTTAGACGTAACCCGGAGGAGCCGAGCTTTCCAAAATATATTACTACATACTAAGACGTAACCGTGGATATAAAGAACAAGTAAAACGGACATATAACGACAAAGATATTCACGTTTGAATATCGGCAAAACCCATTTTATTTTGACAGCTTTTAGTAAAATTGACACTTAAACTACGTAGTAACTTTAGAAGCTAGAAATAATACCAAGTACCAAATTTCATAACTAATGAAGTATTAGTTATTACGAGTATATTTTCATCATTTCAAGGCGTTATTTCAAGGATTTCAACCCGAGGATTTCAACACTAACATGGAAACATACGATATATATATAAGTATATATATTGCAACTAGCTTATTTTATTTTCTAATAGCAATATTTTTCCAAATTCTTGGATTATATATTTTTGATAACACAAGTGTTTTTCCAAAGAGTAGAGTGGTATAGGAACATGAGCATGGTCATTCATAACATCATTTCACGATCTAAAATAGATCATATTCATTCATCATAGGTCGCGGTTGATTTCGTTCCTTGTTGTCCTTATCATTCCGTTGCATTGTACTATTACTTTGAGGTGAGTCATAGCCCCTACTCTTTTTATACTTGTTTTAACTCTTTGGGGGAGATACATGCTCAACTACTTGCTTACTTGTACAAATACTCAAAACATTTATACTTGATTTTTTTATTCTTGGTTATCTTATACTTGATAACACTTACACTTGATTACATTATACTTGATGGCGTTATACTTAAACTTGTAAGTCTCCTTGGGATAACACATGCATTGGGTTTCGGAGATGAAGTAGAACCAATGCTATTACCTTCCTTCTGAGCAACATAAAGTCTCCTTGGATAACACATGCATTGGGTTTCGGAGATGAAGTAGAACCAATGCCACTACCTTCCTTGTGAGCAACATACTTATGTGAGGTCTTCGGAGATGAAGTGTAGACTCACTACTAATTGCTTAACTGTTGTTATGAACTTATACATATCTTAATCATATTATATTGTAGCAGTGGGTTGTGAACACACAGGTTACAAGTCTCTTATGGCGGGACTTGCAACTGAGTGGATTTACGATGCCTTTGCTGTGTGAACATTCTTTATAGGCTTTTCAACTGTATTAAGACAAACTTTATGAACTCACCAACCTTTGTGTTGACACTTTAAGCATGTTTATCTCAGGTTAGAAGGGCGATAGCAGGTATGTGGAGCTGAGAGTCTTAGGGCATGCTTTTGGAGACTTTCACTTTTATCGTTTACCATTCGATACACTTTAAAAACTTATGTATTATTCTACTTTGGGATCTTTGTTTTGTAAACTATGACTTTTATCTATTTGAATGGTAACTTTTTAAAACGTCTCATTTAGAGGTCGTTTTCTATATCTTGTACTTTGTGCCCTGAAGTAGCATCCCAATGACACAGTCTTCCGCTGCGGTATTTTGGGGGTGTTACACTTAGTGAGTTCAACATTTGCTGGATCTTGGTTGGACTCAATTGCTTCGTCCAATGGGGAGTAGTGAGTTTCATTGTTGGAGCTGAAGGAGGATTGGTTTTTATGGTATGATGATAATAGAGCAAGAGGACCAGCAAATGATGTTTGTGTGGTAAGTTGAGTAGAATGTTCCTTTTCTTTTTCTTTACGTTTTTGATCAACAATGTCATTGATCTTAACCTAGTTATGTTTTAGCAAATCAAACAAGTTGTTGATGTCTTTGGCAGTTAAGTCTTGGTTTTGTCTTATAGCAATAGTGAAACTGTCTCCATTCTGGTTGAAGGTTTGTGAGAAACATGGTATTGTGTTCAATGTTTGATCTTTTGAGGTTATGACCGTTCACTTTATTTATAAGTATGTTGAATCGAATGTAAGCATCTTCCAGACTTTCTTTGGGAAGTTGCTTGAAGGATTTTTAATTCCATAGAGCTAGAGTTTGTTAAGTCTAAGTGTCGACGTCTGCTCCTTGTATCAATCTTTCCAAAGCTTTCCAGAGATCATGTACAGTAAGATTGCTATCAATCGTATTGTAAATGTCATTGCTTAGCCCATAAAGAATTAAGTTCTTGGCACGGATGTCAACTTTAAATTGAGCAAGTTCAGTTTGACTTAGGTCATCTTCAGTTTGTAGTCGTGTCTTACCCTCATGCTCAGCATCAGGAATTTCCTTCATTATATACGGTCCAGTCTTGATGGAGTTAATCAACAACTTACGTTCTTTGTAGCCTATTAGAACATTCATAAACTTGGAAGACTATTGAACATAGTTTCCCCGATACAGCATGGGAAGCCTAGCGTCACTCCCTGCTGCCAATGCATCTTGAGTGGTAGACATTGTGATAGTGGATCTTTTTATGAGATGTTGTTTTATTTGAGTGAGGTGTTTTAATTTGTTTGAGATGTGATGGTTAAATATTTGGAGTATTAATCTTGAGATATGAAAATGATTAAAGTCTTTTACTAATTTTAAATATTTTGAGGGATTAGGAAATTTATAAAAGTCTTCAAGTCAAAGTATTGCAGAAAAGTCTCGTGAACAGTAACTATCGCAGCTTCTGCTGAAAATTGGGCAGATTTTTCTTTCGTAAAAAGTGGGTAACAATAAGTCTTGGAAAATCAGATGTCGCAGAACCTTTGTTATATCACACAAATACAAGAGCTATCGCAGAGATTTAATGTGATCCGAGCCGAATTTTCTTTCGTAATCAGTGGGTAACAAAAGCTTTAGCAGAGAAAGTATCGCAACCGTTTCTTTCGTAGCAATAATCAACTCCTATCTCAGACAACTATCACAGACTTTACAAAGCCTAGTATCGCAGCCAAAACCCTTGCGATGTGAGCAAAGTGATGCGAACAAATATAAACCCCTACTTTTATGAACAAAAAGTACCCTTTTTCAAAAGCCTTATAACCATAATAATCTGCCTAAATCTTCACTAAATACTTAAAAGCTTTGAGTATAATGATGAAAAACACTTCCTTTTTTCTCAAATATGTTATCCTAACATATGTATTACAAGATTAAACATGCTAATGTGTAATCTAATAGCTACGTACGAATTATAATATATTTTAGAGAGAAAAGGTAAAGAACGTCAAGAAAATCAAAACTTCTAAAGACTAAAGAAGATTAAACAAAACTAAAACAATCACTACAAGAAACAACAAATCATATTTGGCTCTTGATACCAATTGTTGTTCCGATAATATCACGTCTACAAGAACTAATCTAGTAAAATGGGTGTGAGCACTTTAGAGAGAAGAGAGAGAGAGAGAGAGAGAGAGAGAGAGAGAGAGAGAGAGAGAGAGAGAGAACACAAGAAAGTTTCGCATTGCATTAGATAAGAACACACGCCTCATAACCCATGAGGTAGGGGGTATTTATACCCAACGTCTAGCCAAGCATGCCATCACGGATATACAAGTTCCGTGATGGTAACTTGCTGTCGCATAAAAAACATACACAACATACCCTAAGCTATAACAGAATATAAATAAAATTCCCTGTCAAATGATGTACACTTTTCATTTTCCAACATTCTTTTTTAGAGTCTAGCTTCTCTATAGAGGAAGTAAAAGCGGCTGTTTGGGATTGTACATGATCAAAAGCCCCTGGACCCGATGGGTTTAACTTCAACTTCATTAAAGCGTTCTGGGAGGTGATCAAAACTGACTTTTGAAATTGCATTAGACATTTTGAAATTACAGGAGAGCTAAAGAAAGGGTGCAATCCCTCGTTTATTGTCTTGATTCCAAAAAAAAGTGATCCAATTCGTTTAGCAGATTATAGGCCTATTAGCCTCATTGGTTGCGTTTATAAAGTGATCTCAAAGCTTCTTGCCTCACGCCTTGCAAAAGTTATTAGCTCCATCATTGGTCCCAACCAATCAACTTTCATTAATGGTTGGCAAATTCTAGACGGTTGCCTTGTGGCTAATGAGATCATTCGTATGGCCAAGTTAGAGGAGCAAAGTCTTTTGCTTTTTAAAGTGGACTTTGAGAAAGCCTTCGATAGCGTTAATTGGAATTTTCTTCTTGATGTTATGAGGCAAATGGGTTTTGGTATTAAGTGGAGAAAATGGATAGCCTCGTGTCTCTCTTCGGCTTCCATCTCGGTCCTTGTCAATGGCTCCCCCTATAATGAGTTTTTTATGGAGCGTGGTCTTAGACAAGGAGATTGGTATGTGTTGACATAAATAATGCCTAAAAACATTATTAACATGTTATCAATATCTCTATGTTTTAATTATCACAAAATATAAACTCATAGAACTAAAACTTGTGACATAAACAAGTATTTAGTGATTAATATTGCTCTTTACATCCAAATCACTTAAGGTATGAATAAACAAAGTGTTTAGTTCAATTTATGATCAAAGGGGTATTTAATTAACTAATGCAAAGTTTATTTAATTATATAAACATATTATATATTTTTGAAAAACACTTTTGGTAATAAAGAAAAATGTTCTATTCATACTAAATATATGATTCAAATTTTTAACCAAAATCAGTTAGTTTTTCACCAAATAAACTTTCCTCACTAAAAGACAAAGTTTCTGGCCGTTTCAGCTGGGCGGCCCCCTTAATTATAAAGGGCGGTCCCCTTAAAATTAAGGGGACCGGCCTTGATTTAAGGGGACCGGCCACGCTCCTCTGTCAGAATCTTTTGCCTATAAATACCACTTTAAACCTAGATTTTTTCCTCACCTTTTACACTACAGAACTTTCTATTCTAGATCTCCATTTCCAATCTATAAATCCTTTGATCATACATTCTTAAATCTTTGTTTCAAAGTGATCCAAACGTCATCCCATCAAGTGCAAGAGAAGAATACTTCTATCCCTCAAGACAAGAAGTATTACAACTTGTTGTGATCTCCACATCTAAGTTGTTAGTGAATCATCATTGTTATTATTTCATTGTGTGATTAGTTGTGAATATTTGTTAGAAGATAGTGTAGTTTGATATATAGTGTGATTGGTTAGAAGAATAGTTGTGAAGAAGATAAGTTAGGAAGAAGATTGGTGTGTAGATGAATAGGTGTGAAGAAGATTGGTGTGTAGAAGAATAGGTGTGAAGAAGTGGTGTGATTAATAGTGAATAGGTGTGAACTAGTTGTGTAGAAGTTGTGATTAAGTCGTGAAGTTATTGTGGTGTGTAAATTTGGTGTGTAAGGTTTTCTCAGCCATAAGGGAGCTTGTTGATATAGTGAAGAAAACTCTCGAGTTAGGTGCTCGGGGAGTGGAGTAGGGCAAGGAAGGTGACCTTGTAGCCGAACCACTATAAATCTATTTTCTCTCGGTTAGATCTTTCCAACCCTTATCTATTTCTTTACTTACGTTATTATTGCTTTATCGTACATACTTAGTGTTGTTCATATTGTGCACGACTTGATTTCATATAGCATCGAATCTATATTTTATAAAACAAAGAAAACTTTTAAACAAACTTTTATAACAATTTAAAAACGACGTAAAACTATTCAACCCCCCCCCCCCCCCTTTTAGTTTTCCACAATTGGTATCAGAGCCACGTCTAGCAAGATTTTTAAAATATATTGTATTTTAAAACTTGTAACGATCTATGGAATCTGGAAAATATTTAGAAGTGCAATCTATGCAAAGACCACCACTTTTTGAAAGTGATGGATTTTTATATTGGAAAAATAGATTCGAAACGTATGTGAAATCAAAAGATCTTGATCTTTGGCATATTATTACCTTCGGTGATTTTCCTCCTATTCAATATAATGTTGAAACTAAAATGAATGAAATTGTATATTTTGAAGAACAAAATAATGATTTGAAAAAGAAATTAGCAAAAAATAATGAGGCTAAAATGGTAATTTATAATGCGTTACCACGCAAAGAATATGAAAGAATTTTTATGTGTAAAACCGCCAAAGAAATTTGGGATTCTTTACTAATTACTCACCAAGGTAATAGCCAAGTCAAAGATAATAAAATAGATCTTCTTGTACAACAATATGAACAATTTACGATTCCGGAAAAGGAATCAATCGATAATGCTTTTGCTAAGTTTAACACTATCATCACAAGTTTAAAAGCACTTGATGAGACATTTTCTAGTAAAAATTGTGTTAGGAAATTTCTTAGGGCATTGCATCCAAAATGGCGAGCAAAGGTCACGGCAATCGAAGAATCAAAGAACTTGATGACGTTATCACTAGATGAACTAATTGGCAACTTGAAGGTTCATGAAGAAATCATAAGAAGAGATTCGGAAACGGTCAAACTCAAGAAAGAACAAACCAAATCCATTGCTCTAAAAGCCAAAAAGGAACCTAGTGATGATGATGATTCAAGTGATGAAAGTGAAGATGAAGAATATGCAATGGCCGTAAGAGAATTCAAGAAGTTCTTCAAGAGACGAGGAAGATTCACTAGATCATCACGAGACGAAAGAAAAGCATTCCAAAGGAATAGAAGTGACAACTACGGGAAAAGAAAGTGCTTTAGATGTGGAAGTCCAAATCATCTCATTGCCGAATGTCTAAAGCCACCGGGTTATGAAAGTCAAGGTACTTTTGTTAGTGGAACATGGAGTGATACTGACAAAGAAGAAGTTGAAAAGTCAAGAGACGAAAAGTGTTTTATGGCAAAAGAAACCGACGAAATATGTTTAGGAATTGACTTGGAACCTGATGAATGGATCAAAGATAGCGGATGTTTGAGGCACATGACGGGGAATCACAATCTATTCTCTACATACAAGGCATACAATGGAGGTAACGTTATTTTCGGTAGTGACTTACGTGGAAAAATCATTGGCAAAGGTACGATCTCTCAAGACTCACTTACTATTGAAAATGTAGAGCATGTAGATAAATTAACATATAACTTGCTTAGTGTAGGACAAATATGTGATAATAAATGTAGAGTCACATTTACCGAAGATGATAGTGAAATAGTTAAGAATGGAAAAATTATAGGTAGAGGGATTAGAAAAGGTGGCATATATGTTATGAAACTAGGAAACAAACCTGAGGATAGGATATGCCTAACGACCCTAGATGAAAACTCTACACTATGGCATAGGAGATTAGGACATGCTAACATGCAACAAATACAATCTTTGGCCTCTAAGGAATTAGTTAGAAATTTGCATAATCTAAAATATGATAAGCATTTTTGTGATGCATGTAAAATTGGAAAACAAGCTCATGCTAGTCACAAAGCCAAGAATATAGTATCCACTACTAGGTGCCTAGAATTATTACATATAGATCTTTTTGGTCCATCCGCTGTGCGAAGCTATGGAGGAAACAAATATACCTTAGTAATAGTAGATGACTACTCACGATACACGTGGACTAGGTTTTTAAGTGACAAAACCCAAGCCTTTGAAAAATTCGAAATATTTAGTAAAATGATTCAAAATAAATTAGGATGCTCAATAGTTGCCATTAGGACGGAACATGGTAGGGAATTTGACAACGAAGTACAATTCGGAAAATATTGCGAGTTAAATGGAATATCTCACAATTTCTCCGCTCCTCATACTCCTCAATCAAATGGCGTAGTAGAAAGAAAAAATAGGTCACTACAAGAAATGAGTAGAACTAAGTTAAATGAACAATCCATCCCACAAAAATTTTGGTGTCACGCCGTAGATACATCAACTTATATTTTAAATAGGGTATCAATTAGAAGAATTCTAGGAAAAACTCCTTATGAGTTATTAAGAGGTAGAAAACCAAACTTAAGCTACTTTAAGGTATTTGGAAGTAAATGTTATATTTTAAACACTAAGGACTATCTCACTAAGTTTGATCCAAAATCATATGAAGGAATATTTTTAGGATACTCACAAAATAGCAAAGCATATATAATACTTAACAAACACTCCATGAAAGTAGAGGAATCACTAAATGTAACATTTGATGAAACACCACCACCTCCTAAAACATTACCTTTAGAAGATGATGATTTAGTCGAAGATGAAGCTATTGAGGTTAGTAAAACAAAACCCATAGGAAATGATAATGAAAACATTCACTTAAAAAATAACGAAACTGTTAATATTAAAGAATCTAGATCACATCCATTAGATAATATAATAGGACATCTTAACCAAAGAACCCTTAGGTCACAAGCCCAAGATAAAAACAATTTCTTTTGTTTCCTCTCAGCAATAGAACCTAAGAATATTAGCGAGGCTTTAAAGGATGAAAGTTGGGTTATAGCTATGCAAGAAGAATTAAATCAATTTAAGGCGAATGATGTTTGGGAATTAGTCCCAAATCCAAAGGATATGACCATCATAGGAACCAAATGGGTATATAGGAATAAGTTAGACGAGAATGGAATAGTTACTAGGAATAAAGCTAGGTTAGTTGCCCAAGGTTATAATCAACAAGAAGGAATTGATTATGACGAAACTTATGCCCCCGTAGCTAGACTAGATTCGATTAGGATATTACTTGCCTATGCATGCGCCCTAGATTTTAAGTTATTACAAATGGATGTGAAAAGTGCATTCCTTAACGGTTTTATCACTGAGGAGGTATATGTGGCACAACCTCCAGGATTCATTGACTTCGCAAAACCTGATTATGTTTATAAGTTAAAGAAAGCTTTGTATGGACTCAAACAAGCTCCCAAAGCTTGGTATGATCGATTAAAAACTTTTCTTATTAAACATGATTATTCCATGGGCATAGTAGATAACACTCTTTTCACTAAAAGGAAAGACCCAAATCTCATCATTGTCCAAATATATGTTGACGACATTATATTTGGATCGACTTGTCAAGACATGTGTGATGAATTTGCCAAAATCATGCATGATGAGTTTGAGATGAGTATGATGGGTGAACTTAACTTCTTCCTAGGATTACAAATAAAACAATTAGAAGATGGAATATTCTTTAACCAATCTAAGTACATTAAGGAAATGCTTAAGAAATTTGGCCTAGAAGACTCAAAACCCATGAAAACACCCATGTCTACGGAGGTAAAGCTCACAAAGGACGATGAAGGTGAGTCCGTAGATAACACCAAGTATAGAGGAATGATAGGTAGTTTACTATACTTGACGGAAAGTAGACCCGATATCATGTTTATTGTCTGCCTTTGTGCCCGTTTTCAAGAGGATCCCAAAACCTCTCACCTAGAAGCGGTTAAGCGTATCTTCCGATACGTTAAAGGCACTATACACTTAGGATTATGGTATCCTAAGTAATCCGGCATAGAAACCATTGTCTATGCGGATTCGGATCATGCGGGAGACTACGTAGATAGAAAGAGTACTAGTGGTATTTGCACGTTTATGGGATGTTGTCTAACGTCTTGGTTTTCGAAGAAGCAAACCGCTCTTGCTATTTCTACCACCGAAGCCGAATATGTAAGCGCCGGAAAGGCATGTCAACAAGCACTATGGATGAAACAAGCTCTCGTAGACTATGGCATTAGGTTAGAAAATGTCCCCATTATGTGCGATAACAAAGGTGCGATAGATTTAAGTAAAAATCCGGTGCAACACTCTAGGACTAAACACATAGAAATACGTCACCATTTTCTTAGGGATAATGTACAAAAAGGAAATATATCTATAGAAAAGGTTGCATCGGAAGACAACATTGCGGATATATTCACAAAACCGCTTAAGCGTGAATTATTCAACCACTTGCGTTTAGGATTAGGAATGATGGAACAAGTTGACTAAATTACATTGAATTAATTCAAATTTATACTTGCATGAAATTTATTTTTCTTCCATTCCACCTTTTCTGAGTCTAGGAATCTATTTCGCACAAAACTAAAGATTGAGAAGATTTATTTTCTTTGCATAAATATTTTTTTTAAAAACTCAATCAATTTTCTCTAAAATTATTCTCACAATCTAGGAATCAAATGAAGATCATTTTCCTTGCATTGTTGACTAATTCTAAAAACATTGTATTTCAAAATCATGCATAAACTCGCACATAAATTGTCAAGGTATATAATCTAATATATGTCTTTGACATTCATGATCGAGCAAAAATTGAATCAAGGAGATCATTTGGATTGTTTCTTAGAATCGTTATTTTTTTTTTGCTTCTAGGAGTCGAAAGAATCACAACTCCACATTTGTTGCATATAGACACTCACTAGGACAAATTCACAAATAATGGTGTCATCTTTATCCATCACTAGTTTTTCACTCACTAATTGCCTTTGCCTTTAATCTAAGATAGGTGCCTTAGGAAGCTTAAGTGTGCTTGCCTTTACTTACCTCCTATTGCTTATTATGTGTTGATTATTTGCTCTTTTGCCTATGTGTTTTTGCATGCATGCTATATCTTGATTAGATTAGACTCTATATTGCCTAAGAGAATTGAACTTGCTTGAATTCTAATCCAAAAACACAACCTTTTTGCAAATTTTCTGCCAAAAACCCAATTCTGGCAATCTGAAAATCACCAGATGGGCAGCCCCCTTAATTATGTAAGGCAGCCCCCTTAATTTTAAGGGGACCGCCCCCTAATTAAGGGGACCGACCATCTGATGGTCAGGTTTACAGAATCTTTTCTGCTTTTTAGCCCATTTCAACCTACATTTCCCAATCTTCACCAACACAATTTGTCCTAATCTCCTAAACAAACTTTATCCATTCATAAACACACAAATCTTACACTATAAATAACCCCAATCCTCAAAACTCTTTACTCATCCCTTCATGGCTTCTCCAAACAAACCCAAACCAAAAGCCTCAAGGCTTGCAAGAATGACGAAAAAATCCGTTTGGCGAAGAAAAAGCCCTCGAAACAAATCCATCATAACAAGTGAAGTTGGAAGTCATTCAACACCACCAACCACTTACTTCCCAAACTTTCCAACGCACTCACAAGGACATTCATTTGATCCTACTTACAAACCATACAACATTGGCCAAACATCTTCATTCATGCCAAATCACTCACCTCATCCTCAAATCCCTTGTAATGATCCATACAAGGTTGATCAACCATCCCACTATAACTCCAACTACACAAACCCAATTCATCCATATAAACACAATGACTTTCTCCACATTACCACGGAAAAGCAAAAGTTCCATGATGAAATATCACAAATCCATGATCTTAGTGATCTCAATGCCATGCATCTTGCACAACGCAACAAAGGGCAACCTCCATCATCACCCTATAACAATTGCCTTCCTCACTCTCTCAATTTGGATCAAGTTACAAACCACACTCACTATTGCCCTTATTGCATATTTCTGCAAAAACAAATCCTTTACTTGAGTGAAGATATTTCTTGGATTGAATATCTCCTCACTCGACCTCATCCCATTCCACCCCTAACACGATACAATATCGTAAGGGCCACCTTTTCCGCTCCATACCTTACTCCATATCCCTATCCATCTACCAACTAAGCTTTATGCTTATGATATCCTTCAAGCAAATAAAACAATCAACCATGAGTTGCAAGCAAGTCCAAGTGCTCTTTCTAGGCAATATAGGACTATGTCTTTTCTTTTGTGTTATTTTTATCAATATGCTTCAAGCATATTGAATGTTGTAATGCTTATCATTTCTATAATGCTTGAATGAATCTATGTTTAGTTGCATAATTGTTGCCTTGCATATATGTGTATCTTGCTCTCTTCAAATATTTTTGTAGCAAAGATCGCCATAGCTCGTTCCCTTGGTGCTCTCAAATAAGGGGAGCATACATCAAGGGGGAGTATTCTACCCGTTTAAACTTCCCTCGCGAAGCTTACTCGGCTTAACCTTTTTAATTTTACAAAAAGGGGGAGAAGAGAATTGTAAACTCTATAATACTTGTCTGAAAACAAATTTTAGATATATTGAGTTTAAGGTTTTGTAATAATCAAAAAGGGGGAGATTGTTGACATAAATAATGCCTAAAAACATTATTAACATGTTATCAATATCTCTATGTTTTAATTATCACAAAATATAAACTCATAGAATAAACAAGTATTTGGTGATTAATATTTCTCTTTACATCCAAATCACTTAAGGTATGAATAAACAAAGTGTTTAGTGCAATTTATGATCAAAAGGGTATTTAATTAACTAATGCAAAGTTTAATTAATTATATAAACATATTATATATTTTTGAAAAACACTTTTGGTAATAAAGAAAAATGTTTTATTCATACTAAATATATGAATTCAAATTTTTAACCAAAATCAATTAGTTTTTCACCAAATAAACTTTCCCCACTAAAAGACAAAGTTTCTGGCCGTTTCAGCTGGGCGGCCCCATTAATTATAAAGGGCGGTCCCCTTAAAATTAAGGGGACCGGCCTTGATTTATGAGGACCGGCCACGCTCCTCTGTCAAAATCTTTTGCCTATAAATACCACCTTAAACCTGGATTTTTTCCTCACCTTTTGCACTAAAGAACTTTCTGTTCTAGATCTCTAGATCTCCATTTCCAATCTATAAATCCTTTGATCATACATTCTTAAATCTTTGTTTCAAAGTGATCCAAATATCATCCCATCAAGTGCAAGAGAAGAATACTTCTATCCCTCAAGACAAGAAGTATTACAACTTGTTGTGATCTCCACATCTAAGTTGTTAGTGAATCATCATTGTTATTATTTCATTGTGTGATTAGTTGTGAATATTTGTTAGAAGATAGTGTAGTTTGATATATAGTGTGATTGGTTAGAAGAATAGTTGTGAAGAAGTTAAGTTAGGAAGAAGATTGGTGTGTAGAAGAATAGGTGTGAAGAAGATTGGTGTGTAGAAGAATAGGTGTGAAGAAGTGGTGTGATTAAATAGTGAATAGGTGTGAACTAGTTGTGTAGAAGTTGTGATTAAGTCGTGAAGTTATTGTGGTGTGTAAATTTGGTGTGTAAGGTTTTCTCCGCCATAAGGGAGCTTGTTGATATAGTGAAGAAAACTCTCGAGTTAGGTGCTCGGGGAGTGGAGTAGGGCAAGGAAGGTGACCTTGTAGCCGAACCACTATAAATCTATTGTCTCTCGGTTAGATCTTTCCAACCCTTATCTATTTCTTTACTAATGTTATTATTGCTTTATCGTACATACTTAGTGTTGTTCATATTGTGCACGACTTGATTTCATATAGCATCGAATCTATATTTTATAAAACAAAAAAAACTTTTAAACAAACTTTTATAACAATTTAAAAATGACGTAAAACTATTCAACCCCCCCTTCTAGTTTTCCACAGTATGTGATTATTCACATACGTTTTACTCACAAAATTAAGACCAAAACGACCAAAAACTAACCATAATTGCCAAAGATATTGTGTTTTTGTGTTTGTGATCATGCAGGTACGGATATCTAAAAAACAGACATAATTAAGGCCAAAAAGATAAAAACGAGCATGAGATTTGGAAAAGTGTCAAAAGCCAGACCCGGGGAAGCAAATTATCATTATGTGGGCTCAATTTGTCAGACTAGACCTTGGAGATTCAAAGAATGTCAGAAATAGTCCTTGGAGCAAAGTTTAAAGAATTGGCAAAATTGGTCCCTCAAGTTTCAAAATTAGTCCTTGGGTATTTAGTTTGAAGAAAAGTCAACACTAGTCCTCCTTAAATCAAGGAATAACAACTATGGCCCTTGGATTATATTTTTAAAACTTGGCAAAATCAGTCCCTTAATTTCAGAAAGTTACAAAATTGGTCCTTGTGATTTACTAAGCTTAAAAACAAATGGGCCCCTTTATTAACAATCCCAATCCACCCTTTTTAATTAAACCCAAAATCCAAACCAAATCCAATCCACTCCCTAGCCCACCTTTGGCCCAATCCACAAACAAAACAAACCCAACACCACCCTAAGTATAACTCAGGGTCAAACGGGGTTAAACTCCATCCCTGTCACCCTTTCCCTCCCCCCACTTTCCTACAAATCAATCACCTCCCACCTTAACCACTTGACCACCATCTCACCCCCTCCAAACACCTCAGTCCAGCAAGCATTCACTGCTTCTTCTTCATCACACACTATCACAGCCAATTGCAACTCTAATTTTTCCTGCCAAAAAGCAATTGAAGGCTAGGATCAAAAGCAGGCAATCCAATGGCTTAAAATGAAGTGGGAAAGCTCAGGGAACCCTAATTCATCACTATAAATAGGATTTTGTAGCCATTGTATAAGGCATGTAGTTAATTTTTGTTTTTAAGTAATTAGATGTCGAATTAATTTAATCTAGCTTTCTAAAAAGTTAATCTTAGCTCCTGAGTTGTAGTTTCAAGCATTATTAATGTAATCACAAGTTTGTTCAATCAAAGTTTCATGTTCCATTGTTTAAATTCAAATTTGCCAAAATTTACATGAATTTCTCATTATAGCTCATTAGTTCTCAAAATAAGTTGTTTTACTGTTCCATAAGCTCACCTGGGCTCATTGATAAGTTTTTATAAACTACATTAGTGTTTAAACATGTTTTACTTCAAAAACTCAAAAATACAAAAATTAGAAAAATAATTCAAAACTCAAAAAGAAGAAAAGAAGAAGCAAGGAGGATGGTAAATTATGGATGGCAATGGTTTAGAGCTTCATGGGAAGCTTAGGACAGGTGGAAACATGGTGGTACCTTGGTTTTAAGCACAAAGAACCTTTCGTAAGAAATTTCAATTTTTAGCTTATTACTGTAGCATTGCTTATTGTAGTTTAATTTCTGCTTAACTCTGCTTATTTATGGCATTCAAGGTATATTAGAACTAGTTTAGTTCATTAGAAACATGTTTATAAGTGTTTGCATCTATTTGTTATCTCACTGTTACATATTAAGCTCATTGTGTCTTTTGGTGCTTAGCTTAATCTACTGCTTATCTCTGCATACATTTAGCTTTAACATCTTCCATATAACTTATTTAAGTGGTCTGCATTAGTAGCATAGCCTAGATTTTGCATTTGTATTTGAAAATAATTAACAGTTAGTTTATAAATAGTGTTTGGAATAACTATGTTCTAAGTGTTTGGCTTGATTTAAGTTATTTCATTTAGTTTAAACATGTCACTTTAGGATCATATAGGCTAAGTGTAACATAAAATTGATAGGTGATTTCATTAAAAGTCAAAAACTCATTCAAACATTCATATTTGCACATACTGTAGGATTTAAACTTGCATAATCAAACATATAGATTCTCTAGTTGTTAATTTAGCTTCAATCATGCACAATATAGCATAATACATCAATCTCAGTCATATAGGATCATTTAAAGTTCATCAAAGTCAACCTTGCATAAACTTGAGAAAAGTCAAAAAGTCCCAAAACAGAAATTTTGTCTTTTATTTTTCATTTTCTCAAAACCAAACCAAATTGTCTGAAATTATGGAATTAAGTAGTTTGATTGCTTTTTCAATTGATCATAATTTTAGTTTATTTTTTAGAATTTTTCTTAAAGGTCTTAATCACCTTTTTAGGCCTGCAAAAACCCGTTTTCGATAAAAAGTGTCAAAACATATTTGATTTTTATTTTTCATTTTCTCAATACTAAACCAAATCCTATTAAATTTTGGAATTCATTAATTTAGAAGCTTGTTTAGTTAGTGATATTTTTATTCTTATTTTTATTTTTTGATTTTTTTTTGGTTGTCTTAAAATGTGCCGTAATTATTAGATTAGGCCTAAGGGGTGTTTGGATTTAATGAGTTTTATGTGTCATTGCTAGTTTTTGGGGATACGCCTGTTTTAATCAAGTTTTATCAGGTGCATGTAGGGCAGAAATACAATAAAATCCCTATCTCTTTTTACAAAAAGTCAAAATCACAGTTTATTCTCACTTTTGCTTAAACATTTGTGAATCTAGGTTGCATAATCATAGTAATCTCATTTTAGCTTATTAATGCATTTTCATTCATCTAGGATAGATCTAAATCCAAATTAGTCAAACTATTGCGTAAGAGAAAAAAGTCAAAAAAATGCATTAAGATTCAAATCCCATTTTGTTTTAGATTTTTAATTTTCTCAGTTCTTAATCAATTTCTACAAAACTCAGGATTTCAAATATTCGATAGCTTGTGATTTCAAAAATCATTTTTTCATAAATTTTAGAGTTTTTCAAAAATCATTTTTTCATAAATTTTAGAGTTTTTCTCTTCAGCTTATTTGTAGCTTGAAGTTACCTGTTTGGCATCAAAGTGCCCTGCACCACATAGGTGTATCCCATAAGCCATTTTTTAAGCCTCTAGCCCTTTCATTCCTTAAGCTTATTCTGAGCTTTTGGGCTTTTTAGAAAGGCCATTGTACTGGCTTCAAATACCTTTGCTTATTTGGACCCTTAGTGCTTATTTGCTCAGCTTAATTTGACCCTTTTCACTAGCCATTTTTTATCAGTGTACACTGACTCAGTGTGCAATAAGGTCTTTTTCAAAAGCTCACCTTTTGCTTATTTGTGAAGCTTAGCCTGAGCTTTTTGGCTTTTCGGGAAGCCCAATAAGCTGGCTTTTTAGTTCTAAACTTACTTTGGATCTGAGAACTTATTCACATAGCTTAATCTAGACCTGCAGGTGCACCCATTAGGACTGTTTTGAATTGCTTATATGCATTAGCTTGTTTCTGTTATTTTATGCTTGTGGTTTGCTTATTTACTTGTTTTAGCTTATTTAAGATTGCCTCAGATTAGTGTTTGCTTGTTTTCACTTAAGATTTAGTTTTCAACTTATTGGAAAGCTTTTTTTTAACCAAAAATCTCATTTTTAACTCATTTTGGCTTACTGATAAGATAATAAGCTCTCACAAAGCTTATTGGTGGTTTTCAGAAAAGATGCTTTTATAAAAGTTGCTTATTTTTTATAGTTAATCATTTTTGAAAAAAGAAAAATAAAAAAATAGTTTCAAAATTTTGGGGTTAGTATGAATCGAACCTGGGACCTCAAGCACACAGAGACACAACACAACCACGCTCAACCATACGCGCCCTTGGGTCTTTTCTGCTTTAATCCCCACATTTTATCCTTTTAGGACCTTTTTACCATTTTAAGCTTATTTTTGCTTTTTAGCTTATTCACTGCTTATTAACAAGCTTGTGGATCTTTTTGTATTTTTCATGGATTCCTGTGATGGTTAAGAAGTTTCAGAAAAATTTTCATAATTTTCCAAATTCATTTAGTATTTTTAAACATTTAATTTAGTTTAATTAATTTAATCATAATAAAAATATAAAAGTCAAAAAAATAATTTTCTTTTTTCCAAAATTTCTTTTATCATTAGGTTCGTAGGAAAATTGTTTTTATGCCTGTAGGATTAATATTGCTCAAATTTCACTTTTTTATTTTGCGCGTTTACGTTATTTTTAATATAAACACGCGTTTTTAATTTTAAATACGTTTTAGGATAATTTGGTTTCACGAAATTGTTAATATTGCTTATTTAAGTTGTTTTCACTTATATTTGCTTAGTGTAATCATCCAATTCCAAATATTGTTAAATTCTTTCAAATCACCCGATCACGAAATATTTTCAAAAGTACAATTTCATACCTCACTATGACATAACGACCCGAGAACACACTGTACTCCCTCGGATCACTTCACTTTACGCCAGGTCTGACTAAGTTAACCACACCTGGTTGAGTGGTTGAATCGGGCGTCATCAGAGATCCTTTGTCTCTGCTTCTGTTAGCCTCGCTTTTTTATAAAAATAACGTCACACAAGTGAAATTGACTAGATATGTAGTAAGTTGCACCCATAGGGACCACTTATGTATATTAGGCAAACATGTAGTATGAGGAGCCTATAAATACCCCTCATGACTCTCCATGAGGGGTGTGCGAAATTGTGTAAGCTTCATTTCATTTATTCACTTTCAATAAAACACTTTTCTCCATCTTTCTCTCTCTAGAATAATCACGTATTTTAATCAACCGTGACCTCTGGAACGTGTTTCTTGGTTATAACAAATGGTATCAGAGCTAACCAGGGGCGAATCGTGGTGTTTTGTGGTGAAAAAATGTGATTTTTGGTGTTTTTTCTCGGAAAAAGTACATGTTTTATCGAGTAAGGATGAAGATTATCGAATAAGCAACCGAGCAAGGCACTATTTTATCAATTAAGGGAGCTAGTATCGAGTAAGCTATCAAGTAAAGGTGTTGATCTATCGAGTAAGGAGCTGTTTCTATCGTGTAAGGAGTTGTTTCTATCGAGTAAGGGTTCTGCTTATCGAGTAAGCTTCTGTCTTATCGAGTAAGGTTCCTTTTATCGAGTAAGGCTGCTGTTTATCGAGTAAGCTCATTTTTACTGAGTAAGGAACTCTATTTGGCGTGTTAGCCCATTAGCGAGTAAGCTAACAATCCTTATCATTTATTGAATAAGGTTTTCTTGCTTCTATCGAGTAAGGGGAACTATACTTCATTGAATATTGTTTATCGAGTAAGGAAGGCATCTATTGAGTAAGGCGACTTTATCGAGTAACAATACTTTATCGAGTTAGATCATTTTCGAGTTAGTACCTTATCAAGTTAGCTTTATCGAGTAAGCAAACTATTATCGAGTAAGCATATCTTTACCGAGTAACAAAACTCTATCGAGTAAGGGTGGTTTACTAAATAAGTAGCACTTATCGAGTAAGAGATTTTTTTTTCGAGTAAGGAGTGATATTTCAAAATTTCAAGGGTATTTACCGCGCTTCAAGGAATGAAATTCTTTTGAGTTTCTCAAGTTTTCGTTGAAAACCTAACATACAAAACCCTAGTTTTCGATCCGCCAAACAGGGGGTATCTAAAGAATTAGGGCATATCACAAACTTACCATCACACCAAAAACACATATGATATTATTGGTATACATCTTATAGAACATGATTCATTTCATTGTTTCATTATCTTAGAACCAATTTATCTCACTTCCAAACACACCACGTATAGCTTAAAAGATCCTGATCAATATTCACAATCAAATGAAAATGGGTAGTATCGAAGTTTTTTGTGACTACGGAGTTTTTGTACGATGTTGATTATTTGGGTTTAAAGTTCATTTCACGGGCATGTGTACATATTTATCTCAAAGTCTAGAGTTTGGATGGATGCATGACTTTCAGAGATACTTGTTTGGGCAAACACTGGTAGTGATAGTGATTAAGACTTGGATTATCTAGTTACACCCGCTGTAAAGAGTTACATTGTAGTACTCACAAGTTATAGCTATCACTTTAAGGGGATACGTTGTAGTACTCAGTGTCACATGAAGTTGTGGATAGTCCAAGAGGTGGATATTTCACATACTGTTTGTTGGTTTGGGTATATGGCACTACCTATTCTTTAAAGAGTTATGTTGTAGTGCTCAGTATAGGTTCTTAGTCACACAGTCATACAAGATTAAGTCACATATTTAAGGGATGTTTACTTCACTCTCAGATTGGTTATATTGGGTTGTCTCCATATAGTGGTCGTTTACTAGCTGGTTGGAATTTAAAGAGGTTGCTTGTAGGTTAAAGGGAAGAGATGAGATTGTAGAAAAAGTGAGTCATATCTTATCGGCATATTCTCACAGAATTATGCGGTCATGACTTATATATTCCATCATAAGTGTAAAGTAAAGGTAATTTACAGTGTGCATACATGATTATGATGATTCCGGTAACTCGTAACCATCAGGAGGGAGAAGAACATGCCGAAACAAGTAGTGTTTCGTCTTCAGTAAGTTGGTTGATCAAGGGAACTGTGCTTAATACCAAAGAAGTAGTACCATGAGGTACCAAGTATGTGTAC
Organism: Artemisia argyi; assembly: GCA_030686995.1. NCBI lineage: Eukaryota > Viridiplantae > Streptophyta > Magnoliopsida > Asterales > Asteraceae > Artemisia > Artemisia argyi. The sequence continues at coordinate 154,161,711 of CM060701.1, read as the reverse complement.
ATCAGGGCTTATTACCAACTTCAATGCAATACTACGTGAGTTATGTTGTTATGATGCTCCTCGAACGACAACCATTGTGCTACAGTTTAGAGTCTACTTTATCCGCTGCGTGATAGAAGAAGGGTTGTTAGTTCAGGAGGGAGCAGGAAAAAGTCTCACTAGCTAGGAGGGAGTAATAACCTAACTAGACCATTACAGTTGAAGTTCAAGTGTCGTCAGTGCCAAAGATCAAATGTTGAGATTGTCGGATGAGAGAACTTCAAGGCAGCCTTAGTATCTAGACTACAGAGACTCTACGCTTCAACAAAGTCAACATAGATTACTATTGTTGTAATTTACATTGTTTATGTATTTATTGGTCTAATTGTAACTATTCACGTGTGACGATATCTTGGAGGGAGATTGTTAGACTTGCTTTTTTATAAAGATAACGTCACACAAGTGAAATGGACAAGATATGTAGTAAGTTGAACCCATAGGAACTACTTATGTACATTAGGCAAACATGTAGTGTGATGAGCCTATAAATACCCCTCATGACTCTTCATGAGGGGTGTGGGAAATTGTGTAAGCTTCATTTTATTTATTCACTTTCAATAAAACACTTTTCTCCATTTTTTTCTCTCTACTTTCTCTCTCTAGAATAATCATGTATTTTGATCAACCACGACCTCCGGAACGTGTTTATTGGTTATAACAGCTTCTTTCCGCATCGTACCTGAGGCCCTTCAAGTTACCATTTTAAATGCTTGTGATGTAGGCATTTTCAAAGGTGTAAGACTTACGAACAATGGTAATAATATCTCCCTGTTGCGATTTGTGGATGATGCTCTCTTCTTCGGGGAATGGTATAGATAAACGCTTCTAACCTTATAAATATCCTTCGCGGCTTTGAAATGGGATCGGGTCTTAAAGTTCATCTTGATAACAGTAGGCTCTTTGGAGTTGGGGTTGCTAATAATGAAGTGGTTATTGTTGCCTCCTCCCTTGGATGTGCTCATGGTGTTCTTCCTTTTATTTATCTCGGTCTCCCAATTGGAAGAAAAATGCGGCTTAGTGATGGATGGCGAGGGATAATTGATCGGGTTCGTGACCGTTTATCTTCATGGAAAGCTAAATATCTTTCAGTTGGTGGAAGCCTTACCCTAATTAAATCCGTCTTAGGTAGTCTTCCCATTTACTACCTATCCCTCTTCAAAGCTCCTTTAAAAGTTATTAAGCTGTTTGAAGATATTAGATGCAAATTTTTTAGGGGTTTTAAAGAGAACAATAGAGAGATTAACTGTGTGGAAAACTAGAGGGGTTGAATAGTTTTACGTCTTTTTAATTTATTTTGAAAACCCTTGTTTGCTTTTAAAACTTAGATTCGATCTTTGTGTGAACTCAACTCTTGAACAATATAAACACTTATATGTAAGTAAGTAAAGAAAATGCAAGTAAAGTAATGAAAGTAAAGAGATGGAAAGATCTAACCATGACATGAAGGATTTATAGTGGTTCGGCTACCAGGACACCTTCCTTGCCCTACTCCACTCCTCAAGCACCTAACTCGAGAGTTCTCTTCACTATTTCAACAAGCTCCCTTATGGCGGAGAAAACCTTATACACTTTCGCTTACACCAATTTAACGACACAAAGCTAGATGTCAAGTTCTAATCCTAGCTGGAACTAATCTCACACCACTAGTATCTTCACGACTTCTTCACGACTTCTTCACAACTTCTTCACGACTACTTCACAACTCCTTCACAACCTCTTCACTACTACACAACACTACTTCTTCACACCTTTACTACCTAAACACCTTAACTTCTTCACACCTTAGCTACTTATATACGACAACTAATCTACACATTTATGTTCACAACTATCTATCTAGTTTACACAACTTATACACAAATGAATGAATGATTTACAAAGAATTGTGTACTAACAACTTGAGTGGGAGGATCACACAAAGTTGTAATACTTCTAATCTTGGAGGTTAGAGGTATTCTTCTCTTACACTTAAATGATTGAAGTGTGGATCACTTGGAAACAAAAGCTTATGATTATATGATCAAAGGATTTAAGAGAATAGAAATGGAGAATTAGATCAGAAAGTTTGGAGTGCAAAAGTTATGGAAAAAGTCCAGAAATGATCCATCTTTACAGGCAAAGCTGGGGGATGGAGGAGTGTGGCCGGCCCCCTTAATTAGGGGCTGGTCCCCTTAATAATTAAGGGGGCCACCTAGTATAATTAAGGGGGCCGCCCAATAAATCCATTGCCCAGTTTTGTCTTTTTGTGGGAAATGTTTTTCTGGAGCATTTTTGCTATTTTTGGTTAAAATTTTGAATTCATATATTTATAATGAATTTAGTATATTTATTTAATACCAAAAAAATGATCTTTTAAAAGATATAAAATGTTTATGAGATTTTAGAAAAAATCTAGTGATTAAGAAAATGTTCCTTTGATCATAAAATGCATTAGGCATTTTGTTTATTCATACCTTAAGTGATTTGGATGTTAAAATGAAAATTTACAACTAAATACATGTTTACGTCATAATCTTTGATTTGTTTGAGTTTACATTTTGTGATTATCATAACATAGAGATATCGAAAAATATTATTAACGTTTTTAGGCATTATTTATATCAAAAATCTCCCTCTTTTTGATGATTACAAAACCTAAACTCATTAAATCAAAAATTAATTTTTAGAAAAATATTTAGTGAGTTTATATTCACTTCTCCCCCTTTTTGTAGAATCAAAAAGGTTATGCCGACTAGTTTCGTAAATGAAGTTAGACGGGATAAGAGCTCCCCCTTGATGTGTGCTCCCCCTCGTTCGAGGGCACCAAGGAATCAAGCTATGGAATGCTTGCAAGAACAATATTAGAAGCAGAAGCATACATAGAAAAATATGGAATACCACAAGTATAGCAAACAAATATTATGGACATATGACAAAACATACATTAATTCAAAGTAATAACTAAAAGATCCTAATTTTCCAAAGAGATCAGACTTGCCTGCAACAAAAGGTTGGTTGATTTTTATTGAAAGTGAAAATCATGAGCATATAGTATGCTTAGATGGTTGATGATGGAGTGTTTGGAATGGAAGTGGTTGAGTGAGGGTAAGGATGTTGGATTAATAGATGTATATTTTTGGAGGTGGAGAGTTTGGAGCAGAATTAGTTCATTGAGGGTTAGAGTGTTGTGCTAGTGGAGGTGTTGGATGAGATCTAGTAAGAAGATACTCAATCTAAGTGACATGTTCATTTAAGGCAATGATTTGTTTTTGGAGAAAGACACAACAAGGACAATAGTAGACATGATTATCAACTTGATTCAAGTTGTGGGGGTGAGGTAAGCCATTTAAGTAGGGTTAGGATGGAGGTTGGCTCTTGTTGCGTTGTTCAAGGTGCATAGCAAGGAGATCACTATGGTTATTGATTCGGTTTATCTCTTCACGAAACTTTTCCTTTTCCGTGGGAATGTGGATTTGATCATTTGGTAGAAGTGGATGAAATTGGGGTGTGTGGTTGGAAGTAAAGTTGGATGTTTGACCAATATAATGAGGATTTTGGAAGGTGTCATTGAGGTTAGTTTGAGGTTGAGATGTGTAGTTTGAAACAAAGGTGGAGGTTGAGGTTAGTTTCTGATGAAGAAGAGCTAGAAGGAAGTTGATCCAACTTGAGTTGAGTAAGATGTAAGGCAAGAAGAGCACTAAGCTCATGGGCTTAATTAAGTTCTTCAATGAACTTCAAGTGTTCAGAAGAAGGTGATGGTGGTGGAGTGTGGTTGTTATTCAGGATGGATGTTTGAATATGCAACATAGAAGTAGCATGTGAGTTGGTAGGAAGTAGTGGTGATACTTTTGGTGGTAGAGACATTTTTTAGTTTGGGTAATCATTAATAGATGAATATGAAGGTATGGAAGAGAAGGGTATTTCATGAGTGAAGGGTGTTTTGGATGGTGCATTGGTAGGTTAAACAAGATGTGAGGTATTGGTGAAGAAATTAGGATTTTCATTTCGAGATTGTGCATGTTCTTCAAAAGAATTATTTGGGTGAGATGAAGGTGTATTTTTGGGAGCAAAGATGGATGGTTGGTTATTATGATGAGATTTGTGAAAGGATTTATTGGAATGAGCTTGAGGATTTAGAGTATAGTTGGGAACAAATGTGGGTGGAGGTGTTGGTTCTTTAGCCACATCATTTGTTGAGATGGGCTTGTTTCGGGAGTTAGGTTTTCTTCTCCAAACGGGTTTTTCGGTCATCCTTGCTAACCTTGGGGTTTTTGGATTTGGTTTGATGGGAGATGGCATGATGGAAAATTATGAGGAATGGGAGTGTTTATAGTGTAGGATTGATGGGATTAAGGAATGGATAAAACTTGTTGGATGGATTGGAATAGGATATGTTTGTGAATTTTGTGAAGTGTAGGATGAAATGGGCTAAAAAGAATAGAAAAGGAAACAGCGACCATCAGATGGCCGGTCCCCTTAAATATTAAGGGGGCCGCCCATCTGGTGGTTCTCAGATTATCAGAAATGAGTTTTTGGTAGCAAATTGTAGAAAGGGTTGTGTTTTTAGGTTTAGTTTCAAGCAAGTCCAACTCCTTGAGGCAATTAAGCATGTAATAATTATGTGTGCAAGGCATGTTCATTAAACACATTGAGTAAACAAGCAAATTTATCTAGCATGCAACCTACTCATTAAGTAAGCAATATATATGGTCAAAGAAAAAATAAACAACAACAAGTATTTCATAATACCATTATTAGGAAGATTAATAAACTAGTGATAAATCCTAATGAGTATCTATGTGCAATAAGTGGGGAGTTGGGATAGCATGGACTTCTAGACTTGTTACAAACAAAATCTTAATAGACAAACCATGGTCCGCTTGATTTGATTTAGTTCACTTATAAATGTCACGTACATAAATATAGATGACAAATATGAGATCACTATGCATGATTTAAAGAAATGTTTTTAGCATTATTCAACAATGTTTGAAAGCAGGTTTTTAATGTGGATGTAGAATTTATTTGAATAAGATAGATTGTGTTTCATTTCAAAATGTGTTTATGAAGAATGGGTAAGAGAAAATTTTCCCAGTCTTTGACTTTGATCGAAAGAGAATTATGGACATAGATTAAGAAGAAAAATGAAATAGTAAAACATGTTAATAGAAAAGTGAAATAGCCATCTAAATAAAATCATTTTTCCAAAATGTGAAGTTTTTGTATATTTTTAAAGATACTAGATTTTTGACAAAAAATACCATTATTCCTAGATTTTAAAAGATGGTTGTTAAAGGTCTCAAGCTCAAGGGATTTAGTTAAGGCTATTGTCACATGCTACCCTTTTCTACATATCATATGATCATAAACAAGTGATGACTAAATTCTATATATTTGATGCGAGAGTGTTGAATGGGGTATAACCTAACATCTATAGCTCATTTGTTGTCACACACTTATCTAACTTAATGCCATAGTCTACGAGAGCTTGTTTCATCCATAGTTTTCTAACGCGAGAAATATAATCTTACTTCTATGTTAATGATTAATCCACTTAACTCATTTCACTTCATCACCATGAATTTTCTAATAGTGGACATAGAAGATTTCTATTTTGAACGTTATAGCTTAAGAGGGCCAAGGGGAAAAGAACAAGTGATTCTAGGTTATAAGTAGATTCATATAAGCTATTATGTATGTAAATATAACAAGGCATTATGAGCTAAATGGGCATGAAATAACTAGTCATTAATCTAAGCATATATTACAACAATGAGCTTAAAAGGAAAGCGTACCTTTTAGTCTTCAGTAGATTTTTTTCAAACACTTCAAGGTGTCAATATTGACTTATAGAAGCCAATCGTAGATGAGTTTCCGAATTATTCAATGAGTAATGATTTAGCCACTTGGTCCCCATTGTCTCATTTGTCCAAAATTGTTTGAACCAAATATGGTTTTCATTTGCATGTATGGTGGAAGTATTCCCCAAGGGTTTAAACTTGGTTGATGTGAATAATTCTACGTTGGGTGACTATTACTAGGAAAGTTTTGTCTACCTTGATTTCTTCTAAGTTGAGGGGTTTTAGACCGAGGATGAGGATTATTTGGTCTATTTGTAGGTGGAGTTTTAGATCTTAATTTTGGTTTTGAAAATCCATTTTTGGCTTTTAATGATGGTTTATAAAAACTTTTTACTTCCTCATCACTCGCAATCGGTATTTTTCTATCTTTTATAAGTATATATTTAAGTTTTGACTCTAATGGTTTTTGTTTACTAGATTCACATTCAAACTTTATATTTTTATTTTCACTAGTTAAAACATTAGTTGAGGTTAATCCTAGACCGATTTTATCGCCCGTAGTTTCTTGAACACTTATTATTTTCTTAAGTGAGTTACTACTATTTTTAAACATGTCAAGTTTGAAAATTTTATCTTTAAGTTTTTCATTTTCATTTTTGACCTCTAAGCATGTTTTACATTCTATAAAAACTTCTTTTCTTTTTTCCAAATGTTGTAGTTTAATTTTTAATTCGAGTATTTTGATTTTCCAATAGATTATTAATATGTTTTAGTGACTTATTTTTAGTTATAACCTTTTGACCTAATTTGCATAACCTATTATATTTATTATCTAGGTCTTCTTCATCTAATGATTGATTTTCATCACTAAAGTATTCGGTTTCCGAAAGTACCTCATTGGATGCCTTGGCTATAAGACATTTTTTGTCCTTTGTTATTTCTTTCTCATCTTCATCGCTATCACTCCATGCTCCTCCAACAAACACATTTTGATTTTGTTCCCTTGACATCATTAGACATTTTCCTATTAGATGATTTGGGTCGCCGCATTTATAACACTTCCTTTCACTCTTGTTATTTTTGTCATCCTTGTATCTTTGGAATGCCTTTCTTTCATCATGTGGTTGTCTAACGAATCTTCCTCGCCTTTTTGAAGAATTTCTTGAAATCTCTTACGGCCATGGCATATTCTTCGTCATCACTTTCGAACGTTGAGCTATCCTCGTCACTAGATTCCTTCCTAGCTTTCAACGCAATTGACTTGCTTTGCTCTCTTTTTCCATTGACCATCTCGGAGTCTTTCTTTATTATTGCTTCGTAGACTTTCAAGTTGCCGATCAACTCGTCAAGTTGAAGATTTGACAAGTTCTTCGATTCTTCAATAGCCGTAACTTTAGCTCGCTATTTTGGATGAAGTGCCCTAAGAAATTTCCTAACAAAATTCTTACTAGATAATTCACTTTTGTAATCAGATTTATGCAATGTGTCTTGTGAAGGACTGGTGTGTGCTTATTCACACACCTTTTCCTGTCCATATTAAGACCAAAATAGACACAAACTTACCATAATTGGCAAAGATATTGTACTTTTGTGTTTGTGATCGTGCAGGAACGGATATTTTAGAAATTGGCATAAATTAGGCAAAAAAGGACAAAAACGAGCACGAGTTTGGAAAACGTGTTAAAAGCCAGAGCCGGGAAAGCAAACTACCATTTTTGAGCTCAGAATTTCAAAACACACCTTGGAGAATCACCAAATGCCAAAAATAGTCCTTAGAGCAAAAGTTTGCAAAATTGGCATAAATGGTCCCTCATGTTTGGAATTTGACAGAAATGGCCCCCGAGAATTGGATTTTGTAAGAAAAATTCAAAAAATGGTCCTTGGAGCTCACAAGTTATCAATTTTAGTCCCTAGATGAAAAGTTTGAAGAGTTTACAAGTTTGGTCCCTAAACTTTCAATTTTGGCAAAACTAGTCCCTAGGAATTTCAAAAATGGAAAACATCAAATGAGGTCCTTGGGTAATGCAAGCTTGGCAAAAGTTACCCTTATAATACTTTGGGGCAGCTACCAAATCCCACCCTTAAAAATCAGTAAATTACAAATTTGGTCCTTGTGAAATTTCTAAACCAAACGGACCCCTTTTTATTACTACTAAACAAAACCAAGTTCCAAATCCAAACACAACACAATCCAACACCCTGATCTAGTCCACCATATCCACAAGCCCAAAACACTAACTTGTAGTTTGATTAGAATAAAAGCGCATTTGCTTGAGGACAAGCAAATCTCAAAATAAGGCAAAAAGTGTACCGCTTTTAGGGGGTCATTTAAGCCCGAATTCGTGATTATTTGATCAATTATTGCCTAAATCGTTCCTTTTGTCATTTTAGGTACTTTTGAGAAGAAATCTGGAAAATGAAGCATTTTGGACATTTTTGGAGCGATTAAGTGAAGAAAACGACAAAGTCTCAAAATCCTTACTGGGAATAGTACCTGACGGCGTCAAGGCCATACAAGTGACGACGTCAAGCTTGGCAAAAGAAGTGGATATGGAAAATACACATGACGGCCCAGAACTATTTCAAGGCAAAAATGCCTGACGCCGTCACTAAGGCCGTCAAGATCAATTTACAAGTGACGGCCCAAAGCTTATTCTCATCATTACGGCGTCAAGATTGGATCTAGGCAATACGACCTTTGTTTTGGCGGCGAGTTGATGGTGTCACAAACTATAACGTGACGCCGTCAAGGTGTAAAATCTATATATAGTTTTCTAATTTTCATTCATAAAGGGTGGAACTTTTGGAGAACTTTTGTGTGCAAACCTTAGACGAATTTTCTGTTACAACAAGGGTTTCAACCCTTTTTCCATCCATGTTCAATTGAAGATAAGTTTTCCAATAATCATTCAATATGTCTATGTGTTGTTTGATTCTATCTTATGCTTGTCTTCTTTTTAACATTCTATGCTAGGTTTTTCTTGTGTTTGCTTAGATGTAATAAAACCTAGATATTGATTATTGGTTGATGGTTTGTTTATAATTGTTGATACAAAAGTTGGGCATTCCTTGTTTGGGTTCCTGATCTCGTACCAACTAGATCTTAATACTTGAGACCTGCACACTAAGAAAGCAAACAAACACCGTTAGGCTTATCGTGGGATTGTCTCCCACGATTATCCTCCAGCGTGAGAGTAAGTAATCGTATTTAGGGTTGTATTGAAGAGTTAGGGTTGTAGATCGTACCTCAATGAGGATTATGATATTCTTTATATAGGCACGAAATCCTTGTAGATTTTATGCTCCTTACTCTTCGGCGTATCACGTTTATCCGGTCATTGATCATTATCCCATAAATAGAAGATCATTATCTAGACAATAAATAATATATTTGGGTTTGGGCTTTCGTGAGCCCAAACCGTTAGCATGGTAGACCAAATCATTGTTATGATAGCCCACTCATGGTGGGGTTGGGCGTTAGTAATGTTCATTAATAGGGCTCATGACCTGAATATGGACTATACGTCATCATGTCCCTCCAATCAAGTATACGCAGGTTTTAACCGCGGATGCTAGACTAATAATGTCAGCGGTAAGCGTGGCGAGGAAGTTTATAGTATTTCCCGCCAAAAAGGATATACGGTGTATCTAGTCTTAAAAAGTCCCACGTATCCCTTGAAAAACGTGAAAAAGTGCTTGTACCTGTTGGTATTTGTTGGTACAAAAGTTGGGTATTCCTAGTTTGGGCTCCTGCTCTCGTACCAATTACCTCTTAATGCTTGAAACCTGCGTACTAAGAAAATAAACAAACACCCTTAGGCTTATCGTGGGATTGTCTCCCACGATTATCCTCCGGCGTGAGAGTAAGTAATCGGTTTTAGGGTTATAGTGAAGAGTTAGGGTTTTAGATCGTACCTTTAATGAGAGTTGCATCATTCTATATATAGGCGCAGAATCCTTTTGGGTTTCATGCTCCTTACTCTTCGCACACGTAGTGCTTATCTGGTCCTAGGATCTTTATCCGTAAATAGAAGATCCTTATCTAAACCATAAATAGTTTTGTTGGGCTTGGGCCTATGCGAGCCCAACCCATTGGTGGTGCGGCCTAAACCATTGTTATGATAGCCCACGCGTGGTGGGTTTGGGCCTTAGTAATGTTTACCATTTGGGCTCGTGGCCCAAATATAGACTATACGTCATCATGTCCCCACAGTCTAGTGTGCGCGGCTTATAGCCGCGGATGCTAGACTAGTGAAAGCAACGGTAAGTGTGGCGGGAAAAGTTACCGCCCAATATTAGGGACTATGTATCTAGTCCAAAATATCCTCAGAATGCCTAGGGAAACGAGGAGTGTGTCCACGTGTATATCGGGAAGTGGGAAAAAGTGCATGTACCCTCTCGCCTTCTAGCCACACGATCACGTGAGTGGATTCTACGTGGCTAATTTTCTAGGGTTTTTGTAACCCTATATAAACATCGCCTCCCATTTTACTAAAGAACATACAGTAAAAAACACACTTTCGCCATTTTCAAATTTCTTCAAAGCTTTTTAAAGAGAGCAACTGTTTGATTAGGTAACCGCAAATACGCGCTTTAGCTAGTATGATTATTCTCTAGAAATGGTTCGTCAATTGCACGAGTTCCCGTCTGAAATGGATGAGGATGAACTGCGTCAGTTCTCCTCCAATTATTTTATTCCCCTAGACGTGCATCCGGAAGTACCGGAGGCAAACACGTGTATCGCGGATTTCCCTGAGGGAAAAATAGGGTTATATACGTGCTTCTTCGAGTATGCAAACCAGTGCGTACCTATATCCTTATTATTAAGCAATTTGCTCAACTTCTACCACCTTCACATTTCCCAGCTGCACTGTATAGGTGCGGCAAAAGTGTCAAATTTTGAAATAAAATGTCGGTTGCTGGCGGTCAACCCTACCATTAACCTATTCCGTGCGTTTTACCGCACAACGTGGTCGCTTGGATGGGTGTCTTTTGCGAAGCACGCTGGGCGCCTTCAGTTTTATACGGAGAAGGTGGATTCCCTTAGGGATTGGAGGGAAAAAATTTTCTGGGTAGATGATATAGTATTTCCCTTGCCATTTTAGTTTTATACTCAAGGGACGCTGCCAAGGGATGAGCGCCCTTTTCCCGGTTCGTATAGCGCGGAGGATGCGGATACGATTGATTCCAACCTCATTCCCATTAACTTCTACCCCGAGGAGTTTTTGGTTCACATGGGGCTGAGTTGCAACTATTTCCATGGTTCTGACGAGGTCCCAACCTTCATTGATGAGAGCGGCCGGGGTGGGTGCTTGTCCCTTTTATTTGTTCTCTTCAATAATGTAAGTGCTCCTTTATATGTAATTTCAATAACTAAGTTGTTTGTGTTATTTGCTCATGTGTCGCGCAGAGATGGATTTGTTTGCCGTGGTGAAGCTTGAGAAGCCAAAGCAGGTGACGGTGGGTGTGCGTCCTCTAAGGGATAATGAGGAGCCAATTCTGGAAGCTACTGCGGGACACATAACGGTATTGGCGCAAGATGGTCCCGAAGATTCACCTCCCGTTGCTGCGCTTGTGACGCCTGTGCAGAGCATTCCGCCTATTGGGGAGCCGTCTCCCGTGGTGGAGGAATTGCGTACTTAGTCCTCTGACAGCGTGGAGGTTCTGGAGCCTGAGCGTGTAGCGCAGGGTGTGAAGCGCAAGGGAGAGTCTGATGGCGCTGGTACTTCCAAGAGGAGGCGCCATCTTATCATGGATGAAATGTCATCCACAGAAGATGACACATCCGCTACTGGTCGCGGATAAGGAGATTGCAAAGTCTTCTCCCTTTTTGTAAGTGATGATCATATCCATGTTTTTTTTTCGTGTTACTTGTCGCAATATATTCTAACCTTCTTTCTTTGCTTGTAGTGACCATGCCGCAGAGGGTGATGCGGCATTTGTTGAAAGCGTGGTCCCTCCTCAGGATGCGAACGTGGAGGAGACGGTGAAGGTAGCTGAGGGGGTGTCTGCGCAGTAGTTGATGGAGGAGCTAGCTGCTGCTGCTGAGCGTCAGACTGAGTTGGTCGCTTAGTTGAAGACGCGGTATGTTGGAGAGAGCAGCAGCCTCGCACAGAAGGATGAGGAGATTGCCATGCTCCGCGCGCAGTTAGCTGATGCGCGAGCGGAGGTAGAGTCCATCAAGGCGCATGCTGAGAAGGTCACTGACGAGAAGTAGACCGTGATGGCTGATCTGCAACATGCGCGCGGGGAGCTGCATCAGTTCAAGTCGAACTTAACTTGAGGGATAAGGTATTTGGAGGAGAAAAAGGCTGAGCACTTCGGCCATATTGAGGCCCTTCGTAAGCAAGTTGGGGATGCTCTGAGGGTGCAGGAGGAGAAGCTGCGCAGGCTAAGTATAGAATACGATGAGGAGTTATATCCTCATCTTATGTCTACGATCGTTGAGCGCAGGTATGTTTTGTATATTCTGCAATTTTCCTTACTATATGTGTTAATATTCATTCTTTTGTCTTCTAATGCATCCCTTGTTTCTTGTGTAGGTGGTTGATCAGCCATGGTTTGCGCTTAGCTGTGATGGGCACTTTGGAGTCCCCGGAGGTGTTGGAGACCTTTGGGAAGGTTGTAGAGTGCGCCGTGGAGCGTGGCAGGGCGCAGGCTGTAGAGGAACTCCATAAGGCCAAGATGCTGACCGTGTCCCTTGCTGAGGTGCCTGGCTATAAGGCGAACGCCTATGACGAGCTTGTGAAGGCTATGGAGGGGATGAAGCTCTTTGAGCTTCCACATATTGCGCGGCTGGAGCGCGACCAGGATTACCCCATAAAGTTGATTATGTAGGGGTTAACCCTGGGGAGGCACATCTTGGAGGATGTTGAGGCTCTACCGGACTTTTTCCTAAAGCCTACCGAGTCGCAGTTGCAGGTTGCAATCTTTGCGCAGCCGCGTGATATTTTGAACCCCTTCTTCCTTGAGAAGGAGGTTCCCCTGAAAGAAGTCTTGGAACTTCATGCGGAGAGGGCGACCAAGAAGAAGGGTGTTAAGGGGAAAGCCATCCTATGTGGTGTAGGCGTTGCGCATATCCCAAGATCAGATGGAGTTGCGGTCAGCGTGGCGACCGTGTCGCATAAGGATGCGTTACTTTTGAGGAAGCTCCAAGAGGCTGGGAGCTCCGCTGACCAAGAGCATAGTCCTGAGCACCGTCATAGTGTGTAGATATAGGCTTTTTGTAACTTGTAAATGTATGGTTTCGTATAAATAACAAATTGTATCTTTTGTTTGTGTGCTATGTTATCCATTCTTGAATTGTTATCTTTTGTGTAAAAGATCAATTAAGATGCACATTGGAACCCATACTCAAATTAAGTGCGTGATTTAAAACAAATCATAAGTATGAAAATAGACTTGCATTATTTTGCAAATACTTAAATGACCAAGAGTTTTGGCTCGTTATTTGCTAAGCATGTACGGTGTACGTGATATTGCGCATCCTTCGTGGAATGCGCATGAGAAAACTTACTTCAACGTCTTGAAGGTAAGGCGCTTAGCAAGGATACATGATCCAATGTTGATGGGTTTGCAACCCTCTTACTCAACGAGTTAGTTAGTAGGTTTACTCATCCTTTCTGCCATCGTGGGTCTTAATAAGTACATGCACACCATGTAGGCAAAATATAAAATAACAATATTGAAACATAATAAAAATGTACGCAATAAAGTGAAGTGTGTTATGGAGTTAGCTAGAAACCACAACGTTTTATTAATACTTGCAAGTTTTTGGAGGATTAAAAAAAACAATTCCTAATAAAGAAAAGAAAATTCAAAGACAAACATTTATTGGGCATGTACTAAAGTGCAAAGTTGTCTGCTTGTGGGCAGTAGCCTTTCCTAAAGATAGCATCTTTTGGGATTGCAGATATTCCAAGTGCGCGCCAGCTCGTGACCTTCCATATCGCGCAACCTGTATGCACCATTACCTAGTGCATCCGTGACCTCATAGGGTCCTTCCCATTTGGGTCCAAGCTTGCATGTGTCTTCTGCGTGGCTTGCATCATTAGCGCGGTATACAAAGTCTCCTGGCCTGAAAGAAGTGCGTTTGACCTTTGCATCATAATACTTCTTCATCTTTGCTTTAGCCTTCGCTTCGTGTATAACTGCGCGTTCACGCCTTTCTTCCAGCAAGTCCAAGTCTATGCGCCGCTCCTCGTCATTTGTTGTGACGTTTATCTCCGTTGTACGTATTGTTAGCATTCCAATTTCGGCTGGTATGACGACTTCTGTTCCATAGACAAGAGAAAATGGTGTGTCTCCGGTACTGGTTTTGATTGTGGTGCGGTGCGCCCATAAAACATATGACAATTCGTCCACCCATTTTCCTTTGTGTTTGTCAAGGCGCGCTTTTATCCCTTCGCCTAAACTGCGATTCGCGCGTTCAACCAAGCCATTGGTTTGTGGGTGTTTCACTGAAGCAAAGTGTTGTGTGATGTTCAATTGCGCGCACCAATCTTTGAATGGGTTATCGCAGAATTGTTTTCCATTATCTGAGATAATTTCCGCAGGTAGCCTGAAGCGACACACAATATTGTCCCACACGAAGCGTTTTACCTGGTTTCCAGTGATGCTCACCACCGCTTTTTCCTCAATCCATTTTGTAAAGTAGTCTATGGCTACGATGAGGAATTTCAGCCCTCCCGCTGCAACTGGGAAAGGGCCTGCGATGTCAATGCCCCATTTATAGAATGCCCATGGTGAGGTAATGGGGGTTAACTCTTGTTGTGGTTGGCGCGGAATTGGCTTGTGTACTTGTTAATTACAACATTTCTTTATCATATCTCGCGCGTCGCGGTGCATAGTAGGCCAATAATATCCTGATAGCAGGGCGCGCGCCACAATGGACCGTGGTCCCAAGTGCATGCTACATGTGTTGGGAATTATCCTAACAGTTACCACGGATAGTGAAGATGTTACAACTGCAGAAGATTGTACTTGCAGTGGAAACTCATTACCACTGCAAGAACAATATATTACCACTGCTTATTAGATAACTGTTAGGAAACACGTCTAGATAAATATAGAATAGATCTTGTGTATATATTATTCTATTAGCTTTATACTTATCTTGTAGAAGAGGACTCCTTGTGCTATAAAAGGAGATCCTAGGTTAAAGGTCTATATACAAGTTGTCATATACGTTTCTAGAGCTTCAAGGTGTAACCCTAGTGATATCAAGATCACTTGTATTATTATCATTAATAATATTGGAGCTAATAGTTTGTTTATATACATTGTTCATATACAACTGTCTTACTCACAATCAAACTTCTAAGTGTTACTAAGTAGATTCCGCATACTTAGTGATATAATTCAAAGTATCAATCTAACACAAGTTCAAGGTGTTTAGATCCATCAAGTGGTATCAGAGCCAGGCTTTGATACTTTGATTTAGAAGACTCAAGTTTCACTCAGAAGAATCAATGGAGACAGAAAGCAGTAACTCAAACATTGCTGCTAAGTTTCCAAAGCTTAAGTTGAATGACTTTGAGATGTGGAGGCTAATGATAGAACAATTCTTTATGGTCCAAGATTACACACTCTGGGAGATCATTATGGTTGGAAACTCTTTCAAACCAAGTTCTACTTCAGAGATGGTTGGTGGCAAGGAAGTAATCAAGGTCAACACTGGACCTGTTACTAATGATGAAAGACTTCAACTGAAGAATGATTTGAAGGCTAGAGGTCTGTTGCTGATGACACTTCCCAGAGACCAAGTTGTAGCTTTCAGCAAGTTCAAGACTGCAAAGACTCTCTTTGATGAGATCTGTGAAGTTTTTGGTGGTAATGATTCCACCAAGAAGACTCAAAAGACCCTGCTGAAGCAAACCTATGAAAACTTTGGTTCAACAAGTAATGAATCTCTTGATAGCATCTTCACAAGGCTACAAAAGATTGTTTCATAACTCACTGTTTTTGGAATTGAGGTGGAAAAGGAAGACCTCAATTTAAAGTTCTTAAGAAGCTTACCCTCTGAGTTTGGAACCAATGTTGCTGTGTGGGAAGATAAGCCAGAGATGGAGACCATGAAACTCAATGACTTGTACAATAACTTCAAGGTTATTGAACAAAGATTAAAGAAAGCTGGCAAAATAAGCTCAAGTTCTAGAAGTGTAGCACTTATATCATCATCTCTTGATGATAGTTCGGATGAAGAAAGTGATAGTGATGATGACAGTGCTAACATTGTTGTTTCCACTGGTAGTGGAAGTGTTTCCACTGGTAGCTCAAAGTGACAGATTGCAGGGCTTAGTGATACTACTTTTTATGCCTTTATATCAAGTCAAGTGGGTGGTTCAATCCTCAATCATGAGGATCTGGATCAAATTGATGAAGATGATATAGAGGAGATGGACATTAAATGGCAAGTGACATTACTGAGCTTGAGGACAAAGAAGTTTTGGAAGAAGACTGGTAGAAAGATCAACATCAGTGGAAATGAAACAGTAGGTTTTGACAAGAAGAAGGTGGAGTGCTACAATTGTCATAAGAAGGGGCACTTTGCTAGAGAATGTAGGAAGCCAAGGAAGTCTGAAAACAGGTCAACTTGGTACAAGCAAGACAAGAAGAAGGAACCTACTACTGATGAGCCAAAGGGGATATTGGCCATTGATGGAGTGAGCTTTGATTGGAGCTTTATGACTAAGGATGAGGAAGATGATTCAGAGTCTGCAATGGTGGCACTAATGGCTTTTTCTGACTCTGAGGTACAAATTAATAATGCTTGTTCTAAATCTTTTAAGGCCTTAAAAGAGTATGAGAAACTTAAAGCACAATTTAATGAGCAACACATAGAGTTAACTCATACTAATTATAACTTATCAAATCATAAAAGAGGCCTAAGTGTTTTAGAAACTCAATTAGAGCATTATAGGGCAAATGAATCTAAGTTCAATGATGATATTGCTGTATTAAGAAGAGACTTAGATTATCAGGTTGCTGTTAATAAAGTTCTTAGAGAAGAACTAGAAAAGGTTAAAGTGGCTAGTGAGAATATAATGATAACTAAGCAAACACTGGATCATCAATCCAAGTGTATTGATAAAATTTGGGAAGCCCAAATAGTGAGCAAAGCTAAATCAGGTCTTGGATACAAAACTGTTCCACCACCTCTAAGAGGTGTTCCAGCACCTCCTAGCATTGACTTAGCTCACACAGGTTTAGAAGAATTTCAGGATCTACCTATGACCTATGGACCAAAGTTTGTTAAACCAGTTGAAATTGAAAAGGTTCAGGTTGAGGTAGATGTATTTGATAGTGCTAGTGACTCATCTCTTAAATATGATAATTTGAATGTTGAGTCTAAACCTAGTACTCCTGAGAATGTTAAAGTGGAGGTTAAAAGAAGTGTTCCTGATGTTGTCAAAGAGAAGCCTAGGTCACAACCTAATGTCACTAGGCCCACTACTAGATATGCAGAGATGTACAGAAGTAGGTCACCAACTCCTAGGGGTAATATGAGGAGTTGGAATCATGTCAAATCTAGGCAATTTGGTAGTGACTTTGTGTTCAATAACAAACCCTGTCATATATGTGGTAGCTTTGACCATTTAGCTAAAGGATGTACCTACCACTTGGGAAGAAGGGAAGTGTTTGGGAATACTTGGGTGAATAGACACAATGCTAATAACTTAACTCACCCAAATCCACTTAGCAAAATGATTCCCAGGTCTGTTTTGCTTCACTCTGGCATTAAACCAATTTCCACAGCTAGACTAGCAGTTTCCACTTCTAGACCAGCAGTTGCCACAGCCAGAAATAAAAACAGAGTTTACCCTAAGTCTCCTGTTACTACTTTTGTTAAATCTACTCAAACAGGGAAAAAGACCAATTTTGAAAAGAAAGTTAACAATAATCAGAAGTGGGTACCTAAAATTTCTAAGCCAGCAGTTTCCACTGCTAAGGCAGCAGTTACCACTGCAAGGCCAAAGGTTACCACTGCAAGGTCTGTTAACAAGAAAAGGGTAACTGTGGGAAATGTTGTTAAAGCCTCAGCTCATTGGGAATGGAAACCAAAAGGAACCATCACCTCAAACAATCCCAATGGTGTATCAATGACCTTTGATAGATATAGTTATATTGATACACGAGGCAGATCCAAGTCATTTGTGGCTTGGGTCCCCAAAAGGAACTAATTCCTTTATTCTGTGTGCAGGGACATTCAAAGACTACTAATGATCAAGGATACTTAGACAGTGGATGTTCCAGGCACATGACTGGCAATAAGTCCTATCTTTCAGACTTTCAACCTTATGATGGACAATTTGTCAGCTTTGGAGGAGGAATTGGTGGCAAAGTTTCTGGCAAAGGAACAATCAAGGCTGGAAACATTGATTTTGAAGATGTGCAGTATGTGAAAGAACTCAAGTACAACCTCTTTAGTGTGTCACAGATGTGTGACAAAAAGCATAGAGTTCTATTCACAGAAGATGAATGTTATATCTTATCTAAGGATTATAAGCTTCCAGATGAATGTGACATTTTGCTTAAAATCCCTAGAAAAGGAAATTTGTATAGCATTGACATGCAGAACATAGTGGCCAATAATGATGTTACTTGCTTGCTTGCTAAAGCCACTTTGGATGAATCAATGCTTTGGCATAGAAGACTTGGTCATGTTAACTTCAAGACCATCAACAAGATTGTGAAAGATGGACTTGTCAGAGGACTACCAGAGAAAAGATTTGAAAATGACCAAACTTGTGTTGCCTGTCTCAAAGGAAAGCAACACAGAGCTTCATGCAAGACCAAGGCATTCAATTCAATCAATCATCCACTTTTTATGCTGCATATGGACTTGTTTGGTCCTACTTCTGTGAGCAGCATCAATTTGAAAAAGTATTGTCTGGTTGTAACTGATGATTTCAGTATATTCACATGGGTTTTCTTTTTAAGTACTAAGGATGAAACAACAGGTATTCTTAAGACATTCATCACTCAAGCTGAAAATCAATTTGAAAAGAAAATCAAGATCATCAGGTGTGACAATGGGACAGAGTTCAAGAATAAAGTTATGGATGATTTCTGCAGAGACAAAGGTATTAAAAGAGAATTTAGTGTTGCAAAAACTCCTCAACAAAATGGAGTTGCAGAAAGAATATACAGAACACTAGTTGAGGCTGCTAGAACAATGTTAGCTGATTCCAAGCTTCCAGTGACTTTTTGGGCTGAAGCAGTTAACACTGCTTGTTACATTCAGAATAGGGTTTTAGTGGTCAAAACAAAGAACATGACACCTTGTGAGCTGTTCAGAGGAAGACCTCCTACTTTGGAGTTTATGAGACCATTTGGGTGTCATGTTAATATTCTCAATACCATTGATCATCTGGGCAAATTTGAAGAAAAGTCAGATGAAGGCTTCTTTGTTGGATACTCTATGGTTAGCAAGGCTTTTAGAGTCTATAACTTAAGAACAAAGAAGATTAAAGAAAACTTGCATGTTCAGTTTCTTGAAAATAAAGCAAACATGGCAGGTTCAGGACCAGATTGGCTATTTGATCTTGAAACTTTATCAAATACAATGAATTATGTTCCTCTTACTTCAAGTACTGGTGACAAAGATCTTAAAGATTCAGAAGAATTCATTGATGCAGATGAAGCTTGCAAAGATGATGAAGATCAACTTGTTATGCCACTTTGGGACTTTGGTGAAAATTCTGAAAAACCAAGTGATGCAGATGGTGTGAATAAAGAAATTCCTACTAGCAGTGGTAACTCAATTCCTACTGCTACACCAGAAGTTTCCACTGTAAGCCCAAATGTGGAACATACTTCTCAGGAATCACCAAGTGATGATGTAGAGATCTCAAACATGCCTACAACATATGATATTCCTAGCACATCACAGTCTACCATTCACAAAGTGTATCCACTTGATAATGTTATTGGTGAACTTCAATCAGGTGTGATGACTAGAAGACAGACAAAGAAAGATGATATTCATGGGTTCATAAGTGAAGTATATGAGTCCAAGAAACATAGTAAGAAGAATGAGTGTTTGTTTTTCTGTTTTCTCTCACAGGTAGAGCCTAAGAATGTGTATGTGGCTTTAGGAGAATCTAGCTGGGTTGAAGCTATGCAAGAAGAGTTATTGCAGTTTAACCTTCAAAAGGTTTGGGTTCTTTGTGACTTGCCTGATGGTATGAAGGTCATTGGTACTAAATGGGTTTTCAGAAACAGGAAAGATGAAAGAGGAATTGTAATCAGGAACAAAGCTAGATTGGTTGCTCAAGGATACACTCAAGAGGAGGGTATTGATTATGAAGAAGTGTTTGCTCCTGTTGCAAGGATTGAGGCTATTAGATTGTTCTTAGCCTATGCATCATTTATGGGCTTTACAGTCTATCAAATGGATGTTAAGAGTGCCTTTCTGTATGGAACTATTGATGAGGAGGTATATGTCTCTCAACCTCCAGGCTTTGAAGATCCTCAACACCCAAATAAAGTTTACAAAGTGGTTAAGGCTCTTTATGGCTTACATCAGGCTCCAAGGAAGTGGTATGAAACCTTAGCTACTTATTTATTGAATAATGGGTTTCATAGAGGCAAGATTGATCAAACTTTGTTCATCAAGAAAGACAAGGGTGATATTCTACTTGTGCAAGTATATGTTGATGATATTATCTTTGGATCTACTAAACAAGAGATGTGCAAAGAGTTTGAGAAGCTGATGAAAAATGAATTTCAAATGAGTTCTATGGGAGAACTTACATTCTTTTTGGGGCTGCAAGTTCACCAGAGTAAGGAAGGCATATTTATCAGCCAAGACAAGTATGTGGCTGAGATTATTAAGAAGTTCAAGTTCACTGATGCAAAATCTTCCAATACCCCTGCTGACAAGACCACTCACTTATTGTTGAAGAATGCTAGTGGTGCTAATGTTGATGTTCACACTTACAGATCTATGATTGGTTCTTTGATGTATCTTACTTCATCAAGGCCAGACATTATGTTTGTTGTTTGTGCCTGTGTAAGATTTCAAGTTACTCCAAAGACATCACATATGACAGCAGTGGAAAAGATTTTTAGGTACTTGAAGACTTATCCTAATCTTGGATTATGGTATCCAAGAGACTCTCCAATGGAATTGATTACATACTCAGATAGTGACTATGCTGGTGCAAGTTTGGATAGAAGATCAACTACTGGAGGATGTCAATTTGTTGGGTGTAGATTGGTGTCATGGCAGTGCAAGAAGCAAACTATGGTGGCTACTTCAACCACTGAAGCAGAATATGTTGCAGTTGCTAGTTGTTATGCTCAGATCCTTTGGCTTCAGAATCAATTATTGGACTATGGGTACAATTTCATGAACACCATTATCTATATATACAATAGTAGTACCATATGCATTATTAAAAATCCTGTGCAACACACTAAAACTAAACATATTGAAATTAGACATCATTTTATTAGAGATTGTTTTGAGAAAAAGCTTATTAATGTTGTCAAGATTCATACTGATGACAATTATGCTGATTTATTAACAAAAGGGCTTGATGTGGGTAGGTTTCAATACTTGGTAACAGGTATTGGGATGCTCAATCCATAAACTTTCGATGTCTAAATACTTTTCAGTGTTGCAGGATACCTTTTGGGTACTAATATTGTTTATATTGTATATATGGTTTTCTACTAACTTGTATGCAGAGTTATCAAGTGCACAGTGGTAATTAACATACAACAGTGGAAAGATTGGTGATAATAGCAAGCAGAAAAGAGTACTTTTATTGATTGTTTAGAAGAAGTACATCACTACCATAAACAAAACATTGTCACCAAACAAGAAAACCATTACATCTGACATGAACCTACAACCTAAAACCTATTCCATATGTTTCTTTTCTTTTCCCTCATACTGATGCTTGCCTTTGGAAATTTTCTTTCTCTTGTCATCAAAAGAGAGTTGTTTCCTTTGACAAGCAAGTCCAAGAACTTGTTTAGGAGGTCTTGGTGCTTGATTAGGCTTTTCAACAGCTGGCCACTTCATGTTGTTTATTGCAGTTGTAAATGCTGTGGTGAGAGCCTTTGGAAGCTCTTTGGAAAGATCAAAGGTTGAATCATTATCATCATCTGATGAAGAGCTAGAATAAAACTCAAGAGACGGAGCAGGATCAGCTGATATCTTCTTATTGGGTTTCATGCTTGAAGATGTAGCAGTTGCAGTGTTTGGTGGAAAATATCCACTCCATCCAGAAGAAAGTTCTTCAGAGTCTGAGTAGTAGCTGATTTCCTCAACAGAAGAATCATTAGAGGAGATGTAGATTATTGGAAACTGACTCATGATGTTGTATAGGGTTTGTGTTTCATGAAAAAATATTGTTGATGAATGATAAAAGATATTGAGCCCCCTTTTATATGAAAAGTCAAGGTCGAATTCTAATTAATGAAGGCTATTTACTCCTACTTGTTTTGGTAGGTTGGAGGAGTAAATTTGGTTATTATCGAGTTAACTTTTGGGAAGATATTTTTGTGAATAGTAACTTGGTTAAAAAGTTACTTTGGGTTAATCTTTATGGGTTAAGTTGAGAGTTATCTTGTGTTGAAGATTACAACCCATATCATTGGAGTAATAAGGTGTGTATCATAGACACACAACAAATGGTTATTGATTCACCATGTCTAATCGACATAAGAATCAGCTAGTCCAGAGCAAACGGCTACTGGTAAAGACTTAACAAATCCGTTTATGGTTGATAGTTTACCAAAAACTAGGTTATCAACTCACCATACATCCATGTGATCAAGAGTTGGCTAGTCCATAGCAAACGGCTCATGGTAAAGACATATCAAATCCATTGATAGCTGGTAGTTTGCTAAAAACTATGAGAAGAGTAGCAAATTTTCATGTTTTATTCACCACTGCTCTCTGATATTTTTGTGAAAATTTTACCACTGCTAATTCATCTGTTACCACTGCAAGAGTAATTTTTCCACTGATGACTAGCCGTTACAACTGTTGTGTCAGTAATCCATTTTTTACTAGCCGTTGTAAAAATAACCGTCATTCCTTATTAATAGGGTAAAATCTTTTGTGAATTATCTACTTACTTATTATAAATTATTCTTTTTCAAAAGATAATTCTTTCTAAAGATAATTCACATTGCGCACCTCCTCAAACCCTATTAGTATAAATTGATTATCATATGGCTTGCTTTTTATCTTGATTGCTAACACTTTCATTCTCTTTTTCACAAATATCATGGCGATTCTAAAATTTGTCGAGGAGCACAACCAAGTGGCTTACTTACAAAAGTCAAACGAGAAGAGTGGCCCTATTTTTCATCAGATTGTGAATTTTCTAAACACTACGCATATAAGGTATGCCTTAACTATTAATCCCACAATCTATGTCTCTCATATTAAACAGTTCTGGAACACTGTGGAGTCCATAACTCTTGAACAGGGGGACACACAAGAATCTGTGGATGCTCTAAGAGCCACAGTTGATGGGGTAACTATTGATGTTACTGAGTCATCTTTGAGGAGAATTCTCCAATTGGATGATCTCAATGGTATCATCATATTACCTAATTCAGAAATTTTTACAAATATTGCTTTAATGGGGTATGATACATCTGAACAAAAAGTTACTTTCAGAAAAGGATGTTTTTGTCCCCATTGGAGATTTTTGATCCATACTCTTCTACATTGCCTAAGTCCTAAGAAAACATCTTATGAAAAATTTGCATCAACCATGGCTTATCCTTTGGTTTGTTTGGCAACAGATAGGACTTTCAATTTTTCAAAGTTTATTTTCAATAATATGAAAGGCAATGAAAATAGTCCATATAAATTTTTGATGTATCCAAGGTTTGTGCAAGCAGTGTTAAATGAGTTTCAACTGCACCCTCACAAAAGAATTTATGAACCTTCCACTCTTACGCCAAAAGTTTTTCAAAATATGTCTAAGGCTTCAGAACTTTGGAATGGACAGGTTCATCCCCTTTTCCCTCAAATGCTTGCTAAAATTTCTCAAGTACAGGGTGAGGATGCACCAATCCTAGCTGCATCTCATAACACACCCAATATTGTTGTTCCACAAATTCAACATACCCCTGTTGTAACTCACACTTATGAGAGAAGGTCTAAACAGCCAACTTCTTTCATCTCACCATTGCATGTTGCTGAGCCTTTTGGTTTAAGAACAAGCAGTGGTGGTTCAAGGCTTCATCCTAGTCCAACTAGGGAAGAGCCTAGACCAATGCCTTATGATTCACCTCTCCCAGCAGGTTACACAGTTGGAAGTGATGAAGGCAGTGTGCAACAACATGAATTGATGGACATATGTACAAAGTTAGTCAAGCAGGTTCAAGCTCTGGAGAAAGATCTGGCACAGACCAAAGAACAACATGCCACAGAGCTGAAGACATTGAAGGATGAGATTCACAAATTGCAGAATGAAGTTGAGAATCTCAAGAAGCAAAGATCTCAAGTTGTATTATCATCCTCTTCACCTTCAGATGAGTTCTCTACAAGTTCTACTAAAGTTTTGGGAGATTCTTCCAAACAGGGGAGGAAAATAGCTGCAGAGCTTAAGGGGAGGAGTAACATGTTTGGAAAAGACTTTGCTGAGCTAAGTGATTCTGATGATGCTCAAACAAAAGATGATGATGCTGAGACTGAGGGGAGGAAATTGGATTTTGAAGATATGGATGCTGATGCAGGTTTTAACTTTGATGATTTAGTTGGAACTGCTCAACCAATTTCCACTGATGCAGAACATGTTTCCACTGATCAACAAATTACCACTGCAAGTGAAAATGTTCCCACTGCTACTCAAGAACTTACCACTGCAGAGGAAGAAGCTGCCAGAATAAGATCAGTTAAAGGAAAAGCTATTATGGTTGCTTCAGATCAAGAGCAAAGAAGAAAGATTTCTAAGAAAGAACAAGCTCAGATCAACTTTGATGCAAGATTAGCAGAGCAACAACAAGCTGAAGAGAATGAAAGAAAGAAAAAGATTAAGGAAGATGAAGTTGCTAGCTTTATGGAAGCAACTAGGTTGGATAAACTTGAAGCTGTTATGGCAGAACCTCTTTCAAGTATCTCACCAACTGTCATACATGAGAAACCTCCATTATTCACTTATGTGCCTACAGAAGAGGAGATTAACTACTTGGTTAACAATGATCAGATAATCAGGAAGAAGGCTATTGAACTTATTGCAAATGCAACTTTGAATGAAGAACAAAGGTCTGCTCAACTTAAAGATTTCATTCAGATGAAGAATCAGCAGGCTCTTGATGAAATTATTGGAAATGCTTGACAAGGTCAAAAGAAGCCAAGAAAGCTTACAAAGGCACAGATTATTGCTGAGATGAAGACTTTTTGTTGTCATGTTGGAAATATGAAGATGGCTCAATTCAAAGGAATGTCACATGAACAGGTTGAAAGTACTTACTACAGAATCAAAAGACAAGATAGTAAATTCATTCCAATGGATCAAGAACCATTATCTATGAAGACAAAAAGAACTGGAGTGAGTCTTGAATCTAAAGATGCAAAGAAGTTGAAGACTCAGAAATTGTCTCAAGCAACAGAGGGTCCTAGCAAGTTGACTGAAGAGCAAGTTACAAATATGTTGTTTATAGAGACTGATGTACTTAATATTGAACCTCTACAAGCAAATTATCCAGTTTTTAATTGGGAGATCTTTTCTGATAGTTTTGATGTTGCTTGGAAGATCATCAGAACTAGAAGTGTCACAAACATTTGCAGAGACTTTGAAGATATTGTTAGATGTTGTGATAGATCAGATTTGGATACTTTGTGGAGAATTGTTCAAAATCAGTCTAAGAAGGAAGAACTTGTTGATGTCAAAGCTAAGGAGTTATGGGTTCACCTCAGAAGATTATATGAACCTGACCCAAGTGATAGGTATTGGAGATTTGAAGCTCATGGTACAAGAACTTTGTGGAAATTCTATGATTCAAGTTCTGTGCATCATATTTCTACTCAAGATGGAGTTGATGTTTTTATGCTGACTGAGAAAGAATATCCATTGAGAGCTGGAGTATTGAAAGTGATGTTGACAGAAAAGCTTAGACGTTGGGAAAGATCTGAAGTCATAGATGATTTGATACAAAGGGTTTATGATCAAAGTGTGAGAGCTGATAAAGAGTTATTAAGAAGAAGATAAGTGTTTGGAAGAATTCCCATATCCTCATGTTTAATGATTACTCGAAGAAACTTATTGATTTATGTATTAATCATAAGTTAGGGGAGGATTGTTGGGAATTATACTAACAGTTACCACGGATAGTGAAGATGTTACAACTGCAGAAGATTGTACTTGCAGTGGAAACTCATTACCACTACAAGAACAATATATTACCACTGCTTATTAGATAACTGTTAGGAAACGCGTCTAGATAAATATAGAATAGATCTTGTGTATATCTTATTCTATTAGCTTTATACTTATCTTGTAGAAGAGGACTCCTTGTGCTATAAAAGGAGATCCTAGGTTAAAGGTCTATATACAAGTTGTCATATACATTTCTAGAGCTTCAAGGTGTCCTCTGGGGTGCGCATTGGTGGAGGTTTTGGGAAGTTTACGCCTTTTGTTACAAATATTTCCCTCGGAGTCATTGTGAGGGGGGTATACTTGTCATTATCTCGTCCACTTCCCTGACTGTGATAATTCTTGTTGCGGTTGCTGCTCTGATCATTGGATTGTCTCCTAGGCTGTTCTTGCTGCCTATAATTTGAATAGCCTTTTTTACTGTCTGCAGCGGCTGCTTCTCCTTGGATGAAGGATCTTGTGCGCTTCATTAGTTCATCGAAGGTTTGGGGAACCTTGTCGTTTAACTTCCTAATGAGATCTGGGTTATTGATCCCATTCATGAACCCTGAAATTTTTAGGACTTCGGGACACGCCTTGACATGTACACATTCATCTTTAAAGCGTTACTTATAAGTGCTGGTTGATTCCCCTTGACGCTGTTTTACTCTAGCTAGTTCAACAGGGTTTTTAGCACACTTCTTTCTTTGGATGAAGTTTAAGTGGAATGCTTTTCGCAACTCTTCAAACCCGCCGATGCTCCTACGTGGAAGCTTGCTAAACCAAGTGCGCGCATTCCCTACTAACGTGGAGTTAAACATATGACACCACACAAGTTGTGGCCAATTTTCGATAGTAGCAGCGGATTCGAAAATTTTTAGGTGGTCATCAGGATCACCCGTTCCATCATATGTTTTAACATTAGTGGGCATGCGCCTTTTCTTATGATCGGAGTAGTCGCTGATGCATCGTGTAAATGCATCAACTTTCTGGCGACGCAACGGAAGAGATATGTCTTCGTCTTCTTCCTCGCAACGTCTTCCTCTGGACTTCCAATGTCCTGTTTCTTTATCCTCATTGTCCGAGGAGACACTGGAGGATGAGTAATCTCTTTTGCAGCGCTTGCGCCGGTTTTCCTCAGAGGAAGAGCTTGAGGGGCTTTCACTTAGGGAAGTTCGCCTTCCTAACCTGTCGTGAATTCTTCTGCTCCCAGACCTTGAGGAGCTTTCACTTGGTGAATGTTGACGTCCAAGTCTGTGTTGCATCCTTCAACTACCAAGTCTGGAGTTAACATTGGTGCGCCTCTCGCCATCTTCATATTCCTCAAAGTACTGTGAGTCAGATACTGTACCAAGTCTATCATGGATATTGGTACGTCTTTCGTTATTTTCGCACCCCCCTCTTTGGTAGTGTGGTGGTGATGTTTCACGTTCAGGACCAAAGTTGAGCCGGGTTTGCCGGCTCATACTCGACCTTCTCCTTGCTTCTTCTTGCATGAGGGCGGTTAGGGTTTTGTAATTTTAGGATACAAAATTACTTAACATTAAATCATGCGCGTCCTCATCCACTGCAAGAATTTCTGCCTCAACATTAGGCGCCCTGTCTCTGTTGGGTGAGCCAGGTGGCACAGTGTTTTCCACTATAGGTGTCATTTGATGGGGAGTATTGAAGAGTGTGTGCTGAAGTTCTTCAACGCTTGGGACCACCGTGGTGGCTTGAGTAGTCCTTGTAGGCAATTCTACCGCTGGGAGAGGTAGGGTTGGTCCCGTTTCTTGGTGACCAAGTGAACTGGTTGTTCTAGAGGCCTGCCTAGGGGTCAAATCTTGAGGTTTCTTCCTCTGGGGGTCACATGTTTTTTCCAACTGTGGAGTCCGCTGGCTTGAGTTTTTGTTCTTCGTCATTCTAGTTCTTAGTGTAGTGTCCCACGGATGGCGCCACTTGTTGATACAAAAGTTGGGCATTCCTAGTTTGGGCTCCTGCTCTCGTACCAATTAGCTCTTAATGCTTGAAACCTGCGCACTAAGAAAATAAACAAACACCGTTAGGCTTATCGTGGGATTGTCTCCCACGATTATCCTCCAGCATGAGAGTAAGTAATCAGTTTTAGGGTTATAGTGAAGAGTTAGGGTTTTAGATCGTACCTTTAATGAGAGTTGCATCATTCTATATATAGGCGCAGAATCCTTGTGGGTTTCATGCTCCTTACTCTTCGCACACGTAGTGCTTATCCGGTCCAAGGATCTTTATCCGTAAATAGAAGATCCTTATCTAGACCATAAATAGTTTCATTGGGCTTGGGCCTATGCGAGCCCAACCCATTGGTGGTGCGGCCCAAACCATTGTTATGATAGCCCACGCGTGGTGGGTTTGGGCCTTAGTAATGTTTATCATTTGGGCTCGTGGCCCAAATATAGACTATACGTCATCAGTATTCTAGCCACACGATTAAGGTAGTGGATGACACGTGTCAATCATCTATGGGCGTGGTAACCCTATATAAACCACCGCCTCCTTTTCACTGTGATTATCACAGTGAAAATTCTCAATTCCACCATTGTTAAACCTTTTTCATAGCTATCCAGAAATCAACAGCTTATTAGGTAACTGCGGGTGCGTCTTTTGTAACAATGGTTCTTCAATTAACCAAGATTGCGTCCGATATAACCGAGGATGAACTACGTCAGTTCACCTCGAATTATTATATCCCATTCACACTACATCCGGATGTTCTGGATGCGGATGCGTCGATAGCGGACTTCCCCGAAGGGAAGGTGGAGGTATACACGCGTTTCCTTCGCGAACCAACGTGTGCCCATTTCGCTTTTCCTTTGCGATATTCTAAGCTTCTATCGTCTTCACATTTCTTAGCTGCACTGCATAGGTGCGGCAAAAATAACTAATTTTGAAGTGAATTGTCGCCTGTTGGCGATTAACCCCACCATTCACTTGTTTCGCGCCTTCTACCACACGTCGTGGGCAAACGGGTGGGTGTCCTTTTCTAAGCACGCATGGCACTTGCAGTGCTACACGGAAAAGTTAGACGCCTTAAGGAATTGGAGGGAAAAGTTCTTTTGGGTCGATAAGGTCTTTTTCCCGTGGGAATTTGAGTTCTATACTCAAAGGTCCTTACTGAAGGATGAGCGCCCACTCCCTGGCTTATATAGCGCAGTGGATGCGGATACGATAAATACCAACCGCATCCCTATCAGTGCGTACCCTGAAGAGTTCCTGGTGCATATGGGCATTAGTCGTAACTACTTCCAACCGGAGACGGAAGTGCCAACATTCTTGTACGAGGATGGTCGGGGTGGGTGCTTGTCCTACATTCTGTTAGTTTTGATATTTTAACCACTCCTTCCTTTGTGTTGCTTTTTTAATCTTTGTTTTTTGTGTATGTTTTGCTGCGCAGAGATGGACCTGTTCAGTGTAGTGCATTTGGAGAAGCCCAAACTGGTGACGGTAGGAGTGCGCCCTCTGAGAGAAGGCGAGATACCAGTTATTGCAGGTACCGCGGGGCGCACTATAGAGCTTGATCAAGAGGAGCCTGAGGATTCTCCCCCAGCGGCTTTACAAGTTACTCCAGTGCAGAGTGTTCCCCAATCTAGGGAACAGTCTCCAGTAGCGGCTGAATTGCACACCGATTCATCAAATAGTGTGCAAATCCTTGAGCCAGAGGGGACTAGCCAAGGCGTAAAGCGTAAGGGAGCGTCTGGTAGTTATGGCGCTACCACCTTCAAAAGGAGACGCCATCTTATTGCTGACAAGTAATCATCCGCAGAGGAGGATGCATCCGCCACTGGTGGGGACAAAGATGTTCCCAAGTCTCCTCCCCCCATGTAAGTAATGTAATTTATCGCTTCAATTCCTTTACCGTCTTTAGAATATGACTTTGAACTGTTATGTTGTATGCGCACAGTGTTGAAGATATTGCGGATGCTGCCGCTTCTGCGCAAAAGTCGCCACCCAGGGCGAGTTTTGTGCCATCTGATGAGCTTTCGCAGAAGAGCGATGAAACTGAGCCAAGGGCGCTAGGGAGCGTGTCCATTGGTTCCTTGGTGGAGAAGTTAGACCTTGCCGCTGCTCAGCAGGCCAAATTGGTCGCTCAGCTGAAGGCTAGCTATTCTGGTGAGAGTAGTTGTCTTGCGTAGAAGGATGAAGAAATCGTGCTGCTGAAGGCGCAGTTGGCTAGTGCTCAGGCGGAAGTAGGGTCAACAACTGCGCACTCTAGGAGGCTTGCGGATGAAAGGTTGTCCTTGCTAGCTAAGGTGAAGCGTGAGCGTGCTGCCTTTGAGCAGTACAAATCCAACAACGCATGCGGATTGAAGTACCTGCAAGAGAACAGAAGGAAGCACTTTGCCCAGCTGGATGAGTTCCGCAAGGTCATAGAGACTGCCTTGGAGACGCAGGAGGGTAAGCTGCGCAAGCTGATCATTGAGTATGATGAGGAGCTGTACCCTCATCTAGTGTCTGCTGTTGCTGAGCGCAGGTATTATTTCCTTTTGATTTCTTGCTTAGCTTTTCGCTGTTAATACCTCTGAAAATATTGTCTAATAATGCGTCTGTTATTATGTTTGTAGGTGGCTGATCAGCCATGGTCTTCGTTTGGCTGCTATGGGCACGCTGGAGTCCTCAGAGGTCCTTGAGGCTTTTGGGGATGTCGTGAAGTGTGCCTTGGTGCGTGGCAAGGCCGAAGCCATAGAAGAGCTACACAAGGGGAATATGCTGACTGTATCTCCCGCAGAGGTGCCAGGGTATGCTGGGGATGGCTACGCAGAACTGGTTACGGCCATGGAAAAGATGAAGGACTTTGATTTCCCCCACATCGCCCAGCTGGAGCGTGACCAGGATTACCCTATTGGCGTGATTATGCAGGGATTAACTCTGGCGAGGCACGTAGCGGAAGATGCGGAGGCGCAGCCTGACTTCTTTTTGAAGTCGGATGAGCCTCAGCTTCAGGTGCCTATTTTTGCTCGCCCCCACAACATGCTGAATCCTTTTGCCCTCGAGAAGGAAGTATATTTGAAGAAGTCCTTGGAAGCCCATGCTACAAGGCTTGCGCAGAAGAAGGGCGTGAAAAGAAAGGCAATCTTATGTGGTGTTGGTGCATCCCATCTTCCTAGGTCTGATGGGATTCCTGTCAGTGTGCCAGCAGTGTCGCAGGAAGATAGCAGCCTGTTGAGAAGGCTTGATGAGGCTGGGCATGTAGCGTCTACAACTAGTAGCTCAGGGCATAGGCGCGCTCACAGTATCTAGATTACTGTAGGATCATCTTTTTTGTTGTATATGATGATTTTATACCTTGTATAAAACTCGTGGTTGATGAATAATGATATTAGATTTTGTACGCATGTTTGTATCATCTTGTACTTAGATTATTTGTCTTTTCGTGAAAGACTTTCCAAGAGTCAAGTTGTGACCGAACTTACTTAAAAAAAGTGTATTAAGTCCATAACTTAATAAACATATGTGAATAAAAATTCATAAGTATATGGATTAGCTTGCAGCGTGTTGCAGATACCATATCAAGGAACCAAGAGGCTTAGCTCCTAAATTGCTAAACATGAAAATTGTGTGTTGTTTCATATCCTTCGTGGGATGCGCATTAAACTTACTTCATCGTCTTGAGAGTAAGGTGTTTAGCAAGAATACGTGATCCAATGTTGATAGGTTTGCAACCCTCTTACTCAACGAGTTATTTATTAGGTTTACTCATCCTTTCTGCCATCGTGGGTCTTAATAAATGAATGCACACCATGTAGGCAAAAATATAAATTAACAATATTGAGACAAAAATAAAAATGTAAGCAATAAAGTTAAATGTGTTGTGGAGTTAGCTAGAAACCACAACGTTTTAATTATTCTTGCAAGTTTTTGAAAAGAAAAGACAATTCCCTAAACAAAATAAAATGTAAATACACGGACATTTATTGAGCACCTTCTAAAGTGCGGAGGTGTCTGTGTGTGGGCCGTAGCCTTTCCTAAAGATAGCATCTCTTGAGATTGCAAATATTCCAAGTGCGCGCTAGCTCATGGCCTTCCATATTACGCAACTTGTATGCGCCTCTGCCTAATGCTTCTGTGACCTCGTAAGGTCCTTCCCATTTTGGTCCAAGCTTTCCCGTATCTTCTGCGTGGCTTGCATCATTGGCACGGTATACAAAGTCTCCTGGCCTGAATGAAGTGTTTCTGACTTTTGCATCATAATACCCCTTCATCTTTGACTTAGCTCTTGCCTCACATATGGCTGCGCGCTCGCGCCTTTCTTCCAATAGATCTAAATCTATACATCGCTCGTCGTCAGTGGTTGTAACATTGACTTCCGCCGTACGAATAGTTGGCATCCCAATTTCGGCTGGTATGACAGCTTCTGTCCCATAGACAAGAGAGAATGGTGTATCTCCAGTGCTGACTTTCATTGTCGTGCGGTGCGCCCATAAAACATGCGACAATTCATCCACCCATCTTCCTTTGTGTTTGTCAAGACGCGCTTTTATTCCTTCTCCCAGGCTACGGTTCGCGCGCTCAACCAGACCATTGGTTTGTGGGTTTTTTTACTGACGCGAAGCATTATGTGATATTTAGCTGCGCGCACCAATCTTTGAACGGGTTATCGCAGAATTGTTTTCCGTTGTCAGAAATAATTTCTATAGGTAGTCCAAAGCGACATACGATGTTGTCCCAAACGAATCGTTTGACCTGGTTACCTGTAATACTTGCCACTACTTTTGCCTCAATCCACTTAGTGAAATAATATATGGCCACTATGAGGAATTTTAGTCCCCCTGCTGCAACTGGAAAGGGGCCTGCAATATCAATGCCCCATTTATAGAATGGCCATGGTGAGGTGATAGGTGTCAGCTCTTGTTGTGGTCGGCGTGGGATGGGTCTGTGGACTTGGCAGTCACTGCATCTCTTTATCATGTCCCGTGCATCGCGATGCATAGTAGGCCAATAGTATCCTGACCTCAAGGCTCGTGCCACAACGGACAGTGGTCCTGAGTGCATGCTGCATGAACCAGCATGGATCTCTCGGAGTACGTAATCTGCCTGAAGAGGTCCAATGCACCGAAGCCATGGTTGTAGGAATGAACGTCAATATAGGATACCGTCTTGAAGTTCGAACTTCTGTGATGTGCGCTGTATCCGTCGAGCGTCTTTCTGTTCTTGGGGTAATATCCCCTTGCTTATGAATTCGATGATAGGTGTCATCCAACTAGGATTCTGCTCTTCTATCACTGTGGATATCTCCATTACTGAGATGGATTTGTTCTTTAAGGTCTCCACCAATACCTGTTTTGACATGTGCGCAAAGCTTGTAGATGCGATTTTGCTTAGTGCATTTGCTTTCCTGTTTTCTCCTCTAGGAACTTGTTTAATGGTGAACCTGTCAAAGCCCTGGATTAGGGACTTGGTCTTGTCGAGGTATTGGACCATGTTATCCTCCTTAGCCACATAGTCGCCCAACACATGATTGGCGACTAATCGGGAATCGACATTTGCTTCTAGGTTGCGTACACCCATTTGAGTTGCAATGCGTAATCCAGCAAGTATGGCTTCATATTCTGCCTCATTGTTTGTTGCTGTGAATTCAAAACGCAGTGCGTAAGTGAATTCCATTCCTGTTGGGCTGGTGAGGATAAGGCCTGCGCCTGACCCATCCACGCACGAGGATCCGTCCGTGAATAGAACCCATCGTTCTTGTAATTCTACCTCGCTTTTTGAAGGTGGAGTATTAGTATCTGGTTTCTCAAGAATTAAGTCGACTAATATCTGCCCCTTAATCACAGTGCGTGGTCTATAAGAGATGTTATGCTCGCTCAATAACACACTCCATTTTTGTAGCCGCTCCGATGCGTCGGGTTTAGAGATAACTTGTTTGATAGGCTGGTCCGTAATTACTGCGATTGGGTGTGCTTGAAAGTATCTGCGCCGTCTTTTGGATGCGAATACTAAAGCTAGGACCAGTTTTTCCATAGCGGTATAGTTAGTCTCTGTCTTCCTGAGTGCTTTGCTTACAAAGTATATTGGTGTTTGAACGGAGTTCCTATCTGTCATTAGCACCGCGCTGACTGCTCCATGAGTTGCAGACAAGTACATGATCAATTCTTCCCCTGGTCGGGGTGCGACAAGTTTGGGAAGTGCTGCTATGTGTTGCTTAAGCTGTTGAAAAGCTTCTTCCGCTTCCGTAGTCCAACGAAAGTCTCCCTTTTTTGTGCACTTCATGAGTGTCTTAAAGAGAGGGAGTGACTTATCTGCCGATTTGGACAAGAATCGATTTAGCCCAGCTAATTTTCCGTTTAATGACTGGACTTCTTTTAGTATGCGTGGTGAAGGGAGTTTGATGACAGCTTTTGTCTTTTCTGGGCAGGGCTTAATGCCATCAGGTTCTATCAAATATCTAAGAAACGTGCCTTCTATAGCGCCAAAAGTACACTTCTTGGGATTTAACTTCATGTTGATCCTTCCCAGTGTTCTGAACGTTTCCTCAATGTCGCGCACCAATGCTTCTTCGGTATGACTCTTTATGAAAAGGTCATCGACATAAACTTCCAGGTTGCGACCTACTTGGTTTTCAAATGAGTTATCCACCAACCGCTGGTATGTTGCTCCTGCATTCTTTAGGCCAAAGGGCATTTTTCTATAACAATAGACCCCTTGACTTGTGTGGAAGGCTGTTTTCTCTTCGTCTTCCTTAGCCATCTATATGCGTCTACTTGCTTTTCAAACGCGTACCCTTTGTATACGTCTAGGAAGCATTTAAAGGGGTATCCACATAAATATTCTACCTTCCAGTCTATCTCTGGTAGCGGGTAATAGTCTTGTGGACATGCTTTGTTAAGATCAGTGAAGTCCACGCACATTCTCCAACTGCCATCGCTCTTTTTTACCATTACTGGATTTGAGAGCCAGTCATGGTAATAGACCTCCCGCATGATGCCTGCATCTACAAGCTTGTGTACTTCCTCTAGAATGAATTTTGCGCGATCTGGAGCCTGGCCGCGCTTTTTCTGCCGTATTGGAGGATATCCTTGTCGGATTTTTAGCTTGTGCTCTGTGATAGATCGTGGTACTTCAGTCATGTGCTTTGGTTTCCACGCAAAGATATCTAGGTTCCTTTGCAAGAGTGCGCACACAGCCGCTCTGCCTTTGTCAGACAGCGACCCTCCAATTGATACCTCTTGATCTGGGTAGTTAGGGTGAATTGCGAAATTCAGGTTTGCCACATTAGCTGTGTGCTGCTCTAGAGCGTGCAGGGTCTCATTTGTCACTGTGTTGCATTATTTAGGTGATACAGTGGCGTTGTAGAGGGTGACAATGCCTCCTTCTATTGGGAATTTGACCATCCTGTGTGCTGTGTACGGTACCGCGCATGGCTGATATTCCTGGTCTTCCAATAATGCCATTGTATGGCGAAGGAGACCTGATTACCATAAAGTTCATCTAGGTTGCTGTAGAGTGGTGCTCATTACCAACGACCACAAGTAAGCGTAATTTCCCCATGGGCCATTATCTCCTCTCCTGTGAAGCCAGTCAGCGACGTCATGGCCGGAATTAACTGACTTCGTATCTCAGGTCGCAGCCTCTTGAAACAATGTTCATACATAATATCTGCGGATGCTCCTCCATCAACATACATGCGGTGGATATCATGACCCCCCCCCCCTCGTATGTATTTCAATGGTGAGCGGTTCCACTACTGCGCTGTCCGTAGCCAGAGTGGGGAAGGAGATTTCATTCCCAAAGGAAAACTTTTGGCTGACTTTTTGCCTCGTCTTTCTCTAACATGATTGTATCATGTAGATGGTGTCAGCCTTGTCTTTGGGTGTCTCTTTCTTACCCGCATTCTTCTGTTATCCTTCCCCTCTTTGATGTTTTTAACGAGGTGATCCATTTTACCTTCTTTCACTAATTTGTTGATTAGTTGGCGCAGTTGGACACACTCGTTGGTGGTGTGGCCCTTTTGTCCATGGTATTCGCAGTATCCATTCCCTATGCGCCGATCTTCTTTGGTGCGCATTGGTGGAGGTTTCGGGAAGTTTGCACCTTCTGTCACAAATATCTCCCTTGGGGTCTTCGTGAGTGGAGTGTATTTGTCGTTATCTCGTCCGCTTCCCTGTCTGCAATAGTTCTTGCTGCGGTTGCTACTTTGGTCATTGGATTGTCTCCTAGGCTATTCTTGTGACCTATAATTTGAGTAACCTTTTTTGCTGTCCGCAGCAGCTGCTTCTCCTTGGATAAAAGACCTGGTGCGCTTCATCAGTTCATCAAAGGTTTGGGGAACCTTATCATTCAGTCTCCTGATGAGCTCTGGGTTATTAATCCCATTCATGAACCCTGAGATCTTTAGCACTTCAGGACACGCCTTGACGTGTATACATTCATCCTTATAGTGCTCCACATAAGCGCTTGTGGATTCCCCTTGGCGCTGTTTTACTCTGGCAAGTTCAAAAGTGTTCTTGGCACACTTCTTTCTTTGAGTAAAGTTCAAACGGAATGCTTTTCGCAACTCTTCAAACCCATTTTTGCTTCTTCGTGGAAGCTTGCTAAACCAGGTTCGCGCATTCCCTACCAACGTGGAGCTAAAGATGTGGCACCACATTGGTTGTGGCCAATTTTCGATAGTAGCGGCTGATTCGAAAGTTTTTAGGTGGTCATCAGGATCACCCGTCCCATCATATGTTTTAACATTGGCGGGCATGCGCCTTCTCTTATCTTCTGAATAATCGCTGATGCGCCGCGTGAATGCATCGACCTTTTGGCGGCGCCAAGGAAGAGATATATCTTCATCCTCTACATCGCGATGTCTTCTCCTGGACTTTCAGTGTCCTATTTCCTTTTACTCGTTGTCCGAGGAGTCACTTGAAGAGGAGTCGACCCTTTTGCGGTGTTTACGGCGTTTTTCCTCGGAGTCCGAGCTTGAGGGGCTTTCACTTGGGGAGGGTTGTCTCCCCAGTCTATCGTGAACTCTCCTGCAACTAGACCTTGAAGGGCTCACGCTCGGTGAGTGTTGCCGTCCAAGTCTATCCTGGATCCTGCGGCTACCAAATCTAGCGTGGACATTGGTACATCTTCCATTATCTTCGTGCTCCTCCGAGTACTGTGAATCAGATGCTTCATCATCCGCAGCCTTCCTTCCGATTCTAGTGAACACTGGAAGTCGGCGGGTATCCTTTTCGCGCCTCTCCTTCTGATAGCACGATGGAGATGCTTCGTACTCAGGGCCAAAGTTGAGCCGGGCTTGCAGGCTCTGACTTGACCTTCTTCTTGCCTCCTCTTGCATGAGGGTAGTTAGAGTTTCATAATTTTGAGACACAAAATTACTTAGCGTTAATTCAGGCGCATCCTCCTCCAGTGTGAGGATATCTGTCTCCACATTAGGTCCTCTGTCCCTATTAGGCGAGCATGGCTACACAGTAGTGTCCACAACGGGTGCCGTTTGGTGAGGCATGGTGAAGAGAGTACGCTGTAAATCTTCCACGCTAGGGGCCGCTGTTGTGGCCTGGGAAGTCCCTGTGGGCATTTCTACAGTTGGGAGGATTAGACTTGGGCCTGATTCTTGGTGACTGGGCGCACTGGTTGTTCCAGAGTCCTGCCTAGAGGTCGAATCTTGATTTTTCCTCTTCTGGGGGTCACCATGTGTTTTTTCCAACTGCGGAGTCCGCTGGCTTGAGTTTTTGTGCTTCGTCATTCTAGTTCTTAGTGTAGTATCCCACGGATGGCGCCACTTGTTGATAAAAAAGTTGGGCGTTCCTTGTTTGGGTTCCTGTTCTCGTACCAATTAGATCTTAATGCTTGAGACCTGCACACTAAGAAAGCAAACAAACACCGTTAGGCTTATCATTGTGTTGAAATAGATAAATGACTAAAAACGTTATTCATATATTTCGATATCTCTATGTTTTGATAATCACAAAACGAAAACCCATCAAACCAAAGATCATAACGTAAACAAGTATTTAGTAGTAAATAATCACTTTTACCATCTAATCACTTAAGGTATGAATAAACAAAGTGTCTAATGCATTATAAGATCAAAGGGGTATTTAATTAATTATTACAAAGTTTATTTAATTATATAAACATATTATATATTTTTGAAAAACACTTTTGGTAATAAAGAAAAATGTTTTAATCATACTAAATATATGAATTTAAATTTTTAAACAAAATCAGTTAGTTTTTCACCAAATAAACTTTCCCCACTAAATGACAAAGTTTCTGGCCGTTACAGCTGGACGGCCCCCTAAATTATAAGGGGCGGTCCCCTTAAAATTAAGGGGACCAGCCATTAATTAAGAAGACCGGCACGCTCCTGTACAGTAACTTTTGTCCCTATAAATACTGGTTCATTTCACAGATTTTCCTCACCTTTTTGCACTAAAAACATTCTGATTCAAACCTCCATCTCTATCTTAAAAATCCTTTGATCATATAATTCATAAGTCTTTGTTTCCAAGTGATCCAAAGCTTCATCCACTCAAGTGCAAAGAGAAGAATACTTCTATCTATCAAGACTAGAAGTACTACAACTTAGTATCATCTTGCTATCTAAGTTGTTTGATCATTTCATCTTGTATATCACTCATTCTTTGGTGAATAAAGTGTATACATTGTATAGCTAGATTTAGATATAGGATCTAGATTTATTGAAGGTGTGAAGTGGTACTAGAAGTGAAGAAGTAGAGGTGCATAGGATTAGTGGTAGAAGAAATAAGAAGTGGTAGTATATTGAAGTAGAGAATAGTTGTGAAGACAAAGAAGTTGAAGCCTTGAAGTGGAGAAGACCTTGAAGCCTAGAAGTTGTGAAGAAGTATAAATCTTGAAGTAGTGGATAGAACTAAGTTGTGAAGGTGTGAAGAAACAAGTGGCGTGAAGAAGAAGAAGAGTTAGGAAGTAGAAAGGCGTGAAGAAGATTGGTGTGAAGAAGAATTGGTGTGAAGTAGATTGGTGTGAAGAAGTTGTGTTGAAGGTGTGATTAAGTTGTGACGAAGTTGTGGTGTGTACATTGGTGTGTAAGGTTTTCTCCGCCGTAAGGGAGGTTATTGATCTAGTGAAGAAAACTCTCGAGTTCGGTGCTCGGGGAGTGGAGTAGGGCAAGGAAGGTGTCCTTGTAGCCGAACCACTATAAATCCTTTGTCTCTCGGTTTGATCTTTCCATATCTCACTCTTTATTTATTTACTTGTTAGCATTTCATACATAGTTATAATTGCTTGTGTTGTGCATATATTGATTTCACATAAAGATCAAACTAAGCTTCATTCACAACATTAATTTTATACAAAAAAACCAAGTACATAAACTCATATTAAATCACATATACATGTATATGTTTATATGTGACATATGAAATTATAAATTTTCACTCAACATTATATATAAGTAGTGTTTATACGAGAACCGTAAATAAACTAGTATCTATATTTTTGAATCAAAGAGTTTTGAAATTTACATCTATTCTTTAGAAGTAAACTTTTATATAACAAATAAAACGAAAAAGACGTAAAACTATTCAACCCCCCCCCCCCCCCTTCTAGTTTTCCACAATTGGTATCAAGAGCCACGTCTAGCAAGATTTTTAAAATATATTGTATTTTAAAACTTGTAACGATCTATGGAATTTGAAAAATATCTAGAAGGGGAATTTACGCAAAAACCACCATTATTTGAAAATGATAATTTTCTTGAATGGAAAAATAAATTTGAAAATTATGTGAAATCAATAGATCTTGATCTTTGGCATATCATTTCAATTGGTGATCTTCAACCAACCGAAATGGATTTTGAAAATCAATATAATAATCTTCAAACAAAGATTGATAAAAATACTAAAGATAAATTAGTTATTTTCAAAACTCTACCAAGAGTTGAATATGAAAGAGTATTCTTTTGTAAAACGGCAAATGATATTTGGAAATGTCTTTTAAAGTTTCACCAAGAGAAATGTAAAACCAAAAATGATAAACTTGATGTTGCACAATAATTAGTCACTCTAGAAAATTTGATAGATAAATATTTAGTTGAAATAAGCACATGTACTACTAGTTCAAATGTGATCATTGAAGGTATCAATAACGAAGAATACATGAGCCAAATCCGAAGAAAGAGTGTAAATAAATCATGGTGCAACAAGGATGAAGAAGTTGATGAAAATATGACTTGCGAGAATATTCAAACAAATGTAAATACAAGTATTGATGGCAAGGATTACATGCTCCAAGATCCAAGCGAAACTACAAATAAAACATGGAGCGGCATGGACAATGAAATTAATCACCGTATAGCATGTGAAGAATGTACAACTACAAATGAGGTACAATCCGAAACCAAACATTTTTGCTATGATCAATTTATATTAGAATTTTCAAAATTGGAAAACAACTTCAAACATTTTTGCATCATTGACTCAAAAATTATTCTTAAAAATGAATCTTCAATATCCGTTGAAAATAACTTTGAAAAAGAAATAATTTTAGAAGTTAAAATGTCTAGACTTGAAAGTAATATTGAACTTGATCTTGAATGTAAAAATTGTCAAGACTACAAACAAGAAATTAAAATGGAAAATGAAAAAGCAAAAATATTAGCCAAATTCGAAAATAGTTCTAAATCTTTAAAATATCTACTTAACATTCAAAAGTCATTTTATGATAAAACCGGCTTAGGATTTACTGCAAATGATCCTTTAACAAATATATCAAAACAAATAAAATTTGTTAAATCTAGTGGAGAAATTTAGAATTAATATTATTTACATCCATTATTTATTACTCTAGTCAAGAAATTCATTGTTTGTTAGTTAAAACAATCTAGTGATTAATTCTTATACTTTTCGGCGACATCCTCATCATGTGCATTCAAATGCAATGGATGTTCTCAACTAACCATCTCGGACCCATGAGAATCTGGGTACCAAGCTCTTTTTCATGTTTAAGTAGTTAACGAACGAAGAGAATATAACTTTTTGGATCACTCACTTTGCTTTCTTACATTTGATGACCATTGGTTCCTATTACTCTGATTCATAATCTACACACAATTTCTTTATGACGTTGTTGCGGCCATTTGTTGCTTCGGCGTTTTGTTCTTCAATTTTGGAGTATTGATTTTATGGTGTGTTCGTTACTACCTCAAGAAAAAGGATTCTAGCACAACTATTCTTGATCTACTCGACTTATGATGATTGTTGTGATCGATTAAGTATTTCGGATCAAGCCTCCTTGATTTTTATTGCGTTGGGATTTTACTTTGCTACTTCGACATACTTTGGGCATACTTTTAAGATGTCTTCTAACACTCTCATGCCCACTCTTAAAGAAAAGCTGGACCTGAGGTAAGTTTTTTTTTTCAAAAACTTGTCAATATCATATTATATTAGAGTATGCTATAATTAGTATATTAATATGATTAAATTTATAGGTTGCCATGTTCATATACCATTAATACTAAATATATGTATACATGAAATTAAGCTAGTTGACCTTCTTGATCTTTAGTCTATTACCGTTTTTCTTTTTCATCATTTATGTGGGAATTCATCTATGATCAATAGTAGAATACTTATTATTTAGGCTTAATGACCATTCTAGTTGCATTAATAGATGTGCTATAATTAAGACTAGTTAGCTTTTAATACTATAATGAGTTTAGTATACATATACATGTGTTAATCTTGCATCTATAGATGATTTACTTTATCCATCTCTATCATATTGCATTAAGATCATTAGAATCTACCATCACTCATCCATGTCTTTAGTTGCCATTAAAGATGATTATATGTGGCAATGGGCTCAACTGATTCTCTTGAGTATGATAAGTTTCTATTTCAAATCCTTCATTTGTGATTTCTTGCTATCAAAAATAAAATATCACGTTTAAAACCTCTCACTTTGAAAAATAATCTTTCAAGTATCCATCTCATCTTTCTTTAAACAACATGTTTAACTGTAAGATACCATAACTTTATCTTAATCAAAATCAAGATTGGAAAAAAATTTCTTATCCAATTTGTCAACATGTTATGAAGCAAAACTCAATCTATTTTACTCAAATGCACACTTGAATCTATTTCAAAGCATTGTTGAATAAATCTAAAAACGTTTTATTAAAAATATATTTGATTATCTCATATGTGTCATACACTTCTATGGAAATGACATTCACAATTTAATCAAATCATTTCATGAGAATCATGGTTTGCCCATATGGATCTTGTTTGTAACAAGTCTTGAAGTCCATACAATCATATCTTCCCATTTGTTACTTGTAAGCACTCATCAATATGTTTGTACTAGCCTACATATTATCATTTTCATATAGTTGCATATTTAGCTAGTATGCTTTATTGCTTCCTTGGTTGTTTAACTTAATTGGCCAATAAGTAGATTGCATGTATATTAGAAATTACTTGTCTACTTTACACATTTTTATAACATTCTCTACATTTATGAATAGTATACCCTATATTGCCTCAAAGAATTGAACTTACTTGAATCCAAACCCAAAAACACAACCTTTCTGAAACTTTTCTGCCAAAAATCAAATTCTGGCATTCTGGAATTCATAAGAAGGGAGGCCCCCTTAATTATATAAGGCGGCCCCCTTAATGATTAATGGGACCGGCCCCTAATTAAGGGGACCGGCCATCTGATGGTCGGGGTTACTATTTTCTTTATCACTTTTTGACCCTTTTCACCCTATACTTCCCAAAATTCACAAACATATTTTGTCCCATACTATCCCTCAAAATTTACCTTCCTAAACCACATTTCTCATACACTATAAATACCTTCTTCCCATCATTAATGCCATCTCATCCAAACATGTCATCTCCCAACAACCAAAAACCTAAGGTTTCAAGAACCGCAAGGATCTCCGTCAAACCCGTTTGGAGGAGGAAACTTGATTCTTGTCACAACTCAAGTGATGTTGTTCCAAGTCAACCAACAACTAAACCTCAAACCCACACAAATGACTCATCTCACAACCTACCATCCACTCATGCCTTCATTAATGCTTCTTCATATGATGAGCATGCTCAATCCCAAAACAACAATCCCAATCTCTCAATCAATACTTCACATGTTGCTCATTCAACAAAAACACCATCCACTCATGAAGAACCTCTTCCACCCATATCATGTTTTCATGATTACCCAAGCTCAATCATGTCTCCACCACCAAGAGTACCACCACCACATCCTACTATGTAACACCCCCAAAAATCGGGTCCAGCGGAAGCATACATGTTTTCGTGTCGTGTTTCAAATATGGATTTTAAAACAAAACAAGCTATTATCACGCGAGTTCTCTCCTTTAACTTATTTTAGAAACTGAGTGCTTATTACTAACAAGTGCTGGATTAAGACTAATGGACCGAGGTTTAAGCTCCCAAGTCCAAAGTGAGTTTGAGTGTGGTTTTTCGCAATGAATCAATCATGTAGATAACGAGTACCAAGAGATTTCAAGAACGAGTTTGAAGTCGAAATAAACATAAGATAAACCATCAAACTGAATACACATTATTCCAAGATTGAGCCAACACTTAGTATGATGCATTTACTCATTTCTTATTCGTTAAACACGTTCAAAATGATTGAAAACGTTCCATGTCTCATTTTTAAAACCCGAATAAGCATAAGTGCTTATTAGCTTTGTTTTACGTTAAACCTTCCATCTTTTACGTTCAGATTCATCTCATAAGTTTAATATCATACGATAAACATGACTAGTTCATAATAGTTGAGTAAAAGCAAGGTTTCGATATGTTTTCATTTTAATGAAGCGGTTACATTTCGAGATTATAAGTTTTAGAAAAACTTTTAACGACATGAAATAAGTATCAAATGAGATGTGTTCGAGTTTGCTTACAAGGAT
Organism: Artemisia argyi; assembly: GCA_030686995.1. Taxonomy (NCBI): domain Eukaryota; kingdom Viridiplantae; phylum Streptophyta; class Magnoliopsida; order Asterales; family Asteraceae; genus Artemisia; species Artemisia argyi. The sequence goes on along the minus strand of CM060701.1, from coordinate 154,117,681 downwards.
GAAAGGTGTACGAGTGAGAGACAAGGACCAAAGGACTTAGAATGTCGACTAGCACTCCAAAAACACAAACCCGATTCCTTAGCTTCCCAAACCCGTTTTTCCTTTATTTATTTTTTTGCTCTAGTTTCCTTCTTGCTTTGAATGATTTACTAAGTGGAGTGTGTATGTTTTAGACTCATGACAGGCTCGGTTTAAAAGAGAAAGAAAGAATGAAGGTTGCTTGCAAGGTTTACATGCATTTATTGGTTTCTAGTCCTTGTTTATTTAACAAATGAGATTGTGTGTAATCTAGGTGATCTTCGAATGATTGACTGCCAAACAAAACAAGGGAGGAAGTATGGTGCCATGTCCTTTGTGTCTAGCAAACCATGGGTACAAGTGGTTTTGAATTGGAACCCAAGACTTTGTGATATAAGATTTTTTTTTTTATTTTTTTTTTTATTCTAGTTCAAATTTTATATGTATAGGTTATGTTTGCTTGTGTATTTTATTATGTTATTATGCATATTGAACGTACAAATATCAAGGGTCGAGTTCATGGGTCATTTAAAATGAGGCTCGATATTCTGTGAGTTCAAAAAGGATTGAAGCAAAGTTGCAACTCGAAAATTGTAGAGTTTGGGTTAAGCTTGAACATTTATGATCCAAAGAAATGTTGTATAAAATATACATTCGAATCATGTATCAATACTTCGAGGGTTTTGTTTTGTGTTGGGTTTTGAGCGTGTCTTGGTTTGAAAAACAAAATGTGTATACGTAAAATGTATAAATATATTTGAGTTTTGTTGTGTTTGGTTGCATAAAACGCGATACAACAAAAATTAGAAAAGAGTGGGAAGTTAATACGTGAACTCCCATAATGTTTTACATATCTCATTTAAGTTTAAACGTGAGTCGAGTTGTTTTTGGTTGCACGTTGGAAATTATTATCATGTAAAATATGTTTTTGAGTGTATTTTTATAAAAGAAATATAAAAACATGAATATTGGTTCCAAAAACGTGTTTCTTAGACTAAACCATACTATCTATAGGTCGGTTCGTGTGCGAACTCATGTTTCAATTAAAGTGAGATAACTTCTCGTATTTGATTCAAATAAGTTCCGAAAAGTCCAAAAGTGAAACTTAGGAAATAATAAATATAATTTATTATTAAAAGCAGTCTAGAAAATTACGGGTTGTTACAGTCTCACCTCCTTAAACGGAATCGCGTCCTCGTGATTCAATTCAAGTTACCCATTACGGTCGAAAAGAGATGAGTATATACGCACGAGAATTCACCTTCACGTTTCCCCACTTGAATTCAAGACCTTTTTTTTTGCGAGTTTCTACTAACTTGTCGATATGGATAGGTGTTGGTACTCACAACCGATTTGAGTCTTACCAGGTGGTAAAGGCTCCTCTTTGTCTGTGAGAGAGTAATACAAATTCTTTGCTGAAAATTTGCAGTTAGGTAAACTGATGCGACTTCAAAAGACTCGTAATTTCAGTAATAACAATCTTTAAACATGGTGTGGATAAGATGTTTTCACAAATTTATCGTCTAATCACTCCTTGTTATGCAAAATTTTGGTTAAGTTTGACTTGAAATTTTTAACGCTTCAAAATGAGTAAATAGTTCATAGGGTGATTGCAGAATAGTTTATAAAACTATTTGTAAAACAGTTCATAGAGCAACAGAAAATCAATTTATTACTTGCATGATAGTAGCAAAACTGTAGTGTGATTCATAATATTGTAGCAGGACAGCAAACTGGTTTATAAAATTGTTTGTGAAATAATTTGTAAAACAGCTTATAAAATAACCAGAACAATTTGTTGTTTACAAAATAGTAGTAAGGTCGAAATTTTGACCTCATGAAGTATCAGTAAAACATTTGTAGAGTGACCGTAAAATGGTCTGTAGAATAATCGAAAACAGTTGTATGGTATTATTGAAACAATTTATTATCTTATAAGAGGGTAGCAAAAGTAACTGGTATCCCTGAAAGACAAGTGAAGGATTTGGTGTATGTCCCAAGGAACGCGGTTCAAGTTACTCCTTAAGGTCTTAAAGTTTCTGTTGGCCATAAAATTTGCCCAAATTTCTCTTCTGACTGGAGAGTTTAGCAGGTTCAGAGTATGACTTTGAAAGAGGATGTTGATTGTTACTAGCAACGTAAGGTAGAGGCGGAAAGTACAACCTCGATTGAACATCATCGGTTAAGCATAAGGTTGAGGTATGGGTGACTGTAACAGGATCACAAACAACCAAGGCTAAATAAACAAATCCAAATCCGCAATGAGGTCCAAAATTCACAAATCATCAATCCGAATTCAAACGTAGCCAAAATCAATTCCGAACATGGCCAAAATAAAATCCAACCGTTCTAGTAAGCTCGAAAGGGCTTATTACGATCTCAAGGGGTTACGTCAAACACTCAAATTTAAATGGTGCCAATTGGGTCTAACCCGACCCGATGCGAGCTACGGTGGATGCCAACAAACAAGAATTCCATATAAACGAAGACGTATAGTGACGCCAAGAGTATTACGGTTCGTGAGGTGTTGTGATGCCAGTGTGTCGTGTGTAGAAATAAACTTTCGTGATATTTGATGCTCGTATACACACGCAAAACTTAACCATTCTCATAATCAAAAATCAACCGGACAGAATTCTATTATAACTGCTCCCAGTATCGCAAAGTTCACCTCTGAGTCGAACATAGGTGATCAGGCTATGTCCCACTGTCCCTGGTTGAATATAGGTGATCAGTCTATATTCAACCGAGGTTCAATGAATTTTGAAATACTCGGTTCAGTTACACTAGTAATATGTCTCTAACATTTAAAAGTTGTTTTGAAAGACTACGACAAGTGTCCACACTCGCGAACGGACGATGAGATTGCGTAGATAAAAGCGATAATGCTCCGCCAAGTACAATACGTAAGCATAAGTATGTTGAACATACTTATAGTATATAGTGAAAATAAATGGATATACTCATCCAATAATAAATCATGCATCTCATCAAATATATAAGCAATCAAAATCGCAAATGAGGCATCAGCTTGGCAGGCAGGCACGTGGCGGTCATAGGGTTAAGTTTTCGTAAAAGTAGTTATAGTCTAGGTTTTAAAAATACCCAGTTCTCTATAACCAAGGCTCTGATACCAATCTGTAACACCCCAAAAATCGGGTCCAGCGGAAGCATACATGTTTTCGTGTCGTGTTTCAAATATGGATTTTAAAACAAAACAAGCTATTATCACGCGAGTTCTCTCCTTTAACTTATTTTAGAAACTGAGTGCTTATTACTAACAAGTGCTGGATTAAGACTAATGGACCGAGGTTTAAGCTCCCAAGTCCAAAGTGAGTTTGAGTGTGGTTTTTCGCAATGAATCAATCATGTAGATAACGAGTACCAAGAGATTTCAAGAACGAGTTTGAAGTCGAAATAAACATAAGATAAACCATCAAACTGAATACACATTATTCCAAGATTGAGCCAACACTTAGTATGATGCATTTACTCATTTCTTATTCGTTAAACACGTTCAAAATGATTGAAAACGTTCCATGTCTCATTTTTAAAACCCGAATAAGCATAAGTGCTTATTAGCTTTGTTTTACGTTAAACCTTCCATCTTTTACGTTCAGATTCATCTCATAAGTTTAATATCATACGATAAACATGACTAGTTCATAATAGTTGAGTAAAAGCAAGGTTTCGATATGTTTTCATTTTAATGAAGCGGTTACATTTCGAGATTATAAGTTTTAGAAAAACTTTTAACGACATGAAATAAGTATCAAATGAGATGTGTTCAAGTTTGCTTACAAGGATGAAAGGTGTACGAGTGAGAGACAAGGACCAAAGGACTTAGAATGTCGACTAGCACTCCAAAAACACAAACCCGATTCCTTAGCTTCCCAAACCCGTTTTTCCTTTATTTATTTTTTTGCTCTAGTTTCCTTCTTGCTTTGAATGATTTACTAAGTGGAGTGTGTATGTTTTAAACTCATGACAGGCTCGTTTTAAAAGAGAAAGAAAGAATGAAGGTTGCTTGCATGGTTTGCATGCATTTATTGGTTTCTAGTCCTTGTTTATTTAACAAATGAGATTGTGTGTAATCTAGGTGATCTTCGAATGATTGACTGCCAAACAAAACAAGGGAGGAAGTATGGTGTCATGTCCTTTGTGTCTAGCAAACCATGGGTACAAGTGGTTTTGAATTAGAACCCAAGACTTTGTGATATAAGATTTTTTTTTTTTTTTTTTTTTTATTCTAGTTCAAATTTTATATGTATAGGTTATGTTTGCTTGTGTATTTTATTATGTTATTATGCATATTGAACGTAAAAATATCAAGGGTCGAGTTCATGGGTCATTTAAAAGGAGGCTCGATATTCTGTGAGTTCAAAAAGGATTGAAGCAAAGTTGCAACTCGAAAATTGTAGAGTTTGGGTTAAGCTTGAACATTTATGATCCAAAGAAATGTTGTATAAAATATACATTCGAATCATGTATCAATACTTCGAGGGTTTTGTTTTGTGTTGGGTTTTGAGCGTGTCTTGGTTTGAAAAACAAAATGTGTATACGTAAAATGTATAAATATATTTGAGTTTTGTTGTGTTTGGTTGCATAAAACGCGATACAACAAAAATTAGAAAAGAGTGGGAAGTTAATACGTGAACTCCCATAATGTTTTACATATCTCATTTAAGTTTAAACGTGAGTCGAGTTGTTTTTGGTTGCACGTTGGAAATTATTATCATGTAAAATATGTTTTTGAGTGTATTTTTATAAAAGAAATATAAAAACATGAATATTGGTTCCAAAAACGTGTTTCTTAGACTAAACCATACTATCTATGGGTCGGTTCGTGTGCGAACTCATGTTTCAACTAAAGTGAGATAACTTCTCGTATTTGATTCAAATAAGTTCCGAAAAGTCCAAAAGTGAAACTTAGGAAATAATAAATATAATTTATTATTAAAAGCAGTCTAGAAAATTACGGGTTGTTACATACTACCTCACATGCCATTCCTATGTTGCATGTTCAAACCTTCACCCAAGACAACTATCATGCTCCTCCACCATCACCTTCCTCCGAACACTTGAAGTTCGTTGAGGAGCTAAAAGAGGCTCATGAGCTTAGTGCTCTTTTAGCATTACATCTTGCTCAATGCAATTTGGATACACCTCAATCAAGCTCACCATCATCACCACACAACATTAGCCAAATTGAGAAGCATGTTAACAATTGCCCTTGTTGCATCTTCCTCCAACAACAAACAATTGCATTGAATGAGCACTTTACTTTGATTGAGCATCCTCTTACTAGATCTCAACAAACACCATCACTTCAACAAAATCAAAACCCTCAACCAACAAACCCAACTTCAAATCCACCACCTCCAAGCTCTACATCTCCAAACTCACCAACATCCATGAAACCAAAAGTTTACCTCCATTAAGCCACCAACATGATCCCCATCTACCATTCTCACCCAAGCATTCTATATGCTTATGTTTCTTATTTTTCAAATAAAGCACCTCAACCATTTTGGGATGCAAGAAAGTTTGATGACACTCTTTGTTGGCATAATAGGATATTCTACTTGGTTTAGAATTATAGTATTATGGCTTATGTAACAATGATTATGTGGTTGACATAATCATTTTGAATTAATGAACGCTTTTATATGTGTTTCAAATTCTCCTTTCCCATGCTTGTTATTTGTTACTAGTATGTTATATATTTTTGCTTGTGCTTCTAATATTTTTCTTGCAAGAATTCCATAACTCGAACCCTTGGTGCCCTCAAACAAGGGGGAGCATACATCAAGGGGAGCTTTCATCTTATCGGCTTAAACCTTTTTGATTCTACAAAAAGGGGGAGAAGTGAATATAAACTCACTAAATACTTGTCTAAAAATTAATTTTTGGATTTAATAAGTTTAGGTTTTGTAATCATAAAAAAGGGGGAGATTGTTGATATAAATAAATGACTAAAAATGTTATTCATACCTTTCGATATCTCTATGTTTTGATAATCACAAATCGAAAACCCATCAAACCAAAGATCATGACGTAAACAAGTATTTAGTAGTAAATACTCACTTTTACCATCCAATCACTTAAAGTATGAATAAACAAAGTGTCTAATGCATTATAAGATCAAAGGGGTATTTAATTAATTATTACAAAGTTTATTTAATTATATAAACATATTATATATTTTTGAAAAACACTTTTGGTAATAAAGAAAAATGTTTTAATCATACTAAATATATGAATTCAAATTTTTAACTAACATCAGTTAGTTTTTCACCAAATAAACTTTCCCCACTAAATGACAAAGTTTATGGCCGTTACAGCTGGGCGACCCCCTTAATTATAAGGGGCAGTCCCCTTAAATTTAAGGGGACCGGCCATGAATTAAGGGGACCGGCACGCTCCTATACAGTAACTTTTGTCCCTATAAATACTGGTTCATTTCACATATTTTCCTCACCTTTTTGCACTAAAAACTTTCTGATTCAAACCTCCATCTCTATCTTAAAAATCCTTTGATCATATAATTCATAAGTCTTTGTTTCCAAGTGATCCAAAGCTTCATCCACTCAAGTGCAAAGAGAAGAATACTTCTATCTATCAAGACTAGTAGTACTGCAACTTAGTATCATCTTTCTATCTAAGTTGTTTGATCATTTCATCTTGTATATCATTCATTCTTTGGTGAATAAAGTGTATACATTGGTTAGCTAGATTTAGATATAGGATCTAGATTTATTGAAGGTGTGAAGTGGTACTAGAAGTGAAGAAGTGGAGATGCATAGGATTAGTGGTAGAAGAAATAAGAAGTGGTAGTATATTGAAGTAGAGATTAGTTGTGAAGACAAAGAAGTTGAAGCCTTGAAGTGGAGAAGACCTTGAAGCCTAGAAGTTATGAAGAAGTAAATCTTGAAGTAGTGGATAGAACTAAGTTGTGAAGGTGTGAAGAAACAAGTGGCATGAAGAAGAAGAGTTAGGAAGTAGAAAGGCGTGAAGAAGATTGGTGTGAAGAAGAATTGGTGTGAAGTAGATTGGTGTGAAGAAGGTGTGCAGAATGCGTGATTAAGTTGTGACGAAGTTTTGGTGTGTACATTGGTGTGTAAGGTTTTCTCTGCCATAAGGGAGGTTATTGATCTAGTGAAGAAAACTCTCGAGTTCGGTGCTCGGGGAGTGGAGTAGGGCAAGGAAGGTGTCCTTGTAGCCGAACCACTATAAATCCTTTGTCTCTCGGTTTGATCTTTCCATCTCTCACTCTTTATTTATTTACTTGTTAGCATTTCATACATAGTTATAATTGCTTGTGTTGTGCATATATTGATTTTACATAAAGATCAAACTAAGCTTCATTCACAACATTAATTTTAAACAAACAAACCAAGTACATAAACTCATATTAAATCACATATACATATATATGTTTATATGTGATATATGAAATTATAAATTTTCACTCAACATTATATATAATAGTGTTTATACAAAAACCGTGAATAAACTAGTATCTATATTTTTGAATCAAAGAGTTTTGAAATTTACATCTATTCTTTAGAAGTAAACTTTTATAAAACAAATAAAACAAAAAAGACGTAAAACTATTCAACCCCCCCCCCCTTCTAGTTTTCCACACGTTGGATTGTCTCCCACGATTATCCTCCGGCGAGAGAGTAAGTAATCAGTTTTAGGGTTGTATTGAAGAGTTAGGGTTGTAGATCGTACCGCAATGAGAATTTTGACATGGGGTATTTCCACTCTAGACGTTCCTGAAATGAGGACCCAAAGGTTTTAGGTCAAGACCTCACATATTTTCGAAAAGAGGTTCAAAGTCCCGTTTTTTAGATGATCAGCTCTTGGAACCCTAATTGGAAGCTATAAAAGGAAGAAGAAGGAGAAGAGCACAAGTTTAATATTATTGTAGTTTAATATATGTCGAATTAGTAATTTCTTCCTTTTTAGTGTAATTCGAAGCTTTTAAAGATTGTACTCAGTATTCTCAAGTGTAATATCAACTAGTTTCACAAGCAAGTTCAAGTTTTCTGTTTTAAATTCTCAGATTTGCATTTTCACTTTGAAATTTCAAATTATAACTAAGTTGTTGATACTTGTTGTTATGGACTACCAAGCTCATTTAAGCTCCCTATATAGCTTCTAAGAGCTATTAGAAACCTTAAAACTAGTTTAGCATAAGAAAATTAAAAATACAAAAAAAATCCAGAAAAATCAAAGAAAAATTAAAAATTACAGGTTTGAAGATGATGATGGATGGAGCATAGTAAATATTGGATGGCTATGGTTTAGAGCCTCAGGGGAGGCAATATGATTGGTTACTTGGTCCTTGGTTTTTGGTAATAGCAGGATTGCAAAAATTGTAAGCAAAATCTCATTTTTTTTTCTTTTTACTATTCCATTGCTTATTATGTGCTTATTGTTATGTTTCTGTGTTTGTTTAATGTACTCTAGTCATATTGTAGGATAAAATCAGGTTTTGGTTCAATAAATCTCTTTGTACTCAAAAATCATAGTTTGACTGCCAATTTACTATTTCACAATATCTTGGGTATTTGTGGTCTAAACCTATGTTTCTGTGTTCATATAAGCTTATTGGATCATAATAAGTTATTTAGAAGCAGTCTCAAAGCCTTAGGCAAATATTTGTTCTAGAAATCAATAATCAAATTGTTTCTCAAGTTTTTTGGATTAGTAGGATTCACTATGTTCAAGGTTGTTATTGTTGTTGTATTTGGTTCAAACAAGTTACCTAAAGTCAAAATTGCCTTTAATCTCACCATAGCTCTGTTAGGATTTAAGTGAAGCATAAGCTTCAAATCAACTCACAACTAGTTAGAGTAGCTTAAATTAGTTATATTATAGCTTAATATACCTTAACCAGTCACTAGGATTCAATCAAATTCCATTTTAGTCAACTTTTTAGTTTAATTCAAAAAGTCAAAATTCCATAGTTAGGCAGAAAGTTAATTTTTCAAAGATTTTTCCTGATTTTTGTGTTACAAATTAAGCTTTGAGCTTTTTACAAGTTAAAGTCTACCAGCTTAACTTTTGAAATCCATCATTGGCTTATTTTTAAGATTTTTTCTATGGCTTATGCAAGTGCTTATTTCAGGCTACAGGGCTGACACCCTCCCCCGCACCAGGGCATTTGCCCAAATTTCTTAGGCATATTCTGACCTGACCTGTGGGCCCCACCCTTGGCACCATAGCTTTTTGAGAAGCTTATCAGTAGGGATTATCATACTAGAGCTTATTTTGGCTTCACCTCACTTAACCATAGCTTAATTTGGCCATTGAAGGTGTACTGATCACACTCAGTATACTGAGCACTCAGCATAGACACCCAAGTTCATAGCCTCCCCCTGTGGTTATTAGTTGTTGGGATATAAAAGATCAAGGTACTTCTGTATGTCAAAGTAATGCTGCATGAAGAGTAAAGTCAAAGTACTGCTGAAGATAAAAGTCAAAGTACTGTTGTTTATTGAAGAATGTTCAAAGTACTTCAAAGGAGACAAGGACTTATGTGCAATATTAGTTAAAGGATTAATGTGTAATATTGAACGAATATTCTAAAATTAGTTAGGGATAATGACTTATCGTTCAAGTTATATGTTGTAAACCGACTTAAGGTTATCTATATAAAGAGCCTTAAGAGGTATTAGTCGATATATGTTTTTACAGTTGTTCAAAGTCGATAATAGTTAGGGATTGTTAGTGAATCTGTGTAACAAAGCAGGTTCAAGTTTGGTTTAATATAAAAGTTCTTCTTAAGCTTTGTGTTAGTAGATTTCGCATACTTTACAAGGTCAGATAGTGTTTCAATATTAATAGTGTTGAGTTTACTTAATATTATTAAACCTTTACAAGCTACAAAGTAGTTTTGTCAGAGTATATCGATCCAATAAGTGGTATCAGAGCTTGTGTTGGAAATTCTGATTAAGAAGAAAAACCTTTAAACCGATTCTACAACAAAACCTTCAAGATGTTGACAGAAGCTGCACCTGCTCCATCAATCACTGCTATTAGAATTCCTACTGTTAAGAAGGGAGAATATGCCTTATGGGCCATGAAGATGAGGCAGTACATTGCCATCACAGACCATGCACTATGGGATGTGATTATCAATGGCAATATGCAAATTGAATAACCTGTTGAGATCCCTGGACAACCAACACCACCTAAACCAACTATACCAGCTGCTACCAAAAGAAATCAAGACAAAGCTCTCAACATACTGCTCTCTGCCATTCCTGATTGGCACTTATTGAAGTTTCATGATGCCAAGGATGCAAAACAACTATGGGATGCAATTAAGAAGAAATTTGAAGGTAATGATGCTTCCAAGAAGATGCACAGGAACCTGCTAAAGCAACAATTTGAAACTTTCACTGTTGGTGAAAGAGAAGGTCTTGATTCTGCTTATGAAAGATTCCAAAATCTTCTGAGTATGATAGAACTATATGATGCTGAGGCATCAGTTGAAGATGCTAATTTGAAGTTCTTGAGAAGTTTGCCATCAGCATGGCATGTAGTTGCTACTATGATCAGAGGACAACCAGGGCTGGATACAATGGACTTTGATGATCTCTACAACAATCTGAAGGTGTACTACAGGTTCAAGCACACATCGGAAACCCCAAAACATTGCTTTTGTCTCTTCTGAAAACAGAAGCAGTACTTCCAACAAAGGTACTGCTTATCTTGTCCAAAGTACTGTGACTGAAACTCAGGTTCCATGTACAACTATGGTCACTACCACTTCATCACCATCAACTACCCCCACCTCAGATGATGTTTTGTGTTCATTCTTTGCTCAACAAGCATCTCTACCTGTAACCTATCAAGAAGATGTCTTGCAAATAGATGATGATGCTTTGGAAGAAATTGATATCAGATGGCAAGTTGCGATGCTCACTGCAAGGATCAAGAAGTATGTGAATAAGACAGGAAAAGGCATCAATTACAGAGCTAAACAGGGAATAACATTTGATAAGTCCAAAATTGAATGCTTCAACTGTCAAAGGACTGGTCACTTTGCAAGGGAATGCAAATTTGCAAAAGTATCAAGCAAACAAGATGATTGAACCACCCAAGCCTGAAAGAAAAGAGATTACTATTACTTAACCAAAACCAAAAGCTTTGGTTGCTCAAGAGAATCTGTCAGAGATTGATTGGTCCAATGAGTTTGATGATGAACCTGTAACCTATTCAATGGTTGCATTGGAAGACTGGAGCACAGCTTTTGATGAAGAGCCTGGATATGCTGCTTTGGAGTCAAGAGATGGTCTAGGAAGCTTTGATTGGAGCATGGAGTTTGAAGAAGATTCTGTTCAGCTTGCTATGGTAGCTACTTCACCAAGTTCATCCACTAGCTATGAGGTATGCTCTAAGTGCAATGATATGTATCAAAAGTGACTTAGTTAATATGTAGCTGAAAGAGATAAATTTCAAAGGGCTAGGGCTGAGATAGCTGGCTATCAGTTGACTTTAGAGTCAATGGAGGCCAAAATAATTACACATAAAAACAATGAAGTAGCATGGGCTGAAACATATAAGCAACAGGAATACCAAGTTAAGTTGAGTGACTAGAAACTAAGATGTAAGGTGTCTGAACTAGAGAAAGTTACTGCTGAGAGAGATAAGTTATTAGAAAAACTTGCTGTTTGGAATGAATTAGGTCTGTCACATGTTCAATTTGTTGAAAGCAAAGAACATCAAACATTAAAACTGGCCTAGGTTATGATAATGATAGCAAAGAAGGTATTCCGTTTAAGAGTAAGGAACTAAATCTTACAGTAGATACCTCCACTAGTGATGAAGAGTTCATAAGTTTAGATGAAAACACTTCTAGTGATAAGGAATACCCTAGTCCAACACCTCCTGAATTTAAGAAAGATAAGGGATATAATGCAGTTCCTAATCCCCCAGGTAGCTTTCAACCACCTAGAAAAGATGTTTCTTCTTATGGGGTAGATAATCTAGAGTTTAGGAAAAAGCTTAAAAGTCAATCTAATCCTGAATCTTTAGAAAAATTTGTTTAAACACCTAAGGTTGATGAGAAAAAGTTTTCAAAACAAGCAGTACCTCCAAACACTTTTCAAAGTACAGCTGATCACTCAGCAGTACCTCCAAGAAAATACTTTCAAAATACTACTAATTTTAGAAAACCTTATGGAAAGGGATTTGGGGATATTGGTCCAAAGGTCTGTTATGTATGCTATAGTCCTCACCACTTAATTAAGGACTGTGATTATAACTTAGAATACTTAAGCAAATACCCAAGGACCAGGTCTGCAAATCAAAGTCACAGGGAGAATAAGCCAAGGGACAACAAACCAGTTTGGAATTACACAAATAGGGTTAACCATAGCAATTTCTCAAAAGACTATAGGTACCCTCATCAGAAAAGATCATACTCCAAACCCTCAGTACCTTCACAAAGTACTGATAGAAAGTTCCCTAACCAAGGTGCTGCTAGCAGACACTCAAGTGTAAGACCTAGGAGATTCAATTACTACAATCCTAGAAGGATTTATAACACAAGAAAATATGCTAGAACACAGAACCCAACTCCAAAAGTTCCAACTAAATGGGTTAAGAAAGAAAGTACTGCTGGGGAAGAACCAGTACTTTCAGAGGCTAAGGGTGAAAAAGGGAAAATTGATCATAATGAACCAAATGTTTTGGAAACAATAACCTTAATTCTTGATCATGTTTTCAAAGATAGTGGTGATTACATACTCAAAAATTCTGAGTATGTCACTCCACAAGGGGAACACAAGTCAATAATGGCTTGGGTTCCTAAAAATAACTAACCTTTTTCATGTATGTACAGGGCAACCCAGAAGAGGAGCTTAAAGATCATCTTATTGTAGATAGTGGTTGCTCTGGAAGTATGACAGGAGAAAAGGAGCTCTTGTCAGATTTTAAAGCTTATTTTGGAGGAAAAGTTGCATTTAGGAATGATCCTGATGGAGGAAGAATAACTGGCAAAGGAACTATCAAGGCAGGAAACATTGATTTTGAGAATGTTAGATATGTGAAAGAGCTCAAATTCAACCTTTTGTCAGTCTCTCGGATTTGTGATAAGAAGTACCCTGTGTTATTCTTAGACACAAAATGTCTTATACTTTCTCCTGATTTTAAGTTAGAAGATAGAAACTTGGTGATGCTGAGAGCACTAAGAACTAATGATGTGTACAGCATAGACTTGAAGAATAGCAATTCTGCTGAAAGAGCAACATGCTTGATTGCAAGAGCAACAATGGAAGAAGCACATCAATGGCACAGAAGATTGGGGCATGTAAATTACAAGAACATCAATAAGCTGGTTAAAGGAAATTTAGTTAGAGGATTACCTTCTAAAACATTCAAGAATGATCACTCATGTCTTGCTTGTAAAAAGGGTAAACAACATAAGGCTTCCTATAAGAAGATTGAAGAGAAAACCATTAGAGAGCCTTCGGAATTGCTGCACATGGATTTGTTTGGACCTGTCTTGGTTGTTAGTTTGAACAAGATGAAGTACTGCTTGGTTGTGACAGATGGCTGTAGCAGATTTAGTTGGGTCTTTTTCTTAGGCTTTAAAGATGAAACTTTTGATGCTATTCATGATCTCATAATAGCACTTGAAAATCAGTTAAGATTCAAGGTTAGAAGCATTAGATGTGATAATGGGACTGAGTTCAAGAATCAGCTAATGGATGACTTTTGTGCCAAGAAAGGAATTAAAAGAGTGTTCAGTATTGCTAGAACTCCTCGGCAAAATGGAGTTGCAGAAAGAAAGAATAGAACTCTAATAGAAGCAGCAAGGACAATGCTTGCAGACTCCCAATTACCTGTTCCATTCTAGGCTGAAGCTGTAAGTGCTGCTTGTTATGTGTTGAACAGAGTATCAGAGACAAAACCTCAAATGAAGACACCTTATGAGTTACTCATGGGAAAGAAGCCAAACATGAAGTTTATGAAACCTTTTGGATGTTCCCTAACTATTTTAAACACTGCTGACAATTTGGGCAAATTTGATGGGAAGTCAGATGAAGGATATTTATTGGGATATTGTACCAATAGCAAAGGATTCAAAGTGTACAACAGGGCTACCAAAAAGGATCAAGAATGTCTTCATGTTGATTTTCTAGAAAAGCAAGAAAATTCTAAAGGTAAAGGTCCTGATTGGATGTTTGATCTTGATTTAATGTCTTCATCAATGAATTATGTACCTGTAAGGGAAGAATATCAAGTTGCTCCCACTAAAGAAGAGGCACAGTACATTGTTCATGATGTTAACTTAAGATCTGAAGATGAGCCAAAAGATAAAGTCAATGATGAAAAGAAGAGTACTTCTGAGCCTCAAGGTACTGTTGAATCTAACAGTACTGTTGGTCCTCAAAGTACTGCTCCACCAAAAACCACAGTATCTGATGAAGATCAAGCGATTCAAGATGAACTTAATAGGATGCTTTTTCAAGAAACAATGGCTAAGTCTTATAAAGATGAACAAAGGAGAGCTTATGAAGCTGAAAAGAAGAAGGATAAAGGAACTGCCAGTACTTTCCACCAAAGTACTGTTGATCCATTTGAAAGTACTTTTCAACCTTTAGATACTTCAAATTGGACAAATACTGATGCTGTGAATGATCTTAACATGCCTGACTTAGAAGATACTGATGATTTGAATGATCCAAACAAGATTACCTTAGAAGACACTGATGATGAATTGGATCAAGAAGGCATTTTCTCAGATTCTAATGAAGATCCTGATTTAACTAATTTGGAAGATAATCTTGAAGTCTCACCAACTCCTACTCTAAGAATTCATAAAACTCATCCTGTTACCAATATAATTAGACCCTCAGCTTCAGGAGTTCTCACAAGAACTAAAGCTAAGAATATGTCTCAATAACATACTTCTTTACTTAGTTTTATTTACAAACAAAACAGGGTGAATCACAAGGATCAGAAGTTGTGTTTATTTGCTTGTTTTCTGTCTCAAGAAGAGCCTAAGAATATCAAACAAGCATTAGCCAAGGAGAGTTGGGTTGAAGCTATGCAAGAAGAACTCTTACAGTTTAAACTTCAAGAAGTATGGGTATTATGTGATTTACCTGATGGTAAGAGACTGATTGGAACAAAATGGGTCTTCAGGGTTAAAAGAGATGAAAGAGGGAATGTTTTCAAGAATAAGGCAAGGTTAGTGGCTCAAGGATATAGACAGGAAGAAGGAGTAGACTATGATGAAGTCTTTGCTCCTGTGGCAAGGCTTGAAGCCATAAGGCTATTTTTTGCTTTTGCATCTTATAAGGGATTTCCTATATACCAAATGGATGTTAAAAGTGTTTTTCTATATGGCAAAATTACATAAGAAGTTTATGTCAAATAGCCTCCTGGTTTTGAAGATCCTGCAAACCCAAACAAAGTCTACAAGGTTATCAAGGCTCTGTATGGTCTTCATCAAGCTCCCAGAGCATGGTATGAAAGACTTTCCAATTTTCTATTACAGCATGGTTATAGGAGAGGAGCTATAGACACGACTTTGTTCATAAAGAGGGATAAAAAGGATATCATGCTTGTACAAGTTTATGTAGATGATATCGTTTTTGGTGCTACTAAGCAATCTATGGTGAAGGAATTTGAAGATCTTATGCAGAAAGAGTTTCAGATGAGTTCAATGGGAGAATTAACATTCTTCTTGGGACTTCAAGTGCAACAGTCAAGCAGTGGAATATATATTTGTCAAGATAAGTATGTTGCAGATATTCTTAAGAGATTCAATTTCACAACTGTCAAGCCTACATCTACACCAGTGGATACTAACAAACCTTTGGGAAAAAGATGAAGAAGGAGAAGATGTTGATGTCACATTATACAGGTCTATGATTGGATGTCTTATGTATTTAACTTCATCTAGACCTGATATTACTTTTTTGTGTGTTTATGTGCAAGACATCAAGTTCATCCCAAGGTCTCACACTTGAATGTTGTCAAAAGAATTTTTAGGTACCTTAGGCAACAACCTAAGCTTGGTTTATGGTATCCTAGGGATTCACCTTTCCATCTACAAGCCTTTTCAGATAGTGATTATGCTGGAGATAATTATGACAGAAGATCCACAACTAGAGGATGCCAGTACCTTGGAAGTAGATTAGTCTCATGGCAATGCAAAAAGCAAACAATTGCAGCAACTTCTTCCACAGAAGCAGAGTATGTAGCTGCTGCAAGCTGTTGTGCACAAGTACTTTGGTTGCAAAATCAGCTTTTGGATTATGGGTTCAACTTCAAGAATACTCCTATCAACATTGATAATGAGAGTACTATCTATTTGTGAAGAATCTAGTTTATCACTCCAAGACAAAGCACATTCAGATTAGGCATCATTTTATTAGAGATTGCTATGAGCATAGTCTTATTGATGTGGTTAAAGTCCATACTGATGATAATGTAGCTGACCTACTCACAAAAGGCTTTGATGTTTCACGATTTACCTTTTTAGTTGTGAGTATTGGCATGATTAATAATTAAGCTATTTTTTAGGGGAGGCATTAGTAGTTAGTAGTTAGTCATTATTTGAGGGGAGGCTACATGTATCATTCATAAAGAAGAAATTTTATTCATCATTCTAAGAGGAGTTACATCAAACCATTCTACATCATGACACAGACACAGATGAAATTCAGACACAGACAAGACAAACAAACAACTACCACAACCTACTACCAAGCTTCACACAACCTACTCCAAGGCCTTTTTCCCTTGCCCTCATAGCTCTGCTTTCCCTTGTGAGCAGTCTTTCTTTTGTCATCAAAAGAAGCTTGCCTCCTTGGGCAAGCCAGGCCAAGCACTTGCTTAGGTGGTTTCTCTTTTCTTGGAGCAGGCTACTTCATGTTTTGTATTGCTGATTCCAGGGCTTGAGTTAATGCATGTGGAAGCTCATTAGCCAGAGATGAACCAGGGACAGCCTTTTTCTTCTTGGGCTTAGGGTTGGTAGTACTTGCTGCATCAGTTATGTCACACCCCCAAAATAGGGTCCAGCGGAAGCATACATGTAGCTGGGGTGTAACTCAATCGGTATCACAACACAAGTATAAAAATGGTTTTCACTTTAATCGTTTAGAATAAAATCGTTTAATCAAAAATGTTAAATTTACATCATTAAAAGTAGTGCGGAAGTAGGCCCTTAAAATAGTTAAAAACGGTCCCCAAATGATTAAATCAGAGTCTTCTATGACCATGCCCTGCCCTGCCCTGCCAAAACCTCTTGTAGCATGCCATTGGTTAAAACCTGAAAATACATGCTAAAGTGTTAACACAATGGTTGGTGAGTTCATAGAGTCTTGTGAAAAAGAATGTAATGCATATGAATGAAGATTTCCCAGCAAAGGCATCGTAAATCCACTCAGTTACGAGTCCCGCCATAAGAGACTTGTAACCTGTGTGTTTACGACCCACTGCCAAATGTAATATGTATACGTGAACAAATGTAATACTTGTATCCAAATTCCATGATAAATATAGCAAACGGCTATATAAATAATTCAGTCCATGAGGCCATATGATAAATTAGTCAAGTGGGAAAATCTGTAATAAGGTTGATGCAAAGGCATCGTAATTCAGTCAAGTAGGGAAACAGCAATATTACGTTTGACATCACAGCCAAGTGGGGAGTACCACAATATTACGTTTGACATCACAACCAAGTGGGGAATACCACAATACGTTTGACATCATAGCCAAGTGGGGAATACCATAATATTACGTTTGACATCACAGCTAAGTGGGGAATACCAAAATATTACAATGAACATATGGGAACAATTTGTGACCATGAAGTCATGTAAACAAGGATGATAAATCCCATGAAATGCAGTAATCAACATACCAATGAAATGCAGGTAATCAAACATACGTATAGGTAAAGCTGAAAATGTTTGAGTAATCAACCATGTAAAGCAAGTAATGCGTTTAAGTAAAACGAGCATGTATTCTCCCCCAAAGAGTTTACAAAACAATTAAAAGAGTAGGGGCTATGACTCACCTGAAGCTGATGTTACTATGATGAAGTGAAATGAACAACAATGAACGGTAAGCTGCCGCAACCTAATATGAATGATATGAACGATCTAATTTAGATCATGAAATGATGTTGGAAATGTCCATGCACATGTTTCCTATACCACTCTACTCTTTGAAAAACACTTGTTGTTATCAAAAATATGCATTTTCCAAGACTTAGGAAAAATATGGCTATTAGAAAAATAAAACTAGTTGCAATATATATACTTATATATATATCGTATGTACCAATGTTTGTGTTGAAATCCTCGGTTTGAAATCCTTGAAATAACGTCTTGTAGCCATAAAAATATACTTGAAATCACTAATACTTCATTAGTTATGAAATTGGGCACTTGGTTAATATTTCTAGAAAATCTAGAATTTAGTACGTAGTGTTATTATTATTTCTAAAAGCTGCCAATTATAGAGGATTTTTGCCGATATTGAAACGTGAATATCTTTGTCGTTATAAGTCCGTTTTACTTGTTCTTTATATCCACGGTTACGTCTTAGTATGTAGTAATATATTTTGGAAAGCTTGGCTCCTCCGGGTTACGTCTAAAGCCTCTTTTTTACCGACGAAAAACGTCCAACAGCATGTATTTTTCCGGAAAATAGTTTTCGTCAATAAACTTGCAAAAATCATAACTTCTTCGTTATAAACTCTTTTTAATCCGTTCTTTCGCCTACGGATTCGTTTTTGAAAGTATTTTCTAAAAATTTTGCCAAAGTTTCCTTTGTTTTTACTGATTTTCCAGAATTTAACAAAATGGGACAGTAGGTATATTTACTTGTTAGAAATCCATTTCCAAGGTTCAAAACTAGTTTCTACATCAACCAAAACTCTTGCAAACTTCACAAAACTATACTAATCTTACCATACACCTTCTTAGGGTGCCATGGGTTCCTAATGACTAGTAAACAAGTTAATTTAACAAAGGAACACCTAAATCACAATCTAGGATTTGTATGTTCAAAAAGTATGCAAAAATAAAGTGGTATAACTAGTTTGTGCATGAAATTAAGCATGAATACCATGAGATATAAGTGTTAATTAGATGAAAACATGAAAATAAATTTGAATACTCACTTTGAAATTTTATGTGATGACATGATTAGAAACATTGGATTACTTGTGTTTTTATGGTATGATTCTTGATTAGGCAAGCAAAATGAACAACTTTGATGCTTTAACTTTTGGAAAATCTTCTCTTCATCTTGGATTGGTGATGAAGTCGTGGATATGGTGAAAGAGATGAAGAAAATGGTAGCTTTGATCTTTGGAAATTATAATGTGAATGTTTAGCTTGTTTTTGGATATTTACTTGAAGTATATAGTATAATATTGTGTACATAAATGCACTAGGTTAATAAAATGTGTAAAATTTCCTTGGCGAGGACATTAGGGGCTGATTTCATGTGGATGAGGGGGGGGGGGGTTGGGGTACTTGGGATTTATTTAGAAAACTAGTAAAGAATTTGGTGTAATTTAGTGTTTTTAGTTATAATCGGGTACTGGGTTTGATAGAAATAAATGTTAACAAAGTTAACCGGGACAAAATAAAGTCATAATAATGATAAAAATATGTTGGGTACAATTACTGAGTGTTCGGGTGATTATTGTTTACTTTACACGAAAACCGTCGTAATATTCATAAGCTCACGTTATAAATAAAATAAATTTCCAAAATACTGGGTAAATGAATCTTATAAATTTTATGATAATAAAATGGATATAAAAATATGTCAGGACCATTGTGGGAATATTTAGATATATTCGTCGTGTATAAACCGGGTGTTAACGTTTATTATAAATACTTATACGTAAAACGTTAAATGTATCAAATATATAAATTTGAAAATCCTAAGAGTGGTATAACATGAAAATGTTGTTATGATGATATGCAGACTGTCTCTAGTCCGTATGCAGTGTCCTTAGCACTAATGAAATGAATTCGCACCTAAACCAATCCGGTTACGCGAAATTGAATACCCGTAAACTAAATTTACGATGAAATAAGTAATGCAAGTGAATAGTGAAAACTTTTCCGGCAATGAATAGTGTTTAGTGAATAGTAAAATTTCTGAATGCTTCTCTGAATGTCAAACTGACACCAAATATGATGAATAGTAAACTGATGAATAGTGTTTTGATGAATAGTGTTTGATGAATAGTATTTTTCCAAAGTTCGGGAAATGACCTGAAATGGTGAGTTGTGGCAGTCTTCCCCTCTAAAAGGAACTTCGTCCCGAAGTTCAGTTTATGTTGGTTTCTGAAAACATATTGGTGAAAAGTGATGATATTTGAGAATTCCAGCGGACTCTCACGATAGGAATTCGACTCTGCTTCAACTGTTCGACCTAACTATCCATGATTTCTACTTGTTCTCCTGCAAGGTTTATGTTTGACTTTGGGTTGGATTCCTTTCCAAATGGGATTATGAGTGACTAATCTGAAAAGATGATAATACATGGTTTTGTAGTCATGTTGTTCTCTAACAAGGCTCAAGTCTGACGGCCACTAGGCCTAATCTGTCTGAAATATTACATGGTTCAGTGTATCTCGGGTTTAACTTTCCAAGTTTTCTGAATGATATTATGCCTTTCCTAGGCAGAACTTTCTGTATAACTCTGCTTACCAACTTGAAGTTTTAATGGTTTACAACTTTATCGAACTTGTAACTGATTCTTGATTTGTAGGAAGTTCCTGGTTATTTCATGAATACTTACTGGACTAGTGAGTTGGGCTTTTCCAAATTTCGATCCGTCAATGAATGTTGGCACTTCGACCATAGAGTGCCTCAAATGGTGTAGTCTCTATGCTCGTGCGATAACTATAGTTGCAACTGAATTTGATTTATGGTAATTGGTTAGTCCAACCATTTCTTGAGTCAATCACTCATGCTCTGAGTATATCTCCCTATGTTTGAATCGTTCTCTAATTTTGACCATTGGTCTGCAGATGATAGGTGGTGTGGTTCCAAAGAAATCTTAATGTAATCGCTAGGTGTTTGAGGTGAATTGAATTCCTCTATTAGAAATAATTGAAATGGATATCATGAATCTTGTAGAAAACTTACAAGGTTAAGTCCGTCAAAGGGGTGTTGTTGAAAATAATAGATTAGGATAAAGTGGTGATCCTCCGCAGGATGTCATGAATCCAGTCTTTCTCCACCTACGATGCTTAGTCTCCATTACTAAGATTTTCCCCAAGCTCTATGTATTCAATTCACAAAATCCTAAAATGTATAAGTGATGTAATATAGTAATTGATTTTTCAAGGTTTGTTTTGAGATTGTGTTTTGTTCACAAACCTTCCCCGAATAAATAAATCTATAAGTTTAAGCAAACGACTTTCCAAGTAACATTTTTCTTGATGTTTCAAAATTTAATAGTTATGCAAGATAGGACAGCTTTCAATATAAGGTGGATAATATGGTTTACCAAAGATCGATGTTTAAGATTTCCTAACAATTCAATAGTTTTGTAAAGGATTAACCAAAAGGAATTTGCTTATCAAAATAAGTGCCTCAGAAAAGTATTTCTTACAAGATAGATGTTTTGTATAACTGTAGTTTGGAGAAAAATCCATTTAAAAGTGAAAGTATTAAGAGGATAAAATAGTCAGGTATGTATGTCTGCACAAAGGCATAGGTGTCTAACATGTTTGGATAAAGTCTATTGGTGAGGACATGTTCAATCTATAGTCTCGGTTAAGAGGTTGGATTTATCTCTATGGTGTTGCTTAGTGAGCACTCGTATCGAAAATAATCCTGTAATTCAGTCAAGCCAATACTTTCTAGATGGTGGAATTTTGGCGATCAGGCCAGTGATAGTGGTTCGAATTGTTTTGTGATATTCTGAGATTTATGTTGAGTTTTGAACGGTCTTAATGTACCGAGAGATTCTCCTTATAGATGGTATGGAAAGTCTTTCGTAGGGAGGTCATTGATAATATCCACTTATCAATATAGGGAGTAGTGAGTGATAAGTGGCATAGGAATCCATAAAGTGTCAGCTAATTCCTTATATATATATGGGGATGGGGAAAGGAAATGATAGTGATGGTGAGAAGGGAAGAGACTGTGACAACTGCGACAAAATGATATTGTGATAAAAGAAAATACCGTGATGTAAGTGTATAATGCATAGACGTGAATGTTCATGAGATGAAATGATCAATTGACGTGCTTCCAAGCGGCGGTTCACGAGGTGATGAAAAGTATGAATGTTCTGACAACGAGGGTATACACACACATGCATGAAGCATTTGGAAAATGAGTTGAGAATTTATTCCAGAAAAAATTTTCTTACAACTATTCTCAGTGTTGCAAAATTCAACTCTGAGTCAGACATAGGTGGTCAGCCTATATCTCACTATCCCGGGTTGAATATAGATGACCAGTCTATATCCCACCAAGGTTCCATGAATTTTGAAATACTCAGCTCAGTTATACTAATACCATGTCCTTCACAAATACCAAGACGTTCTGAAAGACTAAGGCAGGTGACCAAACTCGAGGTCAAATGATGAAACTATGCAAGGAAAAACATAATGCGGTGACATATATGATACATGAGCATGCTTATATGAAAGACAATTATAGTAAACAACTATAATAAATGAATATAATATATCAGATAATGAGACATAAATCTCATCACCTATGTCAGCAACTAACCACAAATGAGGCTTCAGCTTGGCAGGCAGGCACGTGACGGTCATAGGGTTAAGTTTTCTTGAAAGTAGCTATAGTCTAGGTTTTAAAAACACTTAGTTCGCTATAGCCAAAGCTCTTATGCCAATCTGTCACACCCCTAAAATAGGGTCCAGCGAAAGCATACATGTAGCTGGGGTGTAACTCAATCGGTATCACAACACAAGTATAAAAATGGTTTTCACTTTAATCGTTTAGAATAAAATCGTTTAATCAAAAATGTTAAATTTACATCACTAAAAGTAGTGCGGAAGTAGGCCCTTAAAATAGTTAAAAATGGTCCCCAAATGATTAAATCAAAGTCTTCTATGACCATGCCCTGCTCTGCCAAAACCTCTTGTAGCATGCCATTGGTTAAAACCTGAAAATACATGCTAAAGTGTCAACACAATGGTTGGTGAGTTCATAGAGTCTTGTGAAAAAGAATGTAATGCATATGAATGAAGATTTCCCAGCAAAGGCATCATAAATCCACTCAGTTACGAGTCCCGCCATAAGAGACTTGTAACCTGTGTGTTTACGACCCATTGCCAAATGTAATATGTATACGTGAACAAATGTAATACTTGTATCCAAATTCCATGATAAATATAGCAAACGGCTATATAAATAATTCAGTCCATGAGGCCATATGATAAATCAGTCAAGTGGGAAAATCTGTAATAAGGTTGACGCAAAGGCATCGTAATTCAGTCAAGTAGGGAAACAGCAATATTACGTTTGACATAACAGCCAAGTGGGGAGTACCACAATATTACGTTTGACATCACAGCCAAGTGGGGAATACCACAATACGTTTGACATCACAGCCAAGTGGGGAATACCACAATATTACGTTTGACATCACAACCAAGTGGGGAATACCACAATATTACAATGAACATATGGGAACAATTTGTGACCATGAAGTCATGTAAACAAGGATGACAAATCCCATGAAATGCAGTAATCAACATACCAATGAAATGCGGGTAATCAAACATATGTATAGGTAAAGCTGAAAATGTTTGAGTAATCAACCATGTAAAGCAAGTAATGCGTTTAAGTAAAACGAGCATGTATTCTCCCCCAAAGAGTTTACAAAACAATTAAAAGAGTAGGGGCTATGACTCACCTGAAGCTGATGTTACTATGATGAAGTGAAATGAACAACAATGAACGGTAAGCTGCCGCAACCTAATATGAATGATATGAACGATCTAATTTAGATCATGAAATGATGTTGGAAATGTCCATGCACATGTTTCCTATACCACTCTACTCTTTGAAAAACACTTGTTGTTATCAAAAATATACATTTTCCAAGACTTAGGAAAAATATGGCTATTAGAAAAATAAAACTAGTTGCAATATATATACTTATATATATATCGTATGTACCAATGTTTGTGTTGAAATCCTCAGTTTGAAATCCTTGAAATAACGTCTTGTAGCCATAAAAATATACTTGAAATCACTAATACTTTATTAGTTATGAAATTGGGCACTTGGTTAATATTTCTAGAAAATCTAGAATTTAGTACGTAGTGTTCTTATTATTTCTAAAAGCTGCCAATTATAGAGGATTTTTGCCGATATTGAAACGTGAATATCTTTGTCGTTATAAGTCCGTTTTACTTGTTCTTTATATCCACGGTTACGTCTTAGTATGTAGTAATATATTTTGGAAAGCTTGGCTCCTCTGGGTTACGTCTAAAGCCTCTTTTTGACAGACGAAAAATGTCCAACAGCATGTATTTTTCCGGAAAATAGGTTTCGTCAATAAACTTGCAAAAATCATAACTTCTTCGTTATAAACTCTTTTTAATCCGTTCTTTCGCCTACGGATTCGTTTTTGAAAGTATTTTCTAAAAATTTTGCCAAAGTTTCCTTTGTTTTTACTGATTTTCCAGAATTTAACAAAATGGGACAGTAGGTATATTTACTTGTTAGAAATCCATTTCCAAGGTTCAAAACTAGTTTCTACATCAACCAAAACTCTTGCAAACTTCACAAAACTATACTAATATTACCATACACCTTCTTAGGGTGCCATGGGTTCCTAATGACTAGTAAACAAGTTAATTTAACAAAGGAACACCTAAATCACAATCTAGGATTTGTATGTTCAAAAAGTATGCAAAAATAAAGTGGTATAACTAGTTTGTGCATGAAATTAAGCATGAATACCATGAGATATAAGTGTTAATTAGATGAAAACATGAAAATAAATTTGAATACTCACTTTGAAATTTTAGGTGATGAGATGATTAGAAACCTTGGATTACTTGTGTTTTTATGGTATGATTCTTGATTAGGCAGGCAAAATGAACAACTTTGATGCTTTAACTTTTGGAAAATCTTCTCTTCATCTTGGATTGGTGATGAAGTCGTGGATATGGTGAAAGAGATGAAGAAAATGGTAGCTTTGATCTTTGGAAATTATAATGTGAATGTTTAGCTTGTTTTTGGATATTTACTTGAAGTATATAGTATAATATTATGTACATAAATGCACTAGGTTAATAAAATGTGTAAAATTTCCTTGGCGAGGACATTAGGGGCTGATTTCATGTGGATGAGGGGGGGGGGGGTTGGGGTACTTGGGATTTATTTAGAAAACTAGTGAAGAATTTGGTGTAATTTAGTGTTTTTAGTTATAATCGGGTACCGGGTTTGATAGAAATAAATGTTAACAAAGTTAACCGGGACAAAATAAAGTCATAATAATGATAAAAATATGTTGGGTACAATTACTGAGTGTTCGGGTGATTATTGTTTACTTTACACGAAAACCGTCGTAATATTCATAAGCTCACGTTATAAATAAAATAAATTTCCAAAATACTGTGTAAATGAATGTTATAACTTTTATGATAATAAAATGGATATAAAAATATGTCAGGACCATTGTGGGAATATTTCGATATATTCGTCGTGTATAAACCGGGTGTTAACGTTTATTATAAATACTTATACGTAAAACGTTAAATGTATCAAATATATAAATTTGAAAATCCTAAGAGTGGTATAACATGAAAATGCTATTATGATGATATGCAGACTGTCTCTAGTCCGTATGCAGTGTCCTTAGCACTAATGAAATGAATTCGCACCTAAACCAATCCGGTTACGCGAAATTGAATACCCGTAAACTAAATTTACGATGAAATAAGTAATGCAAGTGAATAGTGAAAACTTTTCCGAAAATGAATAGTGTTTAGTGAATAGTAAAATTTCTGAATGCTTCTCTGAATGTCAAACTGACACCAAATATGATGAATAGTAAACTGATGAATAGTATTTTGATGAATAGTGTTTTCCAAAGTTCGGGAAATGACCTGAAATGGTGAGTTGTGACAAGTTATGGTAGAGTTTGCTGCACTCTTTGATGAGGATGACACCATTGGAGGAAAGTAATCCATCCATCCTGGATCTTCAAACTCAGAATCAGAGTAGTAGCTTATTTCTGAATCTGTGGAGCCATCAGAGTCAGAGGAGATGTACACAATAGGAAAGTGACTCATTGTTTTTACTAGGATTTTGTGTTCTGATAATGAAAGATGAGATGACTTGAATTTTTTGTTGGTAAAGTTGCTTTTATAGGCAAAGTAAAGGTATATGGTCATTAAATGAAGTTTATTGAAGTTCACTTACCATGGTAGCTTTAGAAATTAATTTGGGGAGATAGTCATTACTCAAGTTTGACTTTCAAAGATATTTTGATCAAACAGTCAACTATCAAGATATTTTGCTTGGGGAGTACTTTGGTCAACATACTGTTTGGGTTTATAACTGAAGGTACTGCTCCATACTTTATGGAAAGTACTGCTTGGTGATATAAAGGGTACGCTGACGTGTCAGATACTGTTCTAACGGTCAGATTTCTGGCTAACAAACTTTCGAAAGATATGGGGATAATCACTTCCAAAAATAACGGTAAAATTATTTATTAATCGTGATTTTTTGTATATTATCCTTATATACCTCATATCTTTTTATTATTTATTTACTCGTACCCATCCACCATTCTTGTTCATCAAACTCATTCATATTATTCACCGATTACAACTATTCTCTCTAAACCTAATCACAATGGCACATCGACCAACCAACACCAAACACAACATGATAGCCAATCTGGAGAAAACACAACATAACCTTGATTTTCATGGGATTATTGATTTTCTCACTAGAACCACCATCTGTTACTCAATCTTAGTCAACCTAGAGATTATTGGACCTTGGATACAAGAGTTTTGGGATACAGCAAGGTCACAGGTTGAAGATGGAGAAGATAATATACATGCTACAGTTGCTAGGAGAGCTATTCGTGTTACAGAAGCAACAATCAGAGAGGCTCTGTTGTTTGAAGATGAAGGAGGCTCTGTTTTGTTTGCTAAACAAGAGATTTGGAGTACACATAGAGACATTGGGTATGAAGGACCTTTGAATAAGCTTACCTTTCAGAAAGCCATGGTTAGTCCTCATTGGAAGTTTCTTATTCATGTTTTACTTCATTGTTTAAGTCTAAATAGTACTGCTTGGGATCAATTTAGCCATTCCATAGCTTCTGCATTTGTTGGCCTTATTACCAATCAACCCTTCAACTTTTCATACATGATCTTTGAAGGTATGCTCACACATATTAAAGTTGGATCCCATTTTCTAATGTATCCTAGATTTGTTCAACTTCTCTTAGAGAATCAATTAGATGGGATACCAAAACCTCAGGATTATGTACCCACCATTAGGATTCCACCTAAAGTGTTCACCTTTATGTCTCACAAGGGAGTTAATTTTTCAGGTAGAAATACACCTCTCAATGCTTACATGTTAGAGGTACCTCAAGCTGTTAGGGATGACATTGAAAATAGTGGTTCTGCTAATTCTGATGATGCTGATCAACCTGATCCTTCTGAGCATTCTGCATCAGTACATACCACTACACCACCTCTTGTTTCACCTCAGCATGATGTTTCTAGTGAAAGGACTCCCTCAGTGTCAGCTTTCTTGGATAAATTTGTTTCTGCTAAAGGTACTTCTCCAAAAAGTACTTCTTCTAAAGGTACTGCTTCAGAGCATACACAAGTACCTTCTCCTAATGATTATACTTCCACAGGTGGACTTCAAACACCTGGAGGAGATGAAGGAGTTGAAGGTGCTATGAGTACTTATGCTTTGACTAAAGAATTGGAGAAGATGAAGAAAACTATGAATGATCAAGCTGCAAAAATTAAAAAGTTAAGACAGAAGTTCAGAAGGTTGAAGAAGTTTGTCTGGCCTCTTGTTCAGAATTTTAGGCTTTATGTGAAGGAAAAGAAACAGTCTCAGAAGCCAAAGTCTAAATCTTCCAAGAAGACTTCTAAATCCAAGAGGAGGCATAGAAAGTCATCATCCATCAAATTGGGGCGGAATCAAGATGATAATTTGAATAGAGATGATGTTGAGATTAAATATTCTGAAGATGCTCACCTTTTGCAATATCCAGAAAGTCCAAAGACTATTGTACCAGAGAAATACATTAAAGAGGATGTGAATATTGAACAAGAGGAAGTTGTTAAGCAAGAAGATGTTGAGCAAGATGCTGATGCACAAAATAATCAAAGTACTCAAGTTCAAAGTACTGGTGTTCAAAGTACTATTGTTGAAAACACAGGTTTGCAAGGTACTGCTAAGCAAGGTACTGCTGCTATGAATATTGATGAAAGTATAGCTGGACCTTCTACAATAAATTTTGAAGATGAAGCTGGTCCTTCTACTTTCATACAACAAGAAGAAGATAAGGTGCATACTGCAAGTGATGATGAAACAATTGCTCAGATCATGATGAATTTGAATAGATCTGCTGGAGGTATACATATTTCTGAGCCTGCACAACAAGTTGCTGAAAGTACTTCTGAATCTGAAGAGTTAGATCCCAAAAACAAAGGGAAAGGGATCATGAAGTAGAAAGATATTAAGAAGAAGAAGAAATTCACTCTTGCACAGATTAGAGAACTTAAGATTGCAGAAGATGCAGAGCTTGCTAGAAAGCAACAAGCAGAATATGATGCAGAGTATTTGGCAGAGCTAAACAGGCCAATTACAAAGAAGCCTATGACAATTGCTCAGGAAGGAAACAGGATGATAAGTTTCTTGAAAAGAAGAGGATACAAGAATTTGCATAAAATGAGGTATCCAGAAGTCAAAGCTCTGTGGGAAAAAGTACAAGAGGATATCAGGAAAGAAGTAGAAAATTTTGTACCCATGGATGTTGATAGAAAGAAGAAGTTAGAAGATATTAGAAAAGAACAGGCTGAGCAAAGAAAATTGAAAAGGAAGAAAGCAGTTCAAGATGATCAACTGTCAAAAAGACTGAAGATGATCCATGAAGATACAATTGATGAACTTAGAAACTATTTCAGAGAAGTAGATTTTGAGAATAAGAAGACTGAAGACTCTGGAAAGAAGTCCAAAATAATCTCATTCTCTGTGGTTGAATCAAAAGAAGGGAACTATCTTATGTTCACCAGAGAAGATGAAAGCTTCACAGTATTTAACATGTTATGGGATGTTCTGCATTTTAGCACCAGAGAAGATCTATATGACTTATACATGCAAGTGCAGACATACTATGCAGAGATTAAAGCATCAGGAGTGGGATTAATTTTACTTGGAGACTTAATTACCATCTGGGAAATTAAAGAAACAAGTGTTGATCCTCTGTGGAATGATCAAGAGAATTGGGAAATCACAAGATGGAGATTCTTTGAATTATCAGGAGTTCATGCACTTGAGATGGAAGATGGTACCATGACTCACATGCTTGCTGAAAGAAGATATCCATTGATCAGAGAAATTATGCTCAGAATGCTGGATCATGGAATGGAACTTGAAGATGAATCTGAGGTAGCTTTGGATGTTATCAAGCTATTTATCAGATGGACCAAGTCTGAAGAGTAATATTGCAAAATACTGGTATGATTTGTTTTGTATAATAAGTATTTTTCAAAGTACTGCAAAGACAAACAGTACTTTATCAAAGTACTGCTTGCTGATTTAAATCAGTATAAGTCCTTTAAAATAAAATAAAAGGTTTTTGATGTTTAAAAGTAAAGTGAAAGGATTTGAAAAGAAACACATGGTGTTAGCATTTATAATGTACAACAAATGGTAATCAACTCACCATGTTTAACAGACAAGAAAGAGTTTGACTCATCATGAGGGTACGGCTCTGATGACATAATCAAATCCGTTTTTAGTTGACAATTTACTAAAAATTGTATGGTTTCAACTCACCATATCTGTAAAAGTGAAGAGTTGGCTAGCCCACAAGGAAAAATGGCTTGTGGCAAAGGCTGTGGAAAATCCATTTTTGGTAATTAGTTCAGCATGGTTGATATTAAAGAACTAACTAGTCCAAAAGCAAATGGCTATTGGTAAAGACTACTCAAATCCGTTGATAGCTGATGATTTGCTAAAAATCATGTAGTTATTAATGTACCATGGTTGTTCTAACCTAAAACATTGGCTACTCTAGAGTTAATGGCTTTGGTAAAGAGACATCAAACTCCATTAATTTTCAATGATTCACCTCTCACAGGAGTTTACACAGCTAGAAGTGATGAGAATAGTATGAAACTTCAAAAGATTTGATGACTATTGTACCACAATGTTGCTGAGTAGCTGAGGAAGATTATTGCAGAGAAGAATTGATGCTGATAAAGAGTACTTTGACACATGACAGATAAAAGATAAAGAGATAAAGAAACAATCTTTCTGAATGATTAAAGATTTTGAAGATCAGATATACCAAAGAAACTTGAAATCAAGCAAGTAGAGTTCAAGTTAGGAGAGGATTGTTGGGATATAAAAGATCAAGGTACTTCTGTATGTCAAAGTACTGCTGCATGAAGAGTAAAGTCAAAGTACTGCTGAAGATAAAACTCAAAGTACTGTTGTTTATTGAAGAATGTTCAAAGTACTTCAAAGGAGACAAGGACTTATGTGCAATATTAGTTAAAGGATTAATGTGTAATATTGAACGAATATTCTAGAATTAGTTAGGGATAATGACTTATCGTTTAAGTTATATGTTGTAAACCGACTTAAGGTTATCTATATAAAGAGCCTTAAGAGGTATTAGTCGATATATGTTTTTAGAGTTGTTCAAAGTCGATAATAGTTAGCGATTGTTAGTGAATCTGTGTAACAAAGCAGGTTCAAGGTCGGTTTAGTATAAAAGTTCTTCTTAAGCTTTGTGATAGTAGATTCCGCATACTTTACAAGGTCAAACAGTGTTTCAATATTAATAGTGTTGAGTTTACTTAATATTATTAAACCTTTACAAGCTACAAAGTAGTTTGGTCAGAGTATATCGATCCAACATTATTAAGCAATAAGCTCTGCTTATTGGCTTTTTGGAAAGGCCATCAGATCACTTCTTAGGTTCAAGTTTTAAATTGGACCCCTGACCCCTCCTGTGGACCCCACAGAGGGCTGCAGTTGCCTCATTTTGGCCCTTTTGGCCTATGTGTTATGCAATAAGTGCTTATTTATGTTTCTGGCTTATTTCCAAGTGCTTATTCAGTTGTTTTGGTTTATATTGCATACCTCTCAACAGTTATAGCTTATTTAGCCCTGTGTAGCTTATTTGTAGCTTATTGCACCAAAATTCCAAGTTTTTAGCTTATTATACCATCTGTCTTACTTTTTGGTTTGCATAGTGCTTATTTTTAAGCTCCAAATAAGTTTTATTTGCAAAAGTTTCTTATTTTTAGTATAAAATAAGTTTTGTAAAAGAAAAAACAGAAAAAGCCAACTTTAAAAATAGTGATAGCTTCTATTTAAGCCATTTGGCTTATTGCTAAGCTTTTTCAAAAAGCAATTTTCATTTTTATAATTTTTCTAAGTTCCTTATATATTAAAATAGTTTAAGAAAAATTTTCATAATTTTCTGAGTTTATTTAGTATTTATAATAATTAAATTAAGTTAAATTAGTTTTAATTAAAAAATCAAAAAATCAATTTTCCTTCTACTTTTTTGTAAGCAAAAGTAGATGTTTATATTTTTCCTAGGTCTTATAATTCATAAAGTATTTTTAGAAAAAAATTCAGAATTTTCACTGTTCATTTAGTATTTTTAAAACTTAAATTAGTTAAAATAGATTTTAATTAATAATTAAGTAAATAATTAATAAATTAGTTTAAAAATAATTTTTATAAACTTTTTATAATTTTTTAGGATTCCTGTAATGGTTTATTAGTTTTATAAAAAATTTGATATTTTTCTAAGTCACTATAGTATTTTTCTTAAATTTAAATTAGTTTTAATTAATTATTAAATAGTTTAAAATAGTTTTTAATTAATGTTAAATAATAAAATAATCAAAAAAATAATATTCTTTTTAGTTAATTTTTTTTTAATATTAAGTTTGTAAAAATTTCATTTTCACCCCCTCTAGTTTAAATTTGTTCAAAACACACCTTTTTATATGTTCGTAGTCGTATTTGATTTTAATTTGGTTTACGTTTATTTATATATGTAATCTTGTGATTTTTTATACTATTTATTTGTCTTAATCTCAATCAATCCAGTAGTGTAATTAACTCAAAATCATTATTTGTTACTATTCCCCATCATTGATTCCCGTAAACGTTCCAAAAATACAATTTCTATCTTGCTGGGACATAACTACCCGGGGATTTCCTTATACTTCCACGGATTATATATCTGGCACTCCCTCCTGGGCACACCTATTGACCACACCTGGTTGACTGGTTGGTTTGGGAGGAGTCAAGGACTCTCCTTTTAATTTAGTGAATCATTGTAAATGATGGCTGGTAATTTAAATTCAAAGAATCGAAGACACCCAATGTTACCTTCACTGAGTTCCTTACTCATCTTACCTTTTATTGAAAACTTCCAGTCATCGAAAATTTGGTCATTCCAACATGCTTTTCCGGTTAGGTTCAGAATGTAATCTTCCATAGTGATACTAGATCCATCCATCATCCTGAAAATACACTAACTTGCACAAAAGTAGTGAAACGATCAAAGTATATGCAGAATGCAAATGATACAGTGCAAAAAACAAAAATATGCAAAAATAAAGAAAAACAAACAAAACAGAAAATAAAGAAAATATGAAAATAAACAAACAAGAAAAATAAAATATGCAGAATATACAATGAATGCAATCTACACTAATATACAACTGATGAGTGCTCAAACACTCATCATTTTGGTCAAATCTGAACTGCAAAACATACAAAAACACTCAGAAATGCATCAAAATACTGAAAATATTTCAAAATTGTGTTTTATATGTTTTAGATGCAAAATGAGTAAAAACAGTTGAAAAACGTACAAAGTTTGCAAAATTGGCAGTTTCAGTCCCCCAACTTTGATAAAATTACAAAACTAGTCCCTGGTTATTCAAAATATGGAAAATTATCACCAAATGTCCTTTTTAAATAATAAGTGGTCATATTTAGTCCTTTGGTGAAAAATCCCAAAAGTTTTAGAAATTTACAAGTTTAGTCCCTGGAGTTTCAATTTTGGCAAATTTAGTCCCTGGTGTAATATTTTAGATGAAAAAAGTAAACATTGGTCCTGGGAATTCATAAGTTGCCATGTTTAGTCCCCGGGTGAAAGTTTTGGAAAAAGTACAAGTTTAACCCCTCCAATTTATAAATTGGCAAAAAATGGTCCTCGGGTGTTAAAATTGGAAGAAATTACATTAAGGGTCCTTATGGAATTACAAGTTGGCAAGAATGGTACCTTGGATATGTTTCAGAAACTTGGCAGAATATACCCCTCAACTTTTCAGAAGTTACATAAAAAGTTCTTGTGCTTAAATTTCATTCAAACCAAACTAAACCCTTTTTAACCAAACCCAAAATCAAACAACCTGATCCCAAAAATATTACCCAAAACCACCCCAGCCCAATCCCTACCAGCCCACCACCAAATCTAGCCCAATCCCACAAAAATAATATAAACCACTCACCCCGTCCATTTTACTACTCCTTCCCAGGGTCAACCCTAGTAAAATCCACCTCACCCCTCTCATTTTCCCTCCCCCACAATTGCCTTGCTCCTAGCCTGCAACCAACACCCAAACACCATCATTACCAACTCTGCCAACACTCCACCCCAATTTACCTTTCCACCATATAATAACAAAGCTTGCCCCCCATGCCAAAAGCTATCTGCCAAAAATTGGAATAATCCCATTTCCCGCCAAAACACTACTGATGGTTGAGATCAAATCAAAGGGAACCAATGGATGGGATTTCAAGAGGAGGAGCTCAAGGAACAAGACAAAAGGAAACAAACCCTAGTTCTAGTTTTTTTTATGTATAAATAAGTTATTGTATGCCTTGCAAAGGCAGTAGGTTTTAAGTAGGAAAATTAGTGTAGAATTAGCTTGTAGTTTAATTTTTATTAAGTATCTTTACTTTCAATCTCAGTTGTAACTTTTACCTTCAAATTTAATAAAAGTTTTGTTTTTCATCAAAAAATTGTCCAAGCTTATTATTTTGCCTAATTTCTACTTATTTCTGATGTTTATTGAGTGTTCCATCATTGATTAACCATGCTTGTTTGCCTTGATTATTTCTTGAAGTAAGATTAGAATGTAGTTTGTAAGGATATAGCTTAAAGTTCATTGAACCTGTTTCACTTTGGTTTGTAATTGCTCCTTGTGAATTAGTTTAAGTGATTGCTTATTCTTGCTTGTCAAACTCCTTATTATTAGTTAGGTTTAGCTTTTTAGTTACACTAGTGCTAAATAACCAATTGATGTTCAAATATTAGCCTAAAAGCTTGCCTTCTGTTTTTCTTATTCCCCACAAAAACCAGTTAAGTGGTGTTAGGTTTGAAGCAGCTTGAGTTGATTTCATTGAATGAAATGGATTAGTGTAGTTTGAAGTAGTAATACATGTTCAATACAAGTTAACATACATAGCCAATATCTGTTTCTTAGGTACTTGCAGTCGAAGACTTACTAAATCCACTCATTCTATCTTCTGTAACACCCAACTGTTTCAGCAGCTTGCACCCCAAACATACCTTTTCATTAGTAATTTTAGATAGAATTTAGGTTTTGATTTCTGTTTTGATAATAGCTTATAGGTTAGTTTTCATGTTTTGTAGCTTATGTTCGGTTATTGATCTTATTTACTAGCTAATCTTGAGGCTGCAAAACAGGTCCACAACCCCTCAGTCCATTTATGGAATCAGTTGCAATTCTTTCTCAGCGCCTTTTGTAATCTCAAGTTTAGGATAGCAAGTGTAAGATGTAGAGTCTGAATTTGATTCCCTAAGCAGTTTGTAATATAGACTCTAAGTTTTTGAGCTTATTTTGTCACTCACAGCTTATTTGCTAGCTTGAAACTAGAGCTGCAAATTGAGATTCAGGCCTGCAGGCTGCTGTCTCAAAACACCCTTTTAAGCCTGCTGCAGCAGCACGCAAACAACTCCACTTTGCCCCATTTTTTACTTTCTATGTGACCTTTAGTTTAGATTTTAGGTTTTTCCAGCTTCTAGAGGTTTAGTGCAAGTTCTCTAGTTTATTTTCTTGCTTATTAGTAGTTTGGGTCTGTTTGGTTTACCCCTCTTATGTAGCAGTATTTGTTTCAATTTTCTTTGACTTATTAGAATAGATAGCTTTCTAGGAATAAGCTCATTTTAGGTCCCAATTTTGTCCCCTAGGCCTGCTATTGCCCTGCACCCTTTGAATCTGACCACATCTGTTGAGCTTCATAAGCTCAGTTTGAGCCTGTTACTTTAGTGTAGTTCTTGAGCTTGTAGCTTACTCAATAATATACTTGTGCCTGAGATCTTTGCTATTTTCATAAGCTATATGTCTCATCTATTTATGATTGTGCCCATATTCCATGAGACTGCTTATCTGCTAGCTTAATTGTAAGCCCAAAATCAACCACTAAGCTGCCCTGCACCAGGGGATCAGCCCTTACCCCCCAACTTCCCAAGCTCTTAGAGAGTTTATTTGTGGGCCCCACAAGATCAATCTTGGTTCCTTGGATAGCCCTCCTAGCTGACTTTTGGAATCCAAGCTTGTTCTAAGCTTATACTCTTTTGCCCTAGCTTATTTTTTGCCTTAAAACCTGTCCCTAGCTTGTTTGATTTTCAGCTTTTT
This sequence comes from Artemisia argyi, assembly GCA_030686995.1. Taxonomy (NCBI): domain Eukaryota; kingdom Viridiplantae; phylum Streptophyta; class Magnoliopsida; order Asterales; family Asteraceae; genus Artemisia; species Artemisia argyi. Next base: position 154,081,740 of record CM060701.1, on the reverse strand, counting down.
AATTGGGCTTATTTGCTTGTTTAAGCTTATTCTGTTTATCTCTTTGGGTGATTTAAGCTGATTTAAGCTCATTTAAGTTGTTGGAGCTGTTTCTGAGCTTGTGGCAACTTTTCTTACAAAGTGCTTATTAATAAGTGCTTATTTCCTAGTGCTTTTTACCCATTCTGCTTATTTTAGCTTCTTTTACAGTAGATTTTATTTTTCTTAAGTTCCTAATTGCATTTTAGAATTTTCCTAAAAATTTCAGATTTTTCTTTGCCTTTTTAGTATTTTTAATAAATCAAAAGTAGTTTTAGTAATTAATAAATAGTAGTTAATTAATTTTAAATAGATAAAAAGTAGGAAAAATATATTTTTAGTTTTAAAATTACTTTTATATTATTTTAGAATTTTTAGAATTAAATTTTCATTTTTCTAGCTTAATTTCATAATTAGTGTAATTTAAATATTATTAATTAGATATTAAATAGTAATTAATTAAATAGTGTAAAAATTTATTTTCTTTTTCTAAAAATTTTCTTTTATCTTTAAGTTTGTAAAAAAGTCATTTTCACCCCCTAGGTGTTTTCAGATTTCAATTTTCACGTTTTATTTTGTACGTTTACGTTTTATTTAAACGTGAACGTACGCGTTTTTAGGTTTTAATCGTTTCTGATTTTTCCTAGCTTCCAATCTTGTTCATATAGCTTGTTTAAGCTATTTCGTTGTAGATTCCTTAGTTCAGATCAATCACAAACCCTTTCTTGTCCAGATTCACCCGATCACAAAGCCGTTTGTTAACCATCCACACCTCGCTGGGACATAACGACCCGGGGAAACCACTATATTCCGCGGAGCATTGACTCTAGGCTGTTTGACCTGGTTGACCATCACCTGGTCAGTTTAGGTTGACCGTTTGGGACCAATCAAATTTTTGGCGCCGCAGCCGGGGAGATCGTGCGCGTATTCTAAACCGTTTTACAGATTAGTGAATCTGGGTATACACTCATTGTATATTTACCATCCTTTGTTCATATTCTCTTCTTATTTTCATAATAAAAACAAAACCGTTCCCGAAAACTTTTTAAAATTAGTTTTCAACGAACACAAAAAAACCCAAAAAGATTTTCTTTCTCATTTGCACAAAATGTTTATCCAAAAATCCAAAAATATTCACCTTTACCCTCTTACCCTTTTGATTCTTCATTCCTTACCCTCCCAAACCTTTTGATTCTTTCTATGTCTCACCCGCACCTTCTGATTTGCCAGTGGTGTGGTAGTTCTTATAATGGTGGTAATTGCCCCAGTTGTGGCATGGTAGAGTCGGGAAACAGGTCTGTCTATAACCAAGATCCCTATTCCTACCATGACACGACTGATTTATTCCACCAGCTACCACACCGTGAGACTCAGCGGTTTTACTGTTGTGAGTATTGTGGTGGTTCACACTACAGTTCTGATTGTCAATCGGGAAACACGCTTGTCTATGAGCAGTTTCCTGATAACAATTATGACTCTAGCACATACAACCCACAGCCACATCAGTTTTACTGTTGTGAGTACTGTGGAGGTCCACACTTTAGCTCGGATTGTCAAACAAGGAATCCATTTCCTTATAACAATTATGACTATTCGTTTTCAAACCTTCCTCCACAGTACCAAATGATCCAAGCAACTCCTCATGAGACTGAGCAAGACCTTTTACTTGAGGCTCTTGAGATATTGAAAGAACTTAAGGAGGAGTTAGCTACTACATCGTTTCAAGATTCTCGTGAGAAATCCATGGCAGAATTGCTTACTGAAGAACGAGATGCTAGAAATGAATTGAGCAAGGAAGAATTGCTAGTCTTAGAACAAGCAGCTAAAACACGTGCCATATTTCGCAATGCTGCTCTTCTCGACAATGATGATGATGAAGTTACCCTTGATATTTCTCAATTTTGTAAGGGTTCATCAAGTTCATCTGTTGTGATTCCTTCCTCGGTAAATCAGGGAGAAAAGACTATGATAGAATTACTAGCAGAAGAACAAATGAAATTTATAAAACCCATGTCTGCTAGTCCTTCTCAACTCCCTCAGTCTAATATCACACCCGAAGTTCACACTCACTCTTTGAACATGGGGGATGAGCATCTTGACACTATTCCTTCAAAGGAATCGGACGAATTCATAAAGTCTAGTGTTGAGAACCTTGTCCCAATCCCAGGAGAGTCACAGGGAACTTTTGATCATGTGTGTGATTTACCTTCCCCTCTTGAGTGTTCAAACGATCATTTTGAGACTTTCTCAGATTTTAATGATGATTGTACATCTCATGGAGACATCGAGTATGTTGAGGCATCAGTTCCACATTCTGATGCTGATCATCTTCTTGAGGAGTTCGCCGATGAACTTACTCACATCAATCCACTTTCATTGGAAAGTGATGATGGTCTCCTTGATTTCGAAGCCGATCTGGGAGAAATTGAAAGTCTCCTATATCATGATCCACCACTCACTTCTGATCCCGACAGTCCAATAGAGAATGTTAATATCTTTGTTCCCGGAACATTTAATACTACTCTCACCAATCCTCTATTTGAATTCGAATCTGAATTCACTTTGATTTCTGATAATCCACTCTTTGATATTCAGAATGAGGATTGTGATGAGTCTATTCCGGAACATGAATTCACATATTCACATCTTGTGAATAATTCTCTTCATGAGGAGTTCTCCGGTGAACTCACTCATCATGTCATGACTCCTCCGGAGTTTGATAGCCCGGGGGAAATGCTCTCAATTATGAGAATTTGCAAATTCTCACCCACCCTCCCGGGTTGTTTACGAGCTTAACCTTTGAAATTCAAACTCAGGCTAATGAGCCTCCTCTCGAGGAAGATGATCAAATCATGATTTTCATCATGGTTTTCTTCCTTTTCTTCACCTATAAGGTGACTTCTTCTCTTCTTCATTCCTTCGGGAATGAAGACACCATCTTTGACCCCGGCATTTTCATGTATCATTATCTTGAGCCGGATACTTATCTCATCAGTGTGGAACTTTCACGTGCTTCAAATGTTTGTCCAAACATCTTGAATGAAAGTCCGATTGAGATTATCTCTTCCACATCATGCTTCCCCAAGGACAAATGAATTCGGGGTCGAGTCAAGCTAGCGACTCGGTAAACAAAAACAGTAGCATGTACTTAGGGTTTTCACCCTAAGTGTGGGGGAGTTACCCCACAATGGTTACAAATGAAGTGAAAAACAAAATGGTGTTTTCCACGCTTAGCTTGTAATGTTGCCCTTTTACGTTCAAAATGTCGGCATAATAGCCGAGACTTTGAATATTGAGGACAATATTCATGCTAAGTGTGGGGGGTATTCGCTATTCTAGCGAATTTTATCACATTTTACTATCTAATACCCCGTTTTGGCCAAAATTTCAAAAATTTTCAAAAAAATTTCACTGGTGCTTCAAAATTTTTGTGGTAATCAGTCCGCCTTGTCTAAACGACTAAAGGGATTGGCTAGTCCAGGAGCAAACGGCTCTTGGTAAAGACATCTCAAATCCGTTTACGGCTTGCAATTTGCCCAAAATTGTATGGTACCTCAACTCGCCATATCCTAAAACGCGAATGAGTTGGCTAGCCCGCAAGATTATGGCTTGTGGTAAAGGCAGTGGAAAATCCATAATTGGTAATCAGCTCACCAAGATGTTGACTATTCCATCAATAGTTGGCTAGTCCAGAAGCAAACGGCTTTTGGTAAAGACTAATCAAATCCGTTGACAGCTGGTGGTTTGCTCAAAATCACACGGTTATCAGGTGTGCCACAGTTCTTACACCTGGCTACTCCAGAAGTGATGGCTTTTGGTAAAGAGATTTTTCAAATCCATCAAGTTTTCAAAACAGTTTATTGCTAGGGACTAGCAATAGTTTAGTGTGGGGGATTGATGAGTGCTCAAACACTCATCATTTTTGGTCAAATCTGAACTGCAAAACATACAAAAACACTCAGAAATGCATCAAAATACTGAAAATATTTCAAAATTGTGTTTTATATGTTTTAGATGCAAAATGAGTAAAAACAGTTGAAAAACGTACAAAGTTTGCAAAATTGGCAGTTTCAGTCCCCCAACTTTCATAAAATTACAAAACTAGTCCCTGGTTATTCAAAATATGGAAAATTATCACCAAAGGTCCTTTTTAAATCATAAGTGGTCATATTTAGTCCTTTGGTGAAAAATCTCAAAAGTTTTGGAAATTTACAAGTTTAGTCCCTGGAGTTTCAATTTTGGCAAATTTAGTCCCTTGTGTAATATTTTGGATGAAAAAAGTAAACATTGGTCCTCAGAATTCATAAGTTGCCATGTTTAGTCCCCGGGTGAAAGTTTTGGAAAAAGTACAAGTTTAACCCCTTAAATTTATAAATTGGCAAAAAATGGTCCTCGGGTGTTAAAATTGGAAGAAATTACATTAAGGGTCCTTATGGAATTACAAGTTTGCAAGAATGGTACCTTGGATATGTTTCAGAAACTTGGCAGAATATACCCCTCAACTTTTCAGAAGTTACATAAAAAGTCCTTGTGCTTAAATTTCATTCAAACACTACTAAAAAATCAAGCATCAGCAACGAAAGTTTGCATCGCTATTTTGTCACTAAAGCCCTTCAACGACGGAATTGTGACATATATATTCCATCACCAAAAAGGGCCTCGCAAAATTTTAGTGACAAGTTTTGTGACAAAAGTTTTAGAGTTTCGGCGACGGATTTTCAGTCTCCAGTCCCTCACTAGAGCCTTTTTAAAATTGCCTAAATTAAATTTGATTCGACCATCAAGTGACGGCTTAGCGACAAACTTCATGTCGCTAAATTTTTATTTCTGGCGGTAAATATTAATGATACACTACCACAATTACTTGCAATTGTTGTGTAGATAGGAGAATAATTTACATAATGATCCAAAATTTGAATAATACAGTCATTCAAATTCATACTAAAATCAGTAAAATATCGATCAAACATTCAAATTACAACTTCAAGATAACAAAATGTCTACGATACTAATATCTGATATCCTACTACAAAGACTTAAGGGTTACTAGGTAGAAGAGGGATGTAATGACCTTCCAAGCATAATCTTTTGGAACTCCCTAAGGTTATATTGCCTTTCACGACAATCATCCTCTCGTTGTATGTTTATTGCTGCTTCACAATCCTCGAATTCATTCCTTTTAGCGCTTTCACGAGTAACATGCTCTTGTTTTTGTAGTTCCATCTTTTCTTCCAACCGAATTACCTACAATTTGAAAATATCCTAAACGTATAAACAACCTAAACCAACCCATTTACTCAATAAATTCATATGAGGCAATTTCATATTACTTGTTTTCTGCCTAAACCAACTCATTTACTTAACAGCTATTAGAAGTTACAAACCTCACTCATGGATGTTGAACCCCGATAATGAGGAGGAGGATTGTAGGAAGATCGAGTGGAAGGCATACCTGTCACCACATAATGCGGATCCGAGGATAACGAACTAATAACAAATGTTCTCCCCTTTATTTTCCATCCAGTACACTCATTCCAAAGATCCATATCGCCTGCTGGATGATTAGTCTTATCCAGGTCATGCTTTGCCAAAAAAATTATCCTTGTATGCATTCTGTTACAAATAAATATATAAGAATTATTTAGAATGATATGAAAACAGCCCAACTACAACTAAAGAGAACGAAAAACAGCCATGTGAACAGTCAAACAGCATAATCAAGCAAACCAAATAACCAAACAGCAGTAAAAATAACCAAAAAGAGCTCAACCAACAAGTAAACGGCAGCCTGGCAATAAGAGCTAATCAAAACATTACATTTAATTCCAATAAGACATAGAGACATACCCCTAGCTTTTGTGTCTTCAGCTTAATGTACACACCTTTTTGTGAGCATGTATGTTCAAAATGAACTTGAAAACTAACCAGGCCACGTGTTTCCTTTTCCTGCAGCAAGTATCATAAGTAAGATTTGATAAGAAATGCCGTAAACAATATAAGAAATACCATAAACAATATAAGAAAAGTTAATACCTAGGAACCGATGTTATTAACAGTTTTCAAAATAAATATAAATAAAAAATAAAATAAAATAATAATAATAAATAAATAAATAATCCAGATTTTTACCATGAAGCATAACTTTCGTTTGTTCAATCGTAACAAATACACTAATATTACAATACACATGGCTTCAACAAAAACGACCAGTTACTACGAAACCTTATCACTTCAACAACACCATTAACTATCCAACAACAAAGTCAACTAAACAACATCAATCTGTCCATTCAAAAACCACTTTGGTGCAGTTGTAGAACCTAAATATGCAATTATATATGAAGACATTGTTTAACATTTGTTTTAACGGTGTATCATACATTATAGTTTAACTAATAGTACATAAATGTAGATTTTGTGGACCAATTGCATTGCATAACAATACAACAGATAGAAGAACAAACAATGTTTGTTTTTATGTAAATGCCAGCACACTGATTCAAAAAGATACCAATCAAACTTATTTTTACAACTATTGTAGCAACTAGCAATAATATAATGACTTTTAGCTTGAAAAGAAACGCTTAGTTAAAGGGTCGAGACATTTTTTGGAAATAGTTTTGGTTATATAATATTTTTCGGGTCTTATCGGGTTGACCCGATAAGATAAATAAATCACCCCTAACCCAACCCGATAATAATATCGGGTTATTGGGTTCGGGTCAAACTAACCCGATAAGCTTTTGTCACCCGATTAAACCCGACCCAATAACCCTTATTGGGTTCAGGTCGGGTCGATCAGACCCAACTGACACCAAATGAATCAGTCTAACATCAAATGAAAAAACAAGCTACTCGTCAAATAATGTTGTAATGTGCACTAGACCACCTCAAGGGTACGTTGGCACGAAGAGCTCCAACAGGTGCCAATGCAATCGTGTGCACCTGTTCTTGTACATGTTTTTGTTAACACAAGCATGCTTTACCAAAATGCTATGATTTCCACTAAATGCCAAGATTTATGTTTAATATTTCAACCATGACTTGAAACATGACATTAAGTATTTCAACACTTAATGCTAAGTCGATGTTCAAGTATCTCCTTCATTTTACCTTATGTGATCCAAATACAACTAGCATACATATCAAACATTCACTTCACATACTCTTAAACATCACGTTTTTTTTTTTTCTTTTTTTTTTTTTTTTTTTTTTTTTTTTTTAATCTCAATGATGTCACTACATATTATATTGAATTTGAAACCTAATAAACAACTTACAGCCTAGACAACGAATCTGTTGCAACGGGCGATGTACGAAGGGACGGCAGAGGCAGAGTGATTTTTGACCAAGCACATACATGAACATACATATAAAAAACCCATAAGTGAATTAAACAGCCCCTAGTTACTAAAAAACCAGCCCCAGATTCAAAAAAAAAAGAATAAAACAGCCTATAGTTACTAAAATAGCCCCAGATTCACAACCTCAAGTGACATAACAACCCTTAAGTAACTCAAACAGACCCAAATTAAGTTTCACCATTTTCCCTTTTGGTTAAAAGGCCATTTTTATTTACTTTTTTACCATAACCAAATAATTTATCACAAGTCCTATAACTAAAACATGTAAATTGTAATATTCCAAATTAAGCATAGAATGAGAATTAATGCACGAAATATACATGTAATAAGCATCAATTGTATCAGATAAAATGTTATAAGGTTATACAGATTCGGGTTCACATGAACCCTAAATTCGAAAATTACCAAAACAAGAAATTGACACATGTACATCTCAAATTAGTTATGGAATTGAAGATATACGACATTAAAAATACCTGATTTGTAGACTAGTGGACTTGAAATTGGTGGTGAATGACTTGGAATTGTGTGCCGTGGTTTAGGAGGATGGGGAACCATAGTTGAATATGAATGGTTTGTGGTTGGCGATGGAAATGGGGTAAATATAAAGTAAATATAAAATGAGATGAAAGTATAACTGTGGGTGAATAAAGTGAACAATGAGGGAAAATCCTTAGAGGGAATTACTTAGGCGGGACAATGAAATTTTTTGGTGAAACACTTAGGCGGGACAAACAAAAATATTTAGAGGGAATTACCAAATTTTGTAGTTAATCTATGGCTAATCCGTCACTGTGAACCATTTTTCAGTGACAGATTAATTCGGTCGCTAATTTTTGTCGCTGTTGTTCAGTATTCTAGTAGTGAAACCAAACTAAACCCTTTTTAACCAAACCCAAAATCAAACAACCTGATCCCAAAAATATTACCCAAAACCACCCCAGCCCAATCCCTACCAGCCCACCACCAAATCTAGCCCAATCCCACAAAAATAATATAAACCACTCACCCCGTCCATTTTACTACTCCTTCCCAGGGTCAACCCTAGTCAAATCCACCTCACCCCTCTCATTATCCCTCCCCCACACTTGCCCTGCTCGTAGCCTGCAACCTACACCCAAACACCATCATTACCAACTCTGCCAACACTCCACCCCAATTTACCTTTCCACCATATAATAACAAAGCTTGCCCCCCATGCCAAAAGCTATCTGCCAAAAATTGGAATAATCCCATTTCCCGCCAAAATACTACTGATGGTTGAGATCAAATCAAAGGGAACCAATGGATGGGATTTCAAGAGGAGGAGCTCAGGGAACAAGACATAGTTTTTTTTAAGTATAAATAAGTTATTGTATGCCTTGCAAAGGCAGTAGGTTTTAAGTAGGAAAATTAGTGTAGAATTAGCTTGTAGTTTAATTTTTATTAAGTATCTTTACTTTCAATCTCAGTTGTAACTTCTACCTTCAAATTTAATAAAAGTTTTGTTTTTCAACAAAAAATTGTCCAAGCTTATTATTTTGCCTAATTTCTACTTATTTCTGATGTTTATTGAGTGTTCCATCATTGATTAACCATGCATGTTTGCCTTGATTATTTCTTGAAGTAAGATTAGAATGTAGTTTGTAAGGATATAGCTTAAAGTTCATTGAACCTGTTTCACTTTGGTTTGTAACTGCTCCTTGTGAATTAGTTTAAGTGATTGCTTATTCTTGCCTGTCAAACTGCTTATTATTAGTTAGGTTTAGCTTTTTAGTTACACTAGTGCTAATTAACCAATTGATGTTCAAATATTAGCCTAAAAGCTTGCCTTCTGCTTTTCTTATTCCCCACAGAAACCAGTTAAGTGGTGTTAGGTTTAAAGCAGCTTGAGTTGATTTCATTGAATGAAATGGATTAGTGTAGTTTGAAGTAGTAATACATGTTCAATACAAGTTAACATACATAGCCAATATCTGTTTCTTAGGTACTTGTAGTCGAAGACTTACTAAATCCACTCATTCTATCTTCTATAACACCCAACTGTTTCAGCAGCTTGCACCCCAAACATACCTTTTCATTAGTAATTTTAGATAGAATTTAGGTTTTGATTTCTGTTTTAATAATAGCTTATAGGTTAGTTTTCATGTTTTGTAGCTTATCATAGGTTATTGATCTTATTTACTAGCTAATCTTGAGGCTGCAAAACAGGTCCACAACCCCTCTGTCCATCTACGGAATCAGTTGCAATTCTTTCTCAGCCCCTTTTGCAATCTCAAGTTTAGGATAGCAAGTGTAAGATGTAGAGTCTGAATTTGAATCCCTAAGCAATTTGTAATATAGACTCTAAGTTTTTGAGCTTATTTTGTCACTCACAGCTTATTTGCTAGCTTGAAACTAGAGCTGCAAATTGAGATTCAGGCCTGCAGGCTGCTGTCTCAAAACACCCTTTTAAGCCTACTGCAGCAGCACTCAAACAACTCCACTTTGCCCCATTTTTTACTTTCTATGTGACCTTTAGTTTAGATTTTAGGTTTTTCCAGCTTCTAGAGGTTTAGTGCAAGTTCTCTAGTTTATTTTCTTGCTTATTAGTAGTTTGGGTCTGTTTAGTTTACCCCTCTTATGTAGCAGTATTTGTTTCAATTTTCTTTGACTTATTAGAATAGACAGCTTTCTAGGAATAAGCTCATTTTAGGTCCCAATTTTGTCCCCTAGGCCTGCTATTGCCCTGCACCCTTTGAATCTGACCACATCTGTTGAGCTTCATAAGCTCAGTTTGAGCCTGTTACTTTAGTGTAGTTCTTGAGCTTGTAGCTTACTCAATAATATACTTGTGCCTGAGATCTTTGCTATTTTCATAAGCTATATGTCTCATCTATTTATGATTGTGCCCATATTCCATGAGACTGCTTATCTGCTAGCTTAATTGTAAGCCCAAAGTCAACCACTAAGCTGCCCTGCACCAGGGGATCAGCCCTTACCCCCCAACTTCCCAAGCTCTTAGAGAGTTTATTTATGGGCCCCACAAGATCAATCTTGGTTCCTTGGATAGCCCTCCTAGCTGACTTTTGGAATCCAAGCTTGTTCTAAGCTTATACTCTTTTGCCCTAGCTTATTTTTGGCCTTAAAACCTGTCCCTAGCCTGTTTGATTTTCAGCTTTTTAATTGGGCTTATTTGCTTGTTTAAGCTTATTCTGTGTATCTCTTTGGGTGATTTAAGCTGATTTAAGCTCATTTAAGTTGTTGGAGCTGTTTCTGAGCTTGTGGCAACTTTTCTTACAAAGTGCTTATTTCCTAGTGCTTTTTACCCATTCTGCTTATTTTAGCTTCTTTTTCTGTAGATTTTATTTTTCTTAAGTTCCTAATTGCATTTTAGAATTTTCCTAAAAATTTCAGAATTTTCTTTGCCTTTTTAGTATTTTTAATAAATCAAAAGTAGTTTCAGTAATTAATAAATAGTAGTTAATTAATATTAAATAGATAAAAAGTAGGAAAAATATTTTTTTACTTTTAAAATTACTTTTATGTTTTTAGAATTTTTAGAATTAAATTTTCATTTTTCTAACTTAATTTCATAATTAGTGTAATTTAAATATTATTAATTAGATATTAAATAATAATTAATTAATAGTAAATAATTAAATAGTGTAAAAATTTATTTTCTTTTTCTAAAAATTTTCTTTTACCTTTAAGTTTGTAAAAAAGTCATTTTCACCCCCTGGGTGTTTTCAGATTTCAATTTTCACGTTTTATTTTGTACGTTTACGTTTTATTTAAACGTGAACGTACGCGTTTTTAGGTTTTAATCGTTTTTGGTTTTTCCTAGCTTCCAGTCTTGTTCATAAAGCTTGTTTAAGCTATTTCGTTGTAGATTCCTTAGTTCAGATCAATCACAAACCCTTTCTTGTCCAGATTCACCCGATCACAAAGCCGTTTGTTAACCATCCACACCTCGCTTGGACATAACGACCCGGGGAAACCACTATATTCCGCGGAGCATTGACTCTAGGCTGTTTGACCTGGTTGACCATTACCTGGTCAGTTTAGGTTGACCGTTTGGGACCAATCAACAACAAAGTTAGTGGCTAGAATCTAATTAAATTACTAATCATATAAACAGATATTAAAAATTCATTCCTCGGAAACGGCGCCAAAAACTTGATGCGTGTGATATGTCATTGTAGCATAGGGTGTTTAAGCCTTTTCAAGTTTTACATTTATATTTAGCTGTCACACCCTCGCCGAAGGCGGAAACACGAGGTGTAACGAAATCGATATACATCACCAAAGAGAAATAAGACAATACCATAATTTACATTAAGGAAAAATATAACATTACAACGTTGTTATTGCCGACTTTGGCAAATAAAAGACATAAGTTTGATTCCCAAAAGATAGTATTTTAATACATAATGAAAAGAAGTGACATGTGAAAACTTCATTATGCAAGACCTTGCTGACAAGCTTACTGACGATCACCTGAAATGCATGAGAGAAAACGGTCAACTATAAAAATAGTTGGTGAGTATAAACGTTTTATTTAATATGAGAAACCATTAGAGAAAGTTCACAAGCCAAAGGCGTTGTCAAGTATTATGTCTTGTAGTCAAGCACCCGCGGTCATAATAAGTCACAATATAAGCACCACATATATAATAATGTATGCCATGCAAAGCCCCTAATTAAATAATATGCGTCCCGTAACATAGTGGACGAGAGGTTGGCCGACCTCTAATAGCGCTATCCATACTACTAATAGGTGTCGAACAATGCGAATGTACGAACAGTACATCATACAACTATTATATACGATTAAGAACGCTCCAAACATGGGAGACTTAGCACGCTCCACCAATAAGGCGAGACTTTAGGGTTAAGAACGCTCCACCAATAAGGTGAGACTTTGCACGCTCCACCAAAAATGGCGAGACTTTTGGTCATAGCACGTACAGTACATTAAGTTCAAAAGTTCAAGTTGAGTTCAAGAGTTCTAAACAAGTCATAAGGTCAAGACAAGTCAAAAGAGTTCATAAAAATCAAAGGGTTCAAAATAATGTTCAAAGTGTTCAAGTAATAATTCATGCATCCACCCCAAAGCGACTAAAATAGTTAGAAAAAGGGGTTCGTGAATACTCACCTGATATAAGCGATATGATAACAAAAAGGTATGAACTAAAGTAAGGCGCGCACTCTATCCGCAACCTAAATGAATGATATGATCTACTTTAGATCATGAAATAAAGAAAGGAATGTACATGCACATGCACCCTATACCACTCTACTCTTTGGAAAAACACTTGTGTTATCAAAAATATATAATCCAAGAATTTGGAAAAATAATGCTAATAGAAAATAAAATAAGCTAGTTGCAATATATATACTTATATATATATCGTATGTTTCCATGTTAGTGTTGAAATCCTCGGGTTGTAATCCTTGAAATAACGCCTTGAAATGATGAAAATATACTTGTAATAACTAATACTTCATTAGTTATAAAATTTGGTACTTGGTATTATTTCTAGCTTCTAAAGTTACTACGTAGTTTTTGTGTCAATATTACCAAAAGCTGTCAAAGTAAAATGGGTTTTGCCGATATTCAAACGTGAATATCTTTGTCGTTATATGTCCGTTTTACTTGTTCTTTATATCCACGGTTACGCCTTAGTATATAGTAATATATTTTGGAAAGATCGGCTCCTCCGGGTTATGTCTAAAGCCTCTTTTTGACCGACGAAAAACGTCCAACAGCAACTATTTTCCAGAAAAATACTTTTCGTCCACAAACTCGCAAAAATCATAACTTCTACGTTATAAACTCTTTTTAATCCGTTCTTTCGCCTACGGATTCGTTTTTGAAAGTATTTTCTAAAAATTTTGCCAAAGGTTCCTTGGTGTTTACTGATTTTCCAGAAAATAACAAAATGGGACAGCATGTTTATAAACTTGTTAGAAATCTATTTCCAATGTTCAAAACTAGTTCCAACTTCAACCAAAACTCTTGCAAACTTCACAAAACTAATCTAATCCTACCATACACCTTCTTAGGGTGCCATGGGTTCCTAATGACTAGAAATCAAGTTAATTTAACAAGGGAACACCTAAATCACAATCTAGGGTTTGTATGTTTCAAAAGTCTTCAAAAATAAAGTGGTATAACTAGTATGAGCATGAAATTAAGCATGATTACCATGAGATATAAATGTTAATTAGAAGAAAACTTGAAAATAAATTTGTATACTCACTTTGAAATATGAGGTGATTGGATGACTAGAAACCTTGGATTTCTTGTATATTTGATGCAATATTCTTGATTAGAACCACAAAATGAACAACTTTGGTGCTTTAAACTTTTGAAAAACTTCACTTGATCATGGATTATGGTGTTGGGTCGTGGGTTTGGTGATGGAGAGGAGAAAGATGAGCTTTTGATTCTTAGAAATAAGTATGTTTATGTTTTAGAGGTTTTTAGGATATTTAGTAAAGTATATATATAGTATAATAATGGTACATATAAGCATGAGGTTAAAAATAAAGCACATGATGTCTAGGAAAGGGCATGAGGCCGGTTTTCAATGTGAACAAGAGAAGAAAAATCGGTTTTGAGTTGCTTAGGATAAGTTAGTGTAGTATTAGTTGTAGTTTTTGGTGTAATTATTAGTTACAATCGGGTACCGGGTTTGCTAGAAATAAATATTAATGAAGTTAACCGGGACTTAATAAAGTTATAAAAATGTTAAAATTATATTAGGTACAAGTATTGAGTGATCGGGTGATTATTATTTAGTTTTCACGAAAACCGTCGTAATATTCATAAGCTTACGTTATAAATAAAATAAATTTCCAAAATACTGGGTAACTGAATGTTATAACTTTTATGATGGTAAAATGGATATAAAAATATGTCGGGACCATTGTGGGAATATTTAGATATATTCGTCGTGTATAAACCGGGTGTTAACGTTTAATTATAAATACTTATACGTAAAACGTTAAATATACTAAATATATTAATTTGAGAATCCTAAGAGTGGTATAGCATGTAAATGACATTATGATGATATGCAGACTATTCTAGTCCGTATGAGAGGTCCTTACTGATAATGCACGTGAATAGTGGAATTTCTTCCGGAATGAATAGTGTTCTGTGAATAGTAAAATTTTCAAGTGTTTCTCAGAATATCAAACGGACATTAAAAACGATGAATAGTAAAATGATGAATAGTGTTCTGATGAATAGTAATCGATGAATAGTGAATTCCCAAAGTTTGGAAATAAACGTAGACGTGGAAAATATCGGGCTGTTACATTCTACCAACCTTAAAAGGAATCTCGTCCTCGAGATTCAATTCATCCATTCTATAGGTGTATGTGCTCGCTGTTAAATTTGATGAAGCAACTAAGGTCGAAAACGCTAGGTCTCGGATTATATCAATGTCGTGAACTTGGTAAGAAATAAAAATAAGTTATGCACTCAAGATTAAGAAGTAAGGAGGTTGTTCAAAAGAATGTACCCGGCATGTTGTCCTGATTCTGTGGGGTTAAATGATTCCCTAGGAAGTAAGCTCGGCCACGTGCAGGGGGAATTTCAATATTCTGATCTTGAGGGCCTTCAACTGCCAACGCCAGATTTGGACGATTCTGTCCTTGGTTGGGAGTTCTTTTCAACTTTGGACAGGTATTCCTGAGATGATCCAAGCTTCCACACTTGTAACATGCTGGCCTTAGTCCTTGGTTCAGAGTCCTGTTTGAGCAATTTCGCATGAAGTGGCCTGACTGTCCGCATTTGGTGCATCTTGGGTAGTCTCCTGAGTGGTGGTAGTTACATCGAGTGCACATAGGATGTGGACCGGCATATCTTCTGGGCCCTTGAGTTGTTACTCCGTAGTTTCCCATTACTCGTTGTCTCTTGTCCTGTTGGTCTTGATCACGGCTTCTTTGCTGATCTTCCTGTCTCTTTCGTCCTCCATCGTTTCCTTTCGTTAGTCCACCAGACCTGATCACATCATTTGTCAAGCGGTATGCCATGCCCACAGCAGCTTGCAGAGTGGTTGGGTTTGATGAAGTGACATCCCTCCTGATTTCAGGAATCAACCCCCAAACATATCGATCAATCAGCTTCTCCACAGTGGAGACCATATGAGGAACCATCTTAGTTAGCTCATGGAAACGGGCCGTGTACTTGTCAACTTCTACTCCTACCATCAAGTGGTTCCAAAATTCCACTTCCAGCTTCTCCACTTCATCTTTTCTGCAGTACTCGTCAGTTAGTAATTTCTTGAACGCTTTCCAAGATAATCCATTTGCAGCTTCCCTTCCTCTGGTCTGTAGCTGGTTGTTCCACCAAGTCAATGCTCGACCCTGGAGTAGACCCGCAGAGAATTCAACCTTATCCCCTTCAGCACATTTCGTGATACTGAGTTTTGACTCCACATTCTCGAACCATGATAGCAGTCCAATGGCACCCTCAGTGCCATAAAATTCCATTGGCTTGCACGTCATGAAAGTCTTATAGTTGCATCCCTGACCGTTGTTCGAGGCACCTGCTCCATTATTAGTCCGTCCAGCATCAATGTGCGCAACAATCTGAGTGAGGAGGTCTGCTAATCCAGCAGCAGTGTCATTCGGAGGATTTATTGCGGCCATGTCTCTGCGATAGACAAAAAATAGTTGGTTGAGTGAGCGACACATGAATGATGACGGAGGATGTACGGTACAATAACAGTCGTGACATGGAGATCGCAAAATGATGGAAAACAAAGGCATGCTTAATCTAACGGGGCGTAAGGTAGCAAGGAGAAAGTATATACATGAAGGCATATATAAGGTACGGTAACAGAAACTGAAACATATAAACAGGTTATGCATACCCACCCGACCAATGCAACTTCAGGTGACCAGACTCTCTAGACCCGACCAAACATGATCTTTGACTACTACTCCCTTCATCGCATGATTCTTCCTGAATTATACATAGGTGATCAGGCTATGCATACTTGAGGATTAATAATGCAATGCTAAGACTAGTCGACTCGTATCATTTTTGGTATTTAAGAAAAATGTTACTTTGGTTCTAGTTGCGATTTTTATTTTAGAAAAATCGGCATTCTCTATAACCTCTGGCTCTGATGCCAATCTGTCACACCCTCGCCGAAGGCGGAAACACGAGGTGTAACGAAATCGATATACATCACCAAAGAGAAATAAGACAATACCATAATTTACATTAAGGAAAAATATAACATTACAACGTTGTTATTGCCGACTTTGGCAAATAAAAGACATAAGTTTGATTCCCAAAAGATAGTATTTTAATACATAATGAAAAGAAGTGACATGTGAAAACTTCATTATGCAAGACCTTGCTGACAAGCTTACTGACGATCACCTGAAATGCATGAGAGAAAACGGTCAACTATAAAAATAGTTGGTGAGTATAAACGTTTTATTTAATATGAGAAACCATTAGAGAAAGTTCACAAGCCAAAGGCGTTGTCAAGTATTATGTCTTGTAGTCAAGCACCCGCGGTCATAATAAGTCACAATATAAGCACCACATATATAATAATGTATGCCATGCAAAGCCCCTAATTAAATAATATGCGTCCCGTAACATAGTGGACGAGAGGTTGGCCGACCTCTAATAGCGCTATCCATACTACTAATAGGTGTCGAACAATGCGAATGTACGAACAGTACATCATACAACTATTATATACGATTAAGAACGCTCCAAACATGGGAGACTTAGCACGCTCCACCAATAAGGCGAGACTTTAGGGTTAAGAACGCTCCACCAATAAGGTGAGACTTTGCACGCTCCACCAAAAATGGCGAGACTTTTGGTCATAGCATATACAGTACATTAAGTTCAAAAGTTCAAGTTGAGTTCAAGAGTTCTAAACAAGTCATAAGGTCAAGACAAGTCAAAAGAGTTCATAAAAATCAAAGGGTTCAAAATAATGTTCAAAGTGTTCAAGTAATAATTCATGCATCCACCCCAAAGCGACTAAAATAGTTAGAAAAAGGGGTTCGTGAATACTCACCTGATATAAGCGATATGATAACAAAAAGGTATGAACTAAAGTAAGGCGCACACTCTATCCGCAACCTAAATGAATGATATGATCTACTTTAGATCATGAAATAAAGAAAGGAATGTACATGCACATGCACCCTATACCACTCTACTCTTTGGAAAAACACTTGTGTTATCAAAAATATATAATCCAAGAATTTGGAAAAATAATGCTAATAGAAAATAAAATAAGCTAGTTGCAATATATATACTTATATATATATCGTATGTTTCCATGTTAGTGTTGAAATCCTCGGGTTGTAATCCTTGAAATAACGCCTTGAAATGATGAAAATATACTTGTAATAACTAATACTTCATTAGTTATAAAATTTGGTACTTGGTATTATTTCTAGCTTCTAAAGTTACTACGTAGTTTTTGTGTCAATATTACCAAAAGCTGTCAAAGTAAAATGGGTTTTGCCGATATTCAAACGTGAATATCTTTGTCGTTATATGTCCGTTTTACTTGTTCTTTATATCCACGGTTACGCCTTAGTATGTAGTAATATATTTTGGAAAGATCGGCTCCTCCGGGTTATGTCTAAAGCCTCTTTTTGACCGACGAAAAACGTCCAACAGCAACTATTTTCCAGAAAAATACTTTTCGTCCACAAACTCGCAAAAATCATAACTTCTTCGTTATAAACTCTTTTTAATCCGTTCTTTCGCCTACGGATTCGTTTTTGAAAGTATTTTCTAAAAATTTTGCCAAAGGTTCCTTGGTGTTTACTGATTTTCCAGAAAATAACAAAATGGGACAGCATGTTTATAAACTTGTTAGAAATCTATTTCCAATGTTTAAAACTAGTTCCAACTTCAACCAAAACTCTTGCAAACTTCACAAAACTAATCTAATCCTACCATACACCTTCTTAGGGTGCCATGGGTTCCTAATGACTAGAAATCAAGTTAATTTAACAAGGGAACACCTAAATCACAATCTAGGGTTTGTATGTTTCAAAAGTCTTCAAAAATAAAGTGGTATAACTAGTATGAGCATGAAATTAAGCATGATTACCATGAGATATAAATGTTAATTAGAAGAAAACTTGAAAATAAATTTGTATACTCACTTTGAAATATGAGGTGATTGGATGACTAGAAACCTTGGATTTCTTGTATATTTGATGCAATATTCTTGATTAGAACCACAAAATGAACAACTTTGGTGCTTTAAACTTTTGAAAAACTTCACTTGATCATGGATTATGGTGTTGGGTCGTGGGTTTGGTGATGGAGAGGAGAAAGATGAGCTTTTGATTCTTAGAAATAAGTATGTTTATGTTTTAGAGGTTTTTAGGATATTTAGTAAAGTATATATATAGTATAATAATGGTACATATAAGCATGAGGTTAAAAATAAAGCACATGATGTCTAGGAAAGGGCATGAGGCCGGTTTTCAATGTGAACAAGAGAAGAAAAATCGGTTTTGAGTTGCTTAGGATAAGTTAGTGTAGTATTAGTTGTAGTTTTTGGTGTAATTATTAGTTACAATCGGGTACCGGGTTTGCTAGAAATAAATATTAATAAAGTTAACCGGGACTTAATAAAGTTATAAAAATGTTAAAATTATATTAGGTACAAGTATTGAGTGATCGGGTGATTATTATTTAGTTTTCACGAAAACCGTCGTAATATTCATAAGCTTACGTTATAAATAAAATAAATTTCCAAAATACTGGGTAACTGAATGTTATAACTTTTATGATGTTAAAATGGATATAAAAATATGTCGGGACCATTGTGGGAATATTTAGATATATTCGTCGTGTATAAACCGGGTGTTAACGTTTAATTATAAATACTTATACGTAAAACGTTAAATATACTAAATATATTAATTTGAGAATCCTAAGAGTGGTATAGCATGTAAATGACATTATGATGATATGCAGACTATTCTAGTCCGTATGAGAGGTCCTTACTGATAATGCACGTGAATAGTGGAATTTCTTCCGGAATGAATAGTGTTCTGTGAATAGTAAAATTTTCAAATGTTTCTCAGAATATCAAACGGACATTAAAAACGATGAATAGTAAAATGATGAATAGTGTTCTAATGAATAGTAATCAATGAATAGTGAATTCCCAAAGTTTGGAAATAAACGTAGACGTGGAAAATATCGGGCTGTTACATTAGCCGACTTATTACTAACACACACACTTAATGAGCAGTGTACCCGATCAATATGCATATAGTGGTAAGTAGAGTGTCGAACTCTAAGAATGGAACGTAATATCTAGTTGATTTAATCAGTATTTTAGTATCTAAGTTAGTTTTACAATCCTAATCTAATAAAAAGGGGTTTCAGCCTGAGAGACTAGCATGGATTTAGTAATTAATAAAAGTAAAACTAATGATAGCGTAATTTTAGCTGATTTAGGGTGCGTTTGGTATCCCACTAAGGGAATCAAACTATGAAAATGAAAGTGATACATGATATTTGTTTAAGATTAGGGCTCCACTATTACAGGAATGAATGATAGATTTATTCTATACTTCATATACCACAAAAGAGTAAGGAATTGATCTATAATAGGTGAGGGGCCTATTACTACTATCAAACTCATACCCATTGTGATTCATGACAACATATCAAACACACCCTTAAAGTGGTTTCGCATGTAAGCTTAGATCATAGACGGAACTTAGAAGGGACCGAGGGGGGCTGCGCCTCCCCCCCCCCCCCCCCCCCCAAATTTTTTGACCCTATGTACATTTTATACCTTTTTATATATGGTTTGAATCATTTTTAATACAAAAATTTCAGCGTAATGTATATCGGCCCCCCGAATATAAATTATTTTCAAGTTGACCCTCGCTTTCAAGTTCTGTCCCTGGCTTAGATACGAGACAGACAGCCTCGTATTCACTTTTCTTATATATATATATATATATATATATATATATATATATATATATATATATATATATATATATATATATATATATATATATAGGAAAGGGATCAAGTAAGAAGAATAATTAGAATAAGAAGGGTAAGAAGTAATTCTAGCCACACATTTCAAATTAGGAGGGAAAATTTGAAGGAAGACGCATCCACTTTTGTAGGTGCATCTAAAATGTGTGGTTGTGGTTACTTCTTATCATTACTATTTTAGTTATTCTTCCTATTTGATCCTGACTATATATATATATATATATATATATATATATATATATATATATATATATATATATATATATATATAGGGTAGAGATCCAGTAAGAAGTAAATTAAAATAAGAAGTGACCAAAACCACTCATTTGAGATGCAACGACTTGCATATGTATATATATATATATATATATATATATATATATATATATATATATATATATATATATATATATACATATATACATATATATATATATATATACATATATATATATATAGGGTAGGGATCCAGTAAGAAGTAAATTAAAATAAGAAGTGGTAAGAAGTGACCAAAATCATGCATTTGAGATGCAACGACTTGCATTAGATGCATTTCTATTCATATAGATGCAACATCTTGAGTTTCGAAAGTTAATTTGATGTATAGATGCTGCAAATTGATTTTCATGATTTTAGCACGTGCAGAGTAACAAAAAATAAGAGAAATCATGAAATGCATCTAATATACGTATATGCATCTGATTAAAAGCTAGAAAACACATTATGGTGCGTTATAATGCATCTAAGATTATAGGGATGCATCTAATTTAGGTCGGTGCATCTCGGATTTGTAGTTATAGTTCTTCTTATTCTTTCTTATTTTAAGTAATCTTCTTATTTGATTATATATATATATATATATATATATATATATATATATATATATTCTTTTTTGTATTTATATTAAAAATAACCCACGTATGCTTGAAATTCTTTTTAGTGCTAATAATTTGTTTAATTAAATGAAAAAGTAATATAAATTATGTAATTCGAATTATCGGTCCAACCGAAAATGAAACCGAATTTAAAATCGATTTTTAATTTAGTTGAATCCAATTTGAATCTGATTAGTTTTAATTTTCAATTTTACACAAAAGAACAAACTTAACCAAATTAATCAAAACCGAATGAACAGAACAACGATAACCTAAACAACATGTTGTTGCAAACATTGCAACACGCTCAGCTCAGAATAAGCCCAAAGCCTATTACATATTCGTTATGCTTGCACGCTACTCCCTCCGTCCAATAATTATTGTTCACGTTTAACTTTTTCGGTATATCCTTTTCAACTTTGACCTAATGTATTTTTGTTTGTGTTAGGTAATACTTGATGCAAAATATATGAATAGATTATGTTTTTAATTTATTTTTATAGGTAAAAATTTCTATTAAGTATTATATAACATAAATACAAATATTTATGATCAAAGTTTTAAATAAAAAACTTAAAAAGTCAAACATTAACAATAATTTTGAGACGTATGTATTATTATATATTTAAGCCCAAACTAATAACCCAATGAGCCCCCCAATGCTTTTAGCAAAAACGTGATATATCTTAAAGACTTGAACAAATAATAATTTTCTTTTGGTCGACGAGAAACAAACAGTTTTTTCATAATTAATAACAAAAGTAATTTAGGCTGACTATAATTATGAAAACTGCAAACAAATGTGAAATAAATCCATTTGTTAGTCAACATTTCTGTTTTCATGATAGTTGTTGCCCCTTTCTAGGGATATTGTTCACCATAAATAGTGGTATGCATTTTAAGCGTAGCTTGAATCAAACTTATCTTATTTCATGTAGCGATCCCTAGTATTATTTAAAGTAAATTTAAGTCTGTCAAGCTCCTTTGCATAAAGCTTGAAAGCAATTAAATTAGAGCAGTCAAATCCTATGCAAGTTTGGTCGATATATCTAAGATCTTTGATCAGATGCACGCCATTATTGTAGCCTTGTATTTGATTTCTTATGAAATGCCTCAAAGTTATCACCTACGAACTAAAGCTTCCCGACACAACCCAATATACGCATTGACTTATTGCCACAGATCTTATCTACTGTGTAAACGATAGGCTTGGAATCCACATACGGATAACCCATTTATACACCGACAGGTTATTAAGACCTTTTACAATAAGACCTTTTAAAACATTATTTGTATCCTTTCAATCTTGTTTATTTTTTTATTATTTTTTAACTTTTATAATTTTTTATTATTATAAAATTACAAAATTAAAATACGAAAAATAAAATATAAAGTTTAATAAATTGAAAGTATTAAATTAGCATAAAGTATAAAAAATAAACTGATAAAAAATTATACCGCCATTAATAACAAAGTTAAAAAAGAATGTTGTGAACCAATCATAATACCTTATTAACTACACCTACTATAATTTTTATTTTTATTTTTTTGTTATCGGACAATCAAAGTGGGACGGAAGGGGGGTAATAGATATACAGTACACAGATTGTCGACATATGATAAACATGAGTTTTTGTTTATTAAAAAAAAAGAGTAAAAACAAATAACAATAATAATAAATACGGAGTATATCTTTAAGAGTTTTGTGGTTCGTTCAAGACTTATCAACTTTAACTTTAGATGATGATCATACAAAAAATATCTACCGACATATATAGTACACGTGTACAGCTGCTACATGAATAACCTAACGTGTTTGTATGCCACGTGTATAGTTATCTCACATGCCATGCAACTTTATTGTCACCACGTATTCAGCTTTCCTCATCTCATTTCAGTTTCCCTTTATATAAACAGTCTCACACCTCCATAAGATTCATAAACAAACAACAAAATCAAACTTATATTATAATCTATCGTAGTGTATCTTGTACTATTTTCAAGTGATATTAAAAAAATGGCACAATACGGAGGAGACCAACAGTACGGACGACAAACTCGCCAGACTGATGAGTATGGCAACCCTATTCGCCAAACTGACGAATACGGAAACGTGATTCACACCACAACCGGACACCAAAGCTTAGGTGAAGCCACTGGAATTACCAGTGGTACTCATGGTACCACTGGTCAGCACCAGGGTCTAGGTTCCAAAATAGGTGAAGCCACTGGGTTGTCCAGTGGTACTCATGGAACTCATGGCACCACTGGTCAGCACCAGGGGCTAGGTGAACCGACCCGCTTGGGGACAGGTGATCATCATAGTACAGGGACCGAGACTGGTTATGGAACGGGTCACCAGAGCTTAGGTGGTCACACCTATGGTCAGACAGGTCAACAAGGGCTTGGTACGGAGCCTGGTCATGGTGGTACTGGAGGATATCGAAACCAAAGTGGTACTCATGGAACGCATGGCACCACTGGTCAGCACCAAGGGCTAGGATCCAAGATAGGTGAAGCGACCGGCTTGGGGACAGGTGGTCATCATGGTACAGACACTGGTTATGGAACGGGTCACCAGGGCTTAGGTGGTCACACCACTGGGGGCACAGGAACTGGGACTGGACTTAGCTATGGTCAGACAGGTCACCAGGGGCTCGGTACTGAGCCTGGTCATGGTGGTACTGGAGGATATCAAAACCAACCTAGTGCTACGCCTTTTGGGACAGCGGGTACTGGGCATGGTTCGGGAACAGGAACAGGTGGTACGGGTTATGGTGAGGAGTATGAGAAGAAAGGAATGATGGAGAAGATTAAGGAGAAGCTTCCAGGCAGTCATGGTGGTCAGCAGACTACACATACCACCACCACCACAACAGATTCAGGTTATGGAGACACACATGAGAAGAAAGGAGTGATGGAGAAGATCAAGGAGAAGTTGCCTGGACATCACTGAGTGAAATATGTTGTACATATATAACAAATAAAGATATAATATATAATAATGTGTTTAGCTCCCTTGTATGTTTTGCTGGGAAGCCACGACTTTTGTGATGTTTTATGTTTTATTTTGGTTCGTGTTTTCATGTAACTTTAATGGAAGTTTTCTTGGTTACTTTCGTGGTATTGTGTTGTGTTGATTTTATGGAATACTAGTTAGCTGAATAGCTGCTCTGCTTCCAAGTTCTCTACTCCGGGGACTAGTCTCTTGGCAAATCTTTCATCGTCCTATAGTTCATAATCCAACAGGATCTTACTGTGTCCCAATTAATTAATGTTGCTTTCCAAAATGTTACTAAACCGGTACCTGCTATAAGTGACAAACATCTATGAAAAAAAACTGGTACATTGACTAGACGATTTTGACCCGATCTTCCGGCAACTGGCTTAGGCGCGAGCCAGTTCATTGCAGTAGGTCTTTGTGATTTCTCCCAATCTTTCTGTTCTTGTCAAAAATCTTTTTAGGTTCCCGTCTTTATTAGACTAAAAGGATTCCGGTATAGCTTCCTAATTACACATCAGAAATCTGAGACTGAGACCTGATCTTAGAAAACCTCGTCTATTGTTTTACAACAAAAATGAATTAATCTTAGAAAATTTTACAACGAAAATGAATTATGAACAGCTTGAAATTCCGAATCCGCCACATTCACTGATCTCACAATGGTAAGAGATCTCCTCTGCTAGGCATGATTAGATCTCTAAAGATCTTCATTGACTAGTTAAAGGAAAGGACCATACAGAAATGATCAGTAAATAGGTTATTAGTTCATGTGGTTTACACTTTTTCACATTTCGTCCTAAAGCTTCAAATATTACACCGTTCGTTTATATGGTTGACACTTTATAACATACCGGTCCTTTGATAGTGAGTCCAAAGTGTCTTAATGTACAGGTAATGTTATGGGCCTATTGGTCCGTTCACTCACATTCATCTACTAGTCTTCTGTCATTTTATCAGATCACTCTATTATATACTAGAAGGGTACCCGAGCAATGCGGCGACGGGTACCCGGTGACTATTTGTGGCATACAAATATTTTTTATTTTAAACATTCTTTATTTAGTATTGTCTCAAATACTTTAAAACGTTGTAGATATATGTTTTTTAAAAGCAGAACATTTAAATTATTAATAGTGTAATGTGTGTTTAGAAACTGAGATGAAACTGTGTTAGTTTGTTAGTTATTTTGTAGAATTTATATATATGAAATATACATTAAAAGGTAGTTTATTGGACTGTTATATCACATTGATTAAATGGACTATTGCAAGTAAATGAGGTTCATAAATATTAGTCGCACATACAATTAAAGAGATTAAAATTCATAATGTAACTTAACTCCTATTAATATACTAGCAGGGTCCCCGTGCGATGCAGCTGCGGGCACCCTGTAATTTAATTTTTTCGGTTAATAATTTATTTTATTTGTACGTTTTTTGACAATAGCTTTACTGATTAATTTTTTATGCCAAAAGTTTGATGAATTTTGCTTAGTTTGTATTATTTTATTTATTATTTATTTTATGTTTTTGTTTAGTAGTTTGCTTGGTTTGTACAATATGTGAACATATTTTAGTTTATTGAATTTTTTTTGACAATAAATTTACGGATATCAAAAATTTCGTTTAGCTCGTGTCCGTTCGGGCTCGAGCCCGTTAGCTCGTGTCCGTTCGGTCTCGAGGCCGTTTGTCCCGTGCCCGTTCGGGCTCGAGCCCATTGGGCCCATTGCCCGTTCGGGCTTAAAAATTTGTATAATATGCTTTATTATTTGTATTAGTGACATTTAATGCAGGAATTGTGTTTAAGTTGGTTGTACAATATGCTTGATAATTTGTATTTCTTATGTAAATGGTGTTTTAATAAGTGTATTAATTGTATTTATTGACTATTTAATTAATTGTTTTTAATGTACATAATTCAATTTTAAGTCATTAGTTTTAAACATTAATGGCAAAGACAAAGTGGTGTGTACATGAAGCTACTAAACTTGTACATGTCTAATTATATCTCATTTATTGTACTAAATGTTTAATTGTCTTGAATCACTTGTACTTTTAGCATTGAAATGTGTAATGTTTAATTTTAAGTGTTCTATTAATAATAGTAATTCATGCTTTATAATATAGTATGATATGTGTTAGTTTAAAATCCTTCCAATTAAAGAAATGTTTTTGGTCTTATTTTTTTAAGACTTACTTTTTAGGAATGACCTAAATGCATTATAATGTAGTTAAGATTAGGCGTGCGAACGACGACTTTTTGTGTTGTAAAAGAATGAAACGACGTCGGTTTGTTCAATGGCATGTTGTTTTATTGTTTCGGCTATGTCGTTTGGTAGTTTATTGGGACATTTTCATTTTTGGGTTTTAATTGAGTCATCATGTTATTTGTTGGCCTATTTTCGTTATTTTTTTTCTTGTTTTTGTTATAAACCAGGCAATACATGTAGTCTTATAAACTAGGCAATATAGTGAGTGGCCTATGCGTCTTCTTCAACACATACGTGTCTACACTGCTAGATCCTCATAGTGTCAAAATACATGCAACCTTCCCCCCTCTCTCTCCCCCCCTCTCTCTCTCTCTCTCTCTCTCTCGATAAATTTACACAGACTGGTTGCATCTCTGTCTAAATAAGTTGGGTTAGATCGGAAGGAGTGGTGATTGTTTGGTGGTTTCAATGGTTCAAAGCTCGAGATAGAAGTCTGATGGTCATCTGATTAGTAACATATGGTATTTCGGTATTTGTTTTTTAGTTTGTATGTTATTAGTGGATTGGTGGATATGTGTTGTTGTTAGTTCAAGCTTTGTGAAAATGCTGATGTGTGATCATAAGTGTTGATTTTATATGGTGTTCTACAAGTTGTGTTTTATTTCTCGTTGTTTGTTTTTTCAATTCTTTTAGTATGCATGGCATTAGTGGATTTTTGGATGCGTATATGTGTTTCTTTAAGCTTTTTGATATCTTTTGGAGTCTGATATGTTGACATGCATGCTGATTTTCTACACTTTGTATAGTTAGTGGTCGTAAATGTTTTGTGATAACCTTTTAAACTTTGATGTGTGGTCATAAGTGCTGAATTTTTATGCTCTGTGTAAGTTGCGGTCATAACTTCTGATTTCTTAAGTGCTAGAAGCTATTTTTGGGCTGCACAAAATAAGTGCTTCCTGATATCACTTAAAATATGATATGTGGTAATAAGTGTTGATTTTATATGCTGCGTATAAGTTATGGTGATAACTGCTAATTTCATACGTGCTGTTATTTAAAAAAGGTAACATATAATTCGTTTTAGAAGCTGGTGCGCCGTTGTATAAAGTGGCTTTGAAAATACAATACACAAATCTATTTATGTTTTTGCGCTATATGTCCTTCAATATAGTTTTTTGATCGTCTTTATATTTTCAAAGCTCATTAAGGATATGTGTAAGGGAATAAAGTGTTGGTTATTCATAGAATACAAACCTTGTAATAGTACAAAATAGATCCCTAGACTTCTAATCTATAGTTATACAACCAACATACTTTGTAGACTAATATTACATTCATTTGTAATTCCGAACATTTTATAAACGAGGTGTTTAAATATCTTGGACGGTGGGAAAATTTTAAAATTGACCTGGTGATGACGTATAATACGAATAGCGCGCTTACTGGGTCTAGACCGTATTATACACAATATGGCTCCGGCCCAATACAACTAAAATGCTAGGCGCCGGACCCTGGCCCAACAGACAAACAAACCAGGCCACGACCCAACAAACCAGATCTTACTAAAACCCAAGCCACGAGCATGGCACACTCCCAACATACAAGGACATACAAGGACAAACAAACGGTCCGGAAAGTGATCCACGTCCGCAATCATCGATTAAGCTACGGATCCTTGCCCATAAAGGGTCCCACACCGGCCACTACAAAGATACGTATTATTAGGAAACCTTAGCATTTCGACCACCGATAAAAGGTAACCTTAGTACACACTCTCGAGATATGACTTTCTCACTCAACCCAATACACAAATATTTCTCTGATAACATTAGTACTTACTCTCACACCAAAGCTTAATTGTGGGGTACGTCCCTACGATAAGGCTAACGGTTTACTTTCACTTATGTGGGGAATATAATCTACTACTTGGATTAGTGCATAAACCACATAGCGGACGATCCACCAAGGACGGCCCGTAACGAACTAAGCCTAATCCTAACCCATTAACACATTTTGCACTAACAATTTGGTGCCATCCGTGTGACCCAGTGCATAATTGCATTCTAGAGAAATACTCACCACGAGCAAACGATCTGGAAATACTATCTCAGCCTCAACAACTGCCTTGCGGAAGATGATGGGAAAAGACAGAATACTAAAAGGTCAAAACAAGTTGACACCTGGTGCTGCTCCCCGAGAGCACAACAGTGATCACAATCACCAGTTACTGATCTCCCAGAGTGAGAAAGCCCATCAATAGAAGACGTCCTGAAAGCAATCCGAAAGCAAGCAAATACATTTAAGCTCCGAAGCAGCCACGCAGCATTCCGAGTCAAGTACGCACGGAAAGGGGGGGCCCAGGAAAGAGAAGATAATTCAGTCTAAGGACACACCTGGAGGGTCCAGCCAAGAAGGTAAACAACCCGACATACCAGGAAGAAAAAGGAGAATGCTGATATAAATAAATGCCTAAAAACGTTATTCATATCTTTCGATATCTCTATGTTTCGATAATCACAAAATGAAAACTCATCAAACCAAAGATCATGACGTAAATAAGTATTTAGTAGTAAATACTCACTTTCACCATCTAATCACTTAAGGTAAGAATAAACAAAGGGTCTAATGCATTATAAGATCAAAGGAACATTTTTATTAATCACTAGATTTTTATAAAATGTCACAAAACATTTTATATCTTTTATTAAACATTTTTGGAATTAAAAGAATATGTTTAATTCATTACAAATATATGAATTCAAATTTTCAACCAAAAATGACAAATCTAATCCAGAAAAACTTTCCTCACAAAAGGACAAAATTGGGCAATGTTCAGGAGGGCGGCCCCCTTAATTCCTTAGGCGGCCCCCTTAATAATTAAGGGGATCGGCACGCTCCTGATTCCCCCCAGCTGTCCCTTTAAATACTGGTTCATTCCACTATTTTTTCTTGCCTTTTTGCACTCTAAACTTTCTGATTCAAACCTCCATTTCTATCCTCTAAAATCCTTTGATCATATATACATTAATCTTTGTTTCAAAGTGATTCAAGCCTTATCACTCAAGTTTAAAGACAATAATTTGTTTCAAAGTGATTCAAGCCTCAACACTCAAGTTTAAAGAGAAGAATACTTTTTTCAATTAAGATTAGAAGTATTACAACTTAGTATCATCTTACTATCTAAGTTGTTTGTTCATTTCATCTTGTTAATCATTCATACTTTGGTGAAGAAGGTGTATGCATTAGTTAGCTAGATTTGGACATAGGATCTAGAATTGTTGTAAGTGTGAAGTGGTACTAGAAGTGAAGAAGTAGTAGAGCATAGGATTGGTGATAGGATATATAAGTAGTAGTGGTTAGTAGTGAAGAAGTTGAAGACTCAAAGTTGAGAAGACATTGAAGACTAGAAGGTGTAGTGACATAGAAGCTTTGAACCATAGAAGACATAGAAGCTTAAGAAAAAGCTGGACCCGAGGTAAGTCTTCTTTTCAAAAACTTGTTAATGTCACACTATATCAAAGTACGCCATAGTTAGTATATTAATATGATTAAATTTATAGGTTGCCCTGTTCATATATCATTAATACTAATATATGTATACATGAAATTAGGTTAGTTGACCCTCTTGATTTTAAGTCTATTGCCCTTTTTCCTATTCATCATTTACTTTGGAAATCATTTATGACCAATAGTATAATACTTATCATTTAGGATAAATGATCATTCTAGTTGCATAAATACATGTGCTATAATTAAGACTAGTTAGTATTTAACACTATGATCCTCACTCCCTACAAAAGGCCGGAGGTCCTTTTCTACATTAAGTAGAACCGGAAGCAGCCTCTCTACCTTAGGTAGGGGTATGGTTGTCTACGTCTCAACCTTCCCCATACACCGTGGAAGACGGTATTGGGACCCATAACCCGTGGAATACGGTATTGGGAGTTACTTTACTTTACTTTTTATTTATATATATGTGTGTGTGTGTGTTAATTTTGTATCCATAAGATGATTAGCTTTATCTCTCTCAATCATAATGCATTAAGTTCATTAGAATTTGCCATCACTTATCCATGTATTTAGTTGCCATTAAAGATAATTATATGTGACAATGGGCTCAACCGATTCACTTGAATATGATAAATTTTTATTTCAAATCCATCACTTGTGATTCTTGCTATCAAAAATAAAATATCATGGTTAAAACCTCTCATTTTGAAAAATAATCTTTCAAATAACTATTTCATCCTTCCTCAAACAACATATTTGACTATAAGCTACCATAACTTTGTTTTAATCAAAATCAAGTAAACATCTCATGAAGCAAAACTCAATCTATTTTACTCTAATACACACTTGAATCTATTTCAAAGCATTGTTGAATAAAACTTAAAACGGCTTCTTAAAACTATATATGATTATCTCACATGTGTCATACACTTCCATAAAAATGACATTCACAATATAATCAAATCATTTCATGAGAATCATGGTTTGCCTATATGGATCTTGTTTGTAACAAGTCTTGAAGTCCATACAATCATTACTTCCCATTTGTTACTTGTAGGCACTCATCAATATGTTGGAACTAGCCCACATTTTATCATTTTCATATAGTTGAATATATGGTTAGTATGTTTTATTGCTTCCTTGGTTATATAACTTAATTGGCCAATAAGTAGATTGCATGTAAATTAGAAATTACTTGTCTACTTAATTTATTTTAATAACATTCCCTATATATATATATATATATATGTGTGTGTGTGTGTGTGTGTGTTTAGTATATCCTATATTGCCTCAAAGAGTTGAAATTACTTGAATCCAAACACAAAAACACAACCTTTCTGAAAATTTTCTGCCAAACACCCAATTCTGGCATTCTGGAATTCACCAGATGGGCAGCCCCCTTAATTATATAAGGCGGCCCCCTTAATGATTAAGGTGACCGGCCCCTAATTAAGGGGACCGGTCATCTGATAGTCGGGGTTACTGTTTTCTTTATCACTTTTTGACCTTCTTCACCCTATATTTCCCAAAATTCACAAACATATTTTGTCCCATACTATCTCTCAAAATTTACCTTCTTAAACCACATTTTTCCTACACTATATATACCTTCTTCCCATCATAAATGCTATCACATCCAAACATGTCATCTCCCAACAACCAAAAAGCTAAGGTTTCAAGAACTGCGAGGATCTCCGTCAAACCCGTTTGGAGGAGGAAACTTGATTCTTGTCACAACTCAAGTGATGTTGTTCCAAGTCAACCAACAACTAAACCTCAAACCCACACTAATGATTCATCTCAAAACCTATCATCTACTCTTTCCTTCATTAATGCTTCTTCATATGATGAGCATGCGCAATCTCAAAACAACAATCCCAATCTCACTACCAATACTTCTTATGTTGCTCATTCAAGAAAAGTACCATCCACTCATGAAGCATCTCTTCCACCCATATCATGTTTTCATGATTACCCAAGCTCAATCATGTCTCCACCACCAAGAATACCACCACCACATCCTACAACTTCACTTGCCATTCCTATGTTGCATGTTCAAACCCTCACCCAAGACAACTATCATGCTCCTCCACCATCACCTTCCTCCGAACACTTGAACTTCGTTGAGGAGCTAAAAGAAGCCCATGAGCTTAGCGCTCTTTTAGCATTACATCTTGCTCAACGCAATTTGGATCCACCTCAATCAAGCTCACCCTCATCACCACACAACATAAACCAAATTGAGAAGCATGTAAACAATTGCCCTTGTTGTATCTTCCTCCAAAAACAAACAATTGCATTGAATGAGCACTTTACTTGGATTGAGTATCTTCTTACTAGATCTCAACAAACACCATCATTTGAACAACATCAAAACCCTCAACCAACAAACCCAACTCCAAACTCACCACCTCCAAGCTCTACATCACCTAAGTCACCAACATCCATGAAACCAAAAGTTTACCTCCATTAAGCCACCAACATGATCCCCATTTACCATTCTCACCCAAGCATTCTATATGCTTATGCTTCTTATTTTTCAAATAAAACACCTCAACCATTTTGGGATGCAAGAAATTTTAATGACACTCTTTGTTGGAACAACAGGATATTCTACTTGGTTTAGAATTCTAGTATTATGGTTTATGTAACAATGATTATGTGGTTGACATAATCATTTTGAATTAATGAATGTTTTTATATGTGTTTCAAATTCTCCTTTGCCATGCTTGTTATTTGTTGTTAGTATGCTATATATATTTTCTTGTGCTTCTAATATTTTTCTTGCAAGAATTCCATAGCTCGAACCCTTGGTGCCCTGAAACGAGGGGGAGCATACATAAAGGGTGAGCTTTCATCTTTTCGGCTTAAACCTTTTTTATTCTACAAAAAGGGGGAGAAGTAAATATAAACTCACTAAATACTTGTCTAAAAATAAATTTTTGGATTTAATGAGTTTAGGTTTTGTAATCATAAAAAACCGGGAGATTGTTGATATAAATAAATGCCTAAAAACATTATTCATATCTTTTGATATCTCTATGTTTTGATAATCACAAAACGAAAACTCATCAAACCAAAGATCATGACGTAAATAAGTATTTATTAGTAAATACTCACTTTCACCATCTAATCACTTAAGGTATGAATAAACAAAGTGTTTAATGCATTATAAGATCAAAGGAACATTTTTATTAATCACTAGATTTTTATAAAATGTCACAAAACATTTTATATATTTTAAAAAACATTTTTGGAATTAAAAGAATATGTTTAATTCATTACAAGTATATGAATTCAAATTTTTAACCAAAAATGGCAAATCTAATCCAGAAAAATTTCCTCACAAAATGACAAAATTGGGCAACGTTCAGGAGGGCGGCCCCTTTAATTCCTTAGGCGGCCCCCTTAATAATTAAGGGGACCGGAATGCTCCTGATTCCCCCCAGCTGTCCCTTTAAATACTGGTTCATTCCACTATTTTTTCTTGCCTTTTTGCACTCTAAACTTTCTGATTCAAACCTCCATTTCTATCCTCTAAAATCCTTTGATCATATGTACATTAATCTTTGTTTCAAAGTGATTCAAGCCTCAACACTCAAGTGCAAAGAGAAGAATACTTTTTTCAATTAAGATTAGAAGTATTACAACTTAGTATCATCTTACTATCTAAGTTGTTTGTTCATTTCATCTTGTTAATCATTCATACTTTGGTGAAGAAGGTGTATACATTAGTTAGCTAGATTTGTACATAGGATCTAGAATTGTTGTAAGTGTGAAGTGGTACTAGAAGTGAAGAAGTATTAGAGCATAGGATTGGTGATAGGAGATATAAGTAGTAGTGGTTAGTAGTGAAGAAGTTGAAGACTCATAGTTGAGAAGACATTGAAGACTAGAAGGTGTAGTGACATAGAAGCTTTGAACCATAGAAGACTAGAAGCTTTTATAGTAGTAGTATCCTTGTATTGGTATATAGATAAAGGCACTCAAGTATAGAGATAGAAGCATTGAAGGTGTGAAGACATAGAAGCCTAGAAGTTGTCAAGTAGCAAAATCCTTGAAGTAGTGAAGAAGTTGTGAAGGCGTGAAGAAACAAGTGTTGTGAAGAAGTTAGAAGGCGTGAAAGGGTGTGAAGAAGTTGTGGTGTGATTGTAGTTGTGAGATTGGTTCTAGCTACGATTAGAACTCGACATTTAGCTTAGTGTCGTTAATCGGTGTAAGCCTAGGTGTGTACGGTTTTCTCCGCCATAAGGGAGGTTATTGACGTAGTGAAGAAAACTCTCGAGCTAGGTGCTCGGGGAGTGGAGTGGGGCAAGGAAGGTGTTCTTGTAGCTGAACCACTATAAATCCTTTGTCTCCCGGTTTGATCTTTCCATCTCTCACTTTTTACTTACTTACTTATTTGCATTTCGTATATAGTTATAATTGCTTGTGTTGTGCATATATTGATTTCACATAAAGATCAAACTAGGTTCCATTCACAACATTAATTTTATATAAACAAACCATAAGGATATATACATATTAAGACATATATATATATATATATATATATATATATATATATATATATATATATATATATATATATATATATATTGTTAATACAAATATCGCCTAAAAACGTTATTTATATTTTACGATCTTCGCTAAGTTTTGTTAATGACAAATGTAAACTTTAGTTTCTAAGTAAAACATAATCATAGTTTTAAAGACTTGCATAAACTAGACTTTTGCTACATTTTACATTTCATAAAACACAACACTTTTTATTTTCTAAAAATAGAATTGTCACATCACATTTATGGTAAGTTTTGTCATTATACATTTATGGAAAGAAATGTGTTTGACTTATTAAGATGTTGCTTGCAAGTTTAGTGTTTGACTTGATATTATGAGATGTGACATTGTTTGGTTTGCTAGAAGTTATGAGATGTGACTTTGTTTGGTTTGCAAGATTTATTGCAAAACCAACTGCAAGCCCGGCGGTACCCTGGGGGTACACTGGCGGAACCCTGGGGGTACACTGGCGGAACCCTTCTGAGGGGTCCGCCTGATCCGCCAGACTTGCAGAAGGTTTGGCTATAAATATCAAGCCACAAGTTGAATTTTGGCTTATCACTTTACATCATATTTTACACACACACATTCATTCTTTCATCTAACCCTTTAACATTTCATATGTGAAGTTTCTTTTTGTAGTAAAGAGATTCACGAGCTCATTAAAAGTAACAAGTATTCAACACAACGTTGCAAGACTTGTTAGCTTAGCATTGTGTAGACTTGTGTAGTTTACACTTCATTTGATTGTGTTTTTTCAGTAGTGATCGGTTAGTATTTTAGTCCTCAAAATACAAAGTGTATCAGGAGTAGTTGTACCCTTGTAAAAGAACTAACGGGAGTGGTTGTACCCTTGGTAAAGAACTCGACATCTAGCTTAGTGTCGGTAAAAGTATAAGCGACGTGTAAGGTTTTCTCCGCCGGTGAAAGGAGCTTGTTGACTAGTGAAAGAAACTCTCGAGTTGGATACTCAGGGCGTGGACGTAGGGCAAGGAAAAAGAGTACTTGTAGCCGAACCACGATAAGTACTCGTGTTGTGGTTTGATCGTTTCTTTCATTTACTTGCATGTTATATATAGTGTTTGTGTATATATCTTTGATCAAACAAAAAGTTTCAAAGCTAAATTAACAAGTTAAAAAGATTTTAAAACGGTAAACTATTCAACCCCCCTTCTAGTTTTCCACAGTTGGTATCAGAGCTACGTTACTCAAGCTTTTAAAATAGATTGTGTTTTAAAACTTGAAACGATCCATGGATTTTGAAAATTACAAAGAAGGGCAATCTATGCAAAGACCACCACTCTTTGAAGCAAATGGTTTTATATATTGGAAAAACCGTTTTGAAATTTACGTGAAATCTAAAGATATAGATTTGTGGTATATAATCATTGATGGTGATAACGTAGTTACTAACATTAAAGATGATGATCAAAAGAAATTAATTGGTAAAAAGAATGAAGCTAAAATGATGCTTTACAACGCTTTGCCTAAGAAAGAATATGAAAGAGTCTTTTTGTGTAAAACCGCCAAAGATATTTGGCAAATCTTTAATTGTCACTCATCAAGGAAACTCACAAGTTAAAGATAACAAAATTGATCTTCTTGTTCAACAATATGAACAATTTGTTATTTCCGAAGATGAGATTATTGATAATGCTTTTGCTAGGTTTAATACTATTATTACTTCACTTAAAGCACTTGATGAATCTTTTTGTAGTAAGAACTTTGTCAGGAAATTTCTTAAAGCACTCCATCCGAAGTGGAGAGCAAAAGTGATGGCAATTGAAGAATCCAAAGATCTTTCAAGCATGTCACTTGATGAGCTAATTGGAAACCTCAAAGTTCATGAAATGGTAATGGAAAAAGATTCGGAACTAGTTAGAGGCAAGAAAGAAAAAGTTAAGTCCATTGCCTTGAAAGCTAGAGTCCAATCAAGTGATGATGAAGAATCTACTTCGGATAGTGATGATGAGGAATATGCTATGGCCGTTAGAGACTTCAAGAAGTTCTTTCGTAGAAGAGGAAAGTTTGTAAGGAAACCCAAAGATGACAAGAAAACTTTCCGAAAAGATCGTGATGATAGGAAAGGAAAGGTTGAAAGAAAATGCTATAGGTGTGGAGACACAAGTCATCTTGTAGGAGAATGTCCAAAACCACCCAAGAGCAAACCTTAACAAGCTTTTGTGGGTAGTGCTTGGAGTGAATATGAAGGAGATGACGATGAGCCAAAGAATGATGATATTGCTCTCATGGCTCACAACTCAAATGAGGTATTCTCCGACTCATCTTACTCCTCTATTGATGATGACACTTTACAAAAAGAATATAACAAACTTTGTGAATTGAGCCTAAAAATCATAAACAAAAATAAATTTTTAAAAACTAAAAAGGAGTTTTTAGAAAATGAAGTTTATGAGTTAAAAGAAAAAGCCAAGAGATTAGAAAAGAGTAAAGGTATTGACACACCTTGCAAATCATGTGAAGAGCTTAAACTAGAAGTTGAGAAACTCAAAATTACTCAAAATGATCTAATAAAACAAACCACAAAGTTTAAGAAGTTCGATAAGAGCATTTCTTGTGCGGATGAAATTATGAAACTTCAAAAGTCACCCTTTGATAAAAACAGGACTAGGATTTACGAAAATAGAAACTTCAAAGGGTCAAACGAAACAAGAAAAGATTGCACAAGAAACAAATAAAATTGCTACAGCAGCCTGCGGATCAGACGGAACCCAATCCAGGGTTCCGCCCGTTGGACCCGAAGGTTCCGCCAGGTCTGCTGCAGCAGTAACCCCCATCCACATCGGATCGTTCAAAATTTGTTAAAGTTACATACAAAAATGGAACAAAACCTGTGATTAAACTGGAGTAGGACTTAGTAAAAATGAATTTAGAGCTAAGACTACTCAACCAAGACCTAAGACTCCAATTCCCAAACGCCCCTTTCCAAAGAGCAATTTCAACGCTCGCCCAAACTACCAACATGTTTGGAACCAAAACACTCCTAGACATTACCAAACTCCAAATTACATGCCATGGAACCCTTATGCTCTATTTTCATACTTGGAACAAGTTAATGGTATACTTAACCAAAATGGACCCATGAGAAATTGGGGACCAAATGTTTGAGTGTTTTTCATAAAATAGGTGTGCCTCAAAGTTTGTTTGGAACCGGATGAATGGATTAAAGATAGCGGTTGTTCAAGGCACATGACGGGTAACAAAAGCCTCTTCACTACTTATCACAAATGTGACGGAGGTAATGTTACGTTTGGTAGTAAAGCTAAGAGCAAAATCATCGGAAAAGGTACAATCTCTCATGACTCCCTTTTTATAGATGATGTAGCTCATGTTGATAACTTAGGTTTTAATCTCCTTAGTATTAGTCAACTTTGTCGTAATAAGTATAATGTTCTTTTTAGTGAAAACGGAAGTAAAATACTTAAAGATGGTATAACCATAGCCAAAGGTGTCCTTAAGAATAACGTATATGTCATGAAGATGGATCCAACATCTAGAGACAAACTTTGTCTTAGCTCATTAGATGAATCTTCAACTTTATGGCATAGACGTTTAGGACACGCTAACATGAGACTAATTCAAAACCTCTCCTCCAAAGACTTAGTTCGAAACCTACTTAAGTTGAAATACGACCAACACTTTTGTGATGCTTGCAAAGTCGGTAAACAAGTCCATAATAGCCATATGGCTAAAAACTTGGTTTCTACATCTAGGTATCTAGAACTTTTGCATATGGATTTATTTGGTCCATCCGCTATACAAAGTTATAGAGGTAACTTCTACACTTTGGTCATAGTTGATGATTACTCAAGATATACTTGGACAAAATTTTTGAAAAGTAAAAATGAAGCTTTTGATAAATTTGAAATTCTAAGTAAGAAAATTCAAAATCAAGTAGGGTCTAATATTGTATCTATTAGAACGGATCACGATCGTGAATTTGATAATGAATTTCAATTTGGAAACTTTTGTGATAATAATGGTATAACTTATAACTTTTCGGCTCCACGTACTCCTCAATCTAATGGTGTAGTAGAACATAAAAACCGGACATTACAAGAGATGAGTAGAACAATGCTTAATGAACAAAACATTCCACAAAAGTTTTGGTGTAATGCCGTTGACCCATCAACGTACATTTTAAATCGAGTCTTAATTAGACCATTTTTGAATAAAACTCCTTATGAACTATATAAAGGTAAAAAGCCTACATTAGGATACTTTAGAGTGTTTGGGAGTAAATGTTTCATTCTTAACACCAAGGATTATCTCACCAAATTTGACCCAAAGTCTTATGAAGGTGTATTTCTTGGATATTCACAAAATAGTAAAGCATACATTGTTTTGAACAAAGAAACCTTAAGAGTCGAGGAATCGTTGAACGTAACATTTGACGAGAGTCCACCTCCCTCTAAGACATCACCTTTGGTAGATGATGACTTAGTTGAAAGCCAAGCAATAGAAAATCAAGAAATTTTAAGTGATGACAAGGAAGATGAACTATTAAACAAAGAACTTGTCAGTGTCAAAGAATCTAAAAGTCATCCATTAGATGGTGTCATTGGTAACATTAACGAAAGAACACTAAGGTCAAAAGTTCAAAATGAAAGCAACTACTTTTGTTTCGTGTCAACCATTGAACCTAAAAATATTAATGAAGCCATTAAAGATGAATCTTGGGTAATTGCAATGCAAGAAGAGTTAAACCAATTTGTTAGGAATGATGTATGGACATTAGTTCCTCAACCAAAGAGTCAAACTATAATTGGAACAAAATGGGTATTTCGTAAAAAAATGGATGAAAATGGAATTGTGTCTAGAAACAAAGCTAGGCTAGTGGCACAAGGATATAACCAACAAGAAGGCATTGACTACGATGAAACTTTGCTCCGGTTGCTAGGCTCGAGTCAATTAGAATCTTACTTGCATATGCATGTGCACATAATTTCAAACTCTTTCAAATGGACGTGAAAAGTGGATTTCTAAATGGAGTCATTAATGAAGAAGTGTATGTTGCTCAACCACCGGGCTTCATCGATTTTGAAAAACCAAATCATGTTTACAAACTTAAAAAGGCTCTTTACGGACTTAAGC
Source organism: Artemisia argyi (assembly GCA_030686995.1). Lineage (NCBI taxonomy): Eukaryota > Viridiplantae > Streptophyta > Magnoliopsida > Asterales > Asteraceae > Artemisia > Artemisia argyi. The sequence goes on along the minus strand of CM060701.1, from coordinate 154,042,082 downwards.
AAGCTCCAAAAGCATGGTATGATCGACTTAAAACCTTCCTAGTTGACCATAAGTATACCATGGGCTTAGTTGATAATACTCTCTTCACTAAGAAGAAAGATTCACATATTATCATAGTCCAAATCTATGTTGATGACATTATATTCGGATCAACTTGTCAAGAATTATGTGTGGATTTCTAAAAAATCATGCATGACGAGTTTGAAATGAGTATGATGGGAGAACTCAACTTTTTCCTAGGACTCCAAATTAAACAACTAGAAGATGGTATCTTCTTTAACCAATCTAAATATATTAAGGACATGCTTAAGAAATTTGGATTAGAAGATTCGAAACCAATCAAAACACCCATGTCCACGGAAACTAAACTCACCAAGGATGAGGAAAGTGAATCCGTAGATATCACTAAATATAGAGGTATGATTGGGAGTCTACTTTACCTAACGGCTAGTAGACCCGACATTATGTTTAGTGTGTGTCTATGTGCTCGTTTTCTAGAAGATCCTAAGACTACCCATCTCGAAGCCATTAAAAGGATTTTTAGGTATATTAAGGGCACTACACATTTAGGTTTATGGTATCCCAAAGGAACGGGAATAGACACCATAGTGTATGCCGACTCGGATCATGCCGGTGACTATGTCGATAGGAAAAGTACAAGTGGTATTTGTACTTTTGTTAGACATTGTCTCACCTCATGGTTCTCTAAGAAGCAAACGGCTCTTGCTATCTCAACAACGGAAGCCGAGTACGTTTCGGCCGGAAAGGCATGTCAACAAGCTCTTTGGATGAAGCAAGCTCTTTTCGACTACGGAATTCAACTCAACGACATCACAATTCTTTGTGACAACAAAGGTGCCATTGATCTTAGCAAAAACCCGGTTTAACATGCTCGTACCAAACATATTGAAATCCATCATCATTTCCTTCGTGACAACGTTCAAAAAGGAAATATCTCAATTGAGAAAGTTTCTTCCGAAGACAACATAGCCGACATTCTCACAAAACCCCTTAAACGTAAACCTTTTAACCTTCTTAGGCTAGGCTTAGGACTCATGGAACCTACATTATAGTTCTAGACATTAGACAAAAATCACAAAAATCAAAACAAATCCATAACTCTTTTTCTCAGCAGGGTCGGCGGAACCCTCAGACACAACGGGCGGAACCCATTTCAGGGGTGCACCATGTCCGCCGACCTGCAGAATCATTTTTTCTTATATTAAACCAAACACCCATTATCTCATACCACCACTTCCAAACTGCTACTATTCACTTTACTATCCATCCATACCTACGAATTCTTGGTCTTCCAATCATTTACATTGCAAATCAATCATCATTGTAAGTATTCTAAACATGATTACAATCCTGATCTGAGTCTAGGAATTCTATTTCTTGCACAAAAACAAAAACTTGGGGTTATGCATTAACTTGAAAAACTCATGCATAAGATTAGATGTTTAACAAAACTAATCATGTTTCCCATAGTTAGGAATTGCATTATTAATTAGTATAAACATGTTTGCTAAAACACCCCATGTCAAATCCTTCCAAAAATTTCTCACAAGTAGGACAAATATTTTTTCGTCTCACATTGAGAATACAAAATCAAAACGTTATGTTTAAAACATCACTTGCATAATGTCTCTTGAATGCTAAAGGGAATACATAACCAATATGTATTTTCGGGTACATTCAAACGAAGCTACATTGAACTAGGAGCGTTTGGGTTATCTTTTGTTTTATAACAAAACTTGCATAAAACGATTTTTGAAGCATCAAAATGAGTCAAGATAACCGCACCTCCACATTGTTTTCATATAGGCACACACTAGAACATCCACATTATAATAGTAGTTTACTTAAACTAAAATATGAAATTTTGTTGTTCTAGGAATCATCATGCCTCCTCTAACCCACTACGACCACAAGGACACCATTAAGTACCTACCAAAACACCACAAAACCAAAGGCCTTACCCCAAACCAAGTCAACGTTTTCAAAGCCTTAGAAAAACACTATGTCCATGAGGGTAGAACCATTGACCCGTCTTTCCTAGAAGGCACAAACCTTTATGCCGAATTTGCCACAATCAACTTTGAGTGTCTTTTGAATATCGACGAGCCTATTTGTCCTAGATTCAATCTAGAGTTCTATGCATCCTCTGTCCTCTCCACGGATGAATATGGTCAAATGTCTATCAACTTTAGAGTTAGTGGTCATCAATAGTCCTTCACTCTTGAGGAGTTTACTCAAATCCTAGGTGTCCCAAACCGTGGTACTTGCCTCTATTCCGACTTGCACTCCCTCTCAACTCTTGACAACCTCCAAGACCGTATCCATCCTTATGACACACCCCTTGTCTCAAAAGATGTACTCCGTGACCACCTCTTTGTTAGGACAACCAACACTAGGAGAACCCGTTCGGGAAATGCGGTCGATAAGGACCCATATGGAATGGAAATGAATGAACTTAAGCCCCAATTTAAGAAATGGGAGGAAGTCCTTAGAGCCAATGTCATTAGCACAATAGGAAACCGAGATCATATCAACCTTTGCCTTTGCTACATGCTCTACTCCTTTTCCGTTAGACAACCTTTCAACCTTGCCTACTACATGGCCAAGAGAGAGGCCGACATTCCCGTGCATGGCACAACAGCTATGCCGTATGGAATGCTCTTGACCCGTCTCTTTAGGTTCATCTTACCCATTCCACCAACTCCAAACGGTCTTCGCCTTAACTACTCTCTCATTCCACACACCTTTGTCCCACTAAGTGATAAAAGAGTGTACAAAGCCCAAGGAAAACGTCCACATCCTCGTACCTCATCTTCGTCTTCCTTAATGAGTGAAGATGACAATTTGCCAAACTCTAGGCTCCCACCTCTCGAATACCTATCCCAACTTCCGGATATTCCTAATGAGTCGGAGGAGTTCAAGCAAACAAAGGGGATGTTTGAGAATCTTGGAAGATTCCTTGGAAAGCTCAAGAACAAGATTGACCGTCAATGAGAGCGGGTGTGTAGGAGTGTTTGGCATTGGGTGATATTTGAACAAATTTGGTCGTTTAAACAATATTATTGATGTATTTGTGTGTTAGTACAATGGTTGATACAATTTGGAACATGTAGTATCTAACTTTGATGCAGGTAGACAACTCTTGGCAAATTGTCAAATTTTCAAGTTTATGATATTTTCACTAAGTATAGTGAAATTCTCGACCTCAAGGTCAAAGTCCTATGAAATGTGTGTTTACGTGTCTATTTTTTGCATTGCCCAACCAGAAATGCCTTATCTTTTTGATTTTAGGAGTTTTCGAAAATTTTGAAAATCGTCTCGCGGGTCAAAAACGCGGACTGCCAACTTTTTTGGCTCTGGCGGATCTGGTGGTACCCAAAATTGGGTTCCGCCAGTGCAAATTCTGGGAATCCCAGAAATGGCCCAACGGACCAGGCGGCACCCTCAAATGGGTTCCGCCTATGTATTCTGAGGGTTCCGCCAGAATCCTGCAGAATTTTTGTTTTTGTTTTCAACATTTCAACATCCAAACACCAAAATCCAATCCTTTTAGATAGAGACCCATTTCCTGCAATGTGTTTAGCATAATAAGGTACTTCTTCCATAAACTTAACCAAAACCATTTCCTGCCAAAATTCAAATAATAGCCATAACAACCTCAAAGACCCCTCACACATAAAGGAAGGAACCCTTTTAAAGGATCCTTGAAATCCCTGAGATTTATACTTAAACAAATCCACCAAAACCACTAAGCATTTAGTGCAAAACTTGTCTTCTCACTTCACCATTTTCATTGGATTGACTTCCATGATATGACAACCCACAATTAGTTTTCCAAATCATTAGAAACCTCCATTTTTGTATGGACTAACATCAAATCCAAACACTCCTTTCCACAATCCTTCAACACTATAAATTAAGCCATCCTAAACACTATCAAATCACACCTTCTTCATCACAATTTCTGAACTTCTAAACCATTTTTCACCATGACTAAGTCAATAATCACCTCTCAACCATCACGACCCATCCGGAAAACCGCCCGGATAAGTGTTAAACCACTATGGTCTAATCAACCCATCAACCTAAGCTCCTCATCTTCAGATGAATTCACCTCACCTATAAAAAATGAACACTTTTTGAACCTTGCATCTCCATCACCATCACCAAATGAACCCAATGAGCTCACTCCACCACCAACTAAATCACCCATTGACCCAACTCCCCCAAGTGCTCCAACCCAACCATCCAAAACTTCATCACCATCACCATTACCCAAAATTGAACCTATGGAGTTATTTGGGTCTCCTCCCACATCACCACACCCTTTTGTCCAAGATCTAAATGATCTTCCACCAAGACCTTCACAACCACCACCTTTTTCACCAAGGTCAATTCTTGACCAAAATGAGCTTTTTAACCACACTCAACCACCACAACAAGTGTACCATCAACCCAAACCATTGTTGTTTCACCCCATCTACAATGACATCCATGGTCCTATTTATGGAGAACCAAAATTTGAAAACCATGATCACCCAACTCCACCACATTCTCAAGCCCAAACCTTTGAATCTTTCTTTCCCTCATATGAGGATATACAAAGCATGGTTGAGAACCACCTCCATCAAGTAATGGAATTTCAAACCACCTTGCTTGACTCAATACCAAACCCATCATCCACCCAAGAACCACAAACCAACCAACTCTCAAACCAAGAAACCAAAACCAATCCATTTCCACCCACTCATCCCCATGTTTGCTCAAATTGTGAGCAAATGGGTGCAAGCATCAAAACGTTGCTTCACCAACTCCAAGATGAAACCCGGTTTGCATTCCAACATGCCATAGAACGTTTGGATGCTCTTTCCTACCCAAACAAATCCTAGACAACCTTTGGAGGCCGTTTGCCCCAATTTAGGAAACTAGGCTTTTATTTTTCTTTCTTGGTTATTTTTTTAAGTTTTTAGAAGTAGAAGAATATTTCCCATTTCTTGTCCTTTGACTTTTAAAAGTCAAAATTTTACTTGGAATGTTATTTCTTTCTACTTACTTTCGTGCATTGTTGGTTGATCATTTTTGTGTTGTCATTGTGGTTGCAATGTGTGTGGTAACTACAAGCTTGACTATATATATCACCAACTAACCATTTTTTTGTAGGATAAAAATCCATGTTTCCCACCTTGGCACTCCTTTTAGGGGGAGTAACAAGCAAGGGGGAGCAAGTGCATTTTTCCGCTTCGCTACTCTACTTTTTGTTTCGACAAAAAGGGGGAGAAATATATTAAACCTTCAAAACTTAATATGATTTTCATCACTTAAGTAAAATAAGTTTAATATAATTTTTTTTAAGTCTTAAACACCAAGATTTTGTGAGTTACTTAAAAACAAAGTTTATGTTTTGTCATCAACAAAAAGGGGGAGATTGTTAATACAAATATCGCCTAAAAACGTTATTTATATTTTACGATCTTCGCTAAGTTTTGTTAATGACAAATGTAAACTTTAGTTTTTAAGTAAAACATAATCTTAGTTTTAAAGACTTGCATAAACTAGACTTTTGCTACATTTTACATTTCATAAAACACAACACTTTTTATTTTCTAAAAATAGAATTGTCACATCACATTTATGGAAAGTTTTGTCATTATACATTTATGGAAAGAAATGTGTTTGACTTATTAAGATGTTGCTTGTAAGTTTAGTGTTTGACTTGATATTATGAGATGTGACATTGTTTGGTTTGCTAGAAGTTATGAGATGTGACTTTGTTTGGTTTGCAAGATTTATTGCAAAACCAACTGCAAGCCCAGTGGTACCCTGGGGGTACACGGGCGAAACCCTTCTGAGGGGTCCGCCTGATCCGCCATACCTGCAGAAGGTTTGGCTATAAATATCAAGCCACAAGTTGAATTTTGGCTTATCACTTTACATCATATTTTACACACACACATTCATTCTTTCATCTAACCCTTTAACATTTCATATGTGAAGTTTCTTTTTGTAGCAAAGAGATTCACGAGCTCATTAAAAGTAACAAGTATTCAACACAACGTTGCAAGACTTGTTAGCTTAGCATTGTGTAGACTTGTGTAGTTTACACTTCATTTGATTGTGTATTTTCAGTAGTGATCGGTTAGTATTTTAGTCCTCAAAATACAAAGTGTATCGGGAGTAGTTGTACCCTTGTAAAAGAACTAACGGGAGTGGTTGTACCCTTGGTAAAGAACTCGACATCTAGCTTAGTGTCGGTAAAAGTATAAGCGACGTGTAAGGTTTTCTCCGCCGGTGAAAGGAGCTTGTTGACTAGTGAAAGAAACTCTCGAGTTGGATACTCGGGGCGTGGACGTAGGGCAAGGAAAAAGAGTCCTTGTAGCCGAACCACGATAAATACTCGTGTTGTGGTATGATCGTTTCTTTCATTTACTTGCATGTTATATATAGTGTTAGTGTATATATCTTTGATCAAACGAAAAGTTTCAAAGCTAAATTAACAAGTTAAAAAGATTTTAAAACGGTAAACTATTCAACCCCCCTTCTAGTTTTCCACACACACACACACACACACACACACACACATATATATATATATATATATATATATATATATATATATATATATATATATATATATATATATATATATATATATATATATTTAAGTGCGATATATGAAACTATAATTCCTATCCAACATTCTATATAAGTAGTGTTTATACGATAATTGTAAACAAACTAGTATATATACTTTTGCATCAAAGGTTCTTGTAATTTGCATCTATTCTTTAGAATCAGAATTTTATAAAATGAAAAAGACGTAAAACTATTCAACCCCCCTTTCTAGTTTTCCACAGAGAAGTAGCTCAGTAGCACGTGAGGACTCGGAAGATGATGAAAGCATCAAAATACGAAAAATGAAAAAGTGGCACGCTTATATTCGCAGAGCCATGTCCCGGGAAGATGCTGCCAAGCGAAAAGAGAAACTAGGGGGAATAACATAAGTGTCTTGTCAAAAGGAGCGGTACCCAGTCCTGAAGGAAGCAACGAGGCACATTTCAAAGCTACAAGTTCCGATAACAAAGATCAAGCGTGGTTACCGATATGTTGAAAAGTTGACCCGTTCGACTCATACATCTGTAACGCCAAGTTTTTGGAAAAGTCGCACCTACTAGGCAATGTAAAGACACTCGACGAGAGCACGAATCCAATGGATCGCTTCAGAGGCTCCCGAACAATAGCACGTGCACAACACTGGGACATGCCTGCCCGACATCACAGGTTTAAGACGACACTTTGCGGACCAACCCGGACTCGGTCTAAAAGCATCTCTCTAGACTCTACGAGAAGTTACTATCAAGTACAGGCAGCGTTCTCACGACATCCCTCCAAAGACAAAAGAATTATCAAAAACCAGGCGTTACCTCTCCAACACAAGCAAAGAAAAGACGAGTCGATAAGCGACTTCAAACAAAGGTTTAACAGAGAAGGCATATACGCAAATAAGACCTTGTGGGAAATGATGATATTAGAGTTCATACGTGGACTATCTGGTACGATGCCAGTCGACCTTACCCAACAAGGGAAGAGGGATCTAAGAGAAACAATACTCACTCTGCCCATAACAAAAACTCAAGCGGCCCCGGCTGCAGTATGTCACACCTTGCCAAGGCGGAAACGCGAGGGTGTAACTTCATGGATATCATCACAACACATGTGTCTATATAGAGAATAACTACATGCACATAAATAGAGCTAAGTACAAACACGAAGTGTTAAAACAATACCCAAAAATAAAATAACAAAACAAATATCAAAGGTAACTTCAGTAAATCTCAAAGTACCAAAAGAAAAACATAGTAGTATCACAACCAAATTCAAACCAATCAAATCCAAACATAAGATAAATCATTCTCAAATGCAACTAAGTCTTGTCTAGTCGCTGCTCTCAACTTTAGCCTTAGAATGCTCACCTGAAAATGATTTTTAAAATGTCAACATAATGTTGGTGAGATTCATAGGTTTAAGACACACACATTAGGCAACCAGTTCACTATGATTATAAAATATAATTGGACAGTAAGACTAGTTATCATACAAGTAAGCATGCAATCACAAAACCAACTAACAACTGGGATGCAATGTGCCCACCGATCCATTATTAAACATCCATTGGGACGGAACGCGCCCACCGATCCAAGTTCACAATAATGGGTAAACCGTACCCTCAGATCAGACCACACAGAAAAATAGTGAGTAGAATTACTACTCTCCAATTAGAGATAATAGAAGGAAAGCTACCTTCCAATTGGACCACACAGAATCACCACATCATAATCATGCAATACACGTATAACAACACTTACAATTCCAAGCAGTTACAACACATAATCACAGTAACTTAAAATATTAAACACAAACATCATTCCCATCCCAAGTTTAAAACAATGTAAAAGTAGGACTATGAACTCACCTCAAATTTCACAGCTTCCAAACTAACAAATCACAAATCTACACAACAAAATAAGATCACATTCCACACGACCAAGCATAAAAGCTATAGTCCATGTAACACACATATGATGGATGTATAAGGTTCATATGACCCACCATGAGTCTCCTAGACTCCATACTAACCATCACCAAACACTAACACTCACTAAATCCCTTGCACACATAATTTCAGAAAACGCAGAATTTTGGGGTATATTCACCCACATAAAATAATAACGTTAAAAGCTCAACAACTCACACCAAAAATTTACCATAGTCTCTCATAAGCATACAAGCTAATCCCAGAAGGCCATGGTCTAATAACACACACAAATACTCTTAATAAAATCAAACTTGAATACTATTCAGATTCGGATCTGAACGCACACCAAAAAGTTTTGACCAAACTAACCAACTTGTACAACTTTTATCGCAAATACTTCACGTGGGAGTCTAAATACACATGAAACTCAACTCCTCCATAAGGGCTAACCTAAATCTCACTTTTTCATCCACATCTCACTACAAAACTTATGACCTAATTCTTTCCCGGTTTTACAGCTTTGACACCTTAACTTGCAAAAATCAAAAGACTAACTTCAGGACCTCGAAATCGATCGTGGCTAGACTTTTTGGAAAGCTCTTTCACTGAACTTCAATTTAGACTAAAAATTCGTGATCTAATCATCTCCATCTATTAAATATCTTCAGATCGTTATAGCCCTACCATGCTGTCCAAAAGTAACTCATTGTTTAACATGTTTTATAACCAAATCTCCTTCACTAATCATCATACTATTATTAACTAATGATCATAACATGTTTAACATTATAAATATACAGAAGTTTAAACCCTAGATCCATCATAATTAATATTACATGGATTAGTATAATAATTAAACAATTGAACAGGTGTTTAGAGAATTATACCTTGATCCTTGATTATTGCTTCAAGAAAATAAACCCTAACTTTTTTTCTTCCTTTTTCTTCTCCTTGGCTGATCGTTTACGTCAAAAGAATAGGTAGGAGAGTTTTGATTTTGTATTTATATTATTTAGAGATAATTACCTTAAGTTAGAATTGTAATTGGGCAAAAATTGGGTTTCCTTTTCTTTGTTTTTCCCCTATTCGGCCGATCACCCCCCCCCCCCATATATTATTTTTATTTATTTTTATTATTAATCATTTTTTCCCGGATGCGTTGACGTTCCCCTTTTTTTCATTCTAGTTATTATTAAATTATTACACTTAAAACCTTATACTTTTGATATTTTATAAGTACCCATAACGAATCCTAACGTCTTACGCGATAAACGTTAGTTTTTACGACAACTCGGAAAGATTATCAGTTTCAAAACAAAGTTTCCAAAAATAGATTTTCTCACTCTTTAAAAGTATAACACATAAAAACAAACTCTTCATAACTTGCTAACGCTCAAATACTTGAACGAAGACTCGTTACGCAAAAACACAAAAACACCAAAACTACACAAGTCATTTCTACACCACAAAGACGATCAAAATGAACTTACCCAAAATCAATACTCTCCAAATCACAATAATAATCTCACACAAAAAGGGATTTAGTGTCACCAAACTTATTAATCACACAATATCACACATGTAACACACATATATACAATATAATCACCTAATTCACCAAAAAAAGTTAAATAGATCGAGACTGTTAGTCTAGCTAACCTGTTAAAACCACGGTTGTTACATCATCCTCCACTTAGGGAAATCGCCCCCCGAGATTTAATAGCTCATCTCATTAACCTCCTCAGCAAACAACTTAGGGTACTTAGATCTCATCTGATCCTTACGCTCCCAAGTAAACTCAGGACCACGCTTGGAATTCCATCGTACCTTCACCAATGCTATCTTACCACGCTTCATACTCTTGACCTCTCGGTCCATAATTTCAACAGGCTCCTCAATGAAATGAAGGGTCCTGTTAACCTTAACCTTATCTAATGGCACATGCAAACTAGCATCTACCAAACATTTCTTCAAATTAGATACGTGAAACGTATCATGCACACCACTTAGCTCCTCAGGCAATTTCAACCGATATGCCACAAGTCCAATCCTTTCAGTAATCTCAAACGGCCCTACATATCTAGGTGCTAGCTTGCCTTTCCTGCCGAAACGCACAACACCTTTCTAAGGAGACACTTTCAACATCACAAAATCCCCAACATTAAACTCTAAAGTTTTACGGCGATTATCCGCACAACTCTTTTGTCGATCTCTTATGGCCTTAAGTCTTTCCTTAATCTGGAAGACCATATCCATAGTCTCTTATACCAATTCAGGACCAATTAGTTGGCTTGTCCCAACCTTTGCCCATAAAACAGGTTATCTACACTTTATTCCATACAACATCTCAAACGGTGCACACCTAATACTGGTGTGGTAACTGTTATTATAGGAAAACTCTGCCAAAGGTAAATGAGTATCCCAGCTTCCAAAAAAATCAATAGCACATGCCCGAAGCAGATCTTCTAAAGTCTGAATCATTCGCTCACTTTGCCCATCAGTCTGTGGATGATAAGCGGTACTCATATCCAACCATGTATCCAAAGCCTTTTGCAACGATTGCCAGAACCGCGAGGTAAACCTACTATTACAATCAGAAATAATAGACATAGGCACACCATGTTTTGCCATAATCTCATTAATATAAATCCTTGCCAGCTTCTCCATCTTATAATCCTCACGAATGGCAAGAAAATGTGCAAACTTCGTCATTCTATCCACAATGACCCATATCGTGTCATGCCCATTACTTGTCCGAGGCAACTTGGTAATAAAATCCATAGTTATATTATCCCACTTCCATTCAGGAATCGGTGGCTGCTGTAACAATCGAGAGGGTTTCTGATGTTCAGCCTTAACTTTCAAGCAAGTCAAACATTTACTAACATACTAAGCTATTTCCCTCTTCATTCCTGGCCACCAATAAGAATCTCTAAGATCATAATACATCTTATAAGACCCTGGATAAATCGAGCATCTCGTCTTATGAGCCTCATCCATGATCAACCTTCTCACATCTCCTACTAGTGGAACCTATATTCGATCCAAGAAATATAATCCACCATCTTCTTTTCCCTCAATTTGTTGATCTAACCCACGCGACATTTCGGCTATAGCGTTCTCATCCTTGAGAGCTTCTTCTTGTACCGCCAATATCTTACTCTTAATTCCTGACTGCAACGTCACGCTCATAGCTCGCACACGTTTAGGCTTAATCCTTTCCTTCCTACTCAATGCATCAGCCACCACATTCGCTTTTCTAGGATGATACCGAATCTCACAATCATAATCGCTAAACATTTCAATCCATCATATTTGGCGCATATTCAGCTCCTTCTGAGTAAAAATATGCTGAAGGCTCTTATGATCAGTGTAAACAAAACTCTTCGTGCCATACAAATAATGTCTCCAATTCTTGAGAGCGAATACTACCGCACCAAGCTCTAGATCATGAGTGGTATAATTCTTCTCATGGATCCTGAGTTGTCAAGATGCATAGGCTATCACTTTCCCCCTCTGCATTAATACACACCCAAATACCTGATTTGACGCATTACAATACACCACAAAATCATCTGGTCCATCAGGTAACGTCAAAACAGGTGCATTACACAAACTATATTTTAGGAAAGCCATCTCTTACTCATTTCCCCAAACATAATTCTTATTCTTCTGAGTCAACATAGTGAGGGGCTTGGCAATCTTTGAAAAATTTGCTATAAAGCTCTTGTAGTACCCTGCCAATCCTAAGAAAGAGCGTATCTCAGACGGCATCCTAGGAGCCTTCCAATTCTTGACCGCTTCAATCTTAATAGGATCCCCATGTTACCTTCACTATTCACTACATGTCCAAGAAAATGCACCTCCTGTAACCAAAACTCACATTTTGAGAACTTTGTGTACAACCTTTCATTCTCCAACAATCCAAGTATCAACTTCAGATGTTCTCCATGCTCTTCCTTCATCTTAGAATAGATTAAGATATCGTCAATGAACACAATTACAAATTTATCCAAATAGGGCTTACATACGCGATTCATCAAATCCATGAATACCGCGGGTGCATTTGTCAACCCAAATGGCATAACCGTGAACTCAAAGTGTCCATAACGGGTTCTAAAAGCTGTCTTTGGAATATCCTCCTCATACACTCTTAGCTGATGATAACTAGAATGCAGATCTATCTTTAAGAAAAATCGAGCACCTTGCAACTGGTCGAAAAGATCATCGATTCTAGGAAGAGGATATCAATTCTTAACCGTTAACTTGTTCAAATCCCGATAATCAATACACATCTGGAACGAACCATCCTTCTTCTTAACGAACATTACAGGTGATCCCCACGGGGAATGACTAGGTCAGATAAACCCCTTATCTTGAAGCTCTTGCAATTGCGCAGACAGCTCCTGCATCTCCGAGGGTTCTAAACGATACAGATATTTCACCACAGGTGTCGCTCCAGGAATTAATTCATTACGAAACTCAACTTGACGTCTCGGTGGTAATCCAGACAAATCCGCAGGAAAAACGCCCAGAAACTCACGCACTACAGGAATATCTCCTATTTTAGGTTCTTTGGACTTCGCACTCTTAAGAGATTTCGAATTCTTCTCCACGCTTTCCCCTTGTACCCGTAGTACATTGCCATTCTCCAAAGGGATACGAACCACCTTTTCATGGCATACTACCTCAACCTTATGCCTAGCCAACCAATTCATTCCTATTACCACATCAAAACTTCCATGTTCGAAAGGTATTAAGTCAATCTTGAACGAAACACCCTCCAACACAATCACACACTCATGAATAACCTTATCAACTTCTACCTTTCTACCACTAGCTATTTCAATCACAATACTAGGTCTAAGTTCACTAGACTCAACACCCAATATTCTAGCAAATTCAGTTGACACAAAACAATAATCCGCACCCGTATCAAATAAAGTAGTAGCATAATAACCATTGAGAGAAAATGTACCAGTGATGACGTTCGGGTCTTAGTGTGCCTCATTTGCATTCATAGTAAACGCCTTTCCCTTAGCTGCATTCCTGTTAAACCCTTGACCTTGGCTTCCTTCAATGGCTAACCGATTTCCTGGCTATCCAGGTGCCCTATTCAGCTTGGGACACATGCTACGGAGATGATCCGTACTACCACACTCATAGCATGCCTTACGAGTAAACCCTGCGCCAAACGAGTTGATTGGAGTCGCTTGAGTAATCACCGCACGACACTCTCTAGCAAAGTGTCCAGGTTTGTTACACCTGAAACACACACGACACGCCACCTGCTCGACATGATAACCATTGCACTTAGCACATTTGGGAGCAGTACCAGTATACCCCCTCCTATCATTGTTTCCAACCACAACCGTAGAAGCTGTTCCCACATAACCTGTTGCCACTACAGGATTCGTTGCTATGAACGTCTTCCCATTCCTCGCCCTCTTGTTGTCAACACTAGACCCAACCGACTTACCAGTGTCAACCTCCTCCCTCTTCTTCTCGCTTGTCTTTGCGAGTGTTCCACTCCTAACTGATTCATCAGTCAGTGCTCCAGCCTTTTGAATGGCACTTAGGAGTGTCGTCGGCTCAGTAGCCCTAATCATAGTCCGAATATGTGGAACCAACCCACAGATATATTTATCACTACGCTTCATTTCAGGAGTTACCATGTGAGGGACCATCCTAGCTAACTCATGGAACATGTCAGTGTACCCTGTGTGATTAGCTCCTACCATCACATGGTTCCAAAATTCTCCTCTAGTTTCCGCATTTCATTGCTTGGACAGAACTCCTCCACCATCAAGGCTTTGAAGTCCTCCCAAGTCATCCCCAACGCCGCAACTCTACCCCTAGCTTGGAGTTGCGTATTCCACCAAGTCAACGCTTTGTTAACCAAAGAACTAGCCATATAATTAACTTTCTGGCCCTCAGTACAACCACTTATATCCATTACTGATTCCATTTTGTCTATCCATCGAGTGAGCGCAATCGCACTACCCTTACCATCAAATTCTATGGGCTTACAAGCCATAAACTCTTTGTAGGTACACCCATTGTTACCACTCCTTCCACTCCTAGCGCCATCAGGGTGAGCACCATTACCCATTTGCGCACTCAACTGACTTACAATCTCTGGCATTAAAGCTTCTAGTTGTTTATTGATCAATTGCTGGAAGATAGGGTTGCTATCCCCAATAATGGGTGTCGGCTTCTTTGGTTTCTTTGGTGTTTCGTAAGCTCCACTCATTGATGACTTAATGATAGGACGTCTTGGTCTTTTTGGCGCCATTTCCTGAACACGCAGAACATTAGAACCATTAGACACCATTCACAAAATTCCACAACCCCATAATCATACTTAACACATTTACTCCCCATCATATGGGACCATCATAACGAATAACAAAGTTAAACTAAATCCTACTACATGTAATCATGTCACCATTGATCAATGTAGCATTGGACATAAGTCCACATGTGTCGTGATACATTTATAATTGTGTTGGCCACCCATAATCATAGATGTATCCTTTCACATGTGTACTTACTTCCAATGCCACACCTAACAATAGTAACACCTCACAATAATAAATACACAAACTCAAGCATTAACCATATCATACACCCATAAATCACATAGTATACACACAAAATATTCAAACTTGCCAAAGCCTTATTATTAATAACGTGGGAAAAATCCCAAAAACCAACAGAATCTACATTCCAACATACTACCAACATCCAAAGTCAACAAAAGAAAAAGAACATTCAAAACATAACTCTCAACACAATGTCGCATGTGGCTCGAGCTCTATCTTATGCTTAAATCGTGTTACTCGCAGTGGACTCTAGATCTGAATCCGCTTTATTTTCCTCACTCAGCCATCCATTCCTACCTCCCTGAAACTGTGGTAGGGGACCACTTGCAAAGTTGTCCCTACTATTCCTTACCTCCTCCTCTACACGATCCACAAACTCATATGGGTCGTAAGGTCAAAGCATTACCCCGTATTCAAGGAATTTAGGACACCTTCCAAAGAACCTAACAATGTAACCATCCTTATCGGTCACCTTCGTTTCGTATCTCTCCCGCTTCACTCTACCTACCTCTACTAGGGTTAGCTTCTCCTCAATTGAACATGGAAACATTCTAGCAGGAATACAGAACCACAGTAGCCCATCGAAACTTACTATGCGCGGAAGATGCCATACTAAAAAAAATGACATATACAACACTAAGTATAGGTATTCCATAGGCATCTAATTCTCGATAAAATAATTCATAAGTTAGGAAAATAGAGAATAACTACACTTACACAAAGATCCTAAATGCAACTATATGAGGGACTCCAAGGTTATAGTCTAGGTTCAACCACCTAATTCTCTATAACCAAGGCTCTGATACCAATCTGTCACACCTCGCCAAGGCAAAAACGCGAGGGTGTAACTTCATGGATATCATCACAACACATGGTGTCTATATAGAGAATAACTACATGCACATAAATAGAGCAAAGTACAAACACGAAGTGTTGTAATAATACCCCAAAATAAAATAACCAAACAAATATCCAAAGGTATCTTTAGTAAATCTTAAAGTACCAAAAGAAAAACATAATATAAATCCTTCTCAAATACAAACATAAGATAAATCCTTCTCAAATGCAACTAAGTCTCGTCTAGTCGCTGCTCTCAACCTTAGCCTTAGAATGCTCACCTGAAAATGATGCTTAAAACGTCAACATAATGTTGGTGAGATTCATAGGTTTAAGACACACACATTAGGCAACCAGTTCACTGTGATTATAGAATATAGTTGGACAGTAAGACAAGTTATCATACAAGTAAGCGTGCAATCACAAAACCAACAAACAACGGGGATGGAACGTGCCCACCGATCCATTATCAAACATCCATTGCCATGGAACGCGCCCATCGATCCAAGTTCACAATAATAGGTAAACCGTACCCTCTGATCAGACCACACAGAATAATAGTGAGTAGAATTACTACTCTCCAATTAGATAATGGAAGCAAAGCTACCCTCAACTGGACCACACAGAATCACCACATCATAATCACGCAATACACGTATAACAACACTTACAAGTCCAAGCAGTTACAACACATAATCACAGTAACTTAGAACATTAAACACAAGCATCATTCCTATCCCAAGTTTAAAACAATGTAACAGTGGGACTATGAACTCACCTCAAACTTCACAGCTTCCAAAATAACAAATCACAAATCTACACAACAAAATAAGATCACATTACACACGACCAAGCATAAAAGCTATAGTCCATGTAACACACATATGATGGATGTCTTAGGTTTATATGACCCACCATGAGTCTCCTTGACTCCATACTAACCATCACCAAACAAAAACACTCACTAAATCCCTTGCACACATAATTTCAGAGAAAGCAGAATTTTGGGGTACATTCGACGACATAAAATAATAACATTAAAAGCTCAACAACTCACACAAAAAATTTACCATAGTCTCTCATAAGAATATAAGCTAATCCCAGAAGGCCATGGTATAATAACACACACAAGTACCCTTAATAAAATCAAACTTGAAAACTATCCAGATTCAGATCTGAACGCACACCAAAACGTTTTGACGAAACTAACCCTCTTGTACAAATTTTTATCGCAAATCCTTTGCGTGGGAGTTTAAGTACATATGAAACTCAACTACTCCAGAAGGGCTAACCTAAATCTGACATTTTCATCCACATCTCACTACCAAACTTATGACCTAATTCTGTCGCGGTTTTACTGCTTTGACATCTTAACTTGGAAAAATCAAAAGACTAACTTCCGAACCTCGAAATCGATCGTGGCCGGACTTTTTGGGGGCTCTTTCACAGAAATTCAATTTAGACTAAAAATTTGTGATCTAACTCATATCCATCTATTAAGTATCTTCGTATCTTTATAGCCCTACCATGCTGACCAAAACTAACTCATTGTTTGACATGTTTTATAACCAAATCTCCTTCACTAATCATCATACTATTATTAACTAATGATCCTAACACGTTTAACATCATAAATTTACAGAAGTTTACAAACCCTAGATCCACCATAATTAATATTACACGAATTAGTATAATAATTAAACAATTGAACAGGTGTTTTAAGAATTATACCTTGATCTTTGATTATTGCTTCAAGAAAATAAACCCTAACTTTTTTTTCCCTTTTTCTTCACCTTGGCTGATCGTTTCTGTCAGAATAATGGGTAGGGGAGTTTTGTTTTTGTATTTATATTATTGAGAGATAATTAACTTAAGTTAGAATTGTAATTGGGCGAAACTTTGGCTTCCTTTTCTTTGTTTTTCCCGTATTCAGCCGATCACCCCCATATATATATATATATATATATATATATATATATATATATATATATATATATATATATATATATATATATATATATATATATATTATTAAATTAAATTATTACCCTTAAAACCTTATACTTTTGATATTTTATAAGTACCCATAACGAATCCTAACGTCTTACGCGATAAACCTTAGTTTTTACAACAACTCGGAAAGATTATCATTTTCAAAACAAAGTTTCCAAAAATAGATTTTCACACTTTAAAAGTATAACACAAAAAAACAAACTCCTCGTAACTTGCTAACGCCTAAATACTTGAACAAAGACTCGTTACGCAAAAACACAAAAACACCAAAACTGTGAAAACGTAGAGGGGGGGTGAATACGTTACCATTTAAAAACTTTATACTTGTTGTATCAAATATCCATTTTATAGCTTGTTCTAATATGAAAGATGTTATGTGTAGTTAGTGACTAGCATAACTTAAAACATGTTATCATCCAAGTATATTCGACAAGTCACAACACAAGCAATCACATAATGCAAACATTAACGTAAAGCAATAAGTAAAAGAAAGAGCAAACCGAACATGAGAATTTATAGTGGTTCGGTCACGGATCTCCTCTCTGGCCTACTCCACACCTCGAGTACCCACCGTAACAATTCGCATTTTCAGGTTAACTTCTATTCCTGAATTTTTACAATTCATTTTTACTATTCATTTTTTACTATTCACTTTTACTATTCACTAACAAAATTTTTATTTCATATTCTCGTAAGTTAAACTATTTTAATGATAATCCGAGAGTTTGACACTCGTCGGATCATATCTGCAAAAATCACGAAACCGTGTCCGAGATTTACTTTTAGGTTTAAACGTCATTCCAGCATCCCGATGTGTCCATAAAGCACTATAAACAATAGAAATATGATTTTCTTACATTTTACGACAATTCCAAAAGTTTTGGAATTTTACGTTTTTCAGTTCAGCGTTTTACGCGAATTACGCGTTTTAGACCCGCATTTCCAGTTTTAACAGCGTTTAAGCAACCCGATAGAACTTATCACTTATTAAAAATGCTAAGATAGGTTATATTAATAAGTTCTAACATATTTATAAGTTTCATATTTTTAAGATACCCGGTTTAAGTTTCGTGACTTAAATACTTACTGTTATCGATTACCAGAACCAAAACTGACTCCGTAAACCTGATAATACCAAATTTTAACCATCTAGTCATCCAAGACTTATGGTGAACGACTTTAGGAAGTGTCACCATGACACTTGGTGTCTTGATGATAAGATTGTCCAAGATTTCAACACCTTGCAACTTAGGCTCCAAGTTTAGCCTAATCTTGCAACACCTTGTAAAGCTTTGGTGACAAGCTTGGTTAGTCACCTTCCTAGCACCTTCTCAAGGCCCTATAAAGCCCTCCCCTCCTCATTTGGTCGTTCACCACCATAAACAACACATACTCTCTTCATTTGATCTTATACTTCAAGTATTATTCAAGAATACAAGTTCCATATCAATTCCAAAGCTCTTGTAAAGCATTGATTGATCCAAAGTCCTTGTTTCTTCCATCCTTTGGTGATCTTCCATCCACACAAGAAGTGTCGTGTAGAGACTTCAAGTTCCTTCTCAAGTAGTCAGAAGTTGGTGTCAAAAGCTTGAAGAAGTTAGAAGCTAGAGAAGCTTGTCAATCAAAGTCCTAATCCTTGTTCTTAACTTCCTTTCTTTTAGAAAGCTCAAAGTTGTAAGCAAACCCTAGTATACTTTCTTGTTAAATATCATTTTCATGCTACTTATATGTCATTCATACTATATATTGTCTTGTTATTATGTTCATGATGTATAAAAATTGGTAAAACAAGTTATGGTAAACATATGTTAACTTATGTTAAACAAACAAGAAAACTAGTTACTTTTATGGAGAACCACGACCAAAATAGTATAACTATGATATTGGACACTTACCTACTGTTAAAAAGGACTTAACAAGGAAAAAATAGCAATTTGAATCACCCAAAACGAGTATACGAGTCAAACGTTATGGCCAAAAGAAGTTAGCGAAACCAAAACGCCGAATCTGCCAAAATAGCATTTTGATCAAAATCCGTATTTTTTCGAGGCCTTTCTGGTCTGATTCATCAAAAAGTTAAAACACGAAAGTTGTCCGGAACGACGTTTTTGTTTAGCAACACAAAAGCTCAAGCCCTGAAAATGCTTTTTGAGTGAAATTTTATTTCAAATTCTTAACTGCCCATTTTTATACCAAATGACCATGTAAAAGGTTATGATTAATTAAAACCAAGAGGTCTAATGACCTAAAGCCAAGACCACAACCATGGCTAAGGCCAAGGTTGAGTCTCAAGACCATGGAACAATGACCAAGGTCACGGCGAAGCCATGACTAAAGACCATATAAACTTACCTAGGTGAAAACATGAGCTAAAGAGTTAGCGATAACTTAAACATGCAATTTGGATCTACTTCAGCGAAAAAACCATGAGATCTTACAAGTAATTGTCATACAAGATTTAAGAAACTCATTCTAATAACAATCTTCATCAAAAAGTAAACTTTCCTATGTTTATTCAAATATTGGACATGTAACTTTTCAGATCAAAACTTATATATATTTTATTAAATACTACAATAGTAGGGAGCCTCATGTGAGGTGTTCATTAAGTAAGCCGTCGAGATGAGTTGTGGATTTACGAATTAAAGTATCCTGTCTACTCGAACGTTTACTACATGACTTCTGAATTATGTCGGCCCGAACGGTAGTAAGCGATATATAAACTATACATGTTTCATAAACCATTTCTTTTCAAAGACTTACACTAGACTAAGTACTACATCATGGACTAAATGCAAGACATATATAGGCAATTCTTCATATTCTTTACTCCAATCCTAAATCACAACATTCTATTATAGGTTGCTTGTAGAAACCTTCGCGATTCGACCATCACATTCACTACTTGCTATATAACTTAAGGTGAGTTCATAGCCCCACTTTCCATTACTTAATTGTTTTACACCGAACACAATGCTTTGAAATTGTATGCTAATTGATTGTTTTATTATTACTAAGTACCATCCTTGCTAAATCCAATATCCCTTATTATGAACCATTTAATCACTAGTAATAGTGAGCGCGAATATTGTGAATAGGCCTATTGGGATTGACGAATCCCATTTGTATTGACTAAGTTCAAACAAATGCACTAATATTTGAGATTTAGGTATGTTAGCAAAGTACCTACCGGGATAACTCCGCCGATTGATATTGGTACACGTTAACATTTTGGTGTCATAAGCTTAGTTTATAATACGTTTTATGGGTGTATAATAACGTAGCCCATCATTTTGTTTTCCAACCATGAGTATGAGTCTAATTAACTCATACTACCAACATATTGTGTTCAACCGTTAAACAAACTCTATGAATATCACTCAACCTTTGTGTTGACCTCTTAAGCATGTATTTCAGGTCCATGATGATCAAGGATGGCACGGAAGGGCACGGATATTCAAGAGGGCTATAAATTCTATTATCATTCAAAAACTCGTTTAATGTAATTTGTAAACATGGAACCCTCTGGGACCTCATTTTGTAATCTCTGATATTTATACAATTTGAATGATAAATCTTTTAAAACGACTCAATTGGAGTTCGTTTTCTATTATTGTGACTATTGTGCCGTCGAGTAACACCCAGTTTGAATTCCGCTGCATCCATGAATTGGGGGTGTTACAGATTGGTACCAGAGCCATGGTTATAGAGAAACGGGTCTAATTGAGACCTAAACTATAACCACACATACAAGCAAAAACATTTTATAGCCTTCCGCTCTTCGTGCCTTCCATCCTCCAGACGATTATGGACTTATTAAGCATTTTATACTACAAAAACATGTTAGCATATGGATATATGTACCCTTAGCATAATTGAGCATTTCCCCGTAAGCATTTTATACTACATGAACATATAAGTATATTGATATATACACACTAGGCATTTTACACTACACGAACATATATAAGTATATTGATATATACACTCGATTTATTTTCAATCGTTTTTATAAACTATGGACTAAACATATCTGTGTATGCCTATTCTAGGGCATTTCGACACAACCACATTCTCCCAATCATGTTCCTACTCCAACATTTTATGTCTAAGATATTGTAACTAATTACAATGGTCTTTCCTATTTCCCAGACATTGTATGATACAATGGTCTTAATCATTTCTCAAATGTTTTGAGTCACACAATGGTCTAACCTACTTCCCAGACACTGTGAATTGCACAATGGTCTAATCTACTTCTGAGACATTGTGATTTGTGCAATGGTCTCTGGAATTATTCCACCACCTCATCAATATTAATTCATATGATATCAAACACCCATCACAATTTATCGATTTCCAAATAGAAATATGAGATTTCTAAAGGATAAACTAATCCATCATCTACAAAAGCTGAAGTTCTCTACATTCGTCAAAGTTTTCTTCTGAAACCTTCATTGTTAAAAGTTCGTGATCCTGGCCAAGTATGGACTGTTTTAGAATTACTTAAAACTTCCTTTCCACACGTATCTACCCGTACTATCTTCTATGCAATGGAATGTGAAAACATAGGTTACAAGTCTTGTATGGGCGGGACTTGCAACTGAATGGTTTGACATAGCCTTCGTTTAGTGGACAGTTTCTCAAAAGTAACGGACATATCACAAGTATACCTAATTGTCACAACTCGTAATTTCCGGTCATTTTCCAAACCTCGACAATTTACTATTCACAAGTTACTATTCATCATTTACTATTCATCGATCACTATTCATCGTTTTCGAGGTCAATTTGACATTCTGAGAAGCGTTCAGAAATTTTACTATTCACTTGACACTATTCATTTCCGGAAGAATTTCACTATTCACGTGCATTACTCATGTCATCGTAAAATTTGTTTACGAGTATTCAAATTCGCGTAACCGTATTGGTTCAGGAGCGAATTCATGCATTACTATCAGGGACATCTCATACTGACTAGAAATAGTCTTCATGTTATCATTATGGCACTTGCATACTATTCCACTCGTAGGATATTTAAATTAATAATTTTGGTATAATTTACTTTTACGTATAATTATTTCTAAATAAACGTTAACAAGCGATCAATAAGGTGACTAACATGTCCGACGCTCCCGACTATGATCCCAATATATTTTATATTCATTTTTAATAATACAAAAATTATTATATTAATTTACCCGATATTTTTGAAATTTATTTTAATTATTAACGTAAGTTTACTAAAATTACGATGGTTTTCGTAAGAATTAAATAATAATTATCCAAACACTCAATATTTGTACCCGAAATATTTTTATAATTTTTATGACTTTATTATGTTCCGGTTAACTCCGTTAAAATTTATTTCTAGTTAACTCGGTACCCGGTATCCTCTAAAACTAATAATATCTAACTTAACTTACCTAATAATACACAAAACCTCATCTTTTCTTCCTACCCCCTTGAATTTCCGTCCCCCCCCCCCCCCCTACCAAATACCTTACACCATTTGACAAGTTCACTAACTCATTAATGTTGTCCCAAATTTGGTCTAACCTATTATATATATATATATATATATATATATATATATATATATATATATATATATATATATATATATATATATATCATATATTATATACTTACCTTCATTCCACAAGATATCAACTAGTTATTTCTTCACTTTTCTCTCTTCTTTCTCCCTTTGGTTCACGGCAAACAACAAGAACAAGGCAAGACCAAGAAATTTTTCCAAGATCAAGATTAATTCTAGCTCATTTGTTGATCCTTGTTAGAGTTTTGCAATAAAAACTCAAGGATCCTTAGGTTTTCTTCATCTAAACAACTAACCCATTCAAAGTAAGTTTACAAAATTTATTTTCATTATTTCTTCAAGTATTTATATTTATCATATGGTTTTCATACAAGATCTTATGCATTTGATAGTTTATACCACTTTATTTTACAAACTTATAACTTTTGAACCCTAGAAAGTGTATATGGTTAGATCCTTGTTAGATCTACTTGGTTTATGATGTTTAGGAACCCATGACACCCTAAGAAGGTGTATGGTAGGATTAGACTATTTTTGTGGTGATTGAAAGTGGTTTGGTTGAAGATGGAACTTGATTAGAACCCTAGAAATGATTTTGAAACAATAGAAATACCTACTGTCCCTATTTTTAATTCGTGGGAAAATCAGTGGTTGATGGGTAATTTTTGACCAAAGATTTAGAAAATACTTTCAAAAACGAAACTTTAGGCGAAAGAACGGATTAAAACGAGCTTATAACGAAGGAGATATGATTTTTGTAAATTTAACGACGAAAACTATTTTTATAAAAACTGCATGCTGTTTGGCAGTTTTCGACAGGCAAAAAGAGGTGTTAAACGTAACCTAGAAGAGCCGAGTTATCAAAAATATACTAGTATATACAAAAACGAATCCGTGGATATAAAGAACGAGGAAAATGAGCTTAAAACGACCAAGTTATACCCGTTTTAACATCGTCAAAACTATCTATATATATTTGGTCACAAATAAAGATAATAACTTACGCACTAGATGGTATATTTTCTAGAAATGGTACTAAGGACTATATTCTTAACAAATGAATACGTATGACCCAAGAGAATATTTATACGACTTAACGACGTTATTTTAAGGTTTTCGATACGAGGAATATAACGCTAACATTTTCATACAAGATAATCCGACAAGTTATATACTTCTATATTTGGACTTATTTTTCCTAAGTATGGAAACTATTTTACTATGACGATAACTAGTATTTCCAAATTACGAGTGGTATGGGTATCATGTGCATGTGCATTCATTACATTACGGCATGATCTAAATTAGATCACAATTATTCATTTAGGTTGCGGCTAGTGTTCGCGCCTCATTGTCCCGATTACTTTACCATCGTTGTGCCATCTCTGTACTATCACTTCAGGTGAGTTCTCATAGCCCCGTTTTAATTACTTATTTGATTTTAAATCCCACGGGGGAGAATACATTGCACAATTATTTTTGTACATGCTCAAGTATTAAATTCCATACATTGCTTAAGTTGTTAGTACTATCACTTCAAGTCCCCTTATTATCATGGACCGTTAATTATATTGCCAAGTGAGAGTGAGTGGATAGATCTATCGAGGGTGACGCCTCCATTCGTGTTTGGGTTGCTCCATAAGGAAAACGAATGCATTTCATGTCTGAATAATTTGAGTGTCTGATAAACACTCCTTTGGGGCCAATTTTAGTACGTCTAGCTTCGGGGTCATGAGCTTAAGATCAATGTAGCATTTTGACATATTGTCACCTTGCGTTTACTTTTACTTTACTTGTGGCAATTGTACATACGATTTAACTTATAAACCTATGATTATTCACCAACTTTATGTTGACCGTTTTCGCAATGTATTTCTCAGGTTTTTAAGGTAGCTCATGTTGCATACATTTGGACCTTCATGGAGTCGCGGAGTCGACGCGTCTCACTATATTTTCTGCACTTATGATACGTTTGATCTTGTTGAATTTGTTTTATCTAAATTGGCTATACCTTTTGGGACCTAAGTTTTGTAAACTCTGAATGTTTTAATGATCAAACGATGTATTTTTCCAAACGACACTTTAGGTCGTTCAATATGACTGTAACTGTGGTGCTATGACAGTCACCCCCAGGTATTCCATTCCGCTGCCATACAGGTAAATTGGGGGTGTGACACTAATTTAGGTATTTGAAAATTTTATCGAACCTCGGCTAAATATAGACTAGTCACCTATATTTAACCTAGGGACAGTGGAACATAGCCTGACTAACTATGTTCAACTTAAAATTTTCAAATACTGAGAATAGTTGTACTAGGGTTATGTCCAGATTAATTTCCTACTTGAACTCGATAAACCACCAGAATTCATTAAAACAATCTAGAGACACGATAGTGTCTTACCACTTAGCGAAATCTTAACACCTTATTTGTACTACCTAATTTCATTCTTGAAAGTTTTCATTTATAGGATAATCCGAACTACTATCTTGGAATAGTTATCAATTCTTCTCTTTATCCCGTAGAAGTACTAGCCTGTTTAGGTCCTAAGGATACCATTCTGTCATAAACCTTTAAAATCTCTTAAAATTTTAAAGCAAACTTGACATCTCTACCAATATTAATGTTAAGCATACACTACACACTTTTGTTCATCAACATATCACATCGTTATCTTCACAACCGTTGCAACCACAAGCTCATTAACAGATCTTGATGCACTTTTAAAGCTCAAATCATCCTTAGTTACACCACAAGCACCCTCATCAGCTTTACAAGATTGAATATTCATTTTGTACTTTTGGAACACCAGTATCATCTTGTAATACACTACCTTGTAACTCACCGGCTAAGTATGAACGTTGTGTTGGAAATTCTTAAGTAGGATGATTTTTAATTATTTGAATGCATTGGGATGCCTTTTCATTTAAATAAAGAAATTGTAAATCACCGAACAATAAGTTTATATTCCTGTATTTACATTGTTTGGGATGCCTCTCTATGTAAATAAAGAATTATAAACAAGTGGGCTTATTAGTATCCGAAATAACATAAGTATAAAGTCAATAAACACTAGGTACAACAACAGATTACCTACTAGACTATGATTGCAACTACTATATCAATTTCTATTAATATTCGACTGCTATATCAATTTCTTTTGATATTCGACTATTAAATGGATCTCTACTAATATTCAACTATGTTATCAATCTCTATTGACACACTATATTCTGAGACAAATCAAACTACATCACTAGTAACCACAAACTCTAGTCCTCATAAGTAACCACACCTCTTCATCGACACCACTCCAACATATAACACACATAGAACTTCGGGACGAAGTTCCCTTAAGGGGTAGAGACTGTAACAATTCGCATTTTCAGGTTAACTTCTATTCTCGAATTTTTACTATTCATTTTTATTATTCATTTTTTTACTATTCACTTTTACAATTCACTCCCGAAATTTTTATTTCATATTCTCATAAGTTAAACTCTTTTAATGATAATCCGAGAGTTTGACACTCGTCGGATCATTTCTGCAAAAATCACGAAACCGTGTCCGAGATTTACTTTTAGGTTTAAACGTCATTCCAGCATCCCGATATGTCCATAAAGCACAATAAACAATAGAAATATGATTTTTTTTTTCATTTTATGACAATTCCAAAAGTTTTGGAATTTTACGTTTTCCAGTTCAGCGTTTTACGCGAATTACGCATTTTAGACCCGCGTTTCCAGTTTTAACAGCGTTTAAGCAACCCGATCTAACTTATCACTTATTAAATATGCTAAGATAGGTTATATTAATAATTTATAATATATGTATAAGTTTCATATTTTTAAGATACCCGGTTTTAAGTTTCGTGACTTAAATACATACTGTTATCGATTACCGGAACCAAAACTGACTCCGTAAACCAGATAATACAAAATTTTAACCATCTAGTCATCCAAGACTTATGGTGAACGACTTTAGGAAGTGTCACCATGACACTTGGTGTCTTGATGATAAGATTGTCCAAGATTTCAACACCTTGCAACTTAGGCTCCAAGTTTAGCCTAATCTTGCAACACCTTGTGAAGCTTTGGTAACAAGCTTGGTTAGTCACCTTCCTAGCACCTTCTCAAGGCCCTATAAAGCCCTCCCCTCCTCATTTGGTCGTTCACCACCATAAACAACACATACTCTCTTCATTTGATCTTATACTTCAAGTATTATTCACGAATACAAGTTCCATATCAATTCCAAAGCTCTTGTAAAGCTTTGATTGATCCAAAGTCCTTGTTTCTTCCATCCTTTGGTGATCTTCCATCCACACAAGAAGTGTCTTGTAGAGACTTCAAGTGCCTTCTCAAGTAGTCAGAAGTTGGTGTCAAAAGCTTGAAGAAGTTGGAAGCTAGAGAAGCTTGTCAATCAAAGTCCTAATCCTTGTTCTTAACTTCCTTTCTTTTAGAAAGCTCAAAGTTGTAAGAAAACCCTAATATACTTTCTTGTTAAATATCATTTTCATGCTACTTATATGTCATTCATACTATATATTGTCTTGTTATTATGTTCATGATGTATAAAAATTGGTAAAACAAGTTATGGTAAACATATGTTAACTTATGTTAAACAAACAAGAAAACTAGTTACTTTTATGGAGAACCACGACCAAAATAGTATAACTATGAAATTGGACACTTACCTACTGTTAAAAAAGACTTAACAAGGAAAACATAGCAATTTGAATAACCCAAAACGAGTATACGAGTCAAAAGTTATGGCCAAAAGAAGTTAGCGAAACCAAAACGCCGAATCTGCCAAAATAGCATTCTGATCAAAATCCGTATTTTTTCGAGGCCTTTCAGGTCCGATTCATCAAAAAGTTAAAACACAAAAGTTGTCCGGAACGACGTTTTCGTTTAGCAACACAAACGCTCAAGCCCTGAAAACGCTTTTTGAGTGAATTTTTTTTTCAAATTATTAACTGCCCATTTTTATACCAAATGACCATGTAAAAGGTTATGATTAATTAAAACCAAGAGGTCTAATGACCTAAAGCCAAGACCACAACCATGGCTAATGCCAATGTTGAGTCTCAAGACCATGGAACAATGACCAAGGTCACGGCGAAGCCATGACTAAAGACCATATAAACTTACCTAGGCGAAAACATGAGCTAAAGAGTTAGCGATAACTTAAACATGCAATTTGGATCTACTTCATCGAAAGAACCATGAGATCTTACAAGTAATTGTCATACAAGATTTAAGAAACTCATTCTAATAACAATCTTCATCCAAAAGTAAACTTTCCTAAGTTTATTCAAATATTGGACATGTAACTTTTCAAATCAAAACTTATATATATTTTATCAAATACTACAATAGTAGGGAGCCTCATGTGAGGGGTTCATTAAGTAAGCCATCGAGATGAGTTGTGGATTTACGAATTAAAGTGTCCTGACTCCTCGAACGTTTACTACATGACTTCTAAATTATGTCGGCCCGAACGGTAGTAAGCGATATATAAACTATACATGTTTCATAAACCATTTCTTTTCAAAGACTTACACTATACTAAGTACTACATCATGGACTAAATGCAAGACATATATAGGCAATTCTTCATATTCTTTACTCCAATCCTAAATCGCAACATTCTATTATAGGTTGCTTGTAGAAACCTTCGTGATTCGACCATCACATTCACTACTTGCTATATAACTTAAGGTGAGTTCATAGCCCAATTTTCCATTACTTAATTGTTTTACAAACCCTTGGGGGGAATACATGCTATTTTAAACCGAACACAATGCTTTGAAATTGTATGCTAACTAGTTGTTTTATTATTACTAAGTACCATCCTTGCTAAATCCAATATCCCTTATTATGAACCATTTAATCACTAGTAATAGTGAGCGCGAATATTGTGAATAGGCCTATTGGGATTGACGAATCCCATTTGTATTGAGTAAGTTCAAGCAAATGCACTAATATTTGAGATTTAGGTATGTTAGCAAAATACCTACCGGGATAACTCTGCCGATTGATATTGGTACCCGTTAACATTTTGGTGTCGTAAGCTTAGTGTATAATACGTTTTATGGGTGTATAATAATGTAGCCCATCATTTTGTTTTCCAACCATGAGTATGAGTCTAATTAACTCATACTACCAACATATTGTGTAAAACCATTAAACAAACTCTATGAATATCACTCAACCTTTGTGTTGACTTCTTAAGCATGTATTTCAGGTCCATGATGATCAAGGATGGCACAGACGGGCACGGATATTCAAGAGGGCTATAAATTCTATTATTATTCAAAAACTCGTTTAATGTAATTTGTAAACATGGAACCATCTGGGACCTCATTTTGTAATCTCTGATATTTATACAATTTGAATGATAAATGTTTTAAAACGACTCAATTGGAGTTCGTTTTCTATTATTGTGACTATTGTGCCGTCGAGTAACTCCCATTTTGAATTCCGCTGCATCCATGAATTGGGGGTGTTACACACAACTCGAGAGTTACTTCACCAGATCTACAAGCTCCCTTCTTGGCGGAGAAAACCTTACAATCATTGCTTACACTTTATTCGGTACAAAGCTAAATACCGGGTTCTTTTACAAAGGTACAACCACTCCTATCTTCACCTATAATATTTCCAAAACTAAGGTAGATGTCGAGTTCTTTCCCAAGGGTACAACTACTCCCACTATGTTTTGTGTCCCAACATAGAAACCTTGTGTTTTACGGCACAAACACATAAACCATATAATCTATATTGTGATGATACAATGATGATCCAAGACATACATGTCTAATGGATATAGATGCCTAATCTAAATGAAATTCTTGAATAAGAAGTCTTCAAACATTGAGGATGTCAAATTACCTTGAATCTTCATATGTTGGTATGCTTGAATGAATGATGACTTCAAGATCTTCTAACCTTCTTGGTGGATCATGAAGTATGCTTACAACATAATGAGAGTTAGTAACATTATGATCATTATGGAAAGGGTGATTCATTGATGTTTCTACATGGTTTTCTACTAATCTATATGTGTGTGGTTTTTCATCAAGTTATAAGAAAACCATGGGTTACCTATTTATAGGTAAACAAGCAAAGTAGTTTTTCAAAACTACTTTCCAAAATTAACTAAGACATAAACCATGGGTTACTAAATCTTTCCATATCTATGCATGTCAAATCAAGATTCTACAAGTCAACACACAATAGTTTGAGTGAGAATCTTTCCATATGTGTAAGACATCTTACACATGATGCATACCATTGTTTGAGTGAAAATCTTTCCATATGTGTAAGAAATCTTACACATGATGCATGCCATGATGTCATATATATATATATATTTCTATTTTTAGATAAAGATATATATGAAAGTAAACTTGTAGAATGTATATATTGCGTAAGTAATATTGTTTTAGTATATTAATGAGTTTCTAAAAATGTTTGATTCCTAATGTCATCACATTTTTATCATTTGTAAAACTTACTAATATTACTTTAACACCTAAAGTGGCACTTAATTTGCACCTGAAGTGCACTTTGACAACTAAAATACTTAAAGACTCTAAAAGTATTATAGTCATTCTAAATGGTTGGTCAAGGGGTTTGATCATAATGCCATATAACAAACATGTACAAACCTGTGCTGTAGCATACTAGGACTCGAGACGTTGAGAGGTGTTGAATGTTTGTTGAGACAAAATAAGATTACAAGTAACTTGACATTTTACGTTATGTATCAAGTTATGTTTGTCATCAATCAAAACAAACGAGACTGTATAGATTAAATATTGTAATATTTGCACTAACAAAAACTACACAAGTCATATCTACACCACAAAAGCGATCGAAATGAACTTACCCAAAATCAATACTCTCCAAATTATAATAATAATCTCACACAAAGAGGGATTTAGTGTCACCAAACTTATTAATCACACAATATCACACATATATACCATATAATCACCTAATTCACCAAACAAAGTTAAATAGATCGAGACAAAAAGAGTGTGTCCTTGGAGTTAACTTCATTTCTCCCCGAAATGGCGAGCTTGCATCAAACCTAGTGAAGTTATGTAATCCACTCCAATTTCCTATGGTTGTTGCGTCTGTTAGGTTGTTAGTGGATCCATGGATCAAATTTAGATCTTAAACCTACATAAGTAATGAATTATAAATAAATGGGCGTATTTTTATCCGATACGACTCCTTAACCACAACCTTAGACGAATCAGAGTGAACACCACTATTTTAGAGATCCTGAAATCCCAAATTCTCTTAGACACACCGTAAGTAGTTAACATCAACAGAACTTCGGGACGAAGTTCTCCTTAAGGGGTAGATACTGTAACAACTCGCATTTTCGGATTACTATTCATTTTTACTATTCATTTTTACCACTCACTTTTTACTATTCACTTTCACTATTCACTCCTAAAATTTTTATTTCATATTCTCGTAAGTTAAACTATTTTAATGATAATCCGAAAGTTTGACACTCGTCGGATCATTTCTCCAAAAATCACGAAACCGTGTCCGAGATTTACTTTTAGGTTTAAATGTCATTCCAGCGTCCCGATATGTCCATAAAACACTACAAATTATAGAAATATGATTTTCTCTCATTTTACGATAATTCCAAAAGTTTTGGAATTTTACGTTTTCCAGTTCAGCGTTTTACGCGAATTACGCGTTTTAGACCCGCTTATCCAGTTTTAGCAGCGTTTAAGCAACCCGATAGAACTTGCCACTCATTAAATGTGCTAAGATAGGTTATATTAATAAGTTGTAACATATTTATATGTTTCATATTTTTAGGATACCCGATTTTAAGTTTAATGACTTAACGACTTACCGTTAGCGATTACCGGGACAAAACTCACTCCATAAAAGCAAGATATTATCAAAACACATATCTAGTCATCCAAGATAGGCATTGAACGAAATTTTAGACCACATGGGGTGTTTGTATATGTGTCATCAAGATAAGACTAGGAAACTTACATAGGAAGACTTATACATGTTTAAGTAAACTTAACAACTAAGTTAACTTCCATTTGATAACTACAACTCATTTTCTTCCTTTCTCTCTCAAAACCCACGACCAAAACAACCCTTATACACCATTTTGATGATGGTTCTTGCTAGTTTAATCCATCATAAGTTATACTCTTGTATTCCTTGTTGATTACTAGTTCCATTCTATCCATAAAACACTAAAATTCACCACAAAAACTCATCAAATTTCCAAGTGTTCTTAGTGAAGATTTTTACTAAAGGTTGTTTTTATGTTAGATTAGTGTTTATCAAGGGATTATAAGATAGGGTTTTTGATATGAAAGCATGGCTATGGTTGGAAAATTTTAGGAAGATTTAGTAGTGATTCTTCGTTTTGATCATGGTTCTAGTTAGTTTCATCACAAGGATTGTAAGCAAACTCCTATGTTTACCTTTGATTCATGTTAATATTATTATTTCATATATGTAATATATTCTATATGCTTATTATACTTTATTGTGCTTGGATAATTGGGCTAAAACACTAGAAACCGTCGAAAAGTCTTATATTGCAAAACAGAAACTGGATAGGGGCTGTAAATGGAATTACTGGGAAAAATTCGTGTATTGAGAATCTTAGGTGAAAATATAGGATTGTATAGCTATGTCTTGTGGTCATTTTGCCGCTTGGCTTACCCCGTAACTCATCCGTATGAATAAACTAGAGCCAAAACGGCAAAACGTGTCAAAATCTGAGTAACAGATTTCAATTGGGTAAAACTCATAAAACTTGACTAAAACCCCCTGTTAGTGAAAGCATAAAAGTTTTAGCTAACATCCTAACTTAAACGTGGGCGAAAACCGGGCATAAAACGGAGTCGTATAGACTAACTTATGACCATTTCCGCGAGACAGTAAGTTGCTGTAACCAACAACTCATACATCTAAGGATAAATTAGTAATTTCACACTAGTTAAATAATTTCTGGGGTAGTGGGACCCACTAATCTGTTTATAACATTCAATCAC
The DNA here is from genome assembly GCA_030686995.1 of Artemisia argyi. Lineage (NCBI taxonomy): Eukaryota > Viridiplantae > Streptophyta > Magnoliopsida > Asterales > Asteraceae > Artemisia > Artemisia argyi. The sequence goes on along the minus strand of CM060701.1, from coordinate 154,008,451 downwards.
CTTTCCGAGAACGTAAAAACCTAGTCATGATCATTTACGGTTTAGAAAAGACATATAAATTAAGTCAGAAAAACTAAGATAATAAGGAACCCGTAACGTGACGAATATTAATACTTGACCACTTGTACTTACAAACATTAAACATCCAAGCATAATTAATGTAATAACTATATAAGGCATGTTTAAATATTCACTTCGCTATTTTAAAACCTAAGATACTTGTTTTAACTCTTTGGGGGAGATACATGCTCAACTACTTGCTTTCACTTTTACTCAAGACAATTTTACTCATATGCTACGCTATACTTTTATACTTTTGAACATGGTGTGTAGTTATTACGATATGTGCCTTAATGTGTGAAAACTATTCTATACGCTTTATTCTTTGACCACTGTTTAACTCTTGGATGGAGCCGATGGAGAGGTATTGATAGTACTATCGGGCTGACGCCCCCACCCTTGGTCACCGATTCCTGGCCTTGGGTGAATATAATCCAGCTTTGAAGCATTTGTGCATATTCTTGTCATGAGGTTCAGTAGGCTGTTATACTTTACATTAAGCGTGCATATATCGTATACACATATATTGAAATCATGCTATACTTTAGCAGTGGGTTATGAACACATAGGTTGCAAGTGTTGTTATGGGCAGGACTTGCAACTGAGTGGATTCACGATGCATTTGCTGTGCGAATATTCTTTAAAGGCTTTTCAACTATTTTAAGACAAACTCTATGAACTCACCAACCATTGTGTTGACACTTTAGCATGTTTATCTCAGGTTAGTAAGGCGATAGCTAGTGCGTGGAACTTAGAGTCAAGCTACATATTCTAAAGACTTACGCTTTTATCATTCACCATTCAAAACATTTTGTATACATTTATGTATCATACTTTGGAATCTCATGTTTGTAACTTTGAATTCATTAATCGAATGGTAACTTTTCAAAACGTCTCATTTAGAGGTCGATTTCTATAACTTGTACTTTGTATTATGAAGTAGCACCCCAAGTGACACAGTCTTCCGCTACAGTATTTTGGGGGTGTTACAGATTGGTATCAGAGCCTTGGTTATAGAGAACTAGGTTGCATTTCGTACCTAGACTATAACTGCTATATACTTTAAGACTCTCATCTTTATTTTCCTTATACACACTACATACGCATATGCTTTTGTTAGTTGTTGGTTTAGTTCCACGCTGTTAGATGATATGACTTTAGTATTATAAGGAACCCCAAAAATTTAGTCGAGTCATTAGAAATATGGAGCTTAGTAATAACTAATTATTTAACTTGATGTTGTGACAGTTCTTGTTTGATGAGACAGGAGATTTGAGTTAAATAATATTATTACTTAGCTTTAGGGATTTGATGACTTGATTATCTTACTATCTGTCTCAGAAAGCGAGTTATTATGTCGGAAATTCTTAAGTAGGATGATTTAGAATCTCCTTATTTAAATGGATTGGGACGCCTCTTTATTTAAATAAAGAAATTGTAAATCACCGAACCATAAATTTATGATCCCTTACTTACATAAATTTGGATGCTTCTTTATGTAAGTGATGAATTATAAATAAATGGGCTTATTTTTATCTGATACGACTCCTTAACCACAACCTTAGACGAATCAGAGTGAACACCACTATTTTAGAGATCCTGAAATCTCAAATTCTCTTAGGCACACCGTAAGTAGTAAACATCAACAGAACTTCGGGATGAAGTTCACCTTAAGAGGTAGATACTGTAACAACTCGCATTTTAGGATTACTATTGATTTTTACTATTCAATATTACTATTCACTTTTTACTATTCACTCCTAAATTTTTATTTCATATTCTCGTAAGTTAAACTATTTTAATGATAATCCGAGAGTTTGACACTCGTCGGATCATTTCTCCAAAAATCACGAAACTATGTCCGAGATTTACTTTTAGGTTTAAACGTCATTCCAGCGTCCCGATATGTCCATAAAACACTACAAATAATAGAAATATGATTTTCTCTCATTTTACGACAATTCCAAAAGTTTTGGAATTTTACGTTTTCCAGTTCAGCGTTTTACGCGAATTACGCGTTTTAGACGTTTCCAGTTTTAGCAGCGTTTAAGCAACCCGATAGAACTTGCCACTCATTAAATGTATTAAGATAGGTTATATTAATAAGTTTTAACATATTTATAAGTTTCATATTTTTAGGATACCCGATTTTAAGTTTCATTACTTAACGACTTACCGTTAGCGATTACCGGGACAAAACTCACTCCATAAAAGCAAGATATTATCAAAACACATATCTAGTCATCCAAGATAGGCATTGAACGAAATTTTAGACCACATGGGGTGTTTGTATATGTGTCATCAAGATAATACTAGGAAACTTACATAGGAAGACTTATACATGTTTAAGTAAACTTAACAACTAAGTTAACTTCCATTTGATAACTACAACTCATTCTCTTCCTTTCTCTCTCAAAACCCACGACCAAAACAGCCCTTATACACCATTTTGATGATGGTTCTTGCTAGTTTAATCCATCATAAGTTATACTCTTGTATTCCTTGTTGATTACTAGTTCCATTCCATCCATAAAACACTAAAATTCACCACAAAAACTCATCAAATTTCCAAGTGTTCTTAGTGAAGATTTTTACTAAAGGTTGTTTTTATGTTAGATTAGTGTTTATCAAGGGATTATAAGATAGGGTTTTTTATATGAAAGCATGGCTATGGTTGGAAAATTTTAGGAAGATTTAGTAGTGATTCTTCGTTTTGATCTTGGTTCTAGTTAGTTTCATCACAAGGATTGTAAGCAAACTCCTATGTTTACCTTTGATTCATGTTAATATTATTATTTCATATATGTAATATATTCTATATGCTTATTATACTTTATTGTGCTAGGATAATTGGGCTAAAACACTAGAAACCGTCGAAAAGACTTATATTGCAAAACAGAAACTGGATAGGGGCTGTAAATGTAATTACTGGGAAAAATTCGTGTATTGAGAATCTTAGGTGAAAATATAGGATTGTATAGCTATGTCTTGTGGTCATTTTGCCGCTTGGCTCACCCCGTAACTCATCCGTATGAATAAACTAGAGCCAAAACGGCAAAACGTGTCAAAATCTGAGTAACAGATTTCAATTGGGTAAAACTCATAAAACTTGACTAAAACCCCCTGTTAGTGAAAGCATAAAAGTTTTAGCTAACATCCTAACTTAAACGTGGGCGAAAACCGGGTATAAAACGGAGTCGTATAGACCAACTTATGACCATTTCCGCGAGACTGTAAGTTGCTGTAACCAACAGCTCATACATCTAAGGGTAAATTAGTAATTTCACACTAGTTAAATAATTTCTGGGGTAGTGGGACCCACTAATCTGTTTATAACATTCAATCACCTTTCCGAGAACGTAAAAACCTAGTCATGATCATTTACGGTTTAGAAAAGACATATAAATTAAGTCAGAAAAACTAAGATAATAAGGAACCCGTAACGTGACGAATATTAATACTTGACCAGTTATACTTACAAACATTAAACATCCAAGCATAATTAATGTAATAACTATATAAGGCATGTTTATATATTCACTTCGCTATTTTAAAACCTAAGATACGACATCATATTCTAGGTTGCGCGTAGAGACTTCCCAGCTTATCCATCGATTCCGTTATACGTTTTGATATCATTAGTTCAAGGTGAGTCGTAGCCCCTACTCTTTTCATACTTGTTTTAACTCTTTGGGGGAGATACATGCTCAACTACTTGCTTTCACTTTTACTCAAGACAATTTTACTCATATGCTAAGCTATACTTTTATACTTTTGAACATGGTGTGTAGTTTTATTACGATATGTGCCTTAATGTGTGAAAACTATTCTATACGCTTTATTCTTTAACCACTGTTTAACTCTTGGATGGAGCCGATGGAGAGGTATTGATAGTACTATCGGGCTGACGCCCCCACCCTTGGTCACCGATTCCTGGCCTTGGGTGAATATAATCCAGCTTTGAAGCATTTATGCTTATTCTTGTCCTGAGGTTCAGTAGGCTGTTATACTTTACATTAAGCGTGCATATATCGTATACACATATATTGAAATCATGCTATACTTTAGCAGTGGGTTGTGAACACATAGGTTGCAAGTGTTGTTATGGGCAGGACTTACAACTGAGTGGATTCACGATGCATTTGCTGTGCGAATATTCTTTAATGTCTTTTCAACTATTTTAAGACAAACTCTATGAACTCACCAACCATTGTGTTGACACTTTAGCATGTTTATCTCAGGTTAATAAGGCGATAGCTAGTGCGTGGAACTTAGAGTCAAGCTACATATTCTAAAGACTTACGCTTTTATCATTCACCATTCAAAACATTATGTATACATTTATGTATCATACTTTGGAATCTCATGTTTGTAACTTTGAATTCATTAATCGAATGGTAACTTTTCAAAACGTCTCATTTAGAGGTCGTTTTCTATAACTTGTACTTTGTATTATGAAGTAGCACCCCAAGTGACACAGTCTTCCGCTACAGTATTTTGGGGGTGTTACAGATTGGTATCAGAGCCTTGGTTATAGAGAACTAGGTTGCATTTCGTACCTAGACTATAACTGCTATATAATTTAAGACTCTCATCTTTATTTTCCTTATACACACTACATACGCATATGCTTTTGTTAGTTGTTGGTTTAGTTCCACGCTGTTAGATGATATGACTTTAGTATTATAAGGAACCCCAAAAATTTAGTCGAGTCATTAGAAATATGGAGCTTAGTAATAACTAATTATTTAACTTGATGTTGTGACAGTTCTTGTTTGATGAGACATGAGATTTGAGTTAAATAATATTATTACTTAGCTTTAGGGATTTGATGACTTGATTATCTTACTATCTGTCTCAGAAAGCGAGTTATTGTGTCGGAAATTCTTAAGTATGATGATTTAGAATCTCCTTATTTAAATGGATTGGGACGCCTCTTTATTTAAATAAAGAAATTGTAAATCACCGAATCATAATTTATGATCCCCTACTTACATAAATTTGGATGCTTCTTTATGTAAGTGATGAATTATAAATAAATGGGCTTATTTTTATCTGATACGACTCCTTAACCACAACCTTAGACGAATCAGAGTGAACACAACTATTTTAGAGATCCTGAAATCCCAAATTCTCTTAGACACACCGTAAGTAGTAAACATCAACAGAACTTCGGGATGAAGTTCTCCTTAAGAGGTAGATACTGTAACAACTCGCATTTTAGGATTACTACTAATTTTTACTATTCAATATTACTATTCACTTTTTACTATTCACTTTCACTATTCAATTCTAAATTTTTATTTTATATTCTCGTAAGTTAAACTATTTTAATGATAATCCGAGAGTTTGACACTCGTCGGATCATTTCTCCAAAAATCACGAAACTATGTCCGAGATTTACTTTTAGGTTTAAACGTCATTCCAGCGTCCCGATATGTCCATAAAACACTACAAACAATAGAAATATGTTTTTCTCTCATTTTACGACAATTTCAAAAGTTTTGGAATTTTACGTTTTCTCGTTCAGCATTTTACGCGAATTACGCGTTTTAGACGTTTCCAGTTTTAGCAGCGTTTAAGCAACCCGATAGAACTTGCCACTCATTAAATGTGCTAAGATAGGTTATATTAATAAGTTTTAACATATTTATAAGTTTCATATTTTTAGGATACCCGATTTTAAGTTTCATTACTTAACGACTTACCGTTAGCGATTACCGGGACAAAACTCACTCCATAAAAGCAAGATATTATCAAAAAACATATCTAGTCATCCAAGATAGGCATTGAACGAAATTTTAGACCACATGGGGTGTTTGTATATGTGTCATCAAGATAAGACTAGGAAACTTACATAGGAAGACTTATACATGTTTAAGTAAACTTAACAACTATGTTAACTTCCATTTGATAACTACAACTCATTCTCTTCCTTTCTCTCTCAAAACCCACGACCAAAACAGCCCTTATACACCATTTTGATGATGGTTCTTGCTAGTTTAATCCATCATAAGTTATACTCTTGTATTCCTTGTTGATTACTAGTTCCATTCCATCCATAAAACACTAAAATTCACCACAAAAACTCATCAAATTTCCAAGTGTTCTTAGTGAAGATTTTTACTAAAGGTTGTTTTTATGTTAGATTAGTGTTTATCAAGGGATTATAAGACAGGGTTTTTGATATGGAAGCATGACTATGGTTGGAAAATTTTAGGAAGATTTAGTAGTGATTCTTGGTTTTGATCTTGGTTCTAGTTAGTTTCATCACAAGGATTGTAAGCAAACTCCTATATTTACCTTTGATTCATGTTAATATTATTATTTCATATATGTAATATGTTCTATATGCTTATTATACTTTAATGTGCTTGATAATTGGGCTAAAACACTAGAAATCATCGAAAGGACTTATATTGCAAAACAGAAACTGGATAGGGGCTGTAAATGAAATTACTGGGAAAAATTCGTGTACTGAGAATCTTAGGTGAAAATATAGGATTGTATAGCTATGTCTTGTGGTCATTTTTCCGCTTGGCTCACCCCGTAACTCATCCGTATGAATAAACTAGAGCCAAAACGGCAAAACGTGTCAAAATCTGAGTAACAGATTTCAGTCGGGTAAAACTCATAAAAGTTGACTAAAACCCCCTGTTGGTGAAAGCATAAAAGTTTTAGCTAACATCCTAACTTAAACGTGGGCGAAAACCGGGCTTAAAATGGAGTCGTATAGACCAACTTATGACCATTTCCACGAGACAGTAAGTTGCTGTAACCAACAGCTCATACATCTAAGGGTAAATTAGTAATTTCACACTAGTTAAATAATTTCTAGGGTACTGGGACCCATTAATCTGTTTAGAACATTCAATTACCTTTCCGAGAACGTAATAACCGAGTCGTGATCATTTACGGTTTAGAAAAGACATAAATTAAGTCAGAAAAACTAAGATAATAAGGAACCCGTAACGTGACGAATATTAATACTTGACCACTTAGACTTACAAACATTAAACATCCAAGCATAATTAATGTAATAACTATATAAGGCATGTTTATATATTCACTTCGCTATTTTAAAACCTAAGATACGACATCATATTCTAGGTTGCGCGTAGAGACTTCCCAGCTTATCCATCGATTCCGTTATACGTTTTGATATCATTAGTTCAAGGTGAGTCATAGCCCCTACTCTTTTCATACTTGTTTTAACTCTTTGGGGGAGATACATGCTTAACTACTTGCTTTCACTTTTACTCAAGACAATTTTACTCATATGCTACGCTATACTTTTATACTTTTGAACATGGTGTGTAGTTTTATTACGATATGTGCCTTAATGTGTGAAAACTATTCTATACGCTTTATTCTTTAACTACTGTTTAACTCTTGGATGGAGCCGATGGAGAGGTATTGATAGTACTATCGGGCTGACGCCCCCACCCTTGGTCACCGATTCCTGGCCTTGGGTGAATATAATCCAGCTTTGAAGCATTTGTGCTTATTCTTGTCATGAGGTTCAGTAGACTGTTATACTTTACATTAAGCGTGCATATATCATATACACATATATTGAAATCATACTATACTTTAGCAGTGGGTTGTGAACACACAGGTTGCAAGTGTTGTTATGGGCGAGACATGCAACTGAGTGGATTCACGATGCCTTTGCTGTGCGAATATTCTTTAAAGGCTTTTCAACTGTTTTAAGACAAACTCTATGAACTCACCAACCATTGTGTTGACACTTTAGCATGTTTATCTCAGGTTAGTAAGGCGATAGCTAGTACGTGGAACTTAGAGTCAAGCTGTGTATTCTGAAGACTTACGCTTTTATCATTTACCCTTCAAAACATTTTGTATACATTTATGTATCATACTTTGGAATCTTGTGTTTGTAACTTTGAATTCATTAATCGAATGGTAACTATTCAAAACGTCTCATTTAGAGGTCGTTTTCTATAACTTGTACTTTGTATTATGAAGTAGCACCCCAAGTGACACAATCTTCTGCTGCGGTATTTTGGGGGTGTTACATCCCCCTTGATTAATACTCCCCATTGCTTGGGTACCAAGGTATATGATGCAAGGATGAAGAATCCTACAAAATAAAGGTTATTGCAAGATAGTATAATATGCATTCAATAAATGCTTGACGGAAGCTCCCCTTGCTTTAGGGCATCAATATGAACCTACAAACCAAATATTAGTATACTAGAAGCTTTGTTAGTGGACACGTATGTCATATACAACCAAGTGTATATGATGGTGAACATACAATGAAAATATTAGTGCAATATATTTCATCTTAAAAAAATAAGAATAATAAGGTGTATTCTTCTAATAGGAATTACAATTAAAATAAAAATATGAATATACTATGATTAAATCCCTCAAAGTAATGCCTAGAAGAGAAATTAAAATATTGAGAGTTAAGGTGAGTGGTGCACGTGTTGGTGTTAGAGAGAATGTGAAATTGTGAAAAATATAAAATATTCAGCAGGTTACTGGCGGCACCAAATGACTACACGGGCAGAACCCTGGTTTTGGTTCCGCCTGGTCCGCTGTGCCAAAACTGGGAATACCCATAAATTACACGGACGGAGCCCAAAAATTGGTTCTGCCGTTTCCGCCAGACACAATATTTTTAACAGACCAGCTTTTCGACGGTCGAAATGATTTTCTAATTCCGTAATTTTTCCTAAAACAGAAGTACAATATTAAATTTGATTGGGAAATGACAAAAAGGCAAGTAAAAACACACGTATTGATAGAGTTTGAACGAGGGCTAACGATATTCATTATACTTTAGTAAAGGTATTGAAAATTTGACAACATCACAAGATTGATAGAATCAGGTTTTACGCTAATCCATGGTGGTGATGATTAGTCAAAGAGTTGATGAAAGGTGGTGGTTAAAATGCATGAATTTAGAAACTCGTATGTATAGCAAATGCTATAACGAATATAAAGATTGAACATATGGACTTATGCAATCTAAAATTCACAACTTAAAGGGATAAAGGAATATGACTTACGTAATTTCAAGAGAAAAGGAAAATGTGAATGGACATTGATATTCAATGACGGCTACGGGTTATGATTTGATCGATTAGGATTGACGCTAATAAAAATGAAATACGTTTAGAAATAATGACCTATATCGAACGACAATGGATGAAAGAGTACTAACATGGTTTTGTCCTACATGACCTTTAATGACATTATTATCTACCAAAGATAATGTATCATGCCATAATGTATGCTTGAATGGAGTAAAAAAGAAGTGAAGACAATAAGCACCTAGGAACAAACATTTCATAAGAAATGAATAAAGAATACTAAGAACCTATATGAGGATGAGAATGACATTATGAGATGGGAGAGTGTTGGTTAAACCGTTGTGTTGAGAAAGTTTTGGGAATGACGGTTTTGATTAATATATCGTTTGCACTGAAAATGACGTACATGATATATGTTGAGTACGAAAGGATGAGATCCTACGATGGTGTTCTAGAAAATGAAGTTGTAAAGTCCTAGTTTAAGAAAGATCCTAGACTCCATTAGTTGTTGGTTGTGGAGATGAAGAACTTCGTCAAACACATGATGTGTTTTTCACTTGATGAGATATTGGTACAAACTAGTTATGTTGGGTTAAAAAGGCTTGAAACACTTGTGGTTTTGTAAACCGATTTTAACTAAATGGTGTGTACCTATGTGTTGGTATTTTAGGGTGCAAGAAACATGCGTAGATTTTCTTTAAATATATTTTGACAAAATACAAATATGTGAATGAATTTCTCTCCGCCTTAATCGATGAAAATCCAACATATTGTGTAATGCATCGTATAAAGAATGACGATAAAGTGTTTGGGAGTTTGAAGGTTAATGAAAGCGATGAGCTTAGTAATGTTTTTGTAGATGTTGGTTATCATACAAAGAACTTCATCCTTGAAGTCATGTATTTCTTCTCAATCAATGTGAGATGATCACATGACGAGGCATGTAGTTTAAAGGAGGTGGAAAGGATTAGAGTATTGTTATGGAGGTGATTTTTGAAAAGTAGAGGTGGAAAGGATAAGAGTATTGTTATAGCTAAACAGTGATGGAAGTGATTTTTGGAAAGCGGAAGCAATAATGTGATTTGGAAAGACGTCGATTGAACACAAATTTCGAATCTTTAAGACTCAATCCTATTAGCATTGAAACTATATGCAAGTGAAGGGATTACAGTTATGTGAGATGAGCATATAACAACTAGAATGAGATGAGATGGCAAATGATTAGTTCTCAATCCACTAAAACAAATTTGTTAGTGAGAAAAGATGTCAACAAGATAAAAATCTAAAGATGTTATCTTATTCAGACAACACATTTGACTACTAGAAATAAAGTTAACACATAGCTAGATAGCATCAACAAAAACAATCATATTAAGCAAGAGCATGACATAATACGAAATACTTCCCTTGTAATATAGTTTTGTTGTTAAGCTTAGACACTTAAGCATATAACAATCTATGTGATTAATTTGTATGATAAAACGGCTTCTAAATGTTTATCATACCAAAAGTACTTTGACAAATTATAAGTGCACATGTAGTGAACAAAGAGTGTGACAAAGAAACAAGACGAAAAAGTTATGCAACCCATGTTTAAAAGATAACATTTTGGAGCATGTATTGTATAGACCATCCTAAGCATGGATCTAATGAATGACCGAAAAAGATACAAGCATTCAAAAATGTAGATATCATATAAGGACATCATGTATCAAAATGACAAACCATGAGTTAATAAGTAACACGTTAATGATGCAAAACATCATATAAAGAATGAAAAAGTTATATAAATCATGTTAATATATAGTAACATGAAACATATAAGCATGCAGGCATCATACAGAAATAACCAAGGTTTACACATGAATCAATCAGGTAGTTATCATGGTTATGTTAAGATGTCCAATCATATCAAACAAATAACATGTAGTCGACACATGTATGTGTAATGCAAGAGATTTTAATCTTTGTGTTTGGGATCTAAGATTTAATGATCTAAAGGTTGACATCTTTTATGTTTGGTTTAAGTATGTGTTACGCGAGTGATTTGGTCATCCAAGACCAAGAGATGTGTTTATGTGTGATAATAGAATATGATAAGAATGTTCTCAAGAAAACTTTTTAGAAAAGGAATCTAAGTGAAGTTACCAACTTCAATAGATCTTGTGTATGCTCTAGAGATAAGGTTTGAACTAGGTTATGAGCAAGGTTTGGTTATGATGAACGCTTGAAAGGAAATAGATACATATAGTGTCTTTCATTAAGTAGTATTATTACGTGAAATAAAGTCATCATGCTTATGAAAACAAAAAATGACAAGATGATGAGGAAGCTCTAGTTTACAGAACTTCCAGATGTTTATTTAAGATCATTTACCTGATGAGGTAAAATGAAATCTCTTGTAACACAACCGTTCATGTCGCAAGGAGAGAGTGATGCATGGATATACATTATCCTTTTAACAAGATGAAACCTCATGATTACTTGTGCATAATGTTTTTCCAAAACATCATGTTTTTTTGGATGACGGTATGAAGCCAAAGTGTTTGAATCGGATAGTGCTATCCTGAATACACTTGGATTCAGGATTATACTAGATGATGACAAGAGGAATTAACTCGATTTTCTTATGTATACTCCTCAAGAGTCATTTGTTGCTCGGGGTACATGAGGTTGGCTTTGAGATTGTATTTTAACTTATGTTGTTAAAGTGTTGATTTAAATTTTAATGAAACTTTTGCAAAAGTTAAAAGTAGTACCAATACTTTGATAACTTGTGAAAGTGGTACTACTTAAACCTAGTGTAACTGAATGTGAGCTTCATGCTCATTTGATGGTAAAGGTTCTAATCCTATAGGTGGTAAGGTATAGTTGAGTGTTTGGACAAACGGCTTTTTGAGCAATGCACTCAATGAATTCAAACGATGGTAAGAATGGTGGATTGGTTGATCTAGGTGGTAGGTCTTCTAGTGTGTCTTAGTAAAGATGTGGTGATGTAGAGGTTTGTTGTGCTATTGAAGTACTTAAGTTTCATATATGTTGAACACAAAAACGGATGGATACTAAGCCTTGTGGTCCATAACTAGTTAGTGAAGTTCTTGAGATTTTGGTTATGTTTATGAAGCTTAGGGGCTGAGATATACCATAGAAGTGAAAGATATGATGGTGAACAAACAAGTGAACTTAAGTGCTCAATGTTCAATGATGAAGACCAATTGACATTTGTTTTACCCCTATTGATTGAAAGAGTGCTAGGATAAGTGTTTTAACGTATGTTGTTAAAATACTTAGGTGTAGATTCTTTCGGATGTGACTTTTAATGACTTCAATCATAAGTCAGATTTACTCGAATATTTCCGACGAAATACTTAAGTTTTCATCCTACTTTGATGAGATTGGATAGTATTCAAGGATAGCAAGACTTGATAATACATCTATAACTTAAGTATAAGTTATGACTTGATGTAAATCCTTATCGTCTTGAAGGATGACACATTACTTTAATGTTAACCAAGTGAGGTAACATATATAGATACAAGACAACATCTATAGTCACAAGTTAGACTTGTGATTTTGATATTATATGTAATCTTTGTAAGTAACGAGTCCGGATTAGTTAGGAAGTTGTTAAGTCACCAAATAAGTGAAACTAATGGATGAAGGATGAGTTAAGGATGGAAGAATGTAGTAACCGTGGGTAATGATTATAAAACATTTGTGGTTAGGGACCCACGGATGGAATGGAACCAAATAAAGGGTTCATTCCTTTATGCAGAAGGGTTCCTTGGGTGAGTTTTGTTTAAATTGAATTTTTGGCAGGAAGTGGGTTCCTATTGGTTCTAGAGAATGAGATTGGTACTAGTGCAGTTATGAACTAATGAGAAATGAGATTCTAACTAAAAAGGATGATTTGGAATTGTGTGGAAGTTGAAATCTTGAAAAGTTGAAAAATTTTCTGCAGGTGACTGGCGGAACCAAACGAACACAAGGGCGGAACCCTGTTTTGTGTTCCGTCTGATCCGTTAGGCCAAAAACTGGGTTTACCCAGAAAATGCACTGGCAGAACCCTGTTTTTGGTTCCGCCAAGCCAAAAATAGAATAGTATTTCGGAGGTCGAGACGAATTTCAAATTTTCCAAAAATTCTTGGGACATAAACTTAAATTTATATCTGATTAGGAAATTCAAAAAATGAATATAGAAACATTCTTACCAATAGACTTTGACCGGGGGCTAGCGAATTTCACTATACTTAGTGAAATTATTATAAACTTGAAAATTTGACAATATCCCAAATGTTATCTACCTGCATATCCGTTAGTACAAGACATTGTCCAAAGATAACAAAAGATCCTACAAGAACATATATCCATTAAAAACACTGTTTAACTACCAAATTGTTCAAATTTCAAGTTATGCCAAACACTCCTTAACAATGGACATTTATCGACTTCCCGAAACCCATTCAGATATCCTAATTATACTTGGAACATATGCACCTAATTAGATGTGATAGATTAAAACAAAAAACACATATTCTAACACATGTTAGTATATAGATCAAGTTAAGGATTATGAACTTACTATAAATGGAAATTAAGCCAAACACGGAAAATTGATAACATCAAAGTGTTATCGACCAAACATGATACGGTTAGTTTACATGATCACTCAAAGATGAGTTACTATCTCATAGCATAATACATTCATTAAACATCATAGTAGAAGCATATATACCAAACACCATTTTACATGACTACTATATGTTTAAAAACGTAGTGACTCATTTAGACACTTGATCATATTTCACGATACTTAATTAGTGTTACTTAATTCTCATTCCTAAGTAAACTATGCAAAATGATCACATAACATATGCAAAGATGAAAATCTAAGACTATATGTAATACAAAAGGAATTTATCACCTTGGTGCACAAGATCTAATCAAAAGTCCTATTGTGCATAAACAAGACATCGACAAACAAGCAAATAGAATATCATCGCAAGATTGAAACTTGTAATTCACAAATAAACAAGTGCAATCACAATATTCAATAAGCACGCAACATATATGCATACAACTAAAACAAGTAGTCATTTAGCATATCATAAAAAGAAAAGTACTTTTCGTCACTTTGCGTTTAAATATGACGATGTATGCTGACGAGGCAAAAAATGATCTGTTTTTAGGGGGTCATTTAAGCCCGGAATTGAATTTATTTGATCAAATATTGCCCTAAATCGTTCCTTTTGTGATTTTAGGTAATTTTGGAGTGAATTCTGGAAAAGGAAGCATTTTGGACGTTTTTGGAGCATAAAAGTGAAGAAAACGGCAAAGTCTTAATTTTCCTTGCTGGGAACAGTACTTAACGGTGTCACCAAGCTGTACATGACGGCGTCAAGAGTATTACAAGAGGTGAAGTGGATAGAGTCCGTGACGGTCCAGAGAGTTTTACACTAAGGGACATGACGGCGTCACCATAGGCCGTCATGTTCCCATTACACATGACGGCCAAAGGAAATTTGCTCTTGAAGGCGTCAGATCTGGATCTAGGCAATCCGATATTATTATGGGCGGCGAGTTGACAGCGTCAGATTTCTCTTCTTAACGCCGTCACATTGGAAAATCTATATATAGTTTTGTAATTTTCATTCATTAGGAGATGACAATTTTAGGGATAACTTAGAGAAACCCTAGCAGGATTTTATCAGTATTTTCAAGGGTTTTTACCCTTTGAAACCTTTCATGTTCAATTAAGATAAGTATCCTTTCAATTCATTTTAATATGTCTATGTGTTGTTTGAATATATCTTACACTTGTCTTGAGTTTAACATGCTAGGCTAGATCTCTTGTGTGTTTGCTTAGATGTAGTGAAACCTAGATGTTGATTATGGGTTGATTGCTTGTTTATAGTTGTTACGGATGAATGATTTCCATGTTAGGCTTAAGAAAATTGGCAAACTTCCATAGGGTAACTTGCTTGAACGTCTTAAAAAACAAGAACCAATGCGTACTAGGTTTTTATGGTTGTATTTAATGCATGAGCGAATTCTTGTGATCCCATGTTAGGAGCTTCTTGCAGGCTCGACATAGGAGTGAAGTAGGAGCTTATAGAGTTGGGGAAGTACGTACGCCACCCCATGATTGGTATTAACGAATATAACCCGTCATCCACGCAACTGTAACAAACTATCAACCTGTAAAAGATATCTAGGGAGTAATGAAATCTAAGTAAACACAATTTTCCCATTTATTAGTCACACCACATTAGTAATTAGCTTTATTTACATTTTTGTTATTTTATTGCATCTTTAGTTATTGGGTTAGTTGATTAGCAACTAATTCCGCCCACTCTTCCAAAACCAGAGATCTTAATTGCTTTCATAAAATATAAAAATAGAAAAAGAATCATCCCTCACCTCTAGACTTAATTTTTAGGGTTTCTAATCCTAGCGACACTATTCCTAAGTTGAATGATCAATCTCCCGGTACTTGTCACTATACTATACTACAACGATCAGGTACACTGCCTGGTGGGGGTTGTAAGCTTCTCGAGATCCCTTGAGAGGTAAAGCCTGGTGCAATTCCCCCGCATCATACGCCAAGCTTTATTAGTTTCCTTTATATATATAGATATCACCAAATTCTTTAGTTTCAAAAGAAATTATATCAATGTTCAAAGGATCCTAACTTAAATTGCCTAATTCAAAAGTTTTAGTTTCTACGTCGAAATAAAACTAAATATTTTAGACACACTATAGTATTTGGTTTATTATTTTGACTTCAGATTAGATTTAGGCCATGACATTATTTTTAAAAGAAACTAGACACAATTCCCTTCAAATTGATAGGTGGCGCGGCTCCACGGACTTACGGTTAATTAGTTATGAATTTTTGAATTGCACAAAAACTGTGTACTGAATTGACGGATTTTAAGGAACCTTCTTGAGGGATCCGCCCATTGAGGAGAAGGGATCCGCGGGGTCTGATGACAGATTCATTAAAACTCATATTTTGACATTAAGAAAATGTGTAGGACTTACTAGATTTGATAGTAAACATATAGAACACATATTCAACAATATTTCTACAAATGTGACTTATCTTAGCATTTTATTTTTCAAGGAAACCTTCAAGCTTGTATACAAAGTAATATTTAACCACAAAATTTCTAAGTATACTTAACGAAACATTTTTCATATTATATTCCGCTTAAATGGTAATTTGATACATGGATCGTGCTCCATTTTAAAAACCATTTGTTTTGAAAATAAGAGCTACGAAGCCCTGATGCCAATTGTGAAAAGGTAGAGGGGGTGAATACGTTACCGTTTAAAAACTTTATACTTGGGGTATCAAATATCCATTTTATAGCTTGTTCTAATATGAAAGATATTACGTGTAGTTAGTGACTAGCATAACTTAAAACATGTTTGATGAGGCAAAAAATGATCCATTTTTAGGGGGTCATTTAAGCCCGTAATTGAATTTATTTGAATAAATATTGCCCTAAATCGTTCCTTTTGTGATTTTAGGTACTTTTGGAGTAAATTTTGGAAAAGGAAGCATTTTGGACGTTTTTGGAGCATAAAAGTGAAGAAAATGGCAAAGTCTTAATTTTTCTTGCTGGGAACAGTACCTAACGCCGTCACCAAGTTCTATATGACGGCGTCAAGAGTATTACAAGAGGTGAAGTGGATAGAGTCCGTGACGATCCAGAGAGTTTTACACTAAGGGACATGATGGCGTCACCATAGGCCGTCATGGTCCCATTACACATGACGGCCAAAGGAAAGTTGCTCTTGACGGCGTCAAATTTGGATCTAGGCAATCCGATATTATTATGTGCGACGAGTTGACGGCGTCAGATTTCTCTTCTTGACGCCGTCACATTGGAAAATCTATATATAGTTTTGTCATTTTCATTCATAAGGGAGGACAAATTTTAGGGATAACTTGGAGAAACCCTAGCACTATTTTATCAGTATTTTCAAGGGTTTTTACCCTTTGAAACCTTTTATGTTCAATTAAGATAAGTATCCTTTCAATTCATTCAATATGTCTATGTGTTGTTTGAATATATCTTACGCTTGTCTTGATTTAAACATGCTAGGCTAGATCTCTTGTGTGTTTGCTTAGATGTAGTGAAACCTAGATGTTGATTATGGGTTGATTGCTTGTTTATAGTTGTTACGGATGAATGATTTCGATGTTAGGGTTAAGAAAACTGGCAGACTTCCATAGGGTAACATGCTTGAACGTCTTAAGAAACATGAACCAATGCGTACTAGGTTTTTATGGTTGTATTTAATGCATGAGCGAATTCTAGTGATCCCATGTTAGGAGCTTCTTGCAGGCTTGACATAGGAGTAAAGTAGGAGCTTATAGAGTTGGGGAAGTACGTACGCCACCCCACAATTGGTATTAAGGAATATAACCCTTCATCCACGCAACTGTAACAAACTATCAACCTGTAAAAGATATCTAGGGAGTAATGAAATCTAAGTAAACACAATTTTCCCATTTATTGTTCACACCACTAGTTTAATTAGCTTTATTTACATTTTTGTTATTTTATTTGATTGCATCTTTAGTTATTGGGTTAGTTGATTAGCAACTAATTCCGCCCACTCTTCCAAAACCCGAGATTTTATTTGCTTTTATAAACATATAAAAATACAAAAAGAATCTCACCTCTAGACTTAATTTTTAGGCTTTCTAATCCTAGCGACACTATTCCTGAGTTGAACGATCAATCCCTCGGTACTTGTCACTATACTATACTACAACGATTGGGCACACTGCCTGGTGGGGGTTGTAAGCTTCTCGAGATCCCTCGAGAGGTAAAGCCTGGTGCAATTCCCACGCATCAAGTTTTTGGCGCCGCAGCCCGGGGAACAGTTATTGTCTAGGTTAGGATTTCTTTTTATTAGGTCTATTTGCTAGATTCCTTTCTAGCAAGATTTTATTTTTATTTTTAGGTTTTCTTTAGTCTATCTTTTCTTTGTGTCTTTGTTTGTAAAAACCTTTCCATTGACTATTCCGTTAGCCATTATGGAGAACGCGAATCCACCATACTACCAACCACGAAATTCACCCACTCCAAATGACATCTTGATGTTTAAACAACATGAGGATGAACCTATCTATGATGCATGGGCTCGTTTTAAATATTTACTCCGAAAAGTCCCTCATCATAATTTCGATCTGTGGTCCCAAATTGAAATATTTTACCATCGTGTCAACCACTATACCAAAATGGACATTGACCATGCCGCAGATGGGGACCTTTGGGGACTAAGTGTTGATCAAGCATGGGAAACCATAGAGAATTGTGCCGTACTTGCCAAAAAAATGGACAACCCAACAAACGTTGTTACGGATCAATTGATAGCAAGTTTAAGGGAACAAGCAAGAAGATTGTTTGGGGATAAGCCTATAGATGAGATAACTGGGTGCACAAAGTGGTTTGATTTCACCACAATACAAGCTGAGCACATTGGTAATCTTGATAAGATGGAGGATAGAGTTGAAAATCTAAGCCCACCAAGTACCCAACAAGTCCTACCATCATTTGAGGCATACACACCGCCCGTGACTTATTCGGATGAAGTAGAAAAGACTTTAGGAATCCCAATTAAGGTAGAACCTTTGAACCAAACACAACTAGAGGATATAGGTTTGAATACTTATAATGATAACCTTACTCTTAGTTCAAGGGAAGTTCCTAGTTTTGATGAACCGGAGCCTCAACCAAAACTGTTACCTAATCTTCCATCCATGGATGTGAATTTAGGAATTGAAATAGGTTCCGATCCACCCATCAAACCATATAGTCCGGGTAGTCTTAGGATAAAGGTAGTGGACTCTAAGCCTTGTAGAGAGGAAGCCAATATAGGAGTGGAAAATGACCTTACATGCTTACATCACCCATTTATGACTGATCACAAGAAACATTATGGGTTTAAACCGGGTTTAATAGGTCAAGATGGATCCCCAACTAGTAGTCTCTTGAAGTTGATAGAAAATGATCCCTTTCTAGGAAAAAATCTTAATCCACCCATTAATCCGATTGAATTTGGTAAGGTTATGATGATAGGAGCACACCCCTTTGAGCATATAATTCATCCACCACACTTTCCTCATGAGGCATATTTCCACCCTAAGGGTGTGTATCGCTACTTCCACCCGCACTTAATTCAAAGTGTAGGGAAAACCTCCCTTATTTCTGTTAAATAAGGGTAGAGTCATGCTCGTGACTCGAACAAAAACAAGCGCTTATTGGGAGGCAACCCAAGCTTTATTTATTTGTTTGTTTGTTTGTTTGTTTATTTGATTCTATTTGTTTCCGTATGCATGTTTTATTTTTGTTGTTTGTGGCTCATGTTTCAAAGTAAATTGTGAAAATGCTTTATTTTGTTTTTAACTTCGTCTTAATTACATATAAAGGTATTTTGAAAAACCTAAGTGTAAGGGGAGACCCAAATTTGTTTATAAGAACGAAATTGAGCATGATCCACAACAATATTAAATGAACATGTATATTAGTAATTGTTTGAGTCAAATGCTTGTATCGAGTCATAATGATGTTTTGTAGGATTTTCCAGGAAGTAGGACATAAGTTTTTCCAGAAATTTTTCGAAAACTTAATGTAAAGATTTCTGCAGGTCACTTCTGACGGCGTCAGGAATTAATTCTTGACTGCATCATGTGTAAAATTCTGGAAATTTTGCTAGTTTTGTTTTTCTAACGGAGTCTTAAAGTTTTTTGTTAATTCTTTAGTTTTATAAACTCCATGAAATCTGCAAACATTCATTCCACAAGAATTATATCTTACTTTGTTTTCTAAGATTTGTTAGTATATATAGATTGCCGCC
Source organism: Artemisia argyi (assembly GCA_030686995.1). Classification (NCBI taxonomy): domain Eukaryota; kingdom Viridiplantae; phylum Streptophyta; class Magnoliopsida; order Asterales; family Asteraceae; genus Artemisia; species Artemisia argyi. Next base: position 153,988,448 of record CM060701.1, on the reverse strand, counting down.
GATTTTACGCGAGGTTGCCTTGTCTGTTTTCTCAGGTTTAACAGGTTATGTATGACAAGAAGATGATTTATATTCTGGAAGGGAAGCTTTGATTGTTCATTTTCTTGGAGGAAGATCTAACCTTGTTAACGCACTATCCACACCGAACGAATCAGGGGAGTATTTGATTTCATTCTTTTGCCTTTTTCACTTTTACATTCTTTAATTGAACATTGGGGACAATGTTCATCCTAAGTGTAAGGGGAGGGTAAATGATGATACCTTATAGGATACACTTTCACTTGAGTTTGTTTGTTTGATGGTAGGTGTGTAATAAAACTATGAGAAATACTTGTTAGTGTAATTTTAACGCCAAATTTAAATTTTTTTACAACATTTAGGAGTGAAACTTTAGCCTTAGCAAGCGTCTCATGGATAGGAGTTTTATAACTAGCACAAAGCCGTACTATTCACAAAAATTTTCCACCCAAATATGTGAGGTTCGCCTTTAGATTTGACAGGAAAAGCATTTACTATTAGTGCTTATGAGTGTAACAGTAGCATTTAGATTCTAGAACTTGCGTTAGTGATGCATCCCGAGACCGCTAGTGAGACTACATTCGTGTAGTAGGATTTACTACATGATAAGAGGCGTTAGGATCACCCTTGTGTTAAACCCGTATCATAATTACTTGACCATTTAAGTCATATTACTTGGCTAGTTAAGTCAACTAATTTTTCCCACACCTTAGCGTTGTACTCATTTTTAGTACACGAAACCCCTAGTACACCCCTCCGAGCCTATCTTTTCTTTTCTAACTTTAAGCATCTTGCTTAAAGGAAGAAGTTGTTACAACCCACTTAAATGTACACCCAAATCGCCTTAGCCTTCCGTGTATGCACTCATCTTTAGTGCATTATTGTTACATGTTTAAACCCTTAGTTAATTATCTAATTGATTACATGGTTGCTAAGTCGAGTCATATCCTTGTACATATTGTTTTGGGAAGATTGGGACTCATGGGTAAAGTACTTATGTTATGGAGTAATGGGGAAGAACACCATATATTACCCCCATATGTGCGTTAATCTTAAAAGTACTCCAAGTGTTTTGATTATCTTAATTCGAGTCAATAGATTAGTTTATTGTAAAGTATGTAAAAATTCAAGTGTAAGGGGAATGTACATTCCCTATGATGTATTATTTTGGATGGTAGGGTAAGAGTGTATGCAAAAAAATAAAAAATAAAAAAAAAATAAAAAAATTGAAAAAATAAAAAAAAAACAAAAATAAAAAGGAAAAGAAAAGAGAGAAAAAAACATACGGACTACCATCCCATTTCATTCTATGTTTGTTTAATGTTTTTCTTATTTTTCATTTATTAGCTTAAGTCGAGTCTAGTCTTGGCTTAGCAACGCCATATTGTACATGTAATTAACCAAGATGATTAACTCGCCACAAGTAAAGATTGCCTTTATCCAACAAAACCGTGTGTTCCATATCCCTACACCTAACGTTATAACCCTTTAAAAATACCTCTTTGATAGTTTATCCTTGGTGCTTACGCCATGTGGTGGAGGTTTGATCCTTTCCCAAGCCTATGGTAATCTATTTTGCTATGACAGGTAGTGAGAGATGTTTTCCATTTCCATATTGTTATATATACTTTATTACACCCGAGAGATGTGAGTATCTAAACACTATTTGTGAGGTGCTAGTATATGACCTCCGTGCTTGTCTTTGGTCTTTAGTGGAACGATTATTTGTTGTAATTACTTTTATATTAGTGTTAAATGACCCCTAACTTGTATTTTGATTAGAATAAAATCGCATTTGCTTGAGGACAAGCAAATCTCAAGTGTAAGGGTATATGATGAGGCAAAAAATGTTCCGTTTTTACGGGGTCATTTAAGCCTGTAATTGAATTTATTTGATCAAATGTTGCACTAAATTGTTCCTTTTGTGATTTTAGGTACTTTTGGAGTGAATTCTGGAAAAGGAAGCATTTTGGACGTTTTTGGAGCATAAAAGTGAAAACGGCAAAGTCTTAATTTTCCTTGCTAGGAACAGTACCTGACGGCGTCACCAAGTTCTACATGATGGCGTCAAGAGTTTTACAAGAGGTGAAGTGGATAGAGTCCATGACGATCCAGAGAGTTTTACACTAACGGACATGACGGCGTCACCATAGGCCGTCATGGTCCCTTTACACATGACGGCCAGAGGAAAGTTGCTCTTCACGGCGTCAGATCTGGATCTAGGCAATCCGATATTATAATGGGCAGCGAGTTGACGGCGTCAGATTTCTCTTCTTGACGCCGTCACATTGGAAAACCTATATATAGTTTTGTAATTTTCATTCATAAGGGAGGACAAATTTTAGGGATAACTTAGAGAAACCCTAGCACGATTTTATCAGTATTTTCAAGGGTTTTTACCCTTTGAAACCTTTCATGTTCAATTAAGATAAGTATCATTTCAATTCATTCAAATATGTCTATGTGTAGTTTGAATATATCTTACGCTTGTCTTGATTTTAACATGTTAGGCTAGATCTCTTGTGTGTTTGCTTAGATGTAGTGAAACCTAGATGTTGATTATAGGTTGATTGCTTGTTTATAGTTGTTACGGATGAATGATTTCGATGTTAGGCTTACGAAAACTGGCAGACTTTCATAGGGTAACATGCTTGAACGTCTTAAGAAACATGAACCAATGCGTACTAGGTTTTTATGGTTGTATTTAATGCATGAGCGAATTCTAGTGATCCCATGTTAGGAGCTTCTTGCAGGCTCGACATAGGAGTGAAGTAGGAGCTTATAGAGTTGGGGATGTATGTACACCACCCTACGATTGGTATTAAGGAATATAACCCATCATCCACGCAACTGTAACAAACTATCAACCTGTAAAATATATCTAGGGAGTAATGAAATCTAAGTAAACACAATTTTCCCATTTATTGTTCACACCACTAGTTTAATTAGCTTTATTTACATTTTGTTATTTTATTTTGATTGCATCTTTAGTTATTGGGTTAGTTGATTAGCAACTAATTCCGCCCACTCTTCCAAAACCCGAGATTTTATTTTCTTTTATAGAAATACAAAAATACAAAAAGAATCATCCCTCACCTCTAGACTTAATTTTTAGGCTTTCTGATCCTAGCGACACTATTCCTGAGTTGAACGATCAATCCCCCGGTACTTGTCACTATACTATACTACAACGATCAGGTATACTGCCTGGTGGGGGTTGTAAGCTTCTCGAGATCCCTCGAGAGGTAAAGCCTTGTGCAATTCCAACGCATCAATGTTATCATCCAAGTACAATCGACAAGTCACAACACAAGCAATCACATAATGCAAACATTAACCTAAAGCAATAAGTAAAAGAAAGAGCAAACCGAACACGAGAATTTATAGTGGTTTGGTCACAGATCTTGATGGGAATTACATTTGAGTTAATAAAGACAAAACATATGAAAGATAAAGGACTTATGATGACAAAGTGAAGAATGCAAAAGACAAGGGACTTACTTTACAAAGAAGATATTTCAATATAGTCCTTCGTAGTATTTTGTAACCCTAATTCTCTATTATATAAAGAGAATACAGGGAATAGGTTTTATTCACGTGTCACAATGTAAAACACAAAAGGTGTATGCGTGGGAACCGGGCTTTAGGGGAATACGTCCAGGTTATTTGTGTGATTTGTTTAGCCCCTAGATTATTAGTTTGATCCTGTTGATGTAACCGTCTTACCATTGATCAGGTAAGATTAGGGCTTGTAGTAGTCAATGTATAAAGATGATGATGAAACCTTATTAGGTAATAACGAAGATTGTTTTTATTATTCTGTTCTGCATTCTATTGTTCTTTGTTACTGTTCATCCTAGTCAAGCCTAAAACGTTGTTAACATGTGGTATCAGGACCAGGGGGCTCGTGATCTAGGATCTACAAGGTTTTTCGGTAAAAAGAATAAAAATTCGAATCTGGTACTATTTTTCGTCACTTTCTGCAGGACAGTTTTCAAACAGCGATAGCTCCTTTGTTAACCGTTGGATCGAGCTGAAAATTTTACTGGAGCTTTTCACATATCAATAAAGATTTCCACCAGAGGGGTCTTCTATCTAAACTTTCAATAAAAAGATAAAAATTCTCGAAAACTGCTGCAGAGAGAGGTATAATTTTTCGAATATTAGGGTTTTTGGCATCTTGAACTTCCTGAATTTATGCATACTTGTTTTTAATTCAATATGTAAGTCGATTTGATTATCAACGATGCTTAAATTCATTGTTTGCTGAACCTGGTTGGAGATTTGGAAGTGTACGATTTGTTTTAGGGTTTACTAAATTTGTTTTCTTACAAAACCCTAGCTGGCTGATACTCTACCTATGTTCAAGTTTGGTTCTGACCTATATGAAAATTATAATTTGTCAAGGTTCATCATGGGTCGCTGTCATTGTTACCTCGTAATTATAATTGTGTGGGATTCCAAGATTTGTTTTTCTGTGACAACTAAACATTAAAGGGTTTGTTGATATGTGCATATTTAGGATAGTGATTGCACATGATATTCTTTTGTCAAGTTGTTATCATTGTGGGTCAGAAACCTTGAACTGGTGTGACACCCCCAAAGATTTACAACACAGCGGAATATCAATTTGGGTGTCACTTCATTATTCATACACACAAGTTACAGAAAAACGACCTCAAAAGAGACGTTTAATAAAATGTCACATTCGATTTGATAAATCAGAGTACAAAGGTCCCAACAATTTCTTTTTATTCAAAACTTTAAGTCACAAGAGTTCAAACATGACTCATTTGCATATTTAAAAAAAATAATAATAATCGAATGTGAAGAAAGCAAGTCCTTCAATATTTGATATCCACATGACTCCGATTGCTTCCAATGCTCAGCTAGCAAATAATACCTGAGAAAATACATGCTAAAAAGTCAACATAAAGTTGAGTGAATTCATAGAGTTTAATAAGTAATAAGTTGAACAGGAAACATTATTTATCAATAGACATATAACAAATACATGTCGAGTAATCATATTATAGTATTGAGATTTATGAAACCGAACCTTAACCATGATTTTGTGCCCCGAGGTAAAAATTGCCAGTTTACCCCAAACTCTCAATATTATGTGACCGTTATGTATGAGGCGCTACTCACCTGGTCAAAGCCAGCCAAGCCTAATATGCATATCCATTATAATAGCGTTTTCCTACGGAATTAACGGTTTCATGGTGGGGACTTAATTGGCAAGAAGCATTTAATCACTATAATCATGTAATCGGGTAGAGCATACCAAAAACTACTTGTATCCAGTTTGTAAAAGTAGCATTTATCCCCCTCGCGAGGTTTATAAAACATTTAAATAAGTAAAGGCAAGGTTATGAACTCACCTAAAGAGCAACGAGATCAGAAGTAAAATGGATCTTCGGACAAGTGCGAAGCGTCTAAGCACAACCTAAAAGACGTGACGCGACTTAGAATGATAAAGAAGAGTGATATAAAAAGTAAATCAAATGATCACGAGATATGTTTCCGAGATAAGCATGGCATTGCACTAAGACTTAACCCAAGATATTTTCACACTAAGATTGATGTTCGACCAGGTCTAATAGGTAATAAAACACCTACCAAGTTTCATCCCTCAATTCTTATTTTACCTATGTGTATCTACACGTTTTAGAGTTCAAGACAAGACGTAAAATATTAAATTATGTATTTGACTCTATTTTATAGACCCTTAACTCCTAATCTATAAATGATATGAATACAAGGCCTTCACCCCTGGAAAGCTCTTTGAGTCTAGTTTTTCAAAAATCTAGGCCTCAACTTCTGAAAGATTCAGAATGATGTGAAAAGACTATTTTACCCCTGAACATCCAACCTATAATATTTTCTGAATTTGAACCTCTTACAAAAATGGCCATAAATCCTAAACTATGATAGAAATTTAAGTGAGACCAATTGGATGTGTTATCCTAAGATGTGTACTACTGAGACATGTTTTAAAACCCAACACTATAGAACAAAAATCTGGAGTAAAACTCCTTTTTCAAACAGTAGTTCATAAATGACTAGTTTTCGTAAAATGACCAAATCTCCCTCATCCAGAGGAATTGGTAAACCCTCCAATTAGCCACATGGTCCTCATATGTTGTATCCTTCACCAATGTAAAAACTCAGTAGCCCCTAGTTCAAAATTTATTAATTATATGTGAAACAATCTGCATTACAATTTCTGGGTACACACTAAATATATTTCCACGGTTTTGGTCGTATCTCGACCATCCGGAATAGTTGGTTTTCCGGCCAACTCTCCACTAGGACCTGAGATATTATACTATCCATTTATGAAAAGCTTAAGTAGGCTCTAAGCCAAAAATTTACCATTAACACACAAAGAATCTGCAAGTTACCTATTTTGACTAGTTTTACTAATTTGGGCATAACTTGATCATCCGGAGGAGATAGAAATTCCTCCAACTTGCCACATGAAGCTTAGACCTATATCTATCTAAAAATGTAATTTAATCATATCCTTCCAGCCAAAAATTAATGGGAAAACCCACATTTTTTTACTAATGTAAAAACAGCCCCATCAAATCCAACTAAACGTATTCTAAACTCATCCAAAACATCATCAATTATCATGCAATGCCACACTAATCATCACAAACAAATCAAGAACACTAAAACTCATCAAAATCAGAAAACCCATAATTAATTAAATAACAAAAACCATTTGCATGTGACAAAAATCAAAGAGGATGATGTGATATGCTTACTAGGAGTGAAAATCAATGAAACCTTTTCTAGGGCTTGGATAGAAACGACCCAAAAGACACCAAGACTATTGAAACCCATCTCTTCTAGCCTTAAAAATGTGATTAGGGGCTGAAGGAAATAACTCTAATCAACTTTGAGGAAGACTTCAAGAAGACATCAAGAAAACACCAAGGAACTCTTCAAATCTTCGATTCAAATCACCATCTTTTGCAAGGACCTTCAAGAGAATGATTTGGTGATGATTTTATGATTAAAAAGATGATGAGATGGTGGGCTTGGGCTATATATGCCTCGTTCATATGATGGAGAAAACAAGGATGAGAGCTTTTTGATTTGGTTTGCATGTACAAATGAGGATAATGACTAGAACAACAAAGCCTTCAATCCTTATACAAGAACAAGTGAATTTTTAAGATGAAATTGTGATGAGAGGCTGTTTTTAGTCGTTCAATATAGAAGGAGAAACAAGAAAATGGTGAAGGGTGATAAAAACAATGTTATGGTGATACAAATGAGGATGGATGAACATATGTTGGTGTTTTTAAGATCTAGATGAGCGGAAGACATATGCATGAATCCTTAGCCAAGTGTACAAGAGTGTAAGACAAGTGGTTTGGCAAGGTAGTGGAAGAAAGAGTTGTGTATAAGGTTATAGTGTGTATTTTTGATCCCGGTAATTGAAAACATAAAGTTTTTAAAACGCGAAATGTAAACTCGGGTAATGTAAAAATATAAAACTTATAAAAATTGTTAAAATTTATCATTATACTTTATTTTAATATTTAAGATGATTCATGAGTTAATTGGAGTGTTTAAACATTGTTAAAGGTAAAACCGTGAGTTGAAAACGCGTTTGGTGACACCGGTTTTTGATAAAAGTGACATAAACTATAAAAATAAAACGACAAGTATAAAACTCACTTTTAAACATGAAAAGATGTTAAAATGTATAACATATGTAAAATTATCATAGTCTAAGGTTGGTTCATATTGTTAAAACCATAAAACGTAAATTTAAATTATGTAAAATGTAAAAGGTGCAAGGTTTACGTAAAAATTGAAAAATTGAATTATGACTTTTAAAATAGGATTGTAAGGAAACTAAAATGCATAAAAAGTGTAGAGTAGACATAGTCTAGTCACAGTTGAATTAATTGAATGTGTTTTGACGTACACGGATAACTTCTGACGAAATTAATTATATAAAAAAAATTGTTAAATAATAAGAATATTAAAATTAGTGACATGAAAATTTTGAAATGTCACAACTGGTTTTATGGTGAATTCGGTGTGATGACATGGAAAGCAGTTTGTTTAAAGTTTTTGTCCTGTGGTTGATTATTGATGCTGAGTTTGATTGATTTAGGGCTTGATACATAAAGCTGCTATCACAACCTTGATATAGTATTTGTAATGTTGGGGTAGTCCTATTCGTTCATTAGATGAAGTAAAGGTACTGATGATAAGTATTGATCCTATTATAAGATGAATATACAACAGCTATTGGTGATTGATGCATTTAATGGGTCGGTGTTCTACTTATTTAATAATTGACGATACTTGTTGCTATTACATAATGATATTGAGAAAGAAGATCGCATTGTATTCCCATGGATTATATTCTATTTGATACAAGATCATGGGACGGTGCACATATATCTTGTACTGAATTTATTCATCAAGAGTTGATATTGATTGGTCAGTGAAAGTGTTGTTTTGCACAAGGTTACTGATGGTACGCTAATGGTGAGAGTAGATATATTTTTGGTTCGACTATTGCTATTGATAACAAGTTTCCACTGCTCCGTTTCACGTTACCACTGCTTGTAATTCGTTTCCACTGCTCTTTATATTATTCCCACTGCTTGCTTCAATTGTTTCCACCGCTCATGTAGATTGTTTCCACTGCTACATTTATTTTTGAACTGCAATGTGGGGTTTAAGGTGGTACTGTTGGTCCTCACAAACTTAGTCCTATCCTTATGAATTACAAGTATTGCACGTGCTCCTAGCTGCTGAATACACAAAAAGTAGAGTTTCATTGGAGCAGTTAAAGCATGCAGATTGATATTGGCGAAAAGGATTATTGATTTTATTAATCGACTTGGGAAAAGAATTAAATAACAAAGCAGTTCCTACGCGTTTCTTGTTGGCGACAAAAACATTGATTGGCTGCTTCAACAAAATTACCTCGTACTGGGTTTAAGGTCTGTGGACAAATATAAGTATTACTTTATGGTCAAAGTTTATGCTGATTGGTGTCTTATACGGTGATTATATATTAAAAGATAATGGGTCGGTTTGGTCAAGAGGAGCATGTGAATATGAATTCATTAAAGTTACCTCGTACTTATTGTTTGTGGATTTATTCTCAAAGAATTTTTGTCGTTTAGAAGTGAATGAGAATTATTAACCTCGTACTAATTAATTGAGAAACATGAGTGGTGCTTTCTATTATCTGATTGGGTGTTCGTGTGTCATATATGCAAGCAAAATCAAGTCAGTTTTGGTGCTTTAATTGACAATAATAAGGGCTTCCTGTTATTCATGGACATGGTTACAAAAGTGAGGGGAAGTTCATATGATTTTTATTGGTTATTGGACTGATTGATATGAAGTTTGATATACACAGAAGAATTTTAGAATATTGGTTTTTGGTTTATTTTTTCTTAAAAGATTATAAAGGATCATTCTTATTGGTTTTAATTGATTAGAAAGAAAAGTTTTTATCATCTATTTGAAGTTGAAGTGGAAGTTCACAGGTTTGTGTTTAATCATACCTTTTCATCATGAGGTAACTTGTTCGTGTGTTCAGGTGACTACGAATTGACAATCACTTAAAGGAGTTACATTATTGTGCTTAGTGTTTATTGTCAAGGGATTGCGATCTCCTTATACGTTAATATACATTCGAAGTTAGTTTTAGTACAAGATATAAGATACAAGTTTGGGTTGTTCTACTTCAACATCAAGTTGGTAATACTTAGTTTTCTTCATCAGTAATCATTACATAGAGTCTACGTTCAAGAAATGGTTAACATATGGGTTTCAGGGGAAGCTTAAGTGTTCAAATGATTAACCATTTATATGCTACATCGAGGTGAAGGTTTTAGCTACTGCTAGTTATTATTACTACTGATGATTTAGATTTCTGTTGTTTCAAGTACATTTCAAGTTGCGAAAAACTTAATGGCGGCGACTTTGAAACATTGGAAAGATGAATTGGACGTGTAATATTGATTCGTGGTTGTAAAGATTAAGGTTGCTTACATTTGTCCCCTATTTGATGATGACAAAAAGGGGAAGAAGAATATTTACATAGAAGATTGCAACTTGAAGAGCCTTGGTGATGTAGCATTGTTTAAGGGGAAGTTCGTTATCTTTCATACATAATAACTTCAGGGGAAGTTCATGCTTACTTGGTTTTTTCATATCAACTAGGGGAAGATTGTTGGGAATTACATTTGAGTTGATAAAGACAAAACATATGAAAGATAAAGGACTTATGATGACAAAGTGAAGAATGCAAAAGACAAGGGACTTACTTTACAAAGAAGATATTTCAATATAGTCCTTCGTAGTATTCTGTAACCCTAATTCTCTATTATATAAAGAGAATATAGGGAATCAGTTTTATTCACATGTCACAATGTAAAACACCAAAGGTGTGTGTGTGGGAACCTGGCATTACAGGAATACGTCCAGGTTATTTGTGTGATTCGTTTAGCCCCAAGATCATTAGTTTGATCATGTTGATATAACCGTCTTACCATTGATCAGGTAAGATTGGGGCTTTTAGTAGTCATTGTATAAAGATGATGATGAAACCTTGTTAGGCAATAACGAAGATTGTTCTTATTATTCCGTTGTGCATTCTATTGTTCTTTGTTATTGTTCATCCTAGTCAAGCATAAAACGTTCTTAATAGATCTCCTCTCCGCCCTACTCCACTCCTCGATTACCCAACTCGAGAGTTACTTCACTAGATCAACAAGCTCCCTTCTCGGCGGAGAAAACCTTACAATCTTTTATTACACTTTATCCGGTACAAAGCTAAATACCAGGTTCTTTTACAAAGGTACAACCACTATTATCGTTGCCTATAATATTTCTGACACTAAGCTAGATGTCGAGTTCTTTCCCAAGGGTACAACCACTACCACTATGTTTTGTGGCCCAACATAGAAACCTTGCGTTTTATGGCACAAACACATAAACTATCTAATCTATATTGTGATGATACAATGATTATCCAAGACATACATGTCTAATAGATATAGATGCCTAATCGAAATGAACTTCTTGAATAAGAAGTCTTCAATCATTGAGGATGTCAAGTGCCCTTGAATATTCATATGTTGGTATGCTTGAATGAATGATGACTTCAAGATCGTCTAACCTTCTTGGTGGATCATGAAGTATGCTTACAACATAATGAGAGTTAGTAACATTATGATCATTATGGAAAGGGTGATTCATTGATGTTTATACATGGTTTTCTATTAATCTATATGTGTGTGGTTTTTCATCAAATTATAAGAAAACCACGAGTCACCTATTTATAGGTAAACAAGCAAAGTAGTTTTTCAAAACAACTTTCCAAAACTAATTTAGACATAAACCATGGGCTACTAAAACTTTCCATATCTATGCATGTCAAATCAAGATTCTACAAGTCAACACACAATAGTTTGAGTGAGAATTTTTCCATATGTGTAAGACATCTTACACATGATGCATGCCATAGTTTGAGTGAAAATCTTTCCATATGTGTAAGAAATATTACACATGATGCATGCCATGATGTCATATATATATTTCTATTTTTAGATTAAGATATATATGAACGTAAACTTGTAGAATGTATATATTGCCTAAGTAATATTGTTTTAGTAAGTTAATGAGTTACTAAAAATGTTTGATTCCTAATGTCATCACGTTTTTATCATTTGTAAAACTAACTAATATTACTTTAACACCTAAAGTGGCACTTATTCTATTTTGCATCTAAAGTGCACTTTGACACCTAAAATACTTAAAGACTCTAAAAATATTTTAGTCATTCTAAATGGTTGGTCAAGGGGTTTGATCATAATGCCACATAACAAACATGTACGAACCTGTGTTGTAGCATATGAGGACTCGAGACGTTGAGAGATGTTGAATGTTTGTTGAGACAAATTAAGATTACAAGTAACTTGTACATTTTACGTTATGTATCAAGTTATATGTTTTTCATCAATCAAAACAAACGAGATTATATAGATTAAATATCGTAATATTTGTACTAACAAAAACTACATAAGTCATTTCTACACCACAAAGGCGATCAAAATGAACTTACCCAAAAATCAATACTCTCCAAATTATAATAATAATCTCACACAAAAAAGGATTTAGTGTCACCAAACTTATTAATCACACAATATCACACATATAACACACATATATACCATATAATCACCTAATTCACCAAACAAAGTTAAATAGATCAAGACTGTTAGTCTAACTAACCTATTAAAACCACGGTTGTTACACAGTACCCCCGTACAAACTCCAAAAAGCAAAGGATGTGTTTTTGACTAAATAACAAGACCGAAAGGGCGGATGCCGTGATAGAAGAATCCAAAGAAAATTGTCGACTATCAGACAATTGAGTAGTATCAGAGAACTCTAATGCAGAGGCAGACAACACAGGCGACGGCTGTCAGACATAATATCGCTTATGAAAGAGAGAGAACACCGGATAAGCACAGAGTTATAAAGCAAAGGCGTCTAGACGGTACGGACTGCGGAACGCAAGACAACAAGCATAAAACAAGGCTAAAAATACTCAATTGACTGCCCGAGAAAAGAAGAACCCAGTCTCATATAAAAATGGGCGCGAAGACGTACTGACAAATCAAAGATTAAAAAAAAGAAAAAAGAAAAAAAAAACAAACAAACAAAGACCTCACAAAACCAACGAGTGGATTACAAGAATGCAAAATTGAAGGACCAGATCGCCCTTTTGCCATCTGTTTTACTTCCCAAGATATCAAGAGAACGAGAAAGTACGCTTTCTGTCAAATCTAACAGACTAAGAGGTACTCAACCTGTAGAGCTAGGCATGTGCCTATGACCCAAGTCAAACGATGAATTTATTGCACGCACATGACATAACAGTGGAGCCTCCACTATAAAAGGCCACAAAAGCTAAAGGAAGCTGCAGACAAAGACAAATGATCACAACAACCCTCAAGGAAAAATCCGGTGAAACTTCTACAAGATACACACCAACGGATTCAACACAAAGGCAAAGAAGATCGTACGAAGATCAGGAGACGTTCTTAAATGACTACTAATAAGAGTTAGACGCCCTACAACGGCAACTAATAACCATAAACCATAATGCTCTACAAAGCCCCGTCGCTAAAACGCCTTTCCGCCATGTCCTGAAGACATTCTTTTGACCAAGACGATAAGCTCTAATTCGCCCTTGTGCCAAAAAGCGTCACAAAAAACCCGTCCTCCACCTTGCCGTTAAAGTCATCCCTAAAGCCACCGGTTTAGGCCACAATGCTCAGAACGGAGCTCCGTGCTCTCGAAGAACAAAGGATCACCGGGAACCCAGTGATCATCAGGGTTCTCGATGACCACCAAAGTGGCAAAAAGCAGGAATGTTTTAACGGCTGATTGAGCTGGGTGGCGGAGGAAGGAAAGGAGTCCGCAGAAGGACAGAAATGGAAGATAAAATGGGTAAGAGAACATTGGTGTGGAGGGACGCAAACAAAAAATCGGGCTGTTCGTTTAAAGATTTCGCTCCCGATGGTCAAAGTCCTTGCCACAATGCCAAGAGACTAAGGATGAGAACGATGCCCCCATCCTTGTTGCTGACTAGAGCAGACCCAGAGCTGCTAGATCAGGGATCAGATACTCCACCAAACCTTACCGCCAACAAGAGTTACAACGACAAATTGGCACTTAGCTCCTAGACACTGAAATACCTCCGACAAGACTTCAGAGAATGTTGTCACACGGGAATCAGCTTGCTCAATCTAACAACTAAGGTACAGAAGGAAGACCAGATGAATCACGGACACACCAGCTAAGATTTGCTGGTACTTGGTCATCGGCTTGACAAGCCTCTTCAGGGTTAGCAAGCATAAGGTGGAACCCTCACTACAATTCTCATCTAAGAAATCATGAAACACGCAGGATAACATGCGGTGCCAAAGATTTCTATAGCCGAAAATTAAACGGCAGAAGAAAACAGCAAGATCAAGCAATGAGGTAACAAAAACCTCCCACAAGAAAAAAGTAAACAGAAAGGACGACCGCACATTCTGAAGACCAAAGCTCACGAAGCGGAAGTACCCAGCAAAAGGACGCGAAGCTAACATCTCAAGCCGGAACCCAGGTTCCGCGAAAAATTTAACAGTTGGAAAAATCTACAAAATGTTGCAATACCAAAAGTCTGTCCAGACGGAGAATAGAATCAAAATTTTGTACTTGTAATTACTTATTTGTATTAGTTTTAAACATTTGTTTCTTAATAAAAGAAGAGCAGAGACTAGCTACCTCCGCTAAGTTTAAATTTTCAAACTTCCTTTATTTATTGTACAAATAATATACAAAAGTGAGTAAGACGCGCACACAAAGGGCACGACCTAAAAACGTTATTTCGCATAACAAAAGGATGAGTACCCTACCAATTAACTCAAAAGTATGTAAGAGGTATTGCAAGCCCGGTATGGGAGGATAACCTACAAATATCCAACTAAGACTAAAAATAAATTACGTACCCGTACGCCTTTTAATAAAAGCACAAATCATAAAGTGCAAACAAGTCTCAAAACGGTTAGACGTAATCGTAGCGCAAACAATAAAAATTTTCATATAAGCTAAACCATGAGCAATCATGACAAAAGCAGGAACGTAAACATATAATACCAACACAAGGTAAAATATCATTTATAAAGAAACACGGTTGATAAGTCTCGTATTATACATATTTATACCCTCATTATTATGTAAATTATATAGTAAATAACCTTATTATTAGGACTTTTGGTACTTAATAAATGAATGAGTGTGTAAGATTGAAGATTGATGAAATGACGCAAGAAGCACAAGAAACGAATGACTCAAGATAATTATTCATAGTTTGGACAAACGCACGCCGATCTTATGGAGAAAGCACGCTGCTTACGGGCACCTTTGGTCAACAATACAACCACGAGTCAAACAATAAATACGCCGGTTATATGTTATTAGTGCCCTGGTCTTCAGTACAAATAATGACACTTTGGCGCCAAGTATGGAGGAGAAGCCGCTGGTTTTACATCAGTTGTGTGGCGTACTTCTAATAACAGTTATGTTTCTACATTAATGAGCCACATCAATGATTAGGCCGATCACTTGCTTGTCATTACTCAGTAGGGATGTATTAGGGTTGAAGTGCAACTATAAATAGAGGTCCAAAGCATGGTATTACAAACACCTCAATCAAGAATCATATCTTGATCACTAAGAATAAAAAGTAGTGGTTTTTAACCAAAAACCACTAGCTAAGGAGTTGGAATTGGTACCTCACCTAGAGAAACACTTTGGAGCTAGAGTAACTTCGGTATAAACTCGTTGTTATGATGAAATTATCTGTTTACATGTTCTACTTTATTATAAGCATGGAGTAGTAACTTTATGTTTATTTGTGGCACTTCTGCCATGATTATTATAAGAGTTGTATCATGAATATTGAATCTATGATTTATGCATTTGATATGTCATTGTTTATTCTCTTATCATTTGTCTTGATTGATCATTGTGATTGCTTAAAGGTCGAAAGAGTCAATCATGTTGGTTATATTATGAATTGTCTGTCTATAACAAATCATTGCTATGCTTGTGAGAATTTCTTAGTAAAACAAATGATGACCTTGACTATGACATATTTAAGGACTAGTCTCATGTCTAACGGCTTGACTAGAGGAAATGCATACTTGATACTTCATAGTTCATACTTGGACCATACTTTATGCATTCTGTGTATATAGAATCAAAGGCCGAAAGGAGATTCTTTTACATAGAGTAGATATAATAGTTTACATGATCAACCATCATGCTTTTTTTTCTATGCTTTGTCCACGTAACTTCTATGATACTATTTCTTATGATTCTCATGTGCTCAGCCTTGAATAAACATACTTTTGAATCAATTGGGAGAAACAATATAAAAATCTCAAATCCAACAAAAATGGTTTTAGTGATTAGTGACAATCATTGGAATCAAATTTTGTTAATCATAGCTAATATAAAGATTCATTACCTCTCTTGGGACGACCTGATCATACCTAAAATCCTTTACTATTAATGGGGGTTATACTTTTACCCATGTGTTTTGTGTATAAAGGAAATGGTGAAATTAGTCTTATAAATTTAAAGCTTTCGAAACACATCAAAGTTTTTGGTGCCGCAGCCGGGGAGGTTAATTTGATTTATATGTTAGTTTTTATTTGCTTAATACAAAGTTTTATTGAAGGAATTTTAAAGAATTTGGACTCTGAGAAACAAAGAATGCCGATTTTATACTTACAGCCGTCGAACTTTTAGTACAGTTGAAGAAAATAGTTCGATTTAATTTAAAAAACCCCAAAACAATCTTGTAAAATGCTTTATCTAGGTTTTAGGAACATATGATTCATTTTTCTTTTGTTGTTATTATCTGAATTGCTGCATAAGTATAAATTGCACATTAAAATGAAAAACACAAAAATATTTTGCTTTTGTTCTTTAGTTGTTTGCTTTAAAATGTTATATTGGATTGCTCTTATGAATGATATGATAATTGCAATTTATTTTCAACTTTTATCTGAGTTTATTAATGATTATATTTCTTATGGTAATCTGTTCAAACCCAGAAACACGTCGATTTTAATTTTAAGATCGCAGTACTTCTAGAAAATTTCAAACACAACGGTTAAAAATTTACGTAACCGCCGTACTTCGTATATAGTATGCCGAACTTATTTGCAAAAATCTTTACAAAAGACTTGTCTTTCTTTTGTGATGATAAAACAGATGCATATCTTGACATACATGACTTATATGAGATTATTGGAGTATGATTATATGCTTATAACTTATTTGACTAACCTACTATTGTTCTGTTTGATGTTTTACTGTCATATAATAGAAATGGAAAACAAATCGGACTTAGGAATCATGAATGATGAAAAACAACAAGTGGAAAGCAAGAACACTTAGCAGGGAGAAATTACTTTTGAGATTACAGCTGATAACAAGAAAGATGAATAGAGGGTTCACACTTTTAATAGGATGGAAACTGAGGAATGTTACATGAAATTCATCACTCCTTAATTTATTGAGAACAATTATGCTCATGATGTTGTGGCTGATTTAGATTATAGCATGAGCCTAATATCAAAGTAATTAATGAAGAAACTAGGGGTGAGCATTGAGGAAAAAGAAAATGGAAGGAAGGAGATCACAAAGAGGTTGCTAGTACAAATGAATAGGGACATATTCTTTGTGGAATTTGATGTTAACCCAGTAATAGTGAATGGGAACATAGTGTGATCCTAGGAAGAAATTTTCTAGAACCGACAAATGGAGTTATAGACTTGCCAAGGGTTTGCCAACTATTAACCCAGACACTAATGTGCTTGGAAAGAGTTTATGGAGAATTGTTGGGAACATACTTTTATATTTAGTCAAGTCTCGGTCATTACATTTTGTAATATGTTGCTTAGTTATTTATTTCATTATGTTTAAGATACTAGGCTTAAGTAATAGTGTCCAATGGGCCATAAAGCCCGCATTCTAGATGAATGAGGGAGGAAGGAAGGAAGTGTTACCCTACTCTCCCCTATATATACTAAGCTTATGTAACCTTTTCATTTGTTGGTTATTTTGGTATTCTAATGAAACTCTTGCATTTCTAATTCTCTCATATCTTATAATCAACCAATCCTTATATCAATCTCATTCTTACTTGTGTAACATCAATATGGGTACCTAACAAGTGGTATCATTCGCCAAATAGAGATTGAAGTGTTGGTTTTTAGTGTTAACATGGGTTTTAAGCTTACTTTGTTCATCTTTTTACTTTTTTCTTTGTTTCAATCACTCAAATCTTGAAGCTTGGACAAGTTTTAATGTTGATATAGTGATTAGAAGCTTAGATTTTGCATAAAGTTTTGATCTTTTAAAGTTTTTAGTACTTTTAACCTTAGTTTATTGAGTTTTGTAGCTTCTTTGATATTAGAAAACTAGTTTTTGGTAGCAAAATCTTTCATATTTAGTGTTTTCTAAGTGTTGGTGAAGTTATTTTCTCAATAGAACCTTATTTCTAGGTGTTTTTCTTCTAAAAGTTGTGATTTTTACAAGTTTCTGGTGATCTTACGCATAACTTTTACGTATAGTACAAGTTTAAAGTTGTGAACAATACTTTTTGGTACTTTTACGCATAAGTTTTGGCAAATTACCCTTTTTCTACGCGTAAGATCACTGTTTACGCATAAGTTTTGGTGGAAAATCCCTTTTCTACGCAGAAAACCATTTCCTACGCTTAAGTTTAAGCATAAAACCCTTTCCTACGCATAACTTGAGAATCCTACGCCTAAGTTTCACTTTCCACGCAGAAGATTGGATCATACGCATAATATTATATCTTACACGTAAGTTGCTGAAATCTACTCTTAAGCTTCTTCAACGGTCTTCTCTTCGTGCAACGGTGACTCAGTACTTCCCTAGCTTGGACAAGTTAGTGGAATACTTCGACTATGGATATCTTTCAAGCTTGGACAAGTTTGAAAGATTTGTTTGGTTCTTTAACCTTACGCAAAACTTCATTCTTACGCATAAGCTTAAACTTACGCGTAAAGGAGAATCTTACGCGTAAACTTACTGTTTACGCATAAAATCACCCTTTACGCATAACATTTAAGTCTACGCATAAGTTTAGTATTATGCGTAAGTTTTCTACTTTGCCAAAGGATTGTGGTTTTAACCAAAGGAACTTACATTTCAATATTCTACAAGATCCTACATTACACAAGTGTTCTAATATGTCTCAACCACCACGTTACTTCTTCTCTCATCCTCAGCACCAGCAATATCAGCAGTATCAGCCACAGCAATACCATCAGCAACAATCGTATCAACAAACATCACAATCACACTTTCAGCAACAACCGTTTCATCCACAACAACAATATCTCATGATGCAACAACATCAAATCATTCCTCAACAACAACTATATCCAATGTCACAACAACCCATTCAGTATTCGTCTAAACAACCTCACTTGTTTGATCGGATGTGTGAAGTTATTACAACTCAACAATCCAGACATGAGGCAGGATCACTTGATACACCCCCAATGCTTATACATGGGAACTATGTTCAGTGGGTAAGTGGATTCTTACGGTATATTGAACTTAGGAAACCCCATGGGAAATTCTTGAAACAAGTGATACTTGAAGGACCATTTCAGTTGCCAACCAAACTTGAAGGTGGTGATCCATTTGCTGATCCTCCACGTGCTCCTGTAGAGAAACCTCTTCTAGAATCTCTACTCACAGAAGAACATAAACTACATCGTGAAGCTGATGAGTATGCCATGATCTATATACTTCAAGGAATTCAAAATCCAATCTATCATAGTGTTGATGCTCAGAAAACAGCTAAAGCTATGTGGGAACATGTTCATCTACTAATGGAAGGCACTCAACTGAACTAAGATGATATGGAATCAAGACTCTACATGGAATACACTAACATCACAATTGAACCAGGGGAGTAACTTGAATCCTACTATCACCGTTTCACTAGTGTGGTTAATGATTTGGAATGACACAAAATTACAGTACCAAGGATTGCAGTGAATTCGAAATTCGTCGGTAGTCTTGGTCCGGATTGGCAAAAGTATGTGACATTTGTTCGTCAAACCAAAAATCTTCATGATGCACCATATGATTTGTTGTATGATTTTCTGAAACACCATGAACCTGAAGTGGAGAAAGATCGTGCTCTTCGAGGAGGTTACTTACCACCACCAACACCAAATTCTTTGGCACTCGTAGCTCAATCTCACCATTCTCCACCTCCAATGTCGAATCATGCTTATGTTCAATAACATAATTACTTTAGCTACCCACAACCTACAACTCCAAATTAGTTGATCCCATATGATTCTTCACCGCAATCTAGTCAACTTGTTCCTTATGAAAACAGTGAGTCAATTTACTACTCTAATTCCAATGAAGATGAAGATGAAGACTTCAATACGTTGAATCAAGGACTTGCTCTTATTGCTCGTGCCTTCAGCAAATTCTCGAACAAGACAAACAACTGTCTTCGCTCTTCATCAAACACTAGGAATCAAGCTGTCATTTAAGATGGAAGGGTTGAGATACAAAATCGGAATTATGGAAGATCAGATGTAGGTGGTTACTCGGGAAATTCTGGAAATGAACAGAGGTTTAACAACAATAGAGGGTTAAGGAACAACTCCGGTGCTACTCAGAAAAGGAATTAAATTGTTGAAACTGGGAACTCAAACTCTGGGAATGCTGTGTGGTGCTACAACTGTAATGAGAAAGGTCATATTGCTACAGCATGTCCAAAACCGAGACTCGGGGCAGTAAATTTCACAAGCAAGCATTACTGATGGCTCTCAAAGATGAAAAGGAAGGACATTTCACTGAGCAGGAGAACAGCTTCATGGAAAATGTGTACAACGATGATGACATGGAAGATCTGGAAGCTAATGCAGCTGTGATGCTTATGGCCAACATGTAGGAACTCCATATGAATGATTCAGGCCCAGTGTATGACACTGATGGTTTGTCTCAAGTACATGATCTTAATGCTTGCCTAATACATGAAATAGCATCACCCTCTGCTTCTGAATCAGATAAGGCGCAAGTTGTTCCATCTGACTCATCTTTATCTTCTCAAGAAGATGAACAAATGAACACAGTTGTTATATTTGATGATGACACAGTTGTTTCATTTGATGATCCTATTGAGAATGATAAACATGATCATGTAGAACAACATGAACCGTTGTTTGATCCAGATCCTGACCTTATAGTGTTGTCCAAACAACTGAATGCTCAAAAACTGCTAATCATGAAATGCAATGACAAAAATAAAGCTTTAAAAGAAACAAATACGTCACTTACAAGAGATATTGAGTGTTATAAAATACAACTTTCAAATTTGGAACACAAAGTTAAACATGAAAAAAGTTTTGAAAAGGATTTTCAAGAATATTACAATAAAGAACAAGATCTTCAACATAAAATGCAAGATTTAATTGAGTCAAACGAAAAGTTGGTTTCAAAATTCGAAAATGAAAAGTGTGAACTTCAAAAACAAGTTGAACAACTTCAAAAAGAGCTTTCAAAAACACAAACAGAGTTGTCAGTTTGCAAAAAGGATTTTTGTGAACATAAAGTGCGAAAAAGGAAAAGTGAAGATAAATTAATCGGTGAAATTGTGGATCTCGAACGCCAACTAAAAGATTTTCGTAATGTTGTTTACAAAACCGGGGGCTCTGTCACAACAATTCAAAAATTTACCTTGAAACCGAGACCCGATAAAGGTTTTGCACTTGGTGATTTCAAATCAATGTTTCTTCACAAAGCATTCAAAGCAAATCCTAAAATTTACAGTATGGAACAAATGCTTGATGATACGATTGTGCATACTATTGTCTATGATACTGAAGAAGAGGAAGAACTTGAAGAAGAGAGTTGATCAAAAATGAGTCAACTCGAATATTGGAAACCATATGATTATTCAAAAGCTCCTCATATTTCTAAATCTTTTGTTCCTCAAAAAGAAATACCTGAGAACTCTTGGTATGTCACTGAGTCATATGTTTCATCATCTAATGCGGCTCCTGTCCAAACTGTGGCACAAATAAACGGTCCTTTACCATCTTCGGATGACGTCACACCTTTACCAAAAAGTTGTCGTGTTTTAAATTATTTCAAAACTTTTATGGACGACATTGAAATTTTGGAAGAAACAATTGAACGTAATTCAGAGATAAAAATTGAAACTTTTCAATCCGCTTACGAGCGAGAAAAGAGAGATATTTTTCAAAAACAAATGTTCCCAATTCTTCAACACCTACGTCACTATGCTACACGTTGGGAACCGGAACTTCAAAAGGAAGTCAAATCAATGATAAACATTTTCAACTCAAATGAAAATGCGATTTTGGTTCTAAAGCAAAGAAACAATGTTTTAAAAAATGATGCTGATCGACTCTTGGAAAAAGTTCTCAATGCTGATATTTTGTCTGTAATTATGAATGCTCTTTATGAATCTAGTACTTCTATGCTTGTGGAAGATCAGTGTGCCGATAATGATTTGCTGAACACCGAAATTGAGACATTAAAACAAGAAAATGATAAAATGAGAAAAAATAATGATGATGTGAAAAAACAATTTTCAAAAGAAATTTGTCAACTCAAACAAAAGCTTGAATGGTGTCAAGCTTAAAGTCTTGAACTGGAATTGCAGCTTCAAAGTCAAAATGTTTCGAACTCTTGTTAGCTTTGCAAAAACAATGAGTCTTTCAAAAGTCTGTGTCTCAAATATGAGAAGGAAATTGCGGATTTAAAAATTGAAAATGCTGAATGGCAACAAAACCGCGATGACATTGCTCATTGCAACGAGAAACTTGAGTCTGATATTCAGGATAAAAATCACATGATCATTGACTTAAAAGAGAAAATTAAGCTACTTGAGAAAGGAAAGTTTGTTGACACCATTGTGATAGCATCAGGATTTGTCAAATAGACAAAACAGACAAGAATAATTCTGTTCAATACACTAATGTTGACCCTTCCACTTCTACCGGACTAGTCTCCACTAATAGTGTTAGCAGACCAAAGCGAAAAAGTAACAAGAAGAATAGGATCTTGCAATGTAAAAGAGGAACACTAGAAGCTCAAGAAGTAGAAGACCAACTTAGAAATTTGAATAAAACTTATGTTGCATCTGATTTAGATTCTAATCTGGCAAATTGTAATCAAAATCTCAATGTAACGAATGATGAACCTTTGAATGTTTTGAATATTAATGCATCTTGTGTGTTTTGCCGTAAAAGTGTATCATCTAGTGATCATGCAAAATGTGTAGCTAATTCTCTCTTAAATCATCATAAGAAACGTAGGACAGACATTCCTTCTAGGCCCACTATTGCCTCTGAGTCTATATTAGGAAAACTGCCAACTACGGTTTCTAATGATGTTGTAGTTACCCCCATAACTGAACAGAACAAATCTAGGAACAAGCCCAAAGCTAGTGAATTTACCAAACAGAAAGCAAGAACTAGTTGGAACTGGCAACGTTGGTTACAATACAAACTAGACTTTAAATGGATTCCTAAAATATTGAATACGTGTGCTTTTAACCAAAAGGAACCCGCACTTTCTTTAGGTTCCACCCTTATTTTTGTTCCATCTTCCTCGTCTTCTTGTGATGCAGGTGGTTCAGATTTTTCTCTGGATTGTTGATAGCGGATGCACCCGACATATGACAGGCAATTTCAAACTAGTAGTCAATTTTGTTTCAAAGTTTATCGGAACTGTCAGATTCGGGAATGATCATTACGCTCTAATCATGGGATACGGTGACTATGTAAGTGGGAACATTGAAATCAGTCGTGTATATTATGTGGAAGGCTTAGGTCACAACCTCTTTTCATTCGGTCAATTTTGTGATAGGGATTTAGAAGTAGCATTTCGTGAGAGAACTTGTTTCGTTCGTGACTTACAAGGAAATGATCTAATGTCTGGCTAACGTGGTTCAAATCTTTATACAATATCAATGTCATACATGATTGCTAGACCTCCGATATGTCTTCTCTCCAAAGCAAAATCGACTAAATCTTGGTTATGGCATAAACGTCTTTCGCACTTGAATTTCAAAACTATGACTGAACTTGCTCATCATAAACTTTTTGATGGTTTTCCAAGATTCCGTTTCGCCAAAGATCACTTATGTTTGGCCTATGAACAAGGAAAAAGTACTCGAGCTCATTTTCCTTCAAAAACTGAGCATAGTACGAATCATGTATTATAATTTCTTCATATGGATTTGTGTGGCCCGATGCATGTTCAAAGTATCAACGGTAAACGCTACATACTTGTAATTGTTGATGATTACTCTAGATGGAATTGGGTTTAGTTTCTATGAACTAAAGATCAAGTTCCTTCAATGAGCATCACCTTTCTCACTAAAATTCAAGTTTAGTTACGCAACACGGTCCGAATGGTCAGAACTGACAATGGTACAAAATTTAAGAATCAGACACTTCATTCATATTTTGAGAAAGTGGGAATTGAACATCAAACATCTATTGCAAGAAGCACATAACAGAATGGAGTAGTTAAAAGATGCAACAGGACGTTAGTGGAAGCTAGAAGAACGATGTTGATCAATGCTCAATTACCAGATTACTTATGGGCGGAAGCTGTTTCAACAGCATGTTACACCCAAAACCGTTGCATAAACGCCTTCACAAAACACCTTATCAGATTGTTCACAAAAGAAAACCAAACATCGATTAATTTCATGTATTTAGAGCACTTTGTTATCCGAAAAATGATCGTGATGATTTAGGTAAACTTAAAGCAAAGGCTGACATCAGAGTGTTCGTTGGATATTATGAAAATTCCAAAGGCTTTCGGATATGGAATCGCCGTACAAGAGAAATTCAAGAAACCATTCATGCTAATTTTGATGAACTCACACAAATGGCTTCTGAGCAAAACAGCTTAGGACCTGAATCCAACCGTCTTAAGTTTCTGGATTCTGCGGCTGAACCATTGTCTCTCAACCGCAAAGAATTGGAAACCCTGTTTGCTCCACTGTTCGATGATACAATTGAGAACCGTCCTTCTGAGGTCTCACCTATTTCCGCCGCACAACCTGAAAATATTCATGTACCTGAATCACCTCAATAAACAACAAGTGTTGAGAAAGACGGCCCTCTAATTGCATCTCCGATTATAGCAGAACAAAACGCATCCAACTCACGACAATTGGCTGAAGATTATACACCACAATCAGTTCCACAACCCGGTGAGTATGATCCAAATGCGTTCTTTAACCCGTTTGCACCGGCTCCAACAGTTTCTAAAATAGCTGAGTCATCCACACGCAATTTGGATCCTGCTAACATGCGAGATACCTATCAACTTCACCCTTCGACACACAAATGGACTAGAGATCATCCATTAGTTCAAATTATTGGCCATCCAGATGCACCAATCATGACAAGACAACGACTTCACACAGATGGTGAAACTTGCATCTATGTACTCACAGTTTGTCAAGATGAACCTAAGAACATCAAACAAGCAATGACTTATGAAAACTGGATTGAGTCTATGCAAGAAGAACTTCAGTAATTCAAAAGATTAGAAGTCTAGGAATTAGTTGAAAGACCTGACAGAGTCTTTGTCATTGGGTTAAAATGGATTTGGAAAAATAAGCTGGATGTAGAAGGCACTGGCGTACGTAACAAATCACGCTTGGTAGCTAAAGGATACTTCCAAGAAGAGGGAATCAATTTTGAAGAATCTTTTGCTCCAGTGGCTAGACTTGACGCTGTTCGGATTTTTCTGGCATATGCTGCTCATCGAAACATGGTTGTTTATCAAATGGATGTGAAAACGGCATTTTTGAATGGTCAACTCCGTGAAGTAGTTTATGTCAGCCAACCAGAAGGCCTCGTCGATCCTGAGCATCCCAATCACGTTTACAGACTCAAAAAGGCTCTCTACGGACTCAAGCAAGCCCCAAGGGCGTGGTATGACAAACTATCTGCTTTCTTGCTGGCCAATAAATTTTCTAAAGGTTTGGTGGATCCAACATTATTTACAAAAAACATACGGGGTGGACTTAATTATTGTTAAAATATATGTCGATGACATTATCTTTACTTCAACAAACAGAAGTTACTCAAATGATTTTGCAAATTTAATGAAAGATAATTTTGAAATGTCCATGATGGGTGAACTTTCGTTCTTTTTAGGACTACAAGTTCATCAATCACCCCGTGGAATTTTTCTAAATCAGTCCAAATATGCTTTGGAAATTTCAAAGAAACATGGAATGATGTGCTGTGATACTTATAATACACCAATGGCCAATACCATAAAACTAGATGCTGATATACATAGGACTCCTGTTGACCCTACGAAATACCGCAGTATTATTGGGTCACTCATGTATCTCACAGCTAGTAGACCTGATATAGTATTTATTGTCTATATGTGTTCTCGTTATCAGTCCAAACCAACTGAAAGGCACCTCAATGAGGCTAAAAGAATCCTTCGATACATAAAGGGAACCATTAACTTGGGGATCTGGTATCTGAAGGATTCTGGTTTTGAACTAATTGTTTTTTTAGACGCTGACCATGCAGAATGCTTAGACACGCAAAAAAGTACATCAGGTGGATTACAGTTTCTGGGAGATAAACAGGTGTCTTGGCAATCTAAGAAGCAGGACTGCACATCACTGTCATCAACCGAATCTGAGTACATAGCTATGTTTGCTTGTTGTGCTCAAGTCATATGAATGAGATCACAGCTTAAGGACTATGGCTACCTATTCAATAAGATTCCGATCTACTCTGACTCCAAAAGTGCCATTGCCATTTCCTGCAACACCGTTCATCACTGCAAGTCCAAACACATTGATCTCCGCTATCATTTCATCAAGGAGCATGTCGAAAAGGG
The DNA here is from genome assembly GCA_030686995.1 of Artemisia argyi. Lineage (NCBI taxonomy): Eukaryota > Viridiplantae > Streptophyta > Magnoliopsida > Asterales > Asteraceae > Artemisia > Artemisia argyi. Next base: position 153,961,880 of record CM060701.1, on the reverse strand, counting down.
TACAATTGAATTATATTTTGTGGGAACTGAACACCAATTGGCAGACTTACTCACTAAAGCATTACCACCAACAAGGTTTGCTGATCTAGTCCACCAAATTGATATGCGATGTTTGACTCCAGAAGATCTGGAAAACTTTTTAAAACACAAGTGATTGTCAAACATCAAAACTATCTTTGTAAATATTTTTCAAAAAAAATAAAAAAAAAATACAAAAATATAAAACCAACAAAAACACAAAAATATTTTCCTTTTCTTTTAAAAAAAATGCAAGTACTAACTTCTTTTTCAACACTTTTTTTTTTTTTTTTTTTACAAATTTCAAAAATATTTCCATAACAAGTGTTGAGGGGGAGTCATGGTAATTTTAAATATTTTCAAAACATTTACATCGTACTTGCATTTTACCAAAAATATTTTCTATTCCGAGTATTAAATGTGTTGCTTAAAAGGTTTTTCGGGTTACTCTCCTTGACTCTTGAAATAAATTTTTCAAATTAAAAAGACATCGGTCTAAGGTCAAGGGGGAGCAAATTATAAAAGTTGTTCTTTTTAAATACATGGAGTAGCTAACAAAAGTTTGATTGTGAGTTAGAAGTGTATTAAGTTTGAGTGTATACTAAGGTTAAGGGACCATAGACGTCATATGTGGAAACTTAAGTTGAATCTAGTCAAAAACACTTTGACCCCACCACAGTTACTGCAACTGCAAATATTCAGAATCACACTTACTACGCACACCTAACGCGATCAATGGCCTAAATTCATTCTGCAAATCCAAACGGTTTTCATCCAATCTGTTAGTGCAAAAATGTTTTGATCATGTTTTTAAACAATGGTTTTTAATTTCATCTAAATCCAACGGCTAATTTTTGCTAAAGTCGTTAAAAATGATTTAGGGTTTGTGTAGAATTGGTACATGAGATTTAGGGTGTTAGTGTTTGAATTAGTTGGTTGGATATGATCCTAGATTGATACTAAACAAGTTTTTGAAATACAATCGTACCCAGAAACATTATTGAATGAGAATCTAAGTTAGGGTTCATATGTACGATTTGGGGTATTTTATTTGATAATGATTTGGTACACTTAAGTGCTTAGGATAGTGTTAGTATGTGATGATGATCATGTTTTGGTAGTTTAATTGTTCCTGAAACATGTTTTGAGTTTGAATTGATGTGTTTAGGTTCATACGACACGAGCAGATTTGATTGTAAGTTTTTTGTAGATGAAAAGTGTTATAAATTGGTCAAAAGGTTCCTTAGCATGTTTACAACACTCGCCTAACTTCTAATTCAACCCAGAATCATGTTTTTGTTTATTGTGATTTAATGTTCATGCGTACTTACGCAAATTTTTTTTTACAATGGCATGTTTACGCAAAAGTTCGTGTATTAATGTGTTGGGAATGTGATTGGATTGAGTATTGATCAAATGGTTGTGTTTAAAATTTTCAGGAATCAAAAATTTTTTTGAAGGTGAATTTTCAAAACAGATCACGTTCTACGCAAAAGATGAATTCCTCTTACGCGTAAGATTCGACTCCTTTGAAAAACTTGTCTTGGATAAGACAATGTTTACGCAGAAGTGTGATTCTTACGCATAAGATTATTCTTACGGCTAAGTTTTATCTTACGCATAAGTCTAAACTTACGCCTAAGTTATAACTTACGCATAAGATTCAATATTTTGCATAAGCTCAAATCTTACGCGAAAGATTTATCCTTACGCATAAGACTTGGTCTACGCAAAAGATTAATCTTACGCTTAAGGTTATGAGTTATGCGTAGATTTTGATTTTACGCCTAAAATAATAACTTACGCAAAAGATATGTTATGCGTAGGATTCTCAAATCTTACGCGTAACAATGATGATTCCATGGAAATTTTTCTAAGTGTTGTAGTTTTTCAAATGTATAAACACTTGTATTATTCAACACATGTTGTGCTTTGATTGTAATCAACTTCCATTGATTTTAAACATCATTTACACAAGTAAATCATAACATAACATTTGAACACAAACATCCACTGATCAATCCAATTCTGCATAAACCAGAAAACGAATAACTGTGCTAACAAAGTATATTATTGCAATGTCTGTGTTTGTGTATGATCAATTCAGATGGCTCAACAGGAAAATATTCCACAAGGACAAGAACCTGAACCAATGCTCACATGGGAAGAAACTTTTCCCGAAGATTACACCAGAGAAATTGGAAAGAACAACCTAAGGGTCAACTTCAACAAAATCACATGCAATGAATCTTCATGCATAGTAGCTGTGGATGCTCTACTCTGTCACCCGTACAAGATCCTGCTCACCAAAACTGCATCAGTTGCCAGCTTCTATCTTCACCAATTTTGGCACACCCTCCAACTGGACCTTGGCGAAGAATCATTTACTTGTATGCTTCATAAAAGACAAGTCACGGTGGACAAAGATACTCTTCGTTCCGTTCTAGGTTTACCCGAGCTAGGTCCAGATGAACATTACCATCCAGTCCCAAATGAAGAAGAACTAATCACATGGTTACGAGATATTGGTTATGATGAGTCAGAAGAGGTAGTGACTAAACACTCAAAGGTTAACATAAGATTTCTTCCACAACCATGGAGAACTCTGTACATTCTTATTGCCAAGTCGTTATCTGGCAAAGATGTTGGTCACGAACACCCCAAATTGCAACATCTCAAACTCTTCTGGGCAATGGCTAATGTCAAATTGGTGGACTTTTCAAGTATTATCTGGGAAGATATAGTCTGGCACATACAACACAAGTTTGCAAAGATTCCATTTGTTCGTTTCACCAAGTTGTTAATTCAAAGCTTCCTCCATGAGTATGATGACATTCCTCCAAGACTGGATGATGAAGACAAGCACACATTCAGAAATGAGCCCACTCTCAAGCAGTTTAAGAGACTTGATACCAGTACACGAAAGCAAGGAATGGAACTTCCCGCATGTCTTCTGAATGCTAAATAAAGAATTGCAAGAACTACAAGTATTATGTTCAAGCTCTCAAGGAAGACAAAGTAGGGTTCTTAGACGAAGTTCCCCTACCTTCTTTTATGCAGAAAAAGGGAAAGAAAGGTGGCAAGTCTGGCAACTCCGAAAGTTCAACTAAATCTGCTCAAAAGCCTCACAAGAGATCACTGAAGATCAGAATACCAGTCAAGAAACCAGTTCCTGAACCCACACCACCATCTTCTCCAAAATCATCTGATTCAAATACTGAATCCGATAGCGGTCCAGTTTATCAGGAAGCTTATGCAAGAAGCAAACAGGATGAAGATCGAGACATGACTATCGAAGATTAGGACAGAGACATCGATGAATTTGTTAAAGCTGCAGAAAAACAAACTACCTTCATCCAAAGACCATTGACCGAAGAAGATGCAAGATTGGAAGAAGAACGGTTAAGGGGTGAAAAGCTAAAGAAACCCATGACTGAAGAGCAAGAAAGACAAGAAGAGGCTTATACTAACCTTGGTCTGTCTGTGTAAGAAGAGAATGAAAGAGCTCTCAAGTTGGGTATCCTCCACAGCAAAATCGACTCCTTCCAAGCTGATTAACCTCCACCACCTCTGTTCACTCAACCAAGCGAGGCTGGCGGATCTAGCAGTATTCCTGAGTCCACTCCAGTTAGTCAAACTCAGGAAACAGGAACCAATACTGCAATGATTGTCTACGAAACTCCCACAGTATCACCTGAAGACGTAGAAATGTATAATGCTTCAGAAAGGGAAGAAGAAGATGATGAGGACCATATGGATAAAGATTTTCCACATCTTATGACCATGGAAGAAATGGAGAAAAGAGAAAAGGCTCAAGAGGAAGAACTTAAAAGGAAGCAAGAAGCTAAAGAGGCAAGGCTTGAGGAGGAAGAACAAGCCAAACTGGAAGAAGCAATAAGAATGGAAGAAAGCAGGAAAGCTGAAGAGGCAGAAAAACTAGCTGAAGAATTAAGGCTGCAAGAAGAAACAAGAAAAAGAACATAAGAAGAAGCTAGTCTAGCGGAAGAACTAAGGCTAAAAGAAGAAGCAGATAAGCTAGCAGAAGAGCAGAGAGTAAAGGCTGAAGCAGACAGAGTGACTGAAGAGAAAGAAGAGCCCAAAGACAAACCCGAATCACCAAAAGGAGATGATAAAGATACCTCTACCTACATTGAATCTTCTCAATCATCACCTCCAACATCACAACCAAAACCTGACGAATCAATCAAGAAACCTTCAAGTCTTGAAGCCTCATATGCATCTAAGTTGATAAAGAAGGCGGTAAGGAGAGTTCATGAGAAGAAGCACAGCAAACTAGACGTTAAAGTTGAATCACTAGCTAGTCAAGTTGCTGAATTGATAATGCAAATGACCAATGTTCAGGAAATGCATGACAAGGTGGATGCCTTCTTAGCAAAAGATGTGCAAGAAGACATGGAAGCTACATTGACTGCTCAAGCAAATTAGTATATGGACCAACACTTGATTACAGAGTTGAAAGAGTTGCTAAAGCCGATGAAAGATGAACTCACCAAGATAGCTGAACAAGCAGTCAAGAAAGTGATCAGAACTACTTCATTCACTCTCCGGGCTGACAAAAGACCTTTACCACAACAAGAGATGTCATTGGACGAATTAGAGACTCAACTCTTCAACAAATTGGCAAGTAAGTTCACCATGACACCTGATCAAATTTAAGTCTAGGAAGCTTTACAAGCCAAGCTGTCCAAGGAATCATGTAGCACTGAAGCTGACAAGTTGAAGCGTCAAAGAGATGATAAAGACAAAGATCCTAATTCTCAAGCAAAGAAGCATAAGAAAGCCGAAGGACCTTCATCTCAACACAAAGAACTTGTCATTCCTCCAACAATAACAACGTCAACTCAACAACCAAAGGCATCCGACTCAGGTCCAAAGGCTCACGATCATTTCGAGTATACAGGAGCAGACGACTTTGTACAATAAGATGACATCCCTGCACCCAAACCTTCCACCAAACAGGAAAAGAATAAGAAGAAACAGCCTCATCCCAAGCAAAAATCTACATCGAAAGACAATGAACCACCAAGACCAAAAAAGATTCTCAAATGGCTTGACAAAGACACAACTGCCGAATACTCCTGGTTTGACAAACATATTAATTCTCAACCACCACTTGCCGACGATCAAGTACCTCTCGATGGTCGAACAATGGAATACGCTCAGTTGATTAAACAAAAATTTCATATGAAGAAGATGAACAAGAATGAATTAAGAAGAATCAAGAATGATGCTTTTAATCTGCTGAAAGATCGGTCTGCCAACTCTATTGAGCTTGAATATCACCTTGAAAATATTGCTCAAGCTATGTCAAGCAATATTGACTGGATCAATCCTGAATCTTACATCAATCCAGTCACAAGGAAGGAAGCACCATATATCACCGACTGGTCTAAACCACTGTCGATGGTTTGAAAGCCGAAGGAACCAAAGATACCTTTCATGTACTTCTTCAACACCGACTTGGATTTCCTTCAGCATGGTAACACCTTTGAGAAGAGATATGCAACATCACTCACTCTTTCCATGCCCGCTGCTCGGTACTTGAACAACGCAATTGAAGAAGATGCTACAATGTTGTTTAGTGACAAAATTGTGCCATATGAAAGAAATGCACTTTACGGGATTCACCACTGGCCCGATAACCGTGCACAATTCTATCGAAGTAGCAGATTAAGTCAAACGATGGGTGAGGTAATGAGTGACTTGAAGATTGTCTCAAATCTCCATCTAATTCATCTCCACCATGACACACTTTGGCTACTCCTTCCTTCAAAAGATCATTCTCAAGCGATTAGATGAACAAGAGTATGTGATCTCCGAGTCAGACTTTCCACGACTGCTCCTCAATGACATCGAAGACATGTATCTACTCAAAGTCCAAGGGAAGCTGTGCAACGTACCTAAAGAAATGCAACTTGCTTTCATCACAGCTCTTCTCATCTTCATGCGACACATCGTCATCAAAGAATGAGTTAAAGATCTTCAACTAGGAGTAGAAAGTTACCAAAAGAAGTTGAATCTCACAAAATCAAACCCTTACAATGTCCCCAACCTTCAACACGCATCTCAATACACCTTGATCAAGCAGCCAGCATTCGGATTCACCTATCGCAGTGTCAACTAATGCAACTGCTTCATGGTATATGATGAAATCCACAAGTTCTGTGATGAAACACTGAAGTTTGTTAGAGATGAAATCAAAGGCCGATTAGATGACATTGCACTGTACAAGTCCAAAAGTTGGAATACCGATGAAGCCAGACAAGCCCGTAGATTCATCACAAGGATTGAGAACCGGCCGAAGCATAGGGATCAGATAAGGAGATTTGAAAGCTATGTGGGAGGAAGACAAGGATTTCCAGTGTTGACGTTTCAAAGACCCGAATGGTAGATGTCTATAAGATCTTGATTTGATTTGTCATTATTTACATTCATTATGGATTGTGGACGCATTACAGTGTACAACCCGAACTTGTAAAGAAAGGACCCTGAGGTACGCATCAGTGCCTCAATTCTAATATAAGGAGCGAAGGCTTCTTACTTTTGAGTAAAATTAATCAAATGTTTTATGATTTTCATAACTCTGCTCAAAAGGACAAGTATTTCACCTCAATAAGACCTAATCACTTGTTGAGGGGGAGCACTTGTCAAACAAAACTACTTTGTTCTTAAAAGTTAAAAGTTCTTGGTGAATCTCTCCATAAGACCCAAAAAGGCATATTTTAATCTAAAAAGATCATCAAAAACATCATTTCGTATGCTATTTTTGAGGGGGAGAAAATGTAAAAGTAATTAAAATATAAGTAGTCAAAAAGCTAAAAGTTGTATCTTGTGCGAGCTAGACTCAGAATTGACCCAGGAATTGACGAAGCATGAAAGTTAGTAATCTCGAAAAGACTTATCCTCGACGGGTAATAACATCAAGTTAGTTACTAGAGCTAGTTGTCACCTAAAAGCTGACAATGGAACTCTCTAACTAGCCACGTAAGCATGTCTCGAAAAGGATTTGTCCTAGTAGAAATGTACCATCTCGAGAAACTTTATGTGGACTTGACCAGGCCGGGTAATAACTTCAAGCTAGTCTAACTAGTGATGTAAGCGTGTCTCGAATCGGTCTTGTTCACTGAAAGTGGATCAATTCAAAAAGTGCTTGCTCCTCCCGCATGTGCAAATTTATTAATTACTTATGAGCATGATGAGGCGAAAAATGATCCATTTTTACGGGGTCATTTAAGCCGGAATTTGAATTTATTTGATCAAAAATTGCCCTAAATCGTTCCTTTTCTGATTTTAGGTATTTTGGGAGTGAATTCTCGAAAAGGAAGCATTTTGGATGTTTTGGAGCATAAAAGTGAAGAAAACGGCAAAGTCTTGATTTTCCTTGCTGGGAACAGTACCTGACGGTGTCAAAAAGAATTTTATGACGGCGTCAAGAGCAAAAATGGTGATGGCCCAGTGGAAACGTGACGGCGTCAAATCAAGGCCGTCAAGAGTAAAAGTGGTGACGGCCCAGAACAGAAATACACATGACGGCGTCAGATCTGGATCTAGGCAAACTGATTATATTTTTGGCAGCGGGTTGACGGCGTCAGAAGTTTCTTCTTGACGCTGTCACCTTAGGAAATCTATATATAGTTTTTGTATTTTTCATTCTAAGGAGAGGAGAATTTTAGGGTAGACTTGAATAAACCCTAACTCATTTTTAACAGTATTTTCAAGGGTTTTCACCCCTTGAAACCCTACATGTTCAATTAAGATAAGTATCCTTTCAATCCATTCAATATGTCTGTGTGTTGTTTGAATATATCTTACGCTTGTCTTGATTTTAACATGCTAGGCTAGATCTCTTGTGTGTTTGCATAGATGTAATGAAACCTAGATGTTGATTATAGGTTGATTGCTTGTTTATAGTTGTAATGGACGAATGATTTCAATGTTAGGCATAAGAAAACTGGCAGACTTCCATTCTGTAACATGCTTGAACATCTTAAGAAACATGAACCAATGCGTACGAAGGTTTTTATGGTTGTATTTAATGCATGAGCGAATTCTAGTGATCCCATGTTAGGAGCTTCTTGCAGGCTCGACATAGGAGTGAAGTAAGAGCTTATAGAGTTGGGGAAGTAAGTACGACACCCCACGATTGGTATTAAGGAATATAACCCGTCATCCACGCTACTGTAACAAAAAATTAACCTTTAAAAGATATATAGGGAGTAGTGAAATCTAAGTAAACACAATTCTCTCATTTATAATTCACACCGTATTAGTAATTAGTTTTATTTTCATTTCTGTTATTTTATTTTGATTGCATCTTAGTTATTGGGTTAGTTGAATAGCAACTAATTCCGCCTCTCCTTCTAAAACCTGAGATTTTACTTTCTTTTATAAAAATATAAAAATACAAAAAGAATCATCCCTCACCTCTAGACCTGGTTTTTAGGCTTTCTAATCCTAGCGACACTATTCCTGAGTTGAACGATCAATCCCCGGTACTTGTCACTATACTATACTACAACGATCAAGTACACTGCCTGGTAGGGGTTGTAAGCTTCTCGAGATCCCTCGAGAGGTAAAGCCTGGTGCAATTCCCACGCATCAGAGCACATGTGAAGGGGGAGCCCTTCAAAAGTAAACACAAAACTCTCAAAGTGTTAACCAAAATATTTGATGATCACAAACACTTTGAGAGATTTTCAATAAAAGATTTCATGGCAAAGATAGGATAATTATAGAGTTATAAGGTGATTAAGATAGGAAAAACCGTCATATGATCCGCCAGAGCCGGAGGGATCTACCCAAGGACATCACCAATAGTTAGAATTGGAAGTCCTTAGGTATGATACGAAAAAAAAGGAGAAAAGAATGAAAAGGGAAAGAAGGAGTTGAAGAATTAAAAAGAAAAGTAAAGAAAAGGGTGAAAAGAAATAGCCCTCCATATGTTCAACCTTAGGGCAGACACCGGGTTCAATTCGTATGCTACTGGTTGTTGCTAAGGCAACACCGGTATTGAAGATAAACTTGTCATGGACCCAGTGACGCAATGCACTAAACATTCTTAACCACTCAAGTTCTCTTAAAAGAATTTGCTTCATTCTCACGGGGAACCAGTGTAATTTATTGACTCATCTCTTAGAGATGGTTGATATTTAAGCAGGAGACCCTTCCTTATTCTCCACATAGGAAACCTAAGTATGCACTTATCAAGTCTGGAGCCATGAGATACATCAAAAAGATCTCTTAGGAACACTTAGTATTCCTACAACTGGTGTTCGACATCAATGGACACCAGTTGTAAATTATCGTGTCCTTCGCAGATCTTAGCAATCTGCCGAGAACGTTTATGAGAGAATTACAAAAGTATTTCTCAATGATTGAACGGAAATTCCTGCCAGGGTCAACATCAAATAGCCCTGACAGCAGGTCACTTCGGTAACCCTTCACGGGTTATGCTTAGTGTTCGCGGTGGTTCCATAGCGGTCTAGATCCCCAGCGACTCACCCAGTCATTGAGCTACTAAGTAGGTCTTGTAAGCTCCCTCGAGAGTATCAGACATGGGAACGGCCTTGATAAGGATTAGAAGGAGTCTTCACAATATACTGTTGACGATCTCTAATTCCTTATCTGTAAGTACCGGTTGATTATTGGTAACTGTTTACCTGCAGGTACATATTACCTCCATTATGATAGATTCCGCATGCTCATACATACATCTTGAAGCCAAAGAAAGCTCTGCTAAAGATCTAAGCAACACAAAGTTCAAAGAAAGATTCTACGCCAAAAATAAGAATCTACAAAGTATAAAGACCAAAGATCAATGTGAATATAAAGGAACTTCGTGCATTTGAAAGAAAAAGTCCAAAGATGTATGAGAATGTGGGAATGGCGGATAACCACCAAAGACGATGAAGTGATGAAAGGCAGATGACTACACAATCACAACGTTATCACCAAAGAACAAAGACTATGAGCAAAGAACATTCTTCTAACAACATTTTTGTGAAGACGTCTGAAGTAAAACAAGTCAAAAGTCAAAGACATAGATGAAGACGTCAAGCAACAGTGATGACCGACCCTTAGGGGGAGATTGTTGGGAACATACTTTTATATTTAGTCAAGTCTCGGTCATTACATTTTGTAATAGGTTGCTTAGTTATTTATTTCATTATGTTTAAGATACTTGGATTAAGTAATAGTGTCCAATGGGCCATAAAGCCCACGTTCTAGATGAATGATGGAGGAAGGGAGTGTTGCCTTCCTCCTCCCCTATATATACTAAGCTTATGTAACCTTTTCATTTGATGGTTATTTTGGTATTCTAATGAAACTCTTGCATTTCTAATTCTCTCATATCTTATAATCAACCAATCCTTATATCTATCTCATTCTTACTTGTGTAACATCAATATGGGCACCTAACAAGAATGAATCCTTATGCCCCTGAAATGAATGAGAAAACTAAGGTATTCTTACTTCATAGGATTGGAAATGGAAGTGAAGTTGGGGAAAAATATGTAACACCATGTTATATTGAGAGGTTGTTTGCCTCTGATGGAATTTTAGACCTTGACCAAGAGAAGAACTTAATTTCCCAGGAAGATGTGATTAAACTTGATTTAAAAATATGAGGTTGAAGAATGGGGATAAGAAAATTGATAAGAAGCTGTCTATAAGTTGGTAGGAGAAACTATTGGAGATTACATTGAGAAAACCAAAAGCTATGAACTGGAGTCCTATGTTAACCTTGTTGAAGATTATGTAGAACCTGATGTAGTATTAGGAAGAACATTCATGGAACACACCAGAAGCATGATTAATTACCAATATGGAGAAATCACTTTGTAGACAGAAATCAATGAGGAAGGTGAAGTTGGTCCTCATGAGAAAGAAATTCCAAAAACATCTGATTCTTCTCTTGACACCAAGAGGAAACCACCTGGTTCCTACAAGCTGAGTGACATCATGTCACCCGACCATTTCACTGCCTAAACACTCAAGTAATACAAAAATGGTGTTGAAACAATGCTCCTTTCTTAATTTTTTATTTCTATGTTATTTTGCCATATTTTGAATAAATTTGTATCTCAAGCTTATGCTTGATGATTATACCTCTTATAAGAGATGAACTAATATCTATTGTGCATTTTTGTATGATTGTTATAGTTTCTAGTTTTGATTTTCACCATTTTTAGAAGTTCATAGCAGACTGATAAGAAACTTGCAGAAAAAAAACGCCTATCTTTTAACTAAGATCGCCAAACTTTTAACGAGGGAAGCTTTTATAACTTGAACACATATCATTTTCAACATACGTGCTAAAAAGGAAAAACACCTAAAAATACAAATAGCAAAGAAAATCGACGCTCTTTTACCATCTCTAAGATCATTTTCAAATCTAAAACTTCAGACTCAACACTATGAGGGTAAGTTTACACTTGTGTTAATCTTTTGATAATTTTCTTAGGGTTTTTAATGATCAAAAACTTAGGGTTTGCCATGATAATCTGAATTATTGTTGTTTAATGCTTGATTATGTGTTCTCTTATATGAATATTAAGTTTGCCCCTTGATTGGTTATAGAAATTTGATCACTATTGATTTAGGGTTATCTTCAACCTATGTTAGTGACTGCCTACACTTAGAATGAAATGTAGTTTCCTAAGACATTTGAAATGAGTTCAAGATAACTATTACATGATTTAAGAGGTTTTAAAAGGATTTTTGAGGAGTTGTTTTTGATACATGATAACTTGAAATATGATGCTTTAACTGGTTAAAAAATTGAACTTATATGCTTGGATAGAAACTTAAGATTGCTTATGGGATATAAGAGGATTAAAAGAACAGGATTAAGATGTTTATTAGTATGAAAAAGGTTTTGGAAAAGAGAACAGAGCACTTTGTGTGCAGAACAATAAAACCGTCGGTCTTTTGGGCCAAGACCGCAGAGCTTTTATAAAAATCGCCGAACATTTTCACTATTTTTTTTAGATAAAGGGGAGTAATCCTGAACCCTGGTAAATATATTAACCAAAAAGTTGAAGTACAATGGATATAGGAGAAATCCCATATCTCAGCCCGTTACATAGGCAAAGAGCTTACATAACAAGATACTGCCTATTTTCTATACAAGTAAACAAACCACTACTCAAGTGATAACATAGGAAAAAATGAAATAAAATTACTTCCTAAGACCTTGAAGCTTGGTGCCATACATGGCATTAAAAGCATCCAAATTCCCTGGAAGATCATAAACCTAGTTCGCATAGTCATCGTAGTCATAGTCATCATAATCAGCTTCAAACTCTTGACCACCACTGAATAAATTAGCAGACTCATTAAATGGGTTAGCAACCACCTCATCTTCAGAATCAGAAACTTGAAACTTGTTTAATTGATTACACATTGGATGTTTGTGTTTTCTAACAACTAATATTGTTTGTTTGATGAAGAAGAAATGAAGTTGTTTGGTGAACCGGTGTTGTGTAAGTCTGTTGATATAAGGAGCTTTTGGTATTTGAGGGATGATGAGACTGGAAAACTGAAGGAATTACCAGAGGTGTTGGAGGTAGTCCCTTTGAATGAATGGTGATGAAGTCTGACTGATGTACGGTGGGTTTGTTTTCTGATGTGATGGATTGTAAAACCAGTGTGTTGGTCTTATTCTAAAACAATGTTTCAAAAGAATATTTATAGGTCTGTAATACCTGGGTACCTCAGTTGGTACCCGCAACATAACAATTTGAACACTTGAACCACCATCACAATCACCACGTATACACAACAAAAAATTCGAACACCTTATCTACTTCTACATATATTAATAATAATTATGACTAATGTAATGTGCTATGGGCACATTACAATTTTGTGGATATTGTTTTGTTGCATGATGTGTGTGTGCAGGAATGAATAGTCCAAAAGATGGACAAGAATTTTGAAGATTTCTCAGGGAAAAACCAAAGAATACCCGGGAAGTACCGTTATCTTTATTTTTCCCGTTATACTTTGTTTATTTTTAATTCTAAAGCATTAAGGAAAATGCTTAATTTAAGTATGGAGGGGAAAAGATAAATTGAAAAATAAAGGAATAGTTATATTAGTATAAACTGTTAAGTATAAAATCTTATAAAACCACCACTTTTATATAGTAAGTTCGCCATCTATTTGAATAAAAACAGACGCACGTCTTAGTTATGTATGCCGATTACGAGGGTATAAAACAAATAAATTTTGGTACGTAATAAATTTTTATAAAGAAAACGTATCCAAACAATTGTTAGAAATCTGAATCCAGATTAAGTGACATTATTTGCACATCTTATAACCATTACCACCGAAGATGTGAGGATTTCGAGCCTATTTCGGCATATACATTTTATATTTGATTTCTTTGATTATGAGTGTGCCGATGATGCGTGGTTTTATAACCTTGCAAAAGGTTTTACTTCTCAAGGGATCTTGAGAAGCTTGCAATCCCCACTAGGCAGTGTACCTGACCGATGTAGTATAGTGACTGGCAAGTACCAGGAGATTGATCGTTCTCTCGGGGAATAGTGTTCGTTAGGATTGAAAACTAAGTCAATTAGGTCTAAAGGTGAATGATGATTCTTTTTGTATTTTATATTTTATTGAAAGCAAGTAAAATTCTCAGGTTTTGGACGAGTAGGCGAAATTAGTTGCTAGTCAACTAACCCAAATACTACAAATGCAAATAAAAATAAAATAACTGAAAATAAATGTGAGACTTCTAATGAGGAGAAAAACGTGTTTACTTAGGTTTCACTACTCCCTAGTTATCTTTTACTGATTGATAGGTTTGTTACAATTGCGTGGATGCCGGGTTGTATACCTTAATGCCATTCGTGGGGGTGTGTACGATCTTCCCCAACTCTATAAGCTCTTATCTCCTCCTAAGACGACACGTTAAGCGCCCAATCCTAGGGATTATAAACAGTGTCTCATGCATTAAATACAACAAAATAACCGTAGTACACATCTGATTCATGTTTCTTAAGACATTCAAGTATGTTACCAAATAGGAGATTAGCAAGTTTTCTTAAGCCTAACACCGATAAACATCCACCCACAACAATTAATAACAAATCAATCAATAAATAATCAATAACTAGGTTTCATTAGACATAAGCAAACACAAACAAACCTAGCCTAGCATGTTTAAAGAAAGACAAGCATAAGATAAAATCAAACAACAAATAGACATATTGAATGATTGATAGATTACTTATCTTCAATTAATCATGGAAGAAAAGAGGCTTTGAAACCTCAAAAAAAGCTACAAAAGTCATCTAGGGTTCATACCCTAAGTTCTTACCAAAAGTCCTCCCTTAATGAATGAAAAAAAGAAGAGTATATATAGATTTTACAACTTGATGGCGTCACCTTTTAGGATGTGACGCCGTCATCTCGCCGTATTAGGGTCTCCTTGACTGCCTAGATCTACTCCTGACGTTGTCTGGTTGGAAAGGTTCTGGGCCGTCTCTCTTTAACTTAAAACGTGACCACCTTGGTGAAATAACATGTGACGCCGTCATGCGTAAATGCCTCAAAATCTTTCTGGCCTGTCACGTGCAAAGTAAATATCCACCTCTTTATCAACAAGTGACGGCGTCACCTTGTAGCTTTTGACGCTGTTGGGTACTGTTCCATCTTGAATTATTGACTTTGTCGTTTTCTTCACTTTTATGCTCAAAAAACGTCCAAAATGCTATTTTTTCCAGAATTCCTCCCAAAAGTACCTAAAATGACAAAAGGAACGATTTAAGGCAATATTTGATCATAATATTACAACTTAAGGCTTAAATGACCCCTTAAAAGAGTAACACTTTTCGTCTCATCAAATACCCTTACACTTGAGATTTGCTTGTCCTCAATCAAATGCGGTTTTATTCTAATCAAAATATAGGATAGGGGTCATTTAACATTAATATAAAAGTAATTACAACAAATGATCATTCCACCTTAATCAAAATAAGCACGGAATCA
This sequence comes from Artemisia argyi, assembly GCA_030686995.1. Classification (NCBI taxonomy): domain Eukaryota; kingdom Viridiplantae; phylum Streptophyta; class Magnoliopsida; order Asterales; family Asteraceae; genus Artemisia; species Artemisia argyi. Next base: position 153,946,835 of record CM060701.1, on the reverse strand, counting down.
TACATTATCACCTCACAAATAGTGTTTGGATACTCTCATTTCTCGGGTGTTATAAACCTATATATAACTAACGAAAATGGAAAAATATCACTCACTACTTGTCATAGCAAATAGATTACCATAGGCTTGGGAAAGGATCAAAAACCTCCTCCACCAGGCGTAAGCACTTAAGATAAACTATCAAAGAGGGCTTTTCAAGGGTTATAATGTTAGGTGTAGGGATATGGAAAACACGGTTTATTGGATAAAGGATATTTTACTGGTGGCGAGGTAATCATCTAGGTCAATTACATGTACAATGCGGCGTTGCTAAGCCAAGACTTGACTCGACTTAAGCTAATCATAAACATAAACATAAATAAAAGAAACGGGATGGTAGTCCGTATGTTTTTCTCTTTTCTTTTTCTAATTTTTTTTTCGTTTTCTTGATTTTTTTTATTTTTTTTCGTACACTCTTGCCCTACCATCCAAAATAATACCCTAAACCCTAAACCCTAAACCATCAAAGGGGCCTTGGTTCCTCCCTTACACTTGAACTATTACATACTTTACATGTAACTATTCTAATGACTCGAATTAAGATAATTGAAACATTTGAAGTACTTTAAAAACATTTTGCGCATATGGGGGTAATAATTGATGTTCTTCCCCATTACTCCATAACATTAGTACTTTACCCATGAGTCCCAATCATCTCAAAACAATATGTACAAGATATGACTCGACTTAGCAACCATGTAATCAATTAGATAATTAACTAAGGGTTTAAACAAATGTTGTAACAATAATGCACTAAAGATGAGTGCATACAAGGAAGGCTAACGCGATTTGGGTGTACATTTGGGGGTGGATTGTAAACAAATTCTATCTTTAAGTAAAATGCTTAAAGTTAGAAACAAAAAAGATAAGCTCTGAGGGGTATACTAGGGGTATCGTGTACTAAAAATAAGCACATTGCAAAGGTGTGGGAGAATTACTTGACCAATGCCTCTTATCATGTAGTAAATCTAACTACATGAATGTAGTCTCACTTGTGGTCTCGGAATGAATCACTAACGCAAGTTCTAGAATCTAAGTACTACCGGTACACTCATAAGCACTAAGGCTTTTCCTAACAAATCTAGAGGCGAACCTCACATATTTGGGGTGGAAAATTTTTAAGTGGTACTGTTTTTTTGTGCTAGTCATATAACTCCTATCCATGAGACGCTTATTAAGACAAAAGTTTCACACCTATATGTTGCAAAAAATTTTAAATTTGGTGCTAAAATTACCCTAACAGATATTTCTCTCAGTTTTATTACACATTTACTATTAAACAAACAAAAATTAAGTGCCATTGTATTCTCTAAGGTATCTTCATTTACACCCCCCTCCCCTTACACTTAAGCCGAACAGTGTCCCCAATGTTCAATTAAAAGATGTAAAACTTAAGAAAATGAAAGAATGAAACAAATACTCCCTTGATTCGTTCGGTGTGGATGATGCAGTATCATGGTTAAATCCTTTTCCAAGAGAATGTTACAACTTCAAGATTAAAGCAACGCCAAAAAATTGAAACTTGATGCCCAAAAACTTGACCATCCATCTACATCTTCTTGTCCAATATAACCTATTAAATCTGAGAAAACAAACAAGAAAACCTAGTGTAATATTGGCGGTAAATTTTACATAAAATAAAAATCCTAGAAATCAAATAAATATATAATGCTTGTGGAATGAATGTTTGCATATTCCTGGAGTTTATAAGTTAAAGATTTAACAAAACTTTACAATTCTGGCAGAAAAACAAAACTTGCAAAATTTTCAGAAAATTTGTACCTGACGTCATTAGGTTTTAATTTCTGACGCCGTCAGAATTGATCTGACAGAAATTTTATGTTTAGTTTCCGGAAAATTTCTAGAAAAACCTATGCCTTAATTCCTGGAATTCCTGCTAAATATCATTATGACTCGATACAAGCATTTGACTCAAATAAGTACTAATATGTATGTTTATATCTCATTGTTATCGTTCATGTTCAATTCGTTCTTTGAAACAAATTTGGATTTCCCTTACACTTATCTTTTGCAAAATACCTTTATATGTAATTAAGACGAAATTAAAAACAAAATAAAGTATTTTCACAATTTTACTTGAAACATGAATCATAAACAATAGAAATAAGAACACACCTACGGAAGCAAATAAAACAAATAAGCAAACAAATAAAGCTTGGGTTGCCTCCAAAGAAGCGCTTTTCTTTATTAACGAGTCTTGTAGCTAGACTCAAAGTCATGCCCTATTAGGTGACCTCATCATTGGTCACAGTTTCTAGGTCATCCTCCATTTTAGTTTTGTATTCCGGACCTAGTTGTAGGCATTCTTTATAAAACCCAAGTATTTTCCTCATTACGTGGTCTACTCCTCTACGTTTATCCTCATCATTCCTAAAGTAGACTGCTTGCTTATGCTCCTTCTCAAGGTTCGATAAAAGTCGGTATTCCTCTGTCTTATATGGCATTTGGTAGGCTATCTCATCGGTTTCCTCCTTGAACCTAACTATCCCTAGAGACGGGTTATAGTTCATTTTAGAGACTTCAACAAATGGCTTTCCAAGCACTACATGAGTTAGGCAATTATCTATTACTAGACGAATATCCTCTACAATCATAAAGTCGGTAACGTACGTGAAATTTCCTACAAGAACATGCAATCCCTTTACTCTTCCTACAAAGTTACTCATCCAACCCGTGATGGAGAATATCCTAGGTCCGAGTTGCTTTTTCATTATCCAATTGTAATGGATCCCAGTCATACTGTGTAGAACCGTAGAGGGGGGGGGGGGGTGAATACGGTTTCTTCGGCTTTTAAGAGGTTTAAAAACTTTAAGCCTCAAAGAAAACCAAGTGGTTGTATAATCAATCCAAACAACCACAAACACAACCAAAGTATATACAACGAGTAAAGAGAGACACCACGATATATACTGGTTCGGGATGGGGGGTTTATACCATCCGTACGTCTAGTTGCGAATCCACGACACGATACTATTCAACTAGTATAATCCTTTCGGTGGACTACAAACCGTTACAATTCACTCCACCGATATTCACTAATATCGATGCTCACAAAGAAGGAGTTACTCCCCAACGGTATTCCGCCCTCAGAAACCACCCAAAAGAATCTCGCGATTTGACTTCACCTAAGGGTAACCAAGACCACTACCAAGACCTCCCATCGGAAGTATCAAACCCTAACAAGTTCTCCAATGATGTAGGCTTAGTCACCAAGACAGAAGACTTCCCATACAAACAATTGAATGAATATAAGTGTTTGTTTAATCAATCCCTAACCTAACTTAGTGACTCGATTATAATAGAAAGGGTATAGATAATAAGACCCTCGACACAATCACAAGAGTGGATTAGGATCTTGTGATTCTTCCCTTGTATAGATATATGTTCTTTTAAAGATGTTAGTATGAAAATCAAGAACACAAGATTAGAGGTAGAGAGACAGAGAGATTTGAGAGTGTTTAGAGAGAAAGAATATAGAGAGAAAGAATAATGGAAAGGGGTGAGGAATACAAGAGGCAATTGTGGTATTTATAGGCCAAGAACCCAAACTTGGGAAATTTTACCGAGGCCGGCGCGTCACCCACGAGTTAGCGCGCGGGCAGCGTGCCAGGCTTCTGTAAACTTTCCCAAGTGTTGGGTGTTTGGATATTATAAATACCTATCCTTGCTAAACCCCCAATTGTATTTCACACTAAACCTTAACATTAATCATTCTAAGGTTTACCAACTCAAATAGCCAATATGAAAATCATTTGTGAAGTGTTTAAAAAGAAAACAAATTACCAAGGGTATAAAGTGTAGATAGGGTAATTTGGAAGGGGTAGAAGTGTTATTCCTCACATGGCATAGAAAAGAGAGAAAGAATATGCCAGGGTATATTCCATTGCTTGGGGGAAGAATGAGATGGAGGGTTGAGATGAGATGGTTTGAATTGGATGGCTAGGATCAAAGGGAGCCTCCCTTGGTTTTCAAATTATTTGGCATGTTTTGAATATAGATGGTTGAGATGTGATGATTTGAAATAGATGGCTACAATCAAAGAAGCCTAGGTTTGGATTAAGAAGGGATATTCCAAAGGAATATGCTTTGCTTGGGGGGAAAGGTGAATCAATGGTTGAGATGGTTTTGCTTTGAAATGGAAGGCTTGGATTAAACACATGTGATGGTATAAAGAGGAGGGTGAGGTGAATGGTTGAGATGTGTTGTAATTTGAATTCAATGGCTAGGATCAAAAGAGCATCCTTTGGAATTCAAATAATTGGCATGTGGGGAATATGGATGGTTGGGATGTGTTGTAAGTGAATAGATGGTTGAAATGTAGAGTGTGTAAGGGAATATGTATGAGTGTAAGAGATTGTGTAAGAGAATATATGATTTGGATATGATTGGATATGGTGGTATTTGTCTTTTGTAAGAATGAGATTAAGAGAAGATTAAGACATAATCTAATTGTCATTAAGAAGAAAAGGTTTTGGACAATTAAGATTATGAGTTGAGAAAATCATAAGTTACATATAAGTTCAAGTAACACAACGTCGAGAATCCATAGGTTCATATCTCATGACTTTCCACGACTCGACGTTCTCAACTAATATGTTGGATCAAACAAGTTAAGTGCTTTGCCTTCATGTAAAGCATAACCCAAGTGGGATAGGATGCGTTTTCGCAAAGTGACCTTTGACTTAGTTTGACCAATAAGGGAGTAAACCCGTTACGTAATTAGAGAAGACGTAAGCACGAGATATGAGCATATGGATGCTTCAACACGATGTCACATGAAATATATAAGCTCCCTAAGTTTTAGAAAATCCTTGGCTAGAGGCGATAGTTATAAAACATGAGTTGGTGTTTTTCTGTAAATGGGTGTTTTAAAAGTAGGATCTCTCAAGTCTCAAAACTCGTTTCGAGAGTTCTCAATTAAGCACATAATATATTCATACCTGTATTGAAAGATCCACACTTGTCGGGTAAGGGGAAAGCCGAGTTTCAAAATTTGCCCGAAACGATACAATGTCCTGGCGCGTCACCCGCGCCTTGACGCGTGGGCAGCGCGCCAGGAGCATATATGGGCTCCGGTGATTTTTGGCTAACGTTTGTTATTTTATGTGTTTTGATGGTTTATTTGTCATCATTAAAACGTGAAGAGATCTTGATCATGTTTCCTCAACAATCTCCCCCTTTGTGATGATGACAAATAAAAACCGAAAGCAAATAAAATTACAAAACTTAGCGAAGATAAAGCACGCCTTTGGTGTAGCTTGCGTCTTGACCTTTTCCTTGTAATTTTGTGAAGCTTTTATCTTTTCTTGAAAGGTCTTCACACTCTTGCTTTCTTTCTCCCCCTTTTGTCGAATCAAAAAAGCGGGACTTCCAATCAAGCAGGTTTCGAACTAGGGAGTGTGGGATAAATGAGCTAGCTTGTATGTGCACCCGAATGTGCTCCCCCTTGAACATAGCTCCCCCTAGATTGTTGCTCCCCCTTGTTTCAAGGTGGGGATCCATGGGTCAAGAGCCTCACCTTTGCGGTTGCCTAGCTACACATAGAAATCACAACATGCAACAAACAAGAAATCTACACATGTGAAAGTTCCAAAATGGGTTAGGTTACCATTTGAAAACTTGCAACATGGGTTAGTTCACATCATAACAATATATATATATATATATATATATATATATATATATTGGTGTCCAAGATGACTCCACTATCCAAATGTTGAGCAAGACACAAGAATAAATATGTATGAATGTAGGAAATCAATCATTATAGATGCCAAATATCAAAAGAAATCATATTAAGGAAACAAGCATCACCAGCATTTTATTAAACACACATAATGAAGGATATACAAGAAGAACATCATTCAATCCTATCATATTTTATTTATACAAGCTTGTGAGAAGGCCTAGATTGTTATTACTGGAGCAAGTTTTCACTACTTCACTCTTCATCCTTTTCTCGAAGAGTCACCCTTGTGTAGTTCTCTAATCTCCTCACGTAAAGAGAGAATATTCTAATCAATCACACCTTTGGTAGCACAACATGCACACCTACGAGTGTGATCATTCTCAAGGGGTTCCCCAAGTTTTCCTTCAATCTTGGCCCAAATGTCATCTTCAACAAAACAAAGTTTGACGAAATCTTTCACAATTAGGATTTTCGCACAACTAATGTTGTCCCAATCAATGTTTTCCTCTTCTTCCCTTGTCATCATTCTCCTACCATCATTAAAGTGGTATGATGACCCAACAAACACATCCTCCATATCCATTTTGAGTGTGTTTTAAGTGTTATTTTATCTAAGCAAGGTTTGATGTCAAGGTAACTAGCAAGATTATTCCTTTTATAGGTGAATTAAGTTGGTAGTTAGGATTCTTAGCACATAAAAGTTGGTCATGTTATCAATGATCAAGGTACATAGATGCTTGATAAGATGTTCAACCCATCTAAGTCATGTACTAATATGCTTAGATCACATGGTGTTGGGAAGAGATATTCAATGAGAAATGAGTGTTATAGTTAGGCTTAAGTTGCGGTTGGGTGGACTAGAAACCCATGCTAGTTACTATCATTTCCCATGCATGAAACTACAAGCAATTAATAGCATTATTAAATTTAATTTAAGCATGCAACATGTAGTTTATCACATAAGGTGAACAAGAAGAATTAGATACAAGATCTTTAACACAAGTGTGAATTATGTTTCGATATTTTATCTAATCTTGGAAACTTAACATAGCCAAAATTTTCAAGATGAATCAAGATAATTTGTGTCATGTTTTCTTGTTCAAATACATAGTATAGACATGTAGAATCTTGGATACTATCAATCATTGTTTGAATAATGAGTTGATACATATCTTTCCTCTTAGAAGACATTTATTTGGTCTTCCATCCATGCCTTCATATAAGCCTTAATCATGTAAGCACATAAGCACTAATAACACCTAAAGATTGTTCTCCTAAGATGCATGTTATCCATGAACATCTAGACCTATCCCAAAAACAAATTGGATTTTTGAAAAATATCATGCCAAAACTTAGACTTGTTTGTTTTGTGATCTAAGTGTCCTTTTGTTCAAGTCACCGATGACTTGTTGTATAGGATGACCCCTCGCTTCTCTCACTTCCTTAGGATTGCCTTCATCCGAAACATTAACTTGTAATGTTGGCGACCTTTCTTGATCTTGAACTATAGGTTCATTGATCACATCATCTTCTACCGAAGGAGATGATTTAGGCTCGGGCATGCTCTCATCAAAGGTCACATTGAGAGATTCATTAAGCCTCATAGTTTCCTTGTTAAGCACTATGTATCCTTTACTAGATTGAGAGTATCCTAGGAACACACCTTCATACAACTTTGGGTCAAATTTGGTGAGATATTCTTTGGTGTTAAGTATAAATACTTTGCAACCAAATACTCTAAAATACCCTAAGGAAGGCTTCGTATTTCTAAGTATTTCATATGGAGTTTTATTAATGACCTTTCTTATATGAACTTTATTAAAGATATAACATGCGGTATCTAGGGCATGACACCAAAACTTTTGTGGGATGGATTGCTCGTCAAGCATTGCCCGACTCATCTTTCTTAACTTACGATGTGTTCTTTCAACAATCTCAAGCGATTGAGAAGTGAACGGGCCCGATAAGTTATAAGATATTCCATGTTGTTCACAAAAGGTTCCAAATTGCATTTTATCAAATTCACTACTATGATTTGTTTTAATTGAGACAATTGAACAATCAAGAAGGTTTTCATGTTTCTTTCTTAAAATGTTGAATTTATTCAAAACTCCATCCTTGTTTTCTAAGAATAAAATCCAAGTGTAATTTGAATAATCATCCACAATCATTAAAGTGTAGAAGTTTCCTCCATAACTTTGGATCGGAGATGGACCATACAAATCCAAATGAATCAACTCTAAAACCCTATTAGTTGTCACTTCCTTTTTATTCCTATTATTGGTTTGTCCTTGACTCCCTAGACATGTGTCACATTAATGCCTATCAAAGCTCAACTTTGGTAAATTCCGTACAAGCTCGTTAGAAGCTAGGTTTTGGACTAACCTCATATTGGCGTGACCTAACCTCCTATGCTAAAGCGTTGAGTTGTCCACCATGGACGTAAGACATATGTGTTGCTTAGAGTTATCACCCAACTTGCATGTATATAAGTTATTTATCCTATGACCTTTTGCTAACACAACACCATTTTTACTAATAGTGCAATCTACCTTAGTAAATTTTACCTCACAATCATCATCACTTAATTGAATCACACTAATCAAATTGAAACTTAGACCCCTAACATGCTCAACATGGGAGATTTCTATGGAGTCATGAAGGACATTACCTTTGCCGAAAATTTTGCCGTTAAGTTTGCTTCTAAAAATGACTTAATTGCCATTATACGCCGTGTATGATGTGAACAATATTCTATTCCCAGTCATGTGTTTAGTGCAACCACTATCCACTACCCACTCATCTTGTTGTAGATCACTTTTGAGGCAAACCTACAACAAAAGTATAACTCATGCCTTTGGTACCCATTGTTTCTTGGGTCTATTTTGGTTAGCATTTAAAGTGCCCAAGTTAAAAATTCTTGGGTCTTGAAGTAAGATACATAATTTCTCAACACCAAATATAGAAAAAGCGGACCAAGGATTGTTTCGATAGTCATTTTGAATTTGATAACTTGGTCTATAGTTATGATATGCTTGAGGTCTAAAGAAATTTTGGTTTGAATAGGAGTTGTCTCTACTTTGGTAATTGTTGTATTGGTATTGAGAGGACTTTTGACCATAGTTAGAGAAATTTCTTCTTTGTTTATTTTGAAATGATGGTCTTTGGTTGTATGAGGTAGAAGATCTCATATTAGGTGTAGGCAAAGGTGCTCTATGATTTACTCGAGGTTGTGAGAATCCAAGTCCATTGCGAGAGCTTAAGTTAGAAAATTGTTTTGGGTTTTCTCTTCTTGCAATCGGAGCTTGATTACCTCGAGTACTTACAAGAGGAGCTTGAGGAGTAATTGGTTTAATGACATTGTTTGATGGGGATCCAATTTTCCTCAGAGGTCTGGCGCGCTGATGGCGCTTTGACGCGTCAGCCAGCGCGTCAGCCTCGGGGATTTTGGGGCCTTGATTGGCTCCAAACGGTCAAGCTAAATTGACCAGGTGATGGTCAACAAGGTCAAACAGCCTAGAATCAATCTGCGTGGAAGTATAGGGGTTTCCCTGGGTCGTTATGTCCCGACGAGGTGTGATGGTATGAAAACGGGTTTGCGATCGGGTGAATTTGGACAGAAATGGGTTGTGAATGATTACACTACGAGATGAGGAATGAAAATAACTTAGAAACACTATATTAACATTTACTGATAATCAGATACACTAAAAAAGTGAGCTAAGTCTAAAAACGCGTTCGTCTGATTTAAATTTACGTTATCGTACGAAATAAAACGCGAGTTTTAGTGAAATAAAATACCTACGGATATGAAAATTACATTTTTACAATCCTAATGATAAAAGAAAATTTTTAGAAAAAGAAAAATAATTTTTACACTATTTAATTATTTATTATTAATTAATTACTATTTTCCTATTTACTTTTAATTATTTAAAATACCCTAAAATACAAATAATTAGGAAATTAACCTAGAAAAATAAAATTTTAATTTGGAAAAATCTAAAATAATATAAAACTAATTTTAAAATTGAAAATATATTTTTGAGACTTTTTAAATAATTATTATTAATTATTAACTAACTATTAATTAATAAAAACTAATATTAATTATTAAAAATACTAAATGAAAAGAGAAAAACATGAAAAAATTACAGAAATTATTTTACAACTACAGGAACCTAGGAAAATTATAAAAACACTAAGTGCTTAATGAAAATAAGCTAATAAGCAATAAGCTTCTTAAATAGAAGCTATCACTTCATTTATTTTTGGCTTTTTCTTGTTTTTCTTTTACAAACCTATTTAAAGACTGAATATAAACAACTTTTGTGAACACAAAACCTTTGAAACTCAAAAATAAGCTCAGGTTGAGCTTATTAGCATAACAGCTTAATGATTTGAGCTTTTGAAGAAGCACAAGCTGCCTATAAGCTACCCTACTGGCCCAAGGCACAAAATAAGCTACAATATGATGGAATAAACACAGATCACACTAAAACAACAAGAATAACACAATGAATAAGCTACAAATAGGAAATAAGCTGAGCTAAGACCTTAATACCAAACAGGCAAAGAGGACACTTTGCAGCCCTCTGTGGGGCCCACCTGGGTGATCTAGGGTCCAAAGTGAGAATGCAACTTGAAAGCCTACTAGGAGGGCTTTCCAAAATGTCCACGAACAAGCAATAAGCTCAAGTATTGAGCTTATTGTGGGCTTGGGAAAAGGGGTTATGAACACTGATTTCTTAGTGTATGCAAGGAAATGAGGCAAATCATTGGATCAAATTAAGCTTATGAACAAGCAGTAAATGGAAAAAACAATCACATGCATAAGAAGACCATCCAACTAGCTTTCTAACTCCACAAATATCTCAGGCAAGAGTGCATTATGGGACAAATGGCAAGCTTATGAAACGTGCCAAAAAGCTATGGAGCAGGGCACATATATGGAAAACAGATATACAAAAGCTACAAATTAAGCACTAAAATAAGATTAATAAAAATTTAGAAAAATACTATACTCAAGATGAGCAGCAAAACAACATTAACCTAAAAGCACAAAGCTTGGAACTTAATAATAAACCCTACACAAAATTATCTATTTTATTCAAAAACTATCAAAGCTGAATTTTGACTTTTAAAAGAACTAAGCTAAGTTCGACTTTGGTAAGATTTGATTTGTTCTAATGCAATGTGAACATGATTATAAGCTTAATTAAGATTGAATTAAGCTAAAATATTAACCTAAGCACCTAAATTTGTGATTATGCAATCCTAAACTCTAACAGTGAATACATGATTTTAGTTCAAACATGATTTTGACTTTATGACTAAAGACCTCTTGATTTTAAGCTTTGACTGTTGCTTTAGGACCTATGTGACTTTCCTCAACAACAAACTCGAACAGAAACAACCTCAAACTCAGAGAAACAATGTGAGCCAAACACTCCTTAGTGGTTGTCTGTGATGTGTTTACCAAAGGGTATGAGAAATTAAGATTTGGATGATGAACAAATAGCACTCACTAAGTCACATTATGAATAAATAAGCAAGAAACAGCAAGCAACATGTAACCTCAATGCAACAGTACTAATGGCTTCTCAAAATACCAAAAATCATATCATATAGCACACAGATTATCAGGATACATGTCAAAGAGGAGATGTTCAAATTGGTGAAAAAGATGGGTACAGGGGATACAAGGCAAAGCAGTGAACTAGTAAACCTAAATAAAGGAACCAAATAAGCTTCATGGGAACAAAGATAAGCAGTTCCTAAACCTAAAAAGCACTGATCCTAGCTATTCTATCAAACTAATATAAGCTGCAACAAGCTATTCTAATGGAAAAGATAAGCTAAATTAAACTAATAGAGATCTAATTTAGCTAAAAGGGATAGCATAAGCAGTTCTAAGGCATAAACAACAAACAATAAGCTAAAAAAAATGATCATGGGCTGCTGATGTATGAGTAACAGATGCACAGGCCTGCAGATTTGAAGGTGTGGATTTTAGGCTAAGATTAAGCAAACAAATAAGTTGGAAGGTGCAAAATAAGCTCATACAACTAGACCCTATACTACTAAACAAAATTCTAAACCTAAATCCTACTAGAACTTCACTAAAAACATGATCAAAGGGGCTGTGGTTTCCTGATGCAGCAGGCCAATATGGGTGAGTTTGAGTGATGTTTGACCACACAAAGTCAAAGACAGAGATTATGAATTAAGTGAAATCAATTTTGAACCAACATGAAACAAAGCTAGCAACAATAAGGCATAAGCAGTTTTGCATAAACAAATAAATAAGCTAAAACAGAATTTTGAAAGACAATTGTAATTGAAACTGAAATTATTTTATTTAACTGGAGATGTGGATTTACAATACTAACTTGAAAGACTGATTAAACTAAAGCATAAACTATCCCATTCTACTCTAAATAACCTACTATTAACTACTTTAAAATCCTAATGCCTTACAATGGCTACAAACTTTTCTATTTATACCAAGAGGTCCTAGGGTTTCTTCTCTTTCTTGTGTTTCTTCTGCTTCATTCACAGCCCTAGGATTGCTTGGACATCATCAGGGCCATTGGTTCCATTTTCTTGGCCAGAAAAAGTATTACAATTTGGCTTGTAGCCTTTGGCAAGGGAAAGGTTTTGGATGTTATTGGTGGAAAGTAGATATGGCATGAGTAGGGATGTTGAGTATTCCAGGGAAGTGATGATGGTGTTGGTGTGTTGGCTATGACAGGGTATTGCAGGGTCACGTGTGGAGGGGATGATAACCATGGCTGAGGTTTGACTAGGGTGAGGGAGAGTTTGACCCTGGTTATCAACCAGGGTGTTTTAATTTGTGTTTTGGGTGGGCTTGGTGAGGATGGGCCAAGGATTATAAGTTTGGGCTTGGGGTAAGGTGGTGTTTGTTGTCGGATTTGGTTTTGGATATTAGGTCCATTTGTAGTTTGTAGTTAACAAAATTACAAGGACCAATTCTATAAATACTGAAAACTTAGGGACTGATCTTGTAAACTTCCCAAATATATTCCAAGGTTCATTCTTGCCATCTTTTAATTCCACAAAGGTAATTTTCCAAATTTAAATTTCCTGGGGACCAATTTTGCCATTTTTCAAAGTTCGGGGACCAAAAGTGTAATTTTCTCAAACTTCTCCCAAAGACTTATTTTGACAACTTTTGAATTCCAAAGGACTTGGGTTGACTTTTCTTTCATTTTAAACCTTCATGGACTAGTTTTGTAAATTTTTGAAAGTTGGGGGACTGAAACTACCAATTGTGCAAACTTTGTTCATTTTTCATCTGTTTTTAAACATTTTGCATCAGAAACATATAAAACACCATCCTGGGATATTTTCAGTATTTTGATGCGTATTTGACTGTTTTTAAATGTTTTTGTAGTTCAGATTGACCAAAAATGATGAGTATTCACACACTCATCAATCCCCCCACTAAACTATTGCTAGTCCCTAGCAATCTTTTGAGAAAACTTAATGGATTTCAATCTCTTTACCAAAAGCCATTACTTCTGGAGTAGCCAAATGTATCAGTTCAAGTAAGAACTATGGTCCACTTGATAACCATGTGATTTTGAGCAAACCACCAACTGTCAACGGATTTGATTTGTCTTTACCAAAAGCCATTTGCTTCTGGACTAGCCAACTCTTGATGGAATAGTCAACATCTTGGCGAGCTGATTACCAATTATGGTTTTCCACTGCCTTACCACAAGCCATAATCTTGCGGGCTAGCCAACTCATTCACTTTTTTGGATATGGCGAGTTGATTTACCATACAATTTTGGGCAGATTGCAAGCCATCAAGTGATTTGAGATATCTTTACCAAGAGCCGTTTGCTCCTGGATTAGCCAATCCTTTTGTCGTTTAGACATGGCGGACTGATAACCACAAAAAATTTTGAAGCTCAAGTGAAAAAAATTTTGGTAAAAACGGGGGTACTAGATAGTAAAATGTGATAAAATTCGCTAGACTAGCGAAATACCCCCCCCCCCCCACACTTAGAATGAATATTGTCCTCAATATTCAAAGTCCCGGCTATTATGCCGACTCTTTGAACGTAAAAGGGCAACATTACAAGCTAAATGTGGAAACATCATTTTGTTTTTCACTTTATTGGTAACCACAACAGGGGTAACTCCCCCACACTTAGGGTGAAAACCCTATAAGCATGCTACTGTGTTTGTTTACCGAGTCGCTAGCTTGACTCGACCCCGAATTCATTTGTCCTTGGGGAAGCATGATGTGGAAGAAGGAATCTCCATCGGACTTTCATTCAAGATGTTTGGACAAACAATTGAAGCACGTGAAAGTTCCACACCGATGAGATATAGACACCCTGGCTGTAAATAGTATAAACTATAAGCGGTGATGCCGGGGTCAAAGATAATGTCTTCATTCCCGAAGGAGTAAAGAACAGGAGAAGTCACCCGGTAGGTGAAGAAAAGGAAGAAAACCATGATGAAAATCATGATAAGATCTTCTTCCTCAAGAGCAGGCTCATTAGCCTGAATTTGGATTTCATGGGTTAAGCTAAAAAACATCCCGGGAGGGTGGGTGGGAATTTGCAAATTCTAATGATTGAGTGCATCTCCCCCCGGGCTATCAAACTCTAGAGGAGTCATGACATGACGAGTGAGTTCACCGGAGAACTCCTCATGAAGAGAATTATTCACAAGATGTGAATCTGTGAATTCATGTTCTGGAATAGACTCATCACAATCCTCATTCTGAATATCAAAGAGTGGATTATCAGAAATCAAAGTGAATTCAGATTCGAATTCAAATAGAGGATTGGTAAGAGTAGTATTGAATGCTTCAGGAACAAAGAGATTAACATTCTCTATTGGACTGTTAGGATCAGAAGTGAGTGACGGATCATGATATAGGAGACTTTCAATTTCTCCCAGATCGGCTTCAAAGTCGAGGAGACCATCATCACTTTCCAATGAAAGTGGATTGATGTGAGTAAGTTCATCGGCGAACTCCTCAAGAAGAGGATCAGCATCAGACTGTGGGAGTGATACCTCAATATACTCAATGTCTCCATGAGATGTACAATCATCATTAAAATCTGAGAAAGTCTCAAAATGATCGTTTGAACACTCAAGAGGGGAAGGTAAATCACACACATGATCAAAAGTTCCTTGTGACTCTCTTGGGATTGGGACAAGGTTCTCAGCACTAGATTTTATGAATTCGTTCGATTCCTTATTAGGAACAGTGCTAAGATGCTCATCCCCCATGTTTAGAGAGTGAGTGTGAACTTTGGGTGTGATATCAATAGACTGAGGGAGTTGAGAAGGACTAGCAGACAAGGGTTTTATAAATTTCATTTGTTCTTCTGCTAGTAATTCTATCATAGTCTTTTCTCCCTGATTTTCCGAGGAAGGAATCACAACAGATGAACTTAATGAACCCTTACAAAATTGAGAAATATCAAGGGTAACATCATCATCATCATCGTCGAGAAGAGCAGCATGGCGCAATATGGCACGTGTTTTAGCTGCTTGTTCTTAGACTAGCAATTCTTCCTTGCTCAATTCGTTTCTAGCATCTCGTTCTTCAGCAAATAATTCTGCCATGGATTGCTCACGAGAATCTTGAAACGATGTAGTAGCTAACTCCTCCTTAAGTTCTTGCAATATCTCAAGAGCCTCAAGTAAAAGGTCTTGCTCAGTATCATGAGGAGTTGCTTGGATCATTTGGTACTATGGAGGTGGGCTTGAAAACGAATAGTCGTAATTGTCACAAGGAAATTGATTCCTTGTTTGACAATCCGTGCTGAAGTAGGGACCTCCACGGTAATCGCAACAGTAAAACTGATGTGGCTGTGGGTTGTATGTGCTAGAGTCATAATTGTTATCAGGAAATTGCTCATAGACAAGCGTGCTTCATGATTGACAATCAGAACTGTAGTGCGAACCACCACAGTACTCACAACAGTAAAATTGTTGAGTCTCATGGTGTGGTAGCTGATGGAATAAATCAGTCGTGTCATGGTAGGAATAGGGATCTTGGTTATAGACAAACCCGTTTCCTGATTCTACCATGCCACAGCTGGGGCAATTACCACCATTATGAGAACTACCACACCATTGGCAAATCAGAAGGTGTGGGTGAGACATAGAAAGAATCAAAAGGTTTGGCAGGGTAAGGAATGAAGAATCAAAAAGGTAGGAGAGTGAAGATGAATATTTTTGGATTTTTGGAAAGACATTTTATAAAAATAAGAAAGAAAATCTTTTTGTGTTTTTGTGTTCGTTGAAAACTGATTTTAAAATGTTTTCATGAACTGTTTTGTTTTTATAATAAGAAAATATGAACAAAGGATGCTAAATATACAATGAGTGTATATCCAGATTCACTAATCTGTAAAACCGTTTAGATTACGCGCACAACCTCCCCGGCAGCGGCGCCAAAATTTGATTGGCTCCAAACGGTCAACCTAAATCATATCATATAGAAACACTATATTAACATTTACTGATAATCAGATACACTAAAAACGTGAGCTAAGTCTAAAAACGCGTTCGTCTGATTTAAATTTACGTTATCGTACGAAATAAAATGCGAGTTTTAGTGAAATAAAATACCTACGGATATGAAAATTACATTTTTTTAATCCTAATGATAAAAGAAAATTTTTAGAAAAAGAAAAATAATTTTTACACTATTTAATTATTTATTATTAATTAATTACTATTTTCCTATTTACTTTTAATTATTTAAAATACCCTAAAATACAAATAATTAGGAAATTAACCTAGAAAAATAAAATTTTAATTTGGAAAAATCTAAAATAATATAAAACTAATTTTAAAACTGAAAATATATTTTTAAGACTTTTTAAATAATTATTATTAATTATTAACTAACTATTAATTAATAAAAACTAATATTAATTATTAAAAATACTAAATGAAAAGAGAAAAATATGAAAAAATTACAGAAATTATTTTACAACTACAGGAACCTAGGAAAATTATAAAAACACTAAGTACTTAAGGAAAATAAGCTAATAAGCAATAAGCTTCTTAAATAGAAGCTATTACTTCATTTATTTTTGGCTTTTTCTTGTTTTTCTTTTACAAACCTATTTAAATACTGAATATAAACAACTTTTGTGAAGACAAAACCTTTGAAACTCAAAAATAAGCTCAGGTTGAGCTTATTAGCATAACAACTTAATGATTTGAGCTTTTGAAGAAGCACAAGCTGCGTATAAGCTACCCTACTGGCCCAAGGCACAAAATAAGCTAGAAGATGATGGAATAAACTCAGATCACACAAAAACAACAAGAATAACACAATGAATATGCTACAAATAGGAAATAAGCTGAGCCAAGACATTAATACCAAACAGGCAAAGAGGACACTTTGCAGCCCTCTGTGGGGCCCACCTGGGTGATCCAGGGTCCAAAGTGAGAATGGAACTTGAAAGCCTACTAGGAGGGCTTTCCAAAATGTCTACGAACAAGCAATAAGCTCAAGTATTGAGCTTATTGTGGGCTTGGGAAAAGGGCTTATGAACACTGATTTCTCAGTGTATGCAAGGAAATGAGGCAAATCATTTGATCAAATTAAGCTTATGAACAAGCAGTAAATGGAAAAAACAATCACATGCATAAGAAGACCATGCATCTAGTTTTCTACATCCACAAATATCTCATGCAAGAGTGCACTATCGGACAAATGGCAAGCTTATGAAACGTGCCAAAAAGCTGTGGAGCAGGGAACAGATATGGAAAACAGATATATAAAAGCTATAAATTAAGCACTAAAATAAGATTAATAAAAATTTAGAAAAATACTATACTCAAGATGAGCAGCAAAACAACATTAACCAAAAAGCACAAAGCTTGGAACTTAATAATAAACCCTACACAAAATTATCTATTTTATTCAAAAACTATCAAAGCTGAATTTTGACTTTTAAAAGAACTAAGCTAAGTTCGACTTTGGTAAGATTTGATTTGTTCTAATGCAATGTGAACATGATTATAAGCTGAATTAAGATTGAATTAAGCTAAAATATTAACCAAAGCACCTAAATTTGTGATTATGCAATCCTAAACTCTAACAGCGAACACATGATTTTAGTTCAAACATGATTTTGACTTTATTACTAAAGACGTCTTGATTTTAAGCTTTGACTATTGCTTTAGGACCTATGTGACTTTCCTCAACAACAAACTCCAACAGAAACAACCTCAAACTCAGAGAGACAATGTGAGCCAAACACTCCTTAGTGGTTGTCTGTCATGTGTTTACCAAAGGGTATGAGAAATTAAGACTTGGATGATGAACAAATAGCACTCACTAAGTCACATTATGAATAAATAAGCAAGAAACAGCAAGCAACATGTAACCTCAATGCAACAGTACTAATGGCTTCTCAAAATACCAAAAATCATATCATATAGCACACAGATTATCAGGATACATGTCAAAGAGGAGATGTTCAAATTGGTGAAAAAGATGGGTGCAGGGGATACAAGGCAAAGCTGTGAACTAGTAAACCTAAATAAAGGAACCAAATAAGCTTCATGGGAACAAAGATAAGCAGTTCCTAAACCTAAAAAGCACTTATCCTAGCTATTCTATCAAACTAATATAAGCTGCAACAAGCTATTCTAATGGAAAAGATAAGCCAAATTAAACTAAGGGAGATCTAATTTAGCTAAAACATGGGCTGTTGATGTATGAGTAACAACAAACAATAAATTTGAAGGTGTGGATTTTAGGCTAAGATTTGAAGGTGTGGATTTTAGGCTAAGATTAAGCTTAAACAAAAAGATCATGGGCTGTTGATGTATGAGTAACAGATGCACAGGCCTGCAGATTTGAAGGTTTGGATTTTAGGCTAAGATTAAGCTTACAAATAAGTTGGAAGGTGCAAAATAAGCTCATACAACTAGACCCTATACTACTGAATAAAATTCTAAACCTAAATCCTACTAGAACTTCACTAAAAACATGATCAAAGGGGTTGTGGTTTCCTGATGCAGCAGGTCAATATGGGTGAGTTTGAGTGATGTTTGACCACACAAAGTCAAAGACAGAGATTATGAATTAAGTGAAATCAATTTTGAACCAACATGAAACAAAGCTAGCAACAATAAGGCATAAGCAGTTTTGCATAAACAAATAAATAAGCTAAAACAGAATTTTGAAAGACAATTGTAATTGAAACTGAAATTATTTTATTTAACTGGAGATGTGGAATTACAATACTAACTTGAAAAACTGATTAAACTAAAGCATAAACTATCCCATTCTACACTAAATAACCTACTATTAACTACTTTAAAATCCTAATGCCTTATAATGGCTACAAACTTTTCTATTTATACCAAGAGGTCCTAGGGTTTCTTCTATTTCTTGTGTTTCTTCTGCTTCACTCACAGCCCTAGGATTGCTTGGACATAATCAGGGCCATTAGTTCCATTTTCTTGGTGGGAAAAAGTATTACAATTTGGCTTGTAGCCTTTGGCAGGGGGAAGGTTTTGGATGTTAGTAGTAGAAAGTAGATATGGCAGGAGTAGGGATGTTGAGTATTGCAGGGAAGTGATGATGGTGTTGGTGTGTTGGCTATGCCAGGGTATTGCAGGGTCACGTGTGGAGGGGGATGATAACCATGGGTGAGGTTTGACTGGGGTGAGGCAGAGTTTGACCCTGGTTATCAACCAGGGTGTTTTTATTTGTGTTTTGGGTGGGCTTGGTGAGGATGTGATGTGCTATTTGTTAGTGCAAGTTTTAAATTTATAAGAGTGAATTACCAAATCTAGAAACAACACATACGAGCAAGTGTACTCGTCCGTTAGTTAAGCTTGGCTAAACAAATGTCACTATGAAACTTAAGGTACAATTGGTTCTTAGGATTGACTTGAAATTGAATTAAAACATGTTATCACAATCATCACTATCACTAAGTATAAAACATCATCAAAACAAGTGTAAAAAGATTACTAGCCACTCATGGCAAACATGCAAATAAACTCAGAATATTTAACATAAGAATCCATGGTTATAAGTCTTACAATGCTTTGAAATTGATAACAAATGACAAGGTATTGATAACCTAAGAGTTGGTGATGATTTCTTGAGATTTTCGGACTCCAAATGTTACATCCTTGATCCTCCAAAGTTCCTGGTTCTTTCTGCACGAATTTTCCTCCTTAGAAAGCTAGAAGATGATAATAATTGTGTGTAGTAGTGAGAGTAAATGGTATCTTCAATTGTGTGTTGAATGGTGTTGAGTTATGCACTTTTGAAGTCCACCATAGGCTTGTCCAACACTCTTGGTCATAAATAGGAACTTAAATGCTTGAACTTGGACAATAAAACACTAAAAAGGGCCTAGAACCTTAAGACAAAAGACCAAGATTCGTGCACAAAAGTTAGCAAAAACATGCAGAACCGACCAACTGATCGGTTACGGGTTGTCACCGATTGGTTGGTGAAGGGTACTTATGGCCATCCGATCGGTTTCACACCAACCGATCGGATGGTAATTTCTGGCAGCTTTGGACTTTGACTTTGACTTGTGTAGGTTTTTATGTACTATCCAAATTTGATTAACTTTTGAACTTGGAACTTTGAGATGACAAAACTTAGGTTCTCATATGGATTACTTCATAGATTGGACTTTTGAGCTTGGGAATCTTCGTGTAATCGCGTATACTTCAATTCCTTCACTTTTTCTCCATTTTTCCTGCATTTGGCTAAATATGCTACAAAAACATACTTTGATATGATTTAGTGGTAAAAGCATATAAAAACAACCAAATAACATATACAAAAACACTAATAACGCTTATAAAAACATGTTAACTTTGAGCGTTATCAAATCTCCCACACTTAAACTTTGCTTGTCCTCAAGCTAATCTAGAAGAAAACTAAATTTCCAAATGGTAACCAAAAATGATTAGAAAAATGTGATGCAAATCCACCAAGTACAAGTACAAGATATGATTCATCGTTTTAAGCTTTAGTGGCGAAAAATCTAGATGTTTGACAATACCCAATGATTTTCTAGCTTGATTAATATTTCTAAACACCTCACGAAAAAGGAACGATGTATAATTCACTCAATCACTCATTTATTTAGGTAGTGGAGTATATGTAAGATAAATCACACTCATTGCTCAGTCATGATCCAAATATTACCATAGGCTTGTACAAGAAACAAAACTACACCGCAAAGGCGTAAGCACCAAGTCTACATATCAAATAGGTCTTTTATTCGGGTTATAATGTAAGGCTTAGGGTTGTACCAGGCTTATGTTCAAACATCTCATACAAAAACATAATAGATTACTGGCGCAAATTTTTGATTACTCAAAAACCGGATGGTCACTACAATATTCTTGCACTTGACATTCTCACAAAGCCATTACAATCCCTGGATAGATAAAGTAATTTGGTAAGGGTA
Source organism: Artemisia argyi (assembly GCA_030686995.1). Taxonomy (NCBI): domain Eukaryota; kingdom Viridiplantae; phylum Streptophyta; class Magnoliopsida; order Asterales; family Asteraceae; genus Artemisia; species Artemisia argyi. The sequence goes on along the minus strand of CM060701.1, from coordinate 153,925,616 downwards.
GGGATAAGGCATGGGAATATTTACGAAATTGGTTTTATAAGAAAAATAAAGTCTAAGTCCCATTGTTGCTAGTTACCAAACAAACCACGAACCCATAAATGATTATAGTTACAATCTCCCTCTTCTTCAAATAACGATACATCGATTCGCCATAACAATATTCTTCATTCTTAGCACATCGGCTAACAACATATCACAAGATTTCCTTTATTCACATATATAGCACATTTACTATAATTGTCACCTTATAGTTACGATGATTTTTTTTTTTTTTTTTTTTTTTTTTTTTTTTTTTTTTTTTTTTTTAAGATTCCCTCACACTTCGAATAAGCATCACCACAACAATACAAATAAGAAGCTGCAGTCTCCGCCTTTGTGGGAATGGCACACACATGATTGGTGAAGTGTGGCTAACTAATAATCATCAAAACTATCCAACAACCAGCAACTAGCAACCCATCATTTAGACTTTGACAAGGGTTAGGCTAAGGTTTAAAGTGTAAAATATTTTTGTATTTTTCTGGATTTATCAAAAATGAAAAGGATGGCTCAGAGGGTGTAACTAGGGGTATCTAGCGCTAAAAATGAACGCTAACAAAAGGGTTAAAAATTGGAAATTAACTAATCAATGTGACTAGCTAAAAATAAATAATGAAGGCTATTTGGTTAAAATCCTAAGGTTGCCTCTTATCACGTATGTATACTTATATTACAAAAATGTAATCTCACAACGATCTCGTAATGATTTACAAGCACAAGTTCTAGAATAAATAAAATCACCGGCACACTCATAACAAAAGATTTAAGCATAAAAGATGTATGCTAGATATGAAATAGGCTCAAATCCTCATAATTTAGTGGAAAGGTTATAATATGCGCTAGCAAATGTTATCAATCCCAGAATGGATTGCAATATTAATCGGGACACATCTCAAATTTTTCAAAAATTACAGATTTCACCAGTGGATTATCAAGTTATTCTAATAAATTATTCCTAAAAGTGTGAAAACAACTAGATTATAAGGACAAAAAAAAATTTAAAAATTAAATCGATATTAGACTTAATTTCTTATTTTACCTACTCATCCCCCCACACTTAAGTTAAACATTGTCCTCAATGTGATTAAATGAGAAAAATGTAAAAGTAGGGAAAATGAGAAAATAAACTGTGATATCCAGTGTTATCCAATCTTCTTTTTCTTGTAGTCAATACCTGCATTATTAGAAACAAAAACAAACAAACAAAAAGCATTGCAGTTTTATTCAAATTAGTGGCACACCCCCACACTTAAGTTCGACCAAGTAGTAAAACTTTGGGGTATAAACACTGAAAATAAAAAACAAATATAAAAATAAAACACACGGCTTGCCTCCCAAGAAGCGCTTGTTTTATTAATGAGTCCTCAGCCGGACCCAAACTTCGAATTAGATTATGAAGTTTTAGTGTTATGTTTCCTTTTAGGGATATACAACACATTTCCTATCACAATTCCCTCTCCTGTTTCATCTATGTTTTCTAATTTAACATTTTCCCATGCTCTAGGAAGAGCATCATAGATAAAACCATTACTGTGTGCCCAAGGAACCATTTCCTTGTGTGGAGCCATGAATGTGATAGCTTCATATTCAAATTCGGATGAAATTTCCTCATTAGAAATCATGTTTAATTGCTCCTTATCATAATAGAGTTTAATTCGGTGCCCATTTACAATGAAACTTCCACCATGTTTGTCATAAAGTTCAACATAACCTGATGGAAATCCATGTTTCACTATATATGGTCCAAACCATTTTGGTTTGAGTTTCGGAGCTTTAAACTTGTATTTCATATTGAAAAGCAGAACTTTATCTCCAACTTTGAATTGTTTTCGAATTCTTAGCTTCCTATCGTGATAAGCTTTGGTTCTTGCTTTGTATAGCTTGGAGTTTTCATAAGCTTGAAGTCTTAACTCATCAAGTTCATGTAATTTCAAAAATCTCTTTTCTCCAGCTATTTTTAAATCAGGATTACAGCTTCTTAACGCCCAGTAAGCGCGGTGTTCAAGTTCGAACGGTAGATGACATGTTTTCCCATACAAGAGTCTGTACGGTGTCGTACCAATTGGTGTTTTATATGCCGTACGAAATGCCCATAGAGCGTCATCTAATTTCCTTGACCAAACGGAAGGATTGTCTTTAACCGTTTTTTCAAGTATTCTTTTTATAGCTCTATTGGTATTTTCGACTTGACCACTAGTTTGTGGATGATAAGCTGTAGCAAAACGATGATGAACTCCATATTGTTTCATTACTTTCTCCATTTGTTTATTACAGAAATGGGATCCTCTATCACTTATTAAAGCTTTAGGAATTCTATAGCGAGCGAAAAGCTTTTTGAGAAAATTGACAACAACTCGTGCATCGTTAGTAGGAAGAGCTTCAACTTCAACCCATTTAGAAACGTAATCGATTGCAACGAGAATATATTCGTATTTGTGTGATTTAGGGAAGGGTCCCATAAAATCAATTCCCCAAATATCGAATATTTCACAGACTTGAATGCTCTTTTGAGGCATTTCGTCTCTTCGAGAAAGGTTACCGGATTTTTGGCACGCATCATAGTTTTGAACAAGAGTATACACTTCTTTGAAAATTGTAGGCCAATAGAATCCAGCATCAAAAACTTTTCTATCTGTAGTGGAAGTACCATAATGTCCCCCAGTTGGGCCATGATGACATTCATCAAGAATGTTTCTTGTTTCGGCACCCGAAACACATCTTCGTATCATTCCATCCTTGCACATCTTAAAAAGATAAGGTTTCTCCCAATAATAGTGTTTTAGTTCTGAAAAGAACTTACTACATTGGTAGTAACTCATTCCTTTTTTAAGAATGTCTCCTGCAAGATAGTTTGCGTAATTTGCAAACCATGGTATTTCCTCATCATCGTCTTTATCTATCGTAATGAGAGTTTCTTCTGGAAAATAATCATTAATTTCATTTTCTTTTAATTCTTCAAAATTTGGATTCTCGAGACGTGATAAATGATCAGCTGCAAGATTTTCTGCTCCTTTTTTATCTTTTATTTCGATATCAAATTCTTGCAGTAATAAAATCCATCTGATAAGACGTGGTTTTGCATCTTGCTTGTTAAACAAACATTTGAGTGCGGAATGATCGGTAAAAACTATCGTTTTTGAAAGCACAATATAAGATCTGAATTTGTCGAATGCAAAAACTACAGCTAATAATTCTTTCTCCGTAACCGTATAGTTTTGTTGAGCATTGTTGAGTGTTTTACTAGCAAAGTAAATAGGACGAAAATGTTTTCCTTCACATTGTCCTAAAACAGCTCCAACAGCGAAATCGCTTGCATCACACATGATCTCAAATGGTAGTGACCAATTAGGTGCAACCATAATTGGGGCACTAGTCAATTGACTCTTCAATGTTTCGAAAGATTTGATGCAGTCAGCATTGAAATCAAATACATAATCTTTTTCTAAAAGTTTAGTCATAGGACGTGATATTTTTGAAAAATCTTTGATAAATCGGCGGTAAAAACCGGCATGTCCTAGAAAAGGTTTTAACATTAGTTGGTGGCGGTAATTTGGTGATAACATCTATTTTAGATTTGTCTACTTCCATCCCTGAACTTGATATTTTGTATCCTAACACAATTCCTTCAGTCACCATGAAATGACATTTTTCCCAATTAAGAACTAGATGTGCAGCTTCACATCTTTCAAGCATTTTATCGAGATTGGAAAGACATGTTTCAAAAGAATCACCAAAAACTGAAAAGTCATCCATGAAAACTTCCATAGATGTTTCAAGCATGTCTTGAAATATTTCGATCATACACCTTTGAAAAGTTGCAGGTGCATTACATAGACCAAAAGGCATACGCCGGTAAGCGTAGGTTCCAAAAGGACATGTAAATGTGGTTTTTTCTTGATCGGCTGGATCGATAGGAATTTGGAAATATCCCGAAAAACCATCAAGGAAGCAAAAGTATTTGTTTCCTGTTAATCTTTCGAGCATCTGATCCATGAACAGTAAAGGAAATTGATATTTCCTGGTTTCTTTATTAAGTTTTCTGTAATCAATACATACTCGCCATCCAGTGACAGTTCTAGTAGGAACTAACTCATTCCTTTCGTTTGTCACTACAGTCATTCCTCCTTTCTTTGGAACACAATGAACTAGACTCACCCATGGACTATCCTCGATAGGATAAATAATTCCTACGTCAAGAAGTCTAATGATTTCCTTCTTAACAACCTCTTTCATATTTGGGTTGAGTCGACGTTGTCTTTCTACAACGGGTTTAGAACCTTCTTCACAATTGATTTTGTGTTTGCAAAAATCAGGACTAATTCCTGGAATATCAGAAATTTTCCACGCAAAAACGCGTTTATGCTTCTTAAGAACAGAAACGAGTCTTTCTTTTTGATTTGTTTTGAGCAACGACGATATGACTACTGGAAGAAGTAAATTTTCTTCTAAGTAAGCATATTCGAGATTATTGGGAAGGGTTTTGAGTTCCAAATCAGTGGGTGGTTCTTCTAAAGATGATTTGATTTTCAATTGATCTTTATCAATGATATCTTCAAATTTCTCTTCTTCCTCTTCTTCTATTTTTATTTCCATGAATTCCTCAAATTCTTTATCAGAATCTGTTTCACTAATCTTTTCTGAAGTAGTCATGAATGGTTTTGAATCGTCAAGTAATGCATCCAATTCTTCTTCAGTGACTTCATCAATTACATCGATGTTATAGCATGTGTCATCACTGGAATTTGGATATTTCATTGCTTTATCGATTAAGAATGTGATTCGATCTTCTCCTACTCCAAGATTTAGTTCTTTACCTTTAACTTTAATCATTGCATCAGCAGTGTTTAAGAAAGGTCTTCCTAAGATTAAGGGTCCTCGACTATCTTCTTCCATTTCTAAGATGACAAAATCCACAGGAAAAACAAATTTACCAACTTGAACAAGCATATTTTCAGCAACCCCAACAGGATATTGGTATGTATGGTTAGCTAATCGTATACTCATCTTAGTAGGTTTCAATGTATTGATTGAAAGTTTAGAATATAACGAATAAGGCATCAAATTGATACTTGCACCTAAATCGGTTAAAGCATCACATGTGATGTTGTTTCCTAATGTACATAGTATAAGAAAACTTCCAGGATCTCCAAGTTTTGGTGGAATTTTGTTTTGAATTATAGCAGAGCATTTTTCATTGAGAACGGTAGCAGAAATTTGTTCTAACTTGTTTCGATTATTAAGAAGTTCTTTCAAAAATTTCCCATAATTGGGCATTCCAGCTAGAACATCAACGAGGGGTACGTTAATTCTAACTTCTTTAATCATCTCTAAAAACTTCTTATTTCTCTCCTCTCTTTTCTCTTTTCTTAGGGCTTATGGATATGGTATTTTTGGTGTATAAGGCTTTATTGGTGAAACGGTTGGTTTTTTAGTTGGTTCTTTTTCAATTGCTTCTTCCTTTTCAGCTTCTTCCTCCTCTTCTTGAATAAGAGTAGTATCGGTAGGAATGGGTGGTGGATCATATAAGAGACCACTTCGAGTGAATACAGCTTTGATATGCTCATTTCTGTTGTGTGGTGGACGATAATTCTTATCGTTTGATCCAAATGGTTTTGGATTGGATTGGGTGTTACTTGGTAGTGTACCAAGAATTCGAGAAGAAAATTGATCAGAAAGTCTACCAAATTTTTGTTCAAGATCCTGAATAGAAGATTGATGATTTTTCTGACCTTGCTCAACTTTGGTTTTGAGATTGAAAAATTGAGTTTTACAAACTCATTTGTGGTTCTTTGAGCATTTACGAATTCTCGCATCATTTTTTCAAAATCAGATTCTTCCTTTTTATCTGAATTTGTTGGGTTTGGATTTTCTGTACGAGGTTGAAAATCACGGTTGTTATCCTTTTGTTGGCGATCTTGCCAATTTCCAGAACTTCTTCCGTAATAATTACCACGAAAACCTCCTCCACGATATCCTCCTTGGACATAATTGGCTTCCCCTTCGTTGGGTCCATTCATAGGTTGGTCATCACACTCGGATGGTGTGTGATTTCCTCCACAATTATTACAGCCATCTCGCATTTCCTTCATTTCTCATTTTATATCTTTGTATTGCGAGTCCATTTTAGAAGACAAGGCTTCTATTTTGTCCATGAGTTTTGAATTATCTGAACTTTCGGCGAAAGCAACGGTTTTCCGTAAGGGTTTGGTTTTGGAATCTTTTGACCAATCGAGTTTAAGAAGTACTCGATCATCAAGAAGTTGATATGCCTCATTTGGTGTTTTGTAAAGGAAAATTCCTCCGGCATCAAGGATTGCTTGAGATGCTTCGTTAAGACCATGATAAAAGATTTGGATTATTGTTCCTCGTACTAAATTATGACCATGACAACTACGAAGCAAATCTTTCATGCGAAGCCAAGCTTCAACAAGAGATTCATTAGGATTTTGTGAAAAAGCATGGATTTCTCCCATTAACCTATCATACATGGCAGGTGGAAAGAATTGGCTTACAAAAGCTTGCCTCATCTCCTCCCAAGTATTAATAGTTCCTGGGGTTAATTCGTTATACCATACTTTGGCATCTCCGGCGAGTGATGATGGAAAAAGTTTGAGCTTGATAGCATCGACATTAGTATCTCCATAACGAAACATGCCACAAATTTCAATGAATTCGGCAATGTGTTTATGCGGATCGGCCCGCGAACGGCCATCGAATTGACGGTCTTTGATCATAGAAAAGATGGTGACCTTTAACGGTAAAGTTTTCACCAAGGTCGGCGACAACAATAGCAGCTCTAGGAGTGGGTGCTACGGTTCTATTGGCGGCTGATTGAGGCAAAAGCAGTCAACTAAATTCAACCACGGATGTGGTCAAACAAGTCAAACTCCTAAGGCTCAATGCTCCGCGGAAGTATAAGGTTTCCCCGGGTCGTATGTCCCGACGAGGTGTGAATTGTAAACAAACGGTTATTTGATCGGGTGAATTTGGATGAAAAAGGGTTTGTATGTGATTAAGCTAAGGAATATACGAAGAAATAGCTTAAATAAGCTATATGGATAAGACGGGAAAGTTACAAAAACTAGAAACGATTAAAACCTAAAAACGCGTACGTTACGTTTAAATAAAACGTAAGCGTACGAAATAAAAAGTGAAAACGTAAATCTGAAAACACCCAGGGGGTGAAAATGACTTTTTTACAAACTAAAACATAAAAGAAAATTTTTAGAAAAATAAAATAAATTTTTACACTATTTAATTATTTAATATTAATTAAAAACTATTTAATACTTATTATTAATACTTAAATAACTAAAATACAATATAATATTATTTAAATACTAAAAAAAAGTGAAAATAAAATTTCTAAAACTTTAAAATAACTAAAAATAAGTTTTAAAAATAAAAATAACTATTTTTGTCTTTTTGTGAATTTTCTATTAATTAATTACTAATTAATTACTAATTACTAATTAAACTATTTTAAATTAAGAAAATTACTAAATGAACAGTAAAAATTCTAAGAAAATTTCTAAAATTACTTTATAACATATAAAAGCTATAAAAAATATAAAAACTTGATTTTACTTAATAAAAACTAATAATGCTATTTTAAACTTAATATTAATTAATAATTAATAAAATTAAAATTAATTCTAATAAATACTAAATGACCAAATAAAAATCTGAAAAATTTATTATAAATACTTTAATATATGAGGTAATTAATAAAAATATAAAAACACAAATTACTTAATAAAAATATAAAAATGAAAATTAAAATTAAATTATATTAAATAGAAACTATCACTTAATTTTAAATTTGTTTTTCTTGATTTTTCTTTTACAAATCTACTAAATACTTAAAAACAACAAACTTTAATAAAAACAAACTTTTTGAAAACTTAAAAATAAGCTGAAATAAGCCAAAAGTCAAAACAGTTGACTTTGGTTGACCAAAGGGTAAAATAAGCTTAAATGGCAATGAGTGGGACCCACACTGGTGAAAACAGATCCAAATAAGTTGAAGGAACAAGTTCAAGCAAGAAAAAGGACTTGGGGTACTCAGAATAAGCTAATAAGCAATCAAAAAGCACCTTGAACTTAGGAAAAACTCAGAACTGGGACAACTTTTGTGGCCTGGTTTAGGTGGGACCCAGTGGGTAGGAGGTCAAATGGTTGGTCAATCCATGATGCCTACCAGGGGGGGGGGTTGAATGGTGCAACTAGTGAAGGTGGTGGACCACCATGGTGGCCAGAACACCACCACAAAGTGGTGGTGGTGGGTGTGCAGATGCTGAGACAGAGCAGCTATATGCCCTGCAAGTCACTTTGGTGACTTGTGGGGCCCACAATAAAATTTCTAAAAATAAAATGATGGTTGGACTTTGAAGATGAGCTGGTAGGGAACAATCACAAACAAGATTTAGGCTTAGAGAGCAAACACAAAAATAATTAAAATTACTTGAAGTTTTGGAAAAACCTGATAATGCACAAATTGACTTTTATGAAAAACTTAATAAGCTGACTTTTTTGAGATTTGATTGCTTCTATTACACTGTAAACATGAAAATAAGCTTCAATAAAGCTTTAACAAGCTGAATAAACACCTTATGCAATGGTGTGGGGTGATTTGGATTCCAAAATACCCCACAGTGGACTGTTATGACCCATGAATGATGATTTCGACTATTGGTGCTAAACACTTGAACTTGAAACTTGTTTTGACCTATATATGCCTAATGGAATGTGTTTACACTTAAATAACAACAAAACAACAACAGGGATACACAGCAAGGTGCTGATCCAAACACACCCTTAAAATATGAAATGGAAATTTTACAAAGCAGTTGGGTGTTTCAAACCATGAATTCAACTATATAACTTACACTTAACACAGATAAATCACAAATAAGTCTAAATTACCAACAATTAACAACTATAAATAGCAATTACTAAATATGAAAATGGTGCTTGAACTAAGTTAATACTTACACTGAGACAGATGCTCAAAACCAAAAACAGATGCTCAATATCTATCCTAATGTCTCCCCTGAGACTTCTAAACCAGCTCCAAGCTTGTTTGACCTTGATCCTTGCACAAATGCTCCTCACACTGATTTTTAGTTTATGATATATTTTTGAGTTATTTTTGAGATTTCATTAAAAGGCTAAGTAAAAACAGATTCTATGCTATAAACACTTAAGAAAACTTGTAAATAAGATAAAGAGAGCTTAAACAAATAAGAATTAACAGCTTTTAATATTAAACAAGAAATTGAAATTTCACTTAAAAGTACAAATTTAAATTGAGAACTGAAAGATTGAAATTTATAACTAATTTGAGTTCCAAACAGACTAACAATGCTTAATACAAGGGTTTTCAATAAGAAATTACAATAAAAATATATAATTAAACTACTTCGACATAAATCTTACACTACAACTATTCTAAAACCTAAAACACTAACTAATAATTCTTCATTTTCTTTTCTTTTATAGTCCTGGAGTTAGCCTTGACTTTCCCACACTTCATATTCACCATTAGATGGCTTGGTGCAATCCTATCCGTTCAAACTCTTTTGGCGGGAAAAAGGGGTATGGGCAGATTGGGTGTATCTGGTGGGCATTAAATGAGGAGGGGGGAAGGTATGGGTGTAGGTGAGGGGTTGGTGATAGTTGGTGAGGAGGAGGGGGCATAAACCTGGTAATTAGGGGGGTTGTTAATGGAGGTTAAGGAGAAAGATGAACAGTGCCACGGGGTTAGGGGTGTTGACTGGGGTCAACGAACCAGGGAATGGGTTAGCTTTTAGGTTTGGGCTTGTGGTGGGCTTAGGCAAAAGGTGGGCTTGGGTATTTGTGTTTCTGGACCAGACCTGGATTGGGTAAAAGGGTGTTTGTTTGGTTTATTTAGTTTAGGGTGTATTTGGTAACTTAGCAAATAACAAGGACCATTTTGTAATTCTGAAAAATATAGGGACTGAAAATGGTGTTTTTCCAAAGTTCTCATAAGGGTCTAAACTTGCCAAGTTCAAATCATCAAAATCCATTTTTGCAATTTTTATATTTTTCAAAATTCCCGGGGACTAAAAATGTCAATTTTCAAAATCCGGGGACTGAACTTGCAATTTTCACCAATCTTTCAACCAGGGACTAAAAGTGATTTTTATGAATTCCCAAGGACCAAAATTGATTTTTCATTCAAAATTATCCCACCAGGGACTGAATCTGCCAAAGTTTGAAACTCCAGGGACCAAAAGTGTAAATTTCCAAAACTTTCCAATTTTTCACCAAAGGACTGATTATGACAACTTATGATTTAAAAAGGACCTTTGGTGATAATTTTCTATATTTTGAATATCCAGGGACTAGATTTGTAATTTTATGAAAGTTGAGGGACTGAAACTGCCAATTTTGCAAACTTTGTACGTTTTTCATCTGTTTTTACTCATTTTGCATCTAAAACATATAAAACACAATTTTGGAATATTTTCAGTATTTTGATGCATTACTGAGTGTTTTTGTATGTTTTGCAGTTCAGATTAGACCAAAAATGATGAGTGTTAGAGCACTCATCAATCCCCCACACTAAACTATTGCTAGTCCCTAGCAATACTGTTTTGAAAACTTGATGGATTTGAAAAACTCTTTACCAAAAGCCATCACTTCTGGAGTAGCCAGGTGTAAGAACTGTGGCACACCTGATAACCGTGTGATTTTGAGCAAACCACCAGCTTTCAACGGATTTGAGTAGTCTTTACCAAAAGCCGTTTGCTTCTGGACTAGCCAGCTCTTGATGGAATAGTCAACATCTTGGTGAGCTGATTACCAATTATGGATTTTCCACAGCCTTTACCACAAGCCATAATCTTGTGGGCTAGCCAACTCATTTGTTTTCGGGGAGTTGATGAACCATACAATTTTGGGCAAATTGCCAGCCGTCAACGGATTTGATATGTCTTTACCAAGAGCCGTTTGCTCCTGGACTAGCCAATCCCTTTTGTCGCTTAGACAAGGCGGACTGATTACCACAAAAATTTTGAAGCACCAGTGAAAAATTTTTGAAATTTTTGAAATTTTGGCAAAAACGGGGGTATTATATAATAAAATGTGATAAAATTCGCTAGAATAGCGAATACCCCCCCACACTAAGCATGAATATTGTCCTCAATATTCAAAATCCCGGCTATTATGCCGACATTTTGAACGTAAAAGGGCAACATTACAAGCTAAGCGTGGAAAATACCATTTTGTATTTTCACTCATTTGTAACCATAGCATGGGGGACTCCCCCACACTTAGGGTGAAAACCCTATAAACGTGCTATTGTTTTTGTTTATCGAGTCGCTAGCTTGACTCGACCCCGAATTCATTTGTCCTTGGGGAAGCATGATGTGGAAGAAACAATCTCACTCGGACTTTCATTCAAGATGTTTGGACAAACATATGAAGCACGTGAAAGTTCCACACCGATGAGATAAGTATCCGGCTCAAGATAATGATACATGAAAATGCCGGGATCAAATATAGTGTCCTCACTCCCGAAGGAGTGAAGGAGAGAAGAAGTCACCCTGTAGGTGAAGAAAAGGAAGAAAATCATGATAAAAAGCATGATTTGATCTTCTTCCTCAAGAGGAGGCTCCGTAGCCTGAGTTTGGATTTCAAAAGGTAAGCTCGTAAACAACCCGGGAGGGTGGGTGGGAATTTGCAAATCCTCATGAGTAAGGATATCTCCCCCCGGGCAATCAAACTGATGAGCGAGTTCACCGGAGAACTCCTCATGAAGAGAATCATTCACAAGATGTGAATTTGTGAACTTATGTTCCATTGTGGACTCATCACAATCCTCGTCAAAGATTGGATTATTAGAAATCATAGTGAATTCAGAATCGAATTCAAATAGAGGATTGGTGAGAGTCGTATCGAATGTTTCGGGAATCAAGAGATTAATATTCTCTATTGGACTGTCGGGATCAGAAGTGAGTGACGGATCATGATATAGGAGACTTTCAATTTCTCCCAGATCGGCTTGGAAATCAAGGAGACCATCATCACCTTCCAATGAAAGTGGATCGATGTGAGCAAGTTCATCAGCGAACTCCTCAAGAAGATGATCAGCATCAGTTTGTGGAACTGATGCCTCAACATACTCGATGTCTCCATAAGATATACAATCATCGCTAAAATCTGAGAAAGTCTCAAATTGATCTTTAGGACACTCAATGGTGGAAGGAATATCACACATATCATCCAAAGTTCCCTGTGACTTTCCTGGGATTGGGACAAGGATCTCAACACTAGACTTTATTAATTCGTCAGATTCCTTATTAGGAACAGTGCTAAGATGCTCATCCCCCATGTTCAGAGAGTGAGTGTGAACCTCGGGTGTGATAATAGCAGACTGAGGGAGATACAAAAGACTAGCACACATAGATTCTATGTTTTTCATGTGTTCTTCTGCCAGCAATTCTTGCATACTCTTATCTCCCTGTGCTTTCATGGAAGGAATCTCAACTGATGAACTGGATGAATCTTTGTAATATTCTTTCATTTGAATAGAATCCTCATCATCATCATCAAGAAGAGCAGCATTGCGAAATATGGCACGTGTTTTAGCCGCTCTTTGCTCAGCAAGCAATTCTTCCATGCTCTTTTCGTTTCTGGCCTCTCGTTCTTCAGCAAGTAATTCTGCCATAGATTTCTCACGAGAGTTTTGAAACGATGAAGTGGCTAACTCCTCCTTGAGTTCTTTTAAAATATCAAGAACCTCAAGTAAAATGTCTTGCTCAGTAACAAGAGGAGTTGCTTGGGACATCTGGTATTGTGGAGGTGGGTCTGAATACGAATAGTCGTAATTGTTGCAAGGAAACGGATTCCCTGTTTGACAATCAGAGCTAGTGTGTGGACCTCCACAATACTCACAACAGTAAAACTGATGTGGCTGTGAGTCGTATGTGCTTGTGTCATAATTGTTATCAGGAAACTGCTCATAGACAAGCGTGCTTCCTGATTGACAATCAGAACTGTAGTGCGAACCACCACAGTACTCACAACAGTAAAACTGCTGAGACTGATGGTGTGGTAGCTGGTGGAATGAATCAGTGGTGTCATGGTAAGAATAGGGATCTTGGTTATAGACAGACCCGTTTCCTGACTCTACCATGCCACAACCGGGGCAATTACCACCATTATGAGAACTACCACACCACTGGCAAACCAGAAAGTGTGGATGAGACATAGAAAGAATCAAATGGTTTGGGAGGGGTAGGGATGAAGAATCAAAAGGGTAGGAGGGTAAAGGTGAGTATTTTTGGGTTTTTGGATAAACATATTTGTACAAATGATAAGGAAAATGTTTTTGTGTTTTTGTTTTTATGAAAATATGAACAAGGATGGATAAATGTACAATGGAACGAATTCCAAAGACACTAATCAGAAAAACCGTTTAGATAAACGCGCACAACCTCCCCGGCAGCGGCGCCAAAAGTTGATTGAGGCAAAAGCAGTCAACTAAATTCAACCACGGATGTGGTCAAACAAGTCAAACTCCTAAGGCTCAATGCTCCGCGGAAGTATAAGGTTTCCCCGGGTCGTATGTCCCGACGAGGTGTGAATTGTAAACAAACGGTTATTTGATCGGGTGAATTTGGATGAAAAAGGGTTTGTATGTGATTAAGCTAAGGAATATACGAAGAAATAGCTTAAATAAGCTATATGGATAAGACGGGAAAGTTACAAAAACTAGAAACGATTAAAACCTAAAAACGCGTACGTTACGTTTAAATAAAACGTAAGCGTACGAAATAAAAAGTGAAAACGTAAATCTGAAAACACCCAGGGGGTGAAAATGACTTTTTTACAAACTAAAACATAAAAGAAAATTTTTAGAAAAATAAAATAAATTTTTACACTATTTAATTATTTAATATTAATTAAAAACTATTTAATACTTATTATTAATACTTAAATAACTAAAATACAATATAATATTATTTAAATACTAAAAAAAAGTGAAAATAAAATTTCTAAAACTTTAAAATAACTAAAAATAAGTTTTAAAAATAAAAATAACTATTTTTGTCTTTTTGTGAATTTTCTATTAATTAATTACTAATTAATTACTAATTACTAATTAAAATATTTTAAATTAAGAAAATTACTAAATGAACAGTAAAAATTCTAAGAAAATTTCTAAAATTACTTTATAACATATAAAAGCTATAAAAAATATAAAAACTTGATTTTACTTAATAAAAACTAATAATGCTATTTTAAACTTAATATTAATTAATAATTAATAAAATTAAAATTAATTCTAATAAATACTAAATGACCAAATAAAAATCTGAAAAATTTATTATAAATACTTTAATATATGAGGTAATTAATAAAAATATAAAAACACAAATTACTTAATAAAAATATAAAAATGAAAATTAAAATTAAATTATATTAAATAGAAACTATCACTTAATTTTAAATTTGTTTTTCTTGATTTTTCTTTTACAAATCTACTAAATACTTAAAAACAACAAACTTTAATAAAAACAAACTTTTTGAAAACTTAAAAATAAGCTGAAATAAGCCAAAAGTCAAAACAGTTGACTTTGGTTGACCAAAGGGTAAAATAAGCTTAAATGGCAATGAGTGGGACCCACACTGGTGAAAACAGATCCAAATAAGTTGAAGGAACAAGTTCAAGCAAGAAAAAGGACTTGGGGTACTCAGAATAAGCTAATAAGCAATCAAAAAGCACCTTGAACTTAGGAAAAACTCAGAACTGGGACAACTTTTGTGGCCTGGTTTAGGTGGGACCCAGTGGGTAGGAGGTCAAATGGTTGGTCAATCCATGATGCCTACCAGGGGGGGGGGGGTTGAATGGTGCAACTAGTGAAGGTGGTGGACCACCATGGTGGCCAGAACACCACCACAAAGTGGTGGTGGTGGGTGTGCAGATGCTGAGACAGAGCAGCTATATGCCCTGCAAGTCACTTTGGTGACTTGTGGGGCCCACAATAAAATTTCTAAAAATAAAATGATGGTTGGACTTTGAAGATGAGCTGGTAGGGAACAATCACAAACAAGATTTAGGCTTAGAGAGCAAACACAAAAATAATTAAAATTACTTGAAGTTTTGGAAAAACCTGATAATGCACAAATTGACTTTTATGAAAAACTTAATAAGCTGACTTTTTTGAGATTTGATTGCTTCTATTACACTGTAAACATGAAAATAAGCTTCAATAAAGCTTTAACAAGCTGAATAAACACCTTATGCAATGGTGTGGGGTGATTTGGATTCCAAAATACCCCACAGTGGACTGTTATGACCCATGAATGATGATTTCGACTATTGGTGCTAAACACTTGAACTTGAAACTTGTTTTGACCTATATATGCCTAATGGAATGTGTTTACACTTAAATAACAACAAAACAACAACAGGGATACACAGCAAGGTGCTGATCCAAACACACCCTTAAAATATGAAATGGAAATTTTACAAAGCAGTTGGGTGTTTCAAACCATGAATTCAACTATATAACTTACACTTAACACAGATAAATCACAAATAAGTCTAAATTACCAACAATTAACAACTATAAATAGCAATTACTAAATATGAAAATGGTGCTTGAACTAAGTTAATACTTACACTGAGACAGATGCTCAAAACCAAAAACAGATGCTCAATATCTATCCTAATGTCTCCCCTGAGACTTCTAAACCAGCTCCAAGCTTGTTTGACCTTGATCCTTGCACAAATGCTCCTCACACTGATTTTTAGTTTATGATATATTTTTGAGTTATTTTTGAGATTTCATTAAAAGGCTAAGTAAAAACAGATTCTATGCTATAAACACTTAAGAAAACTTGTAAATAAGATAAAGAGAGCTTAAACAAATAAGAATTAACAGCTTTTAATATTAAACAAGAAATTGAAATTTCACTTAAAAGTACAAATTTAAATTGAGAACTGAAAGATTGAAATTTATAACTAATTTGAGTTCCAAACAGACTAACAATGCTTAATACAAGGGTTTTCAATAAGAAATTACAATAAAAATATATAATTAAACTACTTCGACATAAATCTTACACTACAACTATTCTAAAACCTAAAAAACTAACTAATAATTCTTCATTTTCTTTTCTTTTATAGTCCTGGAGTTAGCCTTGACTTTCCCACACTTCATATTCACCATTAGATGGCTTGGTGCAATCCTATCCGTTCAAACTCTTTTGGCGGGAAAAAGGGGTATGGGCAGATTGGGTGTATCTGGTGGGCATTAAATGAGGAGGGGGGAAGGTATGGGTGTAGGTGAGGGGTTGGTGATAGTTGGTGAGGAGGAGGGGGCATAAACCTGGTAATTAGGGGGGTTGTTAATGGAGGTTAAGGAGAAAGATGAACAGTGCCACGGGGTTAGGGGTGTTGACTGGGGTCAACGAACCAGGGAATGGGTTAGCTTTTAGGTTTGGGCTTGTGGTGGGCTTAGGCAAAAGGTGGGCTTGGGTATTTGTGTTTCTGGACCAGACCTGGATTGGGTAAAAGGGTGTTTGTTTGGTTTATTTAGTTTAGGGTGTATTTGGTAACTTAGCAAATAACAAGGACCATTTTGTAATTCTGAAAAATATAGGGACTGAAAATGGTGTTTTTCCAAAGTTCTCATAAGGGTCTAAACTTGCCAAGTTCAAATCATCAAAATCCATTTTTGCAATTTTTATATTTTTCAAAATTCCCGGGGACTAAAAATGTCAATTTTCAAAATCCGGGGACTGAACTTGCAATTTTCACCAATCTTTCAACCAGGGACTAAAAGTGATTTTTATGAATTCCCAAGGACCAAAATTGATTTTTCATTCAAAATTATCCCACCAGGGACTGAATCTGCCAAAGTTTGAAACTCCAGGGACCAAAAGTGTAAATTTCCAAAACTTTCCAATTTTTCACCAAAGGACTGATTATGACAACTTATGATTTAAAAAGGACCTTTGGTGATAATTTTCTATATTTTGAATATCCAGGGACTAGATTTGTAATTTTATGAAAGTTGAGGGACTGAAACTGCCAATTTTGCAAACTTTGTACGTTTTTCATCTGTTTTTACTCATTTTGCATCTAAAACATATAAAACACAATTTTGGAATATTTTCAGTATTTTGATGCATTACTGAGTGTTTTTGTATGTTTTGCAGTTCAGATTAGACCAAAAATGATGAGTGTTAGAGCACTCATCAGCGGCCCACATGGGTAAATCGTCAGCCATGGGTATTGGTTCAAAAAGATTAGAAATCGGATGTTCTTCGGAAAGATTATCAAACCAATTCAGAATAGTTGAAGATCTCTTCTTACGAAACAAACTTTCGGGATCGGATAAAGGTGCACTAAGCTTTTTAGTAGTAGAACGAGTGTTCATACAACTATCAAGAGAATCGAATTAATTACCTAAACAAAAGAACAAGAAAAAAAAAAATAAAAAACAGAAACTTCTAACCGAATCGGTTGGATGCTAAACCGATCGGTTGGACGCTACGGTAAAATTAAAATTTGAGAAACCGAATCGGTTGGATGCTAAACCGATCGGTTTGTCGCTACGGAATTTTTTTTTTTATTTATTTTTTATTTTTTTTTTAGAAAACAAACACGAAAAGAAACGGACTTTTAAAACTTACAAAACACGATCAAAATCCCCGGCAGCGGCGCCAAAAACTTGATGTGCTATTTGTTAGTGCAAGTTTTAAATGTATAAGAGTGAATTACCAAATCTAGAAACAACACATACGAGCAAGTGTACTCGTCCGTTATAAACAAGATATGATGGTAAGTCGGGATCGTTCGCAGGGATTTATGAGTGAATCAAAATATAAGTCTAAAAGTAAATCTCTAATGTACGCAAATATGATAATAAGCAAATTCAATAAATTAAAAACTACACTTGTTTAGACTAGTTTTCTACTTAATGACACACATGATTGTGATAACTTTTGATGACATGTTGGTTGAGATAATTAGATGGTGATCTAATCTATTGTTTCTACAAGTTAAACCTTCGTCAAGATTTTAGTTCATAAAAACAAGCTTTAGGTGTAAACCAATCAATTCAAGATCTATCCAAGGTTCATAAGGTATGGTGGATATCTTAAACACTAGACAAACTTTTATTACCAATCAAATACTCTTAAGAAATGGTCAATACAAAAGGTAACCTCTTCATAGACAAAAAGGTCACAATCGTTTATAAACATTTAAACTTTCGTCCTACTAAAGGTTTACAAACAATCCGATTTGACGTTATAAAAGAATTCTTATTACAATCATACTTCTTGTTTCTTTGTTTAGTCAAGAATAATTATGGTGAAAAACAATTATTCATAGACAAATGATTATAACTAGTTGAGTAATAACAAATCTTTCGGCCTTTGAAACTATTATCAATTAGTTAACCTTGGCTAAACAAATGTCACTATGAAACTTAAGGTACTATTGGTTCTTACGATTGACTTGAAATTGAATTAAAACATGTTATCACAATCATCACTATCACTAAGTATAAAACATCATCAAAACAAGTGTAAAAAGATTACTAGCCACTCATGGTAAACATGCAAATAAACTCAGAATATTTAACATAAGAATCCATGGTTATAAGTCTTACAATGCTTTGAAATTGATAACAAATGACAAGGTATTGATAACCTAAGAGTTGGTGATGATTTCTTGAGATTTTCGGACTCCAAATGTTACTTCCTTGATCCTCCAAAGTTCTTGGTTCTTTCTGCATGAATTTTCCTCCTTAGAGAGCTAGAAGATGATAATAATTGTGTGTAGTAATGAGAGTAAATGATATCTTCAATTGTGTGTTGAATGGTGTTGAGTTATGCACTTTTGAAGTCCCCCATAGGCTTGTCCAACACTCTTGGTCATAAATAGGAACTTAAATGCTTGAACTTGGCAATAAGACACTAAAAAGGGCCTAGAACAATGAGACAAAAGACCAAGATTCATGCACAAAAGTTGGCAAAAACATCCAGAACTGACCAACCGATCGGTTAGGGTTGGCACCGATCAGGTGGTGAAGGGTACTTATGGCCATCCGATCCGTTTCACACCAACCGATCGGATGGTAATTTCTGGCAGCTTTAGACTTTGACTTTGACCTGTGTAGCTTTTTATGTACTATCCAAATTTGATTAACTTTTGAATTTGGAACTTTGAGATGACAAAACTTAGGTTCTCATATGAATTACTTCATAGATTGGAATTTTGAGCTTGGGAATCTTTGTGTAATCGCGTATACTTCATTTCCTTCACTTTTTCTACATTTTTCCTGCATTTGGCTACATATGCTACAAAAACATACTTTGATATGATTTAGTGGTAAAAGCATATAAAAACAACCAAATAACATACACAAAAACACTAATAACGCTTATAAAAACATGTTAACTTTGAGCGTTATCAGGATAGGCCAAGGATTATAAGTTTGGGCTTTGGGTAAGGTGGTGTTTGTCGTAGGATTTGGTTTTGGATATTAGGTCCATTTGTAGTTTGTAGTTAACAAAATTACAAGGACCAATTATGTAAATACTGAAAACTTAGGGACTGATCTTGTAAACTTTCCGAACATATTCCAAGGTTCATTCTTGCCATCTTTTAATTCCACAAAGGTAATTTTCCAAATTTAAATTTCCCGGGGACCAATTTTGCCATTTTTCAAAGTTTGGGGACCAAAAGTGTAATTTTCTCAAACTTTTCTCCTAAGGACTTATTTTGACAACTTTTGAATTCCAAAGGACTTGGGTTGACTTTTCTTTCATTTTAAACATTCAGGGACTAGTTTTGTAAATTTTTGAAAGTTGGGGGACTGAAACTGCCAATTGTTCAAACTTTGTTCATTTTTCATCTGTTTTTAAACGTTTTGCATCAAAAACATATAAAACACAATCATGGGATATTTTCAGTATTTTGATGCGTATTTGACTGTTTTTAAATGTTTTTGCAGTTCAGACTGACCAAAAATGATGAGTATTCACACACACATCAGGCCTCGTTTTCTTTAGCCTTTACATAAGTTATTTGTTTTGTTAGGCTTATGGGAGTGGTTGTTCCTTGTTTAAAAAATCCAAGACCTCCCTTATCTTGAGAAACCTTTTGGCGACTTATTATTTCTTCTAAATCATTTGAGCTCTTTATATATTTTGAAAAATTTAATGACTCCTTTTGAAGTTCCAACACTTTTCCATTCAAAGAGTTAACCTCAATTGTGAGTGCTTCACAACTTTTACAAGGTTCAATCACCCCTTTGGAATGTTCTAGTGTTTTTACTTTACTTTCAAGTTCACAAACCCTTTTTTTAGATTTAACATTTTCTAATTCAAGAAGACATTTTTCTTTAATGACTTTTTCAAAAGTTTTTCTAAAATCATCATTAAACTTAACTAGTTCCTCATTCTCCTTTTGTAAATTGATAATATCTAAGTTATTAGAAGAAGAAGAGTTTAGAGATACCACAAATTTCTCTTGAGCCATAAGACACGTAGCATCATTTGTTGGTTGGTCTTCATCTTCACTATCACTCCACGCACCTCCAACGAATGCCTTGTTCACTCTCGGCTTAGGACATTCATTGATGAAGTGACCCTGCTCTCTGCAATTGTAACATCCTTGGGTGCGTCTTGAGCTTTCACTAACCTTGTTGTCACCACTTCGGTTTCCCCCAAAGTTGTTCCTTCCACCATTATCTCGGTTTCCAAACCGATTTCTTCTACCAAAGTTACCAGCTTTCCTAAAGAACCTCCGAAAGTTCTTAGCCATGAGATTATATTCTTCGTCATCCTTATCATCTTCTTCATTGCTATCATCTTGACTATCACTATCATCATTAGCTTGAGTACTAGTGACCTTAGCCTTAAGAGCCAAAGACTTAACCTTCTCCTTCTTGTCTTTGGTACTTGCCTTGTTGTTCTCAAGAATCATCTCATAGACTTTGAGATTCCCAATGAGGTCGTAAAGAGGTAGTTCCGCCAAATTATTGGCTTCTTCAATGGCCGTCACCTTTGGCCTCCACTTTATTGGAAGTGCTCGAAGAAACTTCCTCACATGGTTCTTGTTATAGAAGCTAGGATCTAAATCCGTGAGGATAGTCATAATAGCATTGAACCTTGTGTAACCATTATCAATGGCTTCTTCATCTGAGATCGTAAACTTCTCATATTGTTGTATGAGCAAGTCGATCTTGCAATCTTTCACTTGAGAGTTTTCTTGATGAGTGATGATGAGAGAGTGCCAAATTTCCTTGGCGGTCTTGCAAACATGAACCCTCTCGAACTCCCTTCGAGGTAGAGCATTATAGATCAACATCTTGGCTTCATCATTCTTACCAAGCTTTCTCCTCTCATCATCATTAAGATCCAAATGTGGTTTTCTCACCAACAACTTTGTTTCTGAGTCTTCCACCATGAACTCAAAGTTGCCATTTTGGATGATTTCCCACAAGTCAAGATCTTTGGACCTAACTGATGCGTGGGGTTTGCACCAGGCTTTACCTCTCGAGGGATCTCGATAAGCTTACAACCCCCACCAGGCAGTGTACCTGATCGATGTAGTATAGTATAATGACAAGTACCGGGGGATTGATCGTTCAGCTAGGAATAGTGTCGCTAGGATTAGAAAACCTAAAGACTAGGTTTAGAGATGAGGGATGATTCTTTTTGTATTTTTAGATTTTTCAGAAAGCAAGTAAAAATCTAGGGGTTTGAAGGATTTGGGCAGAATTAGTTGCTAGTCAACTAACCCAATACTAAGATGCACTCAAAATAAAATACTAAAAATGAAAATAAACTAAATTATACTAAGGTTGTGAGCAATATATGGGAGAAATGTGTTTACTTAGATTTCACTACTCCCTAGATATCTTTTACACGTTAATTACTTGTTATAGTTGCATGGATGACGGATTGTATTCCTTAATACCATTCATGGGGTGGCGTACTTACTTCCCCAATCCTATGAGTGCCTACTTCACTCCTATGTCGAGCCGGCTAAGAAGCTCCTAACTTGGGATCATTAGAATTTACTCATGCATTAAATACATCCAATAAAACCTAGTACACATCGGTTCATGTTTCCTAAGACGTTCAAGCATGTTACACAATGGAGATCTGCCAGTTTTCTTAAGCTTAACATTGAAATTATTCATCCAATACAACCATAAACAAGTAATCAACACATAATTAACATCTAGGTTTCATTAGATCTAAGCAAACACAAGATAAATCTAGCGTAGCATGTTGAAATCAAGACAAGCACAAGATATAGACAACCAACACATAGACATACTGATTGAATTAAGAGAAGACTTATCTCAATAGCACATGAAAGGATTCAAGGGTTGAAAACCCTTGAATTTACTGTAAAATACGAGCTAGGGTTCACAAAGTTCGGCCCTAGGGTTTCTCCACACAAGTTCCTGACTAATGAATGAAAATTAGAAAACTATATATAGAGTTTAGGTGGTGACGGCGTCAAGAACAAATGTCTGACGCCATCATCTCGCCGCCAAATAGTTCCTCAGACTGCCTAGATCTGGGTCTGACGCCGTCATGTGGTCTCCTTATGCAGGCCGTCATGATTTTAACTCTTGACGCCCTTGTTGTGACGCCTTCAGGTTTTCATTGGGTCGTCACCACTTTAACTCTTGACGCCATCATGCATTTCCTCTTGACGCCATCATACACTGTTCCCAGAAAGGAAAATTAAGTCTTTGGCGTTTTCTTCACTTTTATGCTCCAAAAACATCCGAATTGCTTCCTTTTCCAGATTTCTCTCCCAAAGTACCTAAAATCACAAAAGGAACGATTTAGGGAAATATTTGATCAAATAAATTCAATTCCGGGCTTAAATGACCCCCTGAAAGTGGTTCATTTATCGCCTCATCATATACCCTTACACTTGAGATTTGCTTGGCCTCAAGCAAATGCGCTTTTATTCTAGTCAAAATACAAGTTAGGGGTCATTTTACACTAATATAAAAGTAATTACAACGAATAATCGTTCCACTAAAGACCAATAGACAAGCACGGAGGTCATACACTAGCACCTCACAAATAGTGTTTAGATACTCACATCTCTCGGGTGTAATAATGTATAAATTACAATATGGAAATGGAAAACATCTCTCACTACCTATCATAGCAAAATAGATTACCATAGGCTTGGGAAAGGATCAAACCTCCACCACATGGCGTAAGCACCTAGGATAAACTATCAAAGAGGTCTTTTAAAGGGTTGTAACGTTAGGTGTAGGGATATGAAATACACGGTTTTGTTGGATATAGGCAGTCTTTACTGTTGGCGAGTTAACAATCTTGGTTAATTACATGTAAAAAATGGCGTTGCTAAGCCAAGACTAGACTCGAATTAAGCTAATAAATGAAAAATAACAAAAACATAAAATAAACATAGAATGAAAAGGGATGGTAGTCCGTATGTTTTTTCTCTATTTCTGTTTCTATTTTTTTCTTTTCTTTTTCTTGTTTTTTCGATTTTTTTTTTTATTATTTTTTTTTTATTTTTTTTTGTGCATACAATCTTACCCTATCATCCGAAATAATACATCATAGGGAATGAACATTCCCCTTACACTTGAATTTTACATACTTTACAATAAACTAATCTAATGACTCGAATTAAGAAAATCAAAACACTTGGAGTACTTTTAAGATTAACGCACATACGGGGGTAATAAATGATGTTCTTCCCCATTACTCCATAAAATAAGTACTTTACCCATGAGTCCCAATCGTCTCAAAACAATATGTACAAGGATATGACTCGACTTAGGAACCATGTAATCAATTAGATAATTAACTTAGGGTTTAACAAATAACAATAAAACACTAAAAATGAGTGCATACACGGAGGGCTAAGGCGATTTGGGTGTACATTTAAGTGGGGTGTAACAAATTCTTCCTTTAAGTAAAATGCTTAAAGTTAGAAACGAAAAGATAGGCTCGGAGGGGTGTACTAGGGGTTTCGTGTACAAAAAATGAGTACAACGCTAAGGGTGTAGGAAAAATTAATTGACTTAACTAGCCATGTAATATGACTTAAATGGTCAAGTAATTATGATACGGGTTTAACACAAGGGTGATCCTAATGCCTTT
This sequence comes from Artemisia argyi, assembly GCA_030686995.1. Classification (NCBI taxonomy): domain Eukaryota; kingdom Viridiplantae; phylum Streptophyta; class Magnoliopsida; order Asterales; family Asteraceae; genus Artemisia; species Artemisia argyi. Next base: position 153,901,412 of record CM060701.1, on the reverse strand, counting down.
TATCATGTAATAAATCCTACTACACGAATCTAGTCTCACTAGCGGTCTCGGGATGCATCACTAACGCAAGTTCTAGAATCTAAATGCTACCGGTACACTCATAGGCACTAATAGTAAATGCTTTTCCTATCAAATCTAAAGGCGAACCTCACATATTTGGGTGGAAAATTTTTTCTGAATGATACGGTTATGTGCTAGTCATACAATCTCCTATCCATGAGACGCTTGCTAAGGCTAAAGTTTCACTCCTAAATGTTGTAAAAATTTTTAAATTTGGCGCTAAAATTGCACTAGCAAGTATTTCTCATAGTTTTATTACACATCTACTATCAAACAAACGTTCAAGCGAAAGTGTATCTGTAAGGTATCATCATTTTACCCTCCCCTTACACTTAAGATGAGCATTGTCCCCAATGTTCAAGTAAAGAATGTAAAAGTGAAATAAGTAAAAAGAATGAAATCAAATACTCCCCTGATTCGCTCGGTATGGATAATAAGATGGCCAGGTTAAATCTTCCTCCAAGAAAATGATCAAAGCTTCCCTTCCAGAATAATAATCATCTTCTTGTTATACATAACCTGTAAATCCTGAGAAAACAGACAAGGCAACCTAGCATAAAATCGGCGGCAATCTATATATGTTACTAAATCCTAGAAAACAAAATAAGATATAATGCTTGTGGAATGATGTTTGCAGATTTCCTGGAGATTATAAAACTAATAATTCAACAAAAACTTTAAAACTCCGTTAGAAAAACAAAACCCGTAAAATTTCTAGATTTTTACACGTGACGCCGTCAAGAGTAAACTCATGACGCCGTCAGAAGTGACCTGCAGAAATTTTTATGTTAAGTTTCCGGAAAATTTCTGGAAAAACTTGGTTCTACTTCCTGAAAAATCCTGCAAAACTTCATTATGACTCGATACAAGCATTTGACTCTAACAAATACGAATATACATGTTCATTTAATTATTGTGGAGAATCGTGATCGGTTTGTTTCTTAAAAACATATTTGGGGTTTCCCCTTACACTTATCTTTTGCAAAAATACCTTTGGGTGAAGTTAAAACTAGGCCAAACAACAAAATAAAGTATTTCTACTATTTAGTTTTGAAACATGATCTACCAACAATAAAAATAAAGCATGCATACGGAAGCAAATGACAAACAAGCAAAAATAAAAATCACACAAAATCATGGGTTGCCTCCCAAGAAGCGCTTTTCTTTATTTACGAGTCTTTTAGCTAGACTCAAGGTCATGGGTTACCGTGTATCGCTTATGCTCACATAACCAAGCGTGAGCCATCTAATGGTCACCTCATCTTTCTTATAATCATCTCCTAACTCTAAACATCCGAGATAGTATCTTTTATTCTTTTCATGAGTATATTTAAGCCCTTTTCTCTTATCATTCTCACTTAGCATTTCTATGGGCGGATATCTACTACACTTCTCCATGGAAAAATCCTTGAACCTAGGGTGTGCACGGGGCATTTGGTAGACAAAATCTTCATCCCCGTTCGAGAATTTAATTAACCCTTCCATAAGTTTTTCATCAAGGTTGGTCAACCTTTTGAAAGGTTTTCCAAAAACAACTTGGGTTAACTTACTATCAATAAATTCTCCTAGATTCTCCATAACCATAAACTCAACAAGATAAACCAAGCTTCCTACAAATACATGCAATGGTATTACCCTAGCAATAATATTTTCCCCTTTGTATTCTAACTCATATACCATGATTTTATTATATTCATTATGTGAGATTATGTTTATTGGGAGAGATGAGTTAAGATAGGCGTTAAAGCTGTTAAATCCGATCTTACAAGGAAATTGCATGTTGAATGAACTATCACTCTCAATCCTTGTTCTAGGGTCGACATACCTAAGAGGGTTCACTTCCTCTTCCATCCTATCCTCATTAATCACATCACCATCATCAAGATCCTCATCGTAGTCTGAATAGTAAAAAGGACTAGCCCTATGGTCATTATCATGGTCAGACTCCTCTAACTCAGAATTATTGTGAAAGTGGTGTTTAGGCGAGAGGTTAGGTGGGTTCTCATTTTCCACTAAAGGGATTGGGGCGGGCATTTGGAAAATCCTATGATGAAAAACACGAATAACAGGAATCAAACGATCAATGTTATTGGTATCCATCGAGATAATTTATGAACAAAGGAAACAAAGAAATAAGATAGACTAAAGAAAACCTAAAAATTAAAAATAAAATCTTACTAGAAAGGAATCTAGCAAGTAGACCTAATAAAAAGAGATTATAACCTAGACAATAACTATTCCCCGGCATCGGCGCCAAAAACTTGATGCGTGGGGTTTGCACCATGATTTACCTCTCGAGGGTTCTCGAGAAGCTTACAACCCCCACCAGGCAGTGTACCTGATCGATGTAGTATAGTATAATGACAAGTACCGGGGGATTGATCGTTCAGCTAGGAATTGTGTCGCTAGGATTAGAAAACCTAAAGACTAGGTCTAGAGATGAGGGATGATTCTTTTTGTATTTTTATATTTTTTAGAAAGCAAGTAAAAATCTCGGGGTTTGAAGGATTTGGGCGGAATTAGTTGCTAGTCAACTAACCCAATACTAAGATGCAATCAAAATAAAATACTAAAAATGAAAATAAACTAAATTATACTAAGGTTGTGAGCAATATATGGGAGAAATGTCTTTACCTAGATTTCACTACTCCCTAGATATCTTTTACACGTTAATTACTTGTTATAGTTGCATGGATGACGGATTGTATTCCTTAATACCATTCATGGGGTGACGTACTTACTTCCCCAATCCTATGAGTGCCTACTTCACTCCTATGTCGAGCCGGCTAAGAAGCTCCTAACATGGGATCATTATAATTTACTCATGCATTAAATACAACCAATAAAACCTAGTATACATCCGTTCATGTTTCCTAAGACGTTCAAGCATGTTACACAATGGAGATCTGCCAGTTTTCTTAAGCCTAACATTGAAATCATTCATCCAATACAACCATAAACAAGTAATCAACACATAATTAACATCTAGGTTTCATTAGATCTAAGCAAATACAAGATAAATCTAGCCTAGCATGTTGAAATCAAGACAAGTACAAGATATAGACAACCAACACATAGACATATTGATTGAATTAAGAGAAGACTTATCTCAATAGCACATGAAAGGATTCAAGGGTTGAAAACCCTTGAATTTACTGTAAAATACGAGCTAGGGTTCACAAAGTTCAGCCCTAGGGTTTCTCCACACAAGTTCCTCTCTTATGAATGAAAATTAGAAAACTATATATAGAGTTTAGGAGGTGACGGCGTCAAGAACAAATGTCTTACGCCATCATCTCGCTGCCAAATAGTTCCTCGGACTGCCTAGATCTGGGTCTGACGCCGTCATGTGGTCTCCTTATGCAGGCCGTCATGATTTTAACTCTTGACGCCCTTGTTGTGACGCCTTCAGGTTTTCATTGGGTCGTCACCTCTCTAACTCTTGACGCCGTCATGCATTTCCTCTTGACGCCGTCATACACTGTTCCCAGCAAGGAAAATTAAGTCTTTGGCGTTTTCTTCACATTTATGCTCCAAAAACGTCCGAATTGCTTACTTTTCCAGATTTCTCTCCCAAAGTACCTAAAATCACAAAAGGAACGATTTAGGGTAATATTTGATTAAATAAATTCAATTCCGGTCTTAAATGACCCCCTAAAATCGGTTCATTTTTCACCTCATCACTAACATAGGTCTCAAATCGGGTTTTCCAAAAGCAAAACCCATCGGTTTCTAGCAAAGGTGGTCTTTGCATAGAATACCCCTCAACATAGTTCTCTAGAGACATGGATCTATACTCTACTTTACAAAAAATCTTAGTTAGGATTTTAGATTTTTTTGGGAAAGAAGTTTTTGACTTAAAACGACTTCTCGGGAAGGCTTTAACGCTAAAAAACTTGAGTACACCGCTCTGATATCAATTGTAGAACCGAAGATGCGGGGGGTGAATACGATTTCTTCGGCTTTTAAGACGTTTAAAAACTTTAAGCCTCAAAGAAAACCAAGTGGTTGTATAATCAATCTAAACAACCACAAACACAACCAAAGTATATAAAGAGAGTAAAGAGAGACACCACGATATATACTGGTTCGGGATGTGGGGTTTACACCATCCGTACGTCCTGTTGCGAATCCACGACACGATACTATTCTGCTAGTATAATCCTTTCGGTGGACTACAAATCGTTACAATTTACTCCACCGATATTCACCAATATCGATGCTCACAAAGAAGGAGTTACTCCCCAACGATATTTCGCCCTCGGAAACCACCCAAAAGAATCTCGTGATTTGACTTCACCTAAGGGTCACCAAGACCACTACCAAGACTTCCCACCGGAAGTATCAAACCCCAACTAGATCCCCAATGATCTAGGCTTGGTCACCAAGACACAAGACTTCCCTTACAAACAATTGAATGAATATAAGTGTTTGTTTAATCAAGCCCTAACCTAACCTAGTGGCTCGATTCTAGTAGAAAGGATATAGATAAGAAGACCCTCTACACAATCACAAGAGTGGATTAGGTTCTTGTGATTCTTCCCTTGCAAAGATATGTTTTCTTTCAAAGATGTTAGTATGAAAATCAAGAACACAAGATTAGAGGTAGTGAGATAGAGAGATTTGAGAGTGTTTAGAGAGAGAATAATGGCAAGGGGAGAGGAATACAAGAGGAAAAGGTGGTATTTATAGGCCAAGAACCCAAACATGGGAAATTTTACCGAGGCCGGCGCGTCACCCCCGCTTCAGCGCGCGGGCAACGCACCAAGCTTTTGTAAACTTTCCCAAGTGTTGGGTGTTTGGATCTTATAAATACATATCCTTGCTAAACCCCCAATTGTACTTCACACTAAACCTTAACATTAATCATTTTAAGGTTTACCAACCCAAATAGCTAATATGAAAATCATTAGTGAAGTGTTAAAAGAGAAAACAAATTACCAAGGGTATAAAGTGTAGATAGGGTAATTTGGAAGGGGTAGAAGTGTTATTCCTCACATGGATAGAAAAGAGAGAAAGAATATGCCAAGGTATATTCCATTGCTTGGGGGGGGGGAAGAATGAGATGGAGGGTTGAGATGAGATGGTTTGAATTGGATGGATAGGATCAAAGGGAGCCTCCCTTGGGTTTCAAATTATTTGGCATGTGTTGAATATGTATGGTTGAGATGTGATGATTTGAAATAGATGGGTACGATCAAAAAAGCCTATGTTTGGATTGAGAAGGGATATTCCAAAGGAATATGCTTTGCTTGGGGGGGAAAGGGTGAATCAATGGTTAAGATGGTTTTGGTTTGAAAAGGAAGGCTTGGATTAAACACATGTGATGGTATAGAGAGGAGGGTGAGGTGAATGGTTGAGATGTGTTGTAATTTGAATTCAATGGCTAGGATCAAAGGAGCATCCTTTGGAATTCAAATAATTGGCATGTGGGGAATATGGAGGGTTGAGATGTGTTGTAAGGGAATGGATGGTTGAGATGTAGAGTGTGTAAGGGAATATGTAAGAGTGTAAGAGATTGTGTAGGAGAATTGTGTAAGAGAATTTATGATTTGGATATGATTGGATATGGTGGTATTTGTCTTTTGTAAGAATGAGATTAAGAGAAGATTAATACATAATCTAATTGTCATTAAGAAGAAAAGGTTTAGACAATTAAGATTATGAGTTGAGAAAATCATAAGTTACTTATAAGTTCAAGTAACACAACGTCGAGAATCCATAGGTTCATATCTCGTAACTTTCCACGACTCGAAGTTCTCAACTAATACCTTGGATCAAACAAGTTAAGTGCTTTGCCTTTATGTAAAGCATAACCCAAGTGGGAAGGATGTGTTTACACAAAGTGACCTTTGACTTAGTTTGACCAATAAGGGAGTAAACCTATTATGTAATTAGAGAAGACGTAAGCACGGGATACGAGCATATGGACGCTTCAACACGATGTCACGTGAAATATATAATTTCCCTAAGTTTTAGAAACGCCTTGGCTAGAGGCGAATAGTTATAAAACATGAGTTGGTGTGTTTTCCGTAAATGGGTGATTCAAAAGCAGGATCTCTCAAGTCTCAAAACTCGTTTCGAGTGTTCTCAATTAAGCACATAACATATTCATACCTGTATTGAAAGATCCACACTTGTCGGGTAAGGGGAAAGTCTACTTTCAAAATTCGCCCGGAATCATACAGTGTCCTGGAGCGTCATCCGCGCGTTGACGCGCGGGCAGCGCGCCAGGAGCAGATATGGGCTCCAGCAATTTTGAGCTAACGTTTGTGATTTTATATGTTTCGATGGTTTATTTGTCATCATTAAAATGTGAAGAGATCTTTATCATGTTCCCTCAACATAATATTTATGGCTGGAGATTTAGGATCGATGTAGGCCTTCTACACATGCGCATGCCCAATGTTGCATGGTATATTGATATTAGATGGATCACCTGCTTTGATGATTGGTGAACCTAGGACGTATGGTGTCTCGGGGTCATCGAATAAATCCCTATGGTACGCACGTTCTTCTGTAAAAACCGTGGTTTTGGCAGGTCAGTTTGACGCATAGTATTGACTCGGTTGACGTTTGTTTGGTGTGTCTTAGGTGTTTGAAGTGATATAGATGAGTTTTAGCACTAAATTCATTTGCGTAAATGGTTTTATTGTGATTTAGAAAGTTTGAAATTTGGGAAGTTCATTTTGATCGACTTTGTGGTGTAGAAATGACTTGTGTAGTTTTGGTGTTTTTGTGTTTTTACGTAACGAGTCTTCGTTCAAGTGTTTGAGCGTTAGCGGGTTACGAGGAGTTTGTTTTTTTGAGTTATGTTTAAAAAGAGTGTGGAATGCTATTTTTGGAAACTTTATTTTTGGAAATGATATTTTTACCGGGATGTCGTAAAAACTGAGGTTTATCGCGTAAGACGCTAGGATTAGTTACGGGTATTTATAAAATATGAAAAGTATGAGGTTTTGAGTGTAATAAATAAATTTAATATATATATATATATATATATATATATATATATATATATATATATATATATATATATATATATATATAATCGGCTAGAAGGGATAAGGGGGAAAAAGGAAACCCAATTTGAGTCCAAGTATGACTCTTAGGCCCACGAAATCCTAATCTAACCTAAACAAGCCCAACCCCTACCCATATAAGCCAAACCAAACTACCCAAAACCTCTTTTTCTTTGGAAAAGTCGACAAGGGGGAGAGGAGGTGAAGGAGAAAAGTTAGGGTTTCAATTATGTGAAGAAAACAAGCCTAAGGTATGCCTAGTAAACCCTTAATTATTTAATTGTTGATTAGATTCATGTAATACAAGTTATGATGGATCTAGGGTTTGTAAACTATTGTAAATTAATTAAGTAAAACATGTTAGGATCATTAGTTAATAATAGTATGATGATTAGTGAAGGAGATTTGGTTATAAAACATGTTAAACATTGAGTTAGGGTTTGGACAGAAAACTATGGATGTAAAGATGTGAGAGTAAATAACATATGGTGAAGAGTTAAGTCACGAATTTTAGGTCTAAATTGAAGTTTAATGAAAGAGCTTTCCAAAAAGTCCAGCCACGATTGATTTCATGGTCAGGAAGTTGGTCTTTTGATTTTTCTTTGTTAAGGTGTCAAAGCTGTCAAACCGGGACAGAATTTGGGTAAAAGTTTGAGGGTGAGTTGTGGTTGTAAAAGTGGTATTTTGACTAGCACTTCAGGAATAGTTAAGTATTAGGTTATATTAGACTACCACGAAAAGGATTCGCGATAAAAACTTGTGGAAGTATTTTATGTTAATTAAAACTTTTTGGTGTGCGTTCAGATACGAATTTGAGTAGTTGACAAGTTTTATTTTCTTTTGAGTACTTGTGTGTGTTATTGGTCCATGGCCTTCTAGGATTAGCTTGTATGCTTATGAGAGACCATGGTAAATTTTTGGTGTCAGTTGTTAAGCTTTATTTTTTGTGATTTCATGTGGGCGAATGTACCCAAAAATTCTGTTTTTTCTGATTTTTAAAGTGCAAGTGATTTAGTGAGTGTTAGGTTATGCTAATGGTTAGTATGGTGTCTAGGAGATCCATGGTGGGTCATATGAGTCTTAGATATCCATCATATGAGTATTACATGGGTTGTAGCTTTTAGCTTGGCCTTGTGTAACGTGGACTTATTTGTGTTGTTTAGATTTGTGATTTGTCTTGTGGAAGCTGCAAGGTTTAAGGTGAGTTCATAGTCCCATACTTTTTACTTTGTTTTAAACTTGGGATGGGAATGATGCTTGTCTTAAATGGTTTGAATTATTGTGATTATGTGTGTGTGTCAAAGAGCTTGGACTTATAATGGTATTGTATGTATGCTATATGTGAATGATATGTTATGTGATGTTATTGTGTGGTCCAATTGGGGCGGAGTATCCAATTGGAGAGTAATACTGCTACTCGTACCAGATTACGTGTATTGGATAATGTGATGATAATGCTGTGTGGTCCAATTGGGGGGGAGTATGCAATTGGAGAGCAATACTCCTACTCATTACTAGTCTGTGTGGTCCAATTGGGAGGGTGCTTACCCTATTGCTCATGCATATGACCTAATTGGAGAGTAGTACTCCTACTCACTTTTATTCTGTGTGGTCCGATCGGAGGGTATTAATTAACCTATTATTTGGATCGGGGGTGACGTTCCTACCCGGTATGTTGTGAATTTGGATCGGTGGGCACGTTCCGCCCGATGGTTGCCATATGTGTGATGTTTCCTTGTGAATACATGTAGCTTATATGATAACTGTAATTATTTATCCAGCTATATTTTATAATCACAATGATTTTGGTTGCCTAGTGTGTATGAGTCTTAAACCTATGAATCTCACCAACATTATGTTGACGTTTTAAGCATCATTTTCAGGTGAGCTTTCTAAGGATAAGATAGAAGGATGTGATTAGACGAGACCGTAGTTGCATTGGAAGTGGTTTATCATCCTTGTTAGGATCTTATGTATTGTTTTGGATTTTGTTTTGGTTATTTTATTTTGGGGTATTGTTACAACACTTTGTGTTTGTACTTTGCTATATTTTTGTGCATGTAGTTGTTCTCTATATAGACACCAGGTGTTGTGATGATATCCATGAAGTTACAACCACGCGTTTCTGCCTTGGCGAGGTGTGACAGATTGGTATCAGAGCCTTGGTTATAGAGAATTAGGTGGTTGAACCTAGACTGTAACTTAGGAGTCCCTCATATAGTTGCATTTAGTATCTTTGTGTAAGTATAGTATTTTATATGTCTATTTTCCTATATTTATGAGATGTTTTATTGAGTTTCAGACGTCTATTCTATCCCCTATACGTAGTATTATATATATCGACTTTTTTATATCGACTTCCGCGCGTAAGATGCTTCGTTGGACTACCGTTGTCGCTATCGGAGGCGAGAGAAGTGGTCGGATGAAACGGATTAACTGCATAATCCGAGTTCCCGATAGCATGTATCTATATTCAGACAAGGAGAGGACGTTTATGGGAAACGTTGGAGGAGAGGAAGTGGAGAGGTTTGGAACCACGGTGACTTCTGGAGATGAATCCATTACCAATACCCTTGGTAGTGTCCTCACTTCACATAGGAAGGAGATGTTGTTTAGTCTAAACCTCGTGATTTGTATGTGCTTGTGAATCATGTGGAATTGGACGAAAAGAATAGAGATGGTTTTGCATGTTGTCGACTACCTCAACATGTAGGAAACATGAATGGGTGGTTGAGTAAAGATGAAAGGGAGTTAGGATGGAATGGTGTGGATTCGGATCTAGAGTCCACAGCGAGTAGTAAGTTGAATTGATCTGAGTGGGGAGATAAGTGCGAGAGTGAAGTTGAGCCATTATGCGACGTCTTTTGTTTTGTGTTATGTTTTGGAATTTGTATATTGTCTTTTGCCGTCTGGAGCCATGTTGGAGCATGATTACTCTTGGATATTGGATCGACCTTATCCAAGTAATTTTGATTATAGAGTTTACGTGATCGTTGAAATTGTTCCATGCGAGATGATTGTTTGCGACATCTTTTGTTTTTGTTTGCATAATTGTTTGCATGATGTGTTGTCATAGGAGAGAGTGAACCTATGAAAGGGGGCATAGATAATTATGGTGGCCAACATAATTATACATGCGTCACAACACAAGTGGACTTGCAAGTATGATAGCATGGATTGAATAGTGTATTAGGTGCTATGTGGTATATGTGCGTTATCATTGAGATGTGTGGTTTTGGAAGTAAGTATGTGTGTGGAATAGGCTTATAACTATGGTCGCGAACATAAATATAAGGGTATAACACACGTGGACTTGTGACCATTATTGCATTGATTGATGTTTGTTGTTGTATGTTGTGGTAGATGGTATGTGATATCATGTTGGTGATGGCTGTATGGTTAGAGAAGTATTCTCTTAACCGTTTGGGCAGTCGTTATATTTTGGGTTGTGTAGGTGGTAAGATTCCATCCTACCTATCATATGTTGATACCTCAATTATCGGTGGGTACTTATGTAGTGGTAGTTAAGTTGAATTGTTTGGTAGTCACTCCGTTTGTGTACCTAATTCTTTGGTTGGCATTCCTATTCGTACCATGATGGTACAGATGCCATATTCTTTCTCTTTGACATCGTGATAGGTGTTGGGTAATCGAATTCGTTTTGTTGGATGCTGGTTCGTTTCTTTGGTTATTCCTTGCTTTCATTCCGCGAATGAATGTTATACTATTCTTCAAGTATTGTTGGTTCGTGACGAGTTGGTGTGGATATTTGATCCCTCATTTACACACACCAATTGAATTTCGTGACATGTTTTGTAACCTGTTAGTATCGGTGTTTTTCTATGATTTTGGTTTGATCGTTGTACGAATAAGTCTGTAAGTTCATCATTTGGGTTGCAACGCATTTGCGTGAGTGTTCACTGGTATGAGATTCATTTGATGATTATTTTGATTATGTGATTCTTCTGTGTTTTTCGTATCCAGTAAAGGGGGTGTGTTGGAGTCCTTATGGTATTTTAAAACTCGTTTTGGGTATTTCAAGGTCATTTGTTAGAAACCATTATTTTTATGGTGAAAATGAAGTGTGGAAAAAAAATGGTTATGTTGATGTCTTACATAAAATGGTTTATATATATTTTATAAAAATGTATAAGTTTAAGATATGTCTTGTAAAAAAACGGTGTTCATTTGTTTTTGGGAAGGTTGAGTACGGGAATAAGAACTGTCTATGGTTCTCCTTTACCAAACTTGTTATGTATTTAGTTCATTGAGTGTTTTTTTTGTTAAGGTACGCTTGTGGATGTTTTATGCGTATGTGTATTTTATATTTTCTTTGTATGGGTTTTCATGAACATTTTATCCGTGTCTACTTTTATTGGGAAAATTTTCTCATTGTGTTTTTCTAGCTTTGAATTTGATGTCCGTTACTTCGTTAGTCGGTAATTCGTACCCCTTTTGAGTTCGTTAATATACGTTTTAGTTCGACCGGTTTCATGGTTCGCGTCGTTTACTTAGGATAGATTGTCGTTTTGATTATCAATTTATTCGTTGAAGAAGAAGAGGGTGTTTGCCAAGTTGTTCAAGTGAGAGGTGTAGCTTTAAGATGTACGTTCTTCAGGAAGGTGGTCAACGATAGCGAATGTTTGTGGACATTAGTAAGATAAAAGTGGTGAAGAGTACCTAAGACACCATCTGAGAGACGATTGTCCTTAGGAATGGCAGGTACTATTGGCGATTCATTTCTATCTTTCTATAGATTGCCTAGGCATCGTGGAGGTGGAAGATCCATAAGAGGAACTGTGTGATACATGGTTTAAAGTTGGGAAATAGAACTTGGAGATGAGATTTGTATGGAGCAGGAAGTGTTATCTACACGGATCATAAGAATCTTTAGCATATATTTGACAAGAGGTTAATATATGTTGAAGAGAAGTTGGGTGTGGAATTTCTCAGTGACTACGATTGTCTGATTCGCCACCGTCAAGGAAGCGCGAACATCGTGGTAAGAGCACTGAGCGGGAGTAAATGAGTGAAACTTAGATGTTGGTGAGCAATGATTATGATAATTCAGTTCGGAGTTACGGGGATGATGTTGACAGCCTAGAGAGAGTGGTTCAAGGATGAGAACATGTAAGAAGAATGATTACTTGGTTTAGACCAGTAAATGGAAAGGAACAAAGATGGAGGAATGTACTTTAGGGACCATCTATTGGTTCTATTGAGAGGAAGCGTAAGGACAGCAGTCATACAAGGTATTTGATACATCCGAGAATGGATAAGACATATCATTACCTTTGCAAGAGATGTATGAAGGAGTAGGCGAGACTTTTCGCTCGGTGAGTTGGTAATGAGCCATGGGGTGTCGCAAGAAACATGATGAAATACTTACTTCGCGATAGTGGTAAACGTTTTATGGAGTCTTGAGAACGCGTATGTAGATGAGTGTGACTTATCATTCTCTAATGAGTGAACTAAGTGAGCGTACAAATCAGGCGTTGGATGGTGAGTTGAGAGCATGGGTGTGTTTGATTTTGGGGGAAGCTGGGGTATACATTTACCCTTAGCTGAGTTCTCCTATATCAACAATTATCATTCTAGTATTGAGTATGTGTCGTGTGAAAAGTTGTATGAAAGGTAATGTAGGTCACCTGTTCTGTGGTCAAAGGTTGGAACAAGCCAAATAATTGGTCCTGAACTAGAGCGAGAGACTACGAATAAGGTTTTATGACTAAGGGAAGACTTAAGGCAGCAAGAGATCGCCAAAAGAGTTATGCGGATTATTGCCGTAAGCCCTTAGAGTTTGGTGTTGGTGATATGGTGAGGTTAAAAGTATTTCCTTGGAAGAGTGTTGTGTGTTTTGGTAAGGAAGGCAAGTTAGCACCGAGATGTGTTGGACCGTTAGAGATTTTGGAAAGGATTGGATTTGTGGCCTACCGGTTGAAGTTAGCTGAGGAATTTAGTGGTGTACATGATACGTTTCACGTATCTAATTGAAAGAAGTGTTTGGTGGATGCTAGTCCGCATGTGCCAATAGATGAAAGTAAGGTTGACAAACCCTCCATTTTGTCAAGAAACCTATTGAGATTATGGATCGAGATGTTAAGGGTTTGAAGTTTGGTGACATAGCGTTGGTAAAGGTATGGTGGGATTCTAAGCGTGGTCCTGAGTTTACTTAGGAACGTGAGGATCAGATGTAATTAATGTTTGTTTTGTGTGTATCCATTATATGTGGTGTTTCCTGCGGTTATCATTTGGATTTTCTTTTGGTTCGAGGGTATCGTACCTACCTGTGAGAAGTCGTTTTGATCATTGGTGTTATTGATCGGGGAGTGTATCTATTTGTGTGTATCGTTGGAGTGACGGAATGTTTTCTATCATGTGAATTCGAGTATTTAGTCGGTTCACATTTTTGTGATTCTTTCTCTGTGATTTTTATGGTGTGGTATTTATCCGCTTAAAAATCCATAAATTTACTTTTCCTGTTGTGAGTGATGACCATAGTAGTTGAAATCTCGGAGCACGATTTCCCTAATTGGGGGATGATGTAACAACCGTGGTTTTGGCAGGTCAGTTTGACTGATAGTATTGACTCGGTTGACGTTTGTTTGGTGTGTCTTAGGTGTTTGAAGTGATATAGATGAGTTTTAGCACTAAATCCCCTTGCGTAAATGGTTTTATTGTGATTTGGAAAGTTTGGAATTTGGGAAAGTTCATTTTGATCACCTTTGTGGTGTAGAAATGACTTGTGTAGTTTTGGTGTTTTTGTGTTTTTGTGTAACGAGTCTTCGTTCATGTGTTTGAGCGTTAGCGGGTTACGAGGAGTTTGTTTTTATGAGTTATGTTTCAAAAGAGTGTGGAATTCTATTTTTGGAAACTTTATTTTTGGAAATGATATTTTTTCCGGGTTGTCGTAAAAACTGAGGTTTATCGCGTAAGACGCTAGGATTAGTTACGGGTATTTATAAAATATGAAAAGTATGAGGTTTTGAGTGTAATATATATATCGGCTAGAAGGGATAAGAGGGAAAAAGGAAACCAAATTTAAGTCCAAATATGACTCTTAGGCCCAAGGAATTGTAATCCAACCCAAACAAGCCCAACCCCTACCCATATAAGCCAAACCAAACGACCCAAAACCTCTTTTTCTATGGAAAAGTCGACAAGGGGGAGAGGAGGAGAAGGAGAAAAGTTAGGGTTTCAATTATGTGAAGAAAACAAGCCTAAGGTATGCCTAGTAAAACCCTTAATTGTTTAATTATTGATTAGATTCATGTAATACAAGTTATGCTGGATCTAGGGTTTGTAAAATTCTGTAAATTAATTAAGTAAAACATGTTAGGATCATTAGTTAATAATAGTATGATGATTAGTGAAGGAGATTTGGTTATAAAACATGTTAAACATTGAGTTAGGGTTTGGACAGAAAACTATGGCTGTAAAGATGTGAGTGTAAATAATCGATGGTGAAGAGTTAAGTCACGAATTTTAGGTCTAAATTGAATTTTAATGAAAGAGCTTTCCAAAAAGTCCAGCCACGATTGATTTCATGGTGGGAAGTTGGTCTTTTGGTTTTTCTTTGTTAAGGTGTCAAAGCTGTCAAATCGGGACAGAATTTTGGTAAAAGTTTGAGGGTGAGTTGTGGTTATAAAAGTGGTATTTTGAATAGCCCTTCTGGAATAGTTAAGTATTAGGTTATATTAGACTACCACGAAAAGGATTCGCGATAAAAACTTGTGGAAGTATTTTATGTTAATAAAAAAAATTTGGTGTGCGTTCAGATATGAATTTGAGTAGTTGACAAGTTTGATTTTCTTTTGAGTACTTGTGTCTGTTATTGGCCCATGGCCTTCTAGGATTAGCTTGTATGCTTATGAGAGACCATGGTAAATTTTTGGTGTCAGTCGTTAAGCTTTATTTGTCGTGATTTCATGTGGGTGAATGTACCCAAAAATTATGCGTTTTCTGATTTTAAAAGTGCAAGGGATTTAGTGAGTGTTAGGTTATGGTAATGGTTAGTATGGTGTCTATGAGATCCATGGTGGGTCATATGAGTCTTAGATATCCATCATATGAGTATTACATGGGTTGTAGCTTTTAGCTTGGCCTTGTGTAACGTGGAATTATTTGTGTTGTTTACATTTGTGATTTGTGTTGTGGAAGCTACAAGGTTTAAGGTGAGTTCATAGTCCCATACTTTTTACTTTGTTTTAAACTTGGGATGGGAATGATGCTTGTCTTAAATGGTTTAAATTACTGTGACTATGTGTGTGTGTCAAAGAGCTTGGACTTATAATGTTATTGTATGTATGCTATATGTGAATGATATGTTATGTGATGTTATTGTGTGGTCCAATTGGGGGGGAGTATCCAATTGGAGAGTAATACTCCTACTCGTACCAGATTACATGGATTGGATAATGTGATGATAATGTTGTGTGGTCCAATTGGGGGGGGAGTATCCAATTGGAGAGTAATACTCCTACTCGTTACTAGTCTGTGTGGTCCAATTGGGAGGGTGCTTACCCTGTTGCTCGTGCATACGACCTAATTGGAGAGTAGTACTCCTACTCACTTTTATTCTGTGTGGTCCGATCAGAGGGTATTAATTTACCCATTATTTGGAGCAGGGGTCACGTTCCTGCCCGGTATGTTGTGAATTTGGATCGGTGGGCACGTTCCACCCGATGGTTGCCTTATGTGTGATGTTGCCTTGTGAATACATGTAGCTTATATGATAACTGTAATTATTTGTCCAGCTATATTTTATAATCACAGTGATTTTGGTTGCCTAGTGTGTATGAGTCTTAAAACTATGAATCTCACCAACATTATGTTGACGTTTTAAGCATCATTTTCAGGTGAGCTTTCTAAGGATAAGATAGAAGGATGTGATATGACGAGACCCTAGTTGCATTGGAAGTGGTTTATCATCTTTGTTTGGATCTTATGTATTGTTTTGGATTTTGTTTTGGTTATTTATTTTGGGGTATTGTTACAACACTTTGTGTTTGCACTTTGTTCTATTTTTGTGCATGTAGTTGTTCTCTATATAGACACCAGGTGTTGTGATGATATCCATGAAGTTACACCCTCGTGTTTCTACCTTGGCTAGGTGTGACATCTTCCTTGGTAGGTAACCTATCGAAGTAGTTCTCTACATTTTCTATTTTCTATACCTTATTATCCTCAACTTCCTAGACCTCATTCTTAGCTTCACTATCCAATCCAACTTTATCTTTATAATCTTCTTCCCTATTTTTATCAATTGGCTTAATAGTGACAACATTGTCAAAGTGGACGTGTTTGGATGATGAGGGGTCCTTAATTTGGGTTCCGCTACTAGTGTTCCTAGTGTCCTTATTTGGTGTGGTCAACACTTGGTTGTTGAGAGCTTTCAACAAGTTGTCAATTTTATTGGTCATCTCCGTTTGTTGTTGATTGAATTCGGATTCAAACTTAGCCATACGAGCTTCTTGAGATACCATGAATTTGGACATCAATCTTTCAAAATAGTCGGTACTACCATAGTTGTTGGAAGGATTGTTGTTGAAAGTACGGTTTGAGGATGAATCGTTTGGTTGGAAACGATTAGGTGGATTGGAAGAATTGTTTTGGGGTGTGTTTTGGTTTTGTTTCCACCTAAAGTTTGGGTGATTTTTCCAAGAGGGGTTGTATGAATCACCGTAAGGGTATGGCTCGGGTTTGAGAGTGTACCACTTGTCTCCCGCTCCGTCGGTACACGAGGATGCGTGGTCTGCAAAAGCTTGTTCGGGGAGTTCCATGCAATCACGAGTGTCATGGGAACCACTACAATATTCACATGAAGAAGTGATTTTGTTCACTTGGCTTGAGGGTTTAGGAGCCTCGTAGGTTTTCATGAGAAACTTGACATGGTCTTCAAGTTCCATGATCCTACGGTCAAGAGTGCTTGAATTATTCAAAGGCAACGATATTGCCTTAACCGTTTTGTTCAAATCACGGGGATCATTCCAACTTTCATTGTCATAGAGAGCAATATCTTCTATGAGTTGTAACAATTCGCATTTTCAGGATAAATTAATATTCCCGGAAAATTTCACTATTCACTTTTACTATTCATTTTTCCCGAAAATTTTCCCGAAACTTGATTTTTGTTTCTTGGCCTCGAGTGATAAATCATTTCCATGGCAAATTAAAAGTTTAACTTTCATAAGCTCATTTTCGTGAAAGTTATTAAGGAATTACACGTTTTAGGGTAAAACGTCATTTAGAAATTCTACGCACAACGAAACTCGACCGCGTTAAGTGACCCAGCATCAGAAAAATGTTTGACACGCTCATGATTTATTTGAGAATTAATCGTGACTGAGAAAAACATGACCAAAATAAGTCTCGGCCGTGAAAAACTGAAATTTTCAGTTTTTAAGCGTTTTTACTCAGCCGTAACCTTAGCCTATACCTGCACCGCGTTTCTAAGACGATTTGAGTTTTCAACTTATTAGAAAAAGTCAACATATTTTTCCCTCCTCCTTTGACCAAAAATCATTCCTTGATTTTATAAGTCATTCCTTGATTTTTAGGCTTACGGTTTGATGTCTAAAAGACATTTAATACCAACCGACACTGGACTGAGCCCAGTCTAGACATTATAAGTCATTTTAAATCATTTATAACCTATTAGAAAAGTAACATTTTACTTTTCTCAATTTTACGCAATATTCGTACATTTTACGTATTACGCGTTTTAGACCCGTATTTCCAGTTTTAGCAGGGTTTTACCACCCCAATGGAACCTACCACTCATTTTATATTTTATTATGGAGTATTTTGACAAGTTTAACCATTCTTCCAAGTTTCGTATTTTTACGATACCCGGTTTTACGTTTTGTGACGTAACAACTTACGGTTAGCATTTCACGGAGTCAAAACATACTAGATATCTTGGATAATATCATCACAAGTCAAACCCTTCCTCCCCAAGCTTGGCAAACCGCCACTAGGGGGGGATTCACACTAGGTGGCTTGATCTCATGCATTTAGTCATGAGATGGTTCCATGTGTTAACCTTGGCCTCCAAGTGTTGACAAGTCAACATTGTAACCTCCTCATTAGCATATAAATACCCCTCCTCCCCCTCCTTGGCCATTTGAACGACCCACACACACAACACACTTCATTTTACTAGTTTACTTCAAGTTTTATCCAAGAGATTAAGAGCATAACAACACATAAACACTAGTTTGGTTTTGATTCATCAAAACTACTTCCAATCTTTAGAACTTTGGTGATTTCTCTTGAGTTTGAATCCACTCAAGTCACCTCAACTTTCATCATCTCTCTTTCAAGAATACAAGTGTAGAAAGGTTGCTTGAAGTGAAGTAGGGTGAAGAGAAGTAGTCAATCAAAGTCCATTTCCTTACATGTTAACTTCCTTTCTTGTAGAAAGCCAAAAGTTGTAAGCCAAACCCTAACATACTTCTTGCTAAATATCATATTCATGTTATTTACATATCATTCATGCTATATTTTGTCTTGTGATCATGTCCATGATGTACAAAAATGGGTAAAACAAGTATTGATACATATATGTAACTTATGTTATTCAAACAAGTAAACTAGTGACTTTCTTGGAGAACCATGACCAAAATAGTATAACTATGATATTGGATTATTACATATTACAGTAGAGGACTTAACAAGGAAACCATAGCAATTTGAACCACCTAAAACGAGTATACGAGTCAAAAGTTACGCCCATTTGAAGTTACCAAAGATTTCCGGCTAAACTGCCTAAACCATACTGTTTTGCATTCTGACTTTTTGAAGTCACCCTTATGGTCCGATTCATCAAAAACTTAAAACACAAAAGTTGTCCGGAATGACGTTTTCGTTCAGGATTAAAGAAGCTCGAGCCCTGAAAACGCTTTCCGAGTGATAATTTCTTCAAATTCTTAACAGCCCATTTTTAGACCAAAGTCATTACATATAGGTTATGGTTTATGAAGACCAAAGGGGTCTTATGACCTAGAATCAAGACCACAACCATGGCTAGAGCCAAGGTTGAGTCTCAAGACCATGGAACAATGACCAAAGGTCATGGCAAGGCCATGACGAAATGACCATGAAAGCTTACTTAGGCGTAAACATGAAACAAGGAATTGGCGATAACTTGAACAAGCAATTTGGATCTACTTCACTTAAAAGAATCATGAGATATCACAAGTATTTGTCATTCAAGTTATAAGAAACTCATCCTAATAACAATCTTCATGTACAAATAAACTTTCCTAAGTTTATTCAAATATTGGACATATAACTTTTCGGATCAAAACTTATACATATATATTTTATCAACTACTACAATAGTAGGGAGCCTCATGTGAGGAGTTCATTATGTAAGCCGTCGAGATGAGTTGTGGATTTACGAATTAAAGTGTCTTGGCTCCTCGAACGTTTACTAACATGACTTCTGAATTATGTCGGCCCGAACGGTAGTAAACGATATATAAGACATACATGTTTCATGAATCATTACTTTCAAAGACTTACACTATACATCATACCACATCATGGACTAGATGCAAGATATATATATATATATATATATATATATATATATATATATATATATATATATATATATATATATATATATATATATATATATATATATATATATATATAGGCACTTATTCATATTCTTTACTCTGATCCTAAGTCGCAACATTCTATTATAGGTTGCTCGTAGAAACCTACACGATTCAACCATTACCTTCATGACTTGCTATCTTACTTAAGGTGAGTCATAGCCCCTACTCTTTTAGTTGTTTTATCAACTCTTTGGGGGAGAATACATGCTCGTTTTTACATAAATGCAATACTTGTTTTACTTGAACATGCTACTTGTTTGCTTAAACACCAATTGCCTTACTCAATGTTTGTGGCTTACTCAAATGCCTTATGTGTTTACATGTTACATACTTCATTACCTTCCCGTTGCACTAGTATTCAACAAAGCGTAGTATTATGGCTTCCACTTCATTGTCATCATTATTTATATGGCATCATTGTAAAGATTGTTTATATAACGGTATTGCTACATTTATCTTTGAATCTAGATATAAGTTTTACCTTGTTCACATAAACCAGATCATATTTGGCAGTGGGTTGTGAACACACAGGTTACAAGTCTCTTATGGCGGGACTTGCAACTGAGTGGATTTACGATGCCTTTGCTGGAAAATCATCATTCAAATGTTTTACATTACATTTTATCACTAAACTCTATGAACTCACCAACCTTGTGTTGACACTTTAGCATGTATTTTCAGGTTCATAATGAACAAGGATGGCATGGAAGGGGCACGGATATTCAAGAGGGCTATAAATCTTATTATCATTCAAAAACTCATTTAAATGTAAACTGTAAACATGGAACCATTTGGGACCTCATTTTGTAATCTCTGATATTTATAAAATTTGAATGATAAATCTTTTAAAACGACTCAATTGGAGTTCGTTTTCTATTATTGTGACTATTGTGCCGTCGAGTAACACCCAGTTTGAATTCCGCTGCAACCATGAATTGGGGGTGTTACAGATTGGTACCAGAGCCATGGTTATAGGGAAACGGGTCTAATGGAGACCTAAACTATAACTACACTTACAAGCAAAAACATTTTATAGCCTTCCGCTCTCCGTGTCTTCCATCCTCCAGACGATTATGGACTTATTAAACATTTTATACTACCCAAACATGTTAGCATATGAATATATGTACCCTTAGCACATTTGAGCATTTTCCTGTAAGCATGTTAGGCTACACAAACATATTAGTATATTGATATATATACCCATTTTGAGCATTTCCCCGTAGACATTTTTATGCTACATAAATATAATTGGATATTGATATATGTACCTTTAGCATAATTGAGCATTTCCCCGTAAGGATTTTATACTACATGAACATATTAGTATATTGATATATACACACTTGTCACATCTTGAGCACTTCCCATAAACATTTGAATTGTTTTAACATGGTATTTCTTCTAAAAGAAATCATGTGCGTACCCACTTCTCCCGATTATGTGCCCACTCTACCTAATAACTTCCAAGTCTTACCACCTTCACCCGAGTTCGGATTTGACTTCGTGAATGCCTTCGCTTCTGATGACGAAGAAGAACCTTTCGAAGATTCAACCGACGAAGAAGAGGAGGAACCAATACCAACTAATTTTGCGTCAAATATTTCTAATTATTTTGGACAAAATTCGGTTGAGGCAGACTCCAAGGAGGATAATGAGTATGAATATATACTAGCGCCATTACCACCACCACTATCACTTCCCTTTAATATCCCTACATGTGATAATTTGGATCACTCATTATGGATCGTATCACGACCACCATTGATCCAACAAGAAAATCAGCATGGAAACTACAGCCTCTCAAACTTCATAGACTCGTACCTCTATGACACACTAAACCAAGAAGCTGCCGATCAATCAGCACGGAAGGGGCACGGATATTCAAGAGGGCTATAAATCTTATTATCATTCAAAAACTCATTTAAATGTAAACTGTAAACATGGAACCATTTGGGACCTCATTTTGTAATCTCTGATATTTATACAATTTGAATGATAAATCTTTTAAAATGACTCAATTGGAGTTCGTTTTCTATTATTGTGACTATTGTGCCGTCGAGTAACACCCAGTTTGAATTCCGCTGCAACCATGAATTGGGGGTGTTACATGAGTTCCCATGATTCTTCCACACTTTGATCACGTAGCTTACCACCGGCCGCTTGGTCAATGGTTTGCCTCGTGGAGAAATTGATGTGGTCATAGAAGATTTGGACTTGAAGCCAAAGATCTATACCATGATGAGGGACTTTTTGAAGTAAGTCCTTGAAACGAGTCCATGCTTAGTAAAGAGTTTTGTAACACCCCCATTTTTCACTGATCGCAGCAGATAAATTGTTTGGTGTATTACTTCATAGAATCACAGATACAGTAATAGAAAACGACTCGAAAAGAGATGTTTTGGAAATTTAGTTATCATTCATAATTATTAGAGTTTTAATTATAAAAGATATACTTTTAATTTTGATGAGGTCCCAAAAATCTAAGAGTTAGGTTGGTTTTGTTTGAATGATAACCATGAAAAGTCCTCCGAGTTCAGTACCTCCTTCTGCCATGGATCCATAGAAGTAATATACCTAGAATACATGCTTAAAAAGTCAACACTAGGTGTTGAGTGAGAATCATAGGTTTAGGGGTTAGTGAATACAAGTTCCCTGGGTTTAGTTGTTATACCCATCCTGGAAAATGCAAGTTTTGTGATAATTGTGATGCATGCACAATTATCAGGAGTTTAGTATGTTGCACTAAGCTCATGAATCACACGTTAACGAATCAGGTCATGTAGGCTGCAGACCCAACATGAGGGTATGGAAGGATAACTTGCCAAAGTTATACCTTAAGTGGCTTAAATATAGTACTTATTGGTACCACCTAGTGGGGTGTTAATACCACCAGGAGTTGTCAAACTCCAATAGATCTATCAACTATATTCGCGTTCGCGTGGGTAAAATATCCCAAATGATTAGATTCATGAATTTTGGTTATGTAGTGGTGGCTGTTAGTTTACTCGTGCAAACAACCAAAGAAAAAACTTGTATTCCGTTTTAAGTAAAGCATTTAGCACGTATCCCCCTAACAGGGTTTATAAAGCATTTAAAGTGAAAGTTTAAAAAGATGTAAGGCTACGAAAACTCACTTGGGTTTAGAGTAATCTAAGTGATGCAAATAGTGACTCGGAAAGTAAACCGCCTTACTCACGTATCCTAATGTGTTGTTGGTTTTGTATGTATGTCAAGCTTTAGTTATCATGTTTATGTTTCTTAAGTTATTGTTTTTAGGTTTATTAATGTTTTAAATATAACATAACACCTTTTAGGCCATTGTAATTCAGAAGTATATGACTCTTCACATGAAGCTCCCTACTATTGTATTATGTTATCAACATAATACCGTTCGGGCCATCATAATTCAGAAGTTAATACTCCTCACACAAAGCTCCCTAGTATGGAGTTATGCTATTATTAGTGTTTAGTTATAATCATATCACCGTTCGGGCCATCATATCATAGAAGTATATGCAATAATCGTTCGAGGAGTCAGGGCACTTTAATTCGTAAACCCAACAAACTCGTCAAAACAAAATACCCACATAGTACTCCTCGCATGAAGCTCCCTAGTATTGAGTTATGCTTCTAACTTTATTTAGATTTTATACTTATATGATATTTTCACTTTTTACCCTTATAGTTTATATATTTACGTTTTCTACCCTAAATTTATATTACTTATATTACTTATACTAATAACTATCTATACTTGACACAACTGGTCCCTAGACTTCTATTTTTTATGTAACTAACCTAAGACTCCTAAGTTTTCTATATTTACCATTTTAGACCCTTATCTATATAATATTTACATTTTTAGTCCTTTTTAGTTTATACTTATTTTAAAATCTATCCTAAGATTTTAATATTATGCAAAACTAGTCCTTACACTTATAACTTCTAGGAAAAGTCAAAAACAGTCCCTAGACTTTATAATTCCAGGAATTTACGATATATACCCTTATGCATGTAAAGTTTGGAAAACTAGTCCTAATATGCATGTAACTTATTTTTTAACTGGTAACTAAGTTTTATAGCCTATGTTTTACTTATTTTAGCTTATCTAGGTTATCTATAACTAGTGTATGACCTAAAGTAATGACTTATAGCATGCATGCAAGTATATGACTCGATCTAAGGTTTTCAAACTTAAACTAGCAAATGAAAGGGTTCAAGGCTCATGCAAGGGTTCCTAGGGTGTCTAAGACATTCTAAATCTATCCTAAGACTAAAATAAAGCTAAATAAACTATAATGTAAGACTTTCTTGGCTAGGGGGGGGGGGGGTTTACGTGGGTTAGAACTAGGGTTAGGGTTTTCTAGGGCTCGCTCAACTTTAAACCACAACACCACACGACCAAGGCCTAGCTACTCGACTCCTAGGACTTCTAAGGACTTGTTACTACTGAACTAATGTATGGTGAAGAGAAGAATGGGTGTGAAGAAGAATGGAGGGGAGGAGGGGGTATTTATACCCTCGCTAAGGCAGTTTGGGGTGAAACAGGGTGTTTAGGTGTCACAGAGGGTCAGGGGTGAGCAAGCAAGGCTAGGGGGTTTGTGGCAGGTCTATTGGTGACGAGGAGGAGCTAGGGAGTAGCTAGGGGGCGGAGCTAGGACGGTTGAGGCGGTGGAGAGCCGAGAGAGGCAGTTAGGGGAAAGGTGGTGACAAGTAGGTGATGCACCTACTTGTGTGCTAGCTTAGAGGTGCTTGTAAGCTTCTTAGGGGGTTTAGTGATGGTTTAGGGTGATTAGGGGTGGATTAGTGGTGGTTTAGTGGTGGATTAGTGGTGGTTTAGAGTGGATTATTGATGATTAGTGGTGGATTAGTCAAGTTGGTGATGCACCTACTTGTGTGGGTTCTTAGAGGTGTTAAGGTGTGTTCTTGGGTATGACTAAGGTGTTAGGGTGCTAGGTTGAGGTGTTTGAGGTGCTTATGTTTAGGTTTTACTTGTTTTAGTTAAGTTTAGACCTAGTTCTACTTATTAAGTATTTAAGGTTTTACCTAAGGTCTAGCACGTATATTAAGTTCCTAAGTATGTCTAGTGACTAATCCTAAGTCCTAATGGGTTTATTCTAAGTGAGGGTAACTTATGGGAAAGGTTTGGGAGGGTTTGACCTAGTTTTGTAACCTAAATGACCTAAGTGTGTATAGTGAGAGACTAGGGTTTATCCTATGGTTTAGTGCCTAGAATAGAGTCCTATGAGTGTCTAATAACTATTCCTAAGTTTTAAAAGGCTTATACTAAGTGGTTGTGACCTATGGGGAAGCTTTGGGATGGTTTAGACCTAATTCTAGTTATCCATGACCTAGTTATGGTTTAGGGCTTAGGGGGTTTGTATCTAAGTTCTAAAGGGTTTATTCTATAGCCTAATAGTCCTAATATTCCTAAGGAAACTCATACTTAAGCCTTGGACACATTCATACTAGTTAAACTAAGCATATAGTTTCAGATAAGCACATAATCCTACTTAAGTTTTAGTTAATGTTTATTAGGGTTTTATATTATGTGTTTTAGATTGGTGAATTACATATTATGGTGTTGTTATGATTTTATGCTTGACATACCTGGGGTTTATAGGATGTGAGTGTTGAGTTATTTGGCTTGTGTGGATACGTGAGCAGGTCTAGTGAGTCATGCAAGTAATAATTCATATAAAAAGCAAAAATTTACCTGTGAAATACCTACTATAGGTATTTGTAATGGGAATGATAGTAATGGTTGTTTGTGGGTTGTTATAGTCTTACCCCATTAGAGAAAATCTCGTCCCGAGATTTGATGATTATAAGGGTAGGGGAGAGAATAAGTCGAGAAAGTAGAGAAAGAAGAGGATTATCTTCTGATACTGAGGAGAATGATGTGAAAAGAAAGGAGATTTTGTACTAGTGGAGTAGGAATTGCTTGTACAGATACCAGATACTTAGGTTTTTATATCTCATTTGTTGCAAATAAAGGCATCCCAATATTTGAAAACAAAAACGTATAAATTCTTAACCTATTTGACTTATAACTTTCTCATTAAAATGTAGGAACATCGTAATTCATTTTAAGAGGATAGTCATCATAAATCATCCTTAAGTAGTAACGGTGGAAAATGAAGAGAGTTTTACCATATTTAAGGATATATGGTAAGGGAATATTTTAGAGACAGGTTTCAACTGAGATGACAACTAGTTCTCATCTCGGTGAAGACAAGTTCTAGATACAGTAGAGGAATATTCTTGTCAAGGTAGAGACAAGTTCTAGTCATCATAGAGACAAGTTCTAGTCATGATAGAGATAAGTTCTAGTTATGATAGAGACTAGTTCTAGTCATGATACAGACAAGTCCTAGTCATGATAGAGACTAGTTCTAGTCATGATAGGGACAAGTTCTAAAGTTCTCCGGTTTAGCAACTTGTCACATGGTAGATTCCCATGTTAAGACTAGAATGACAGACGTAGAAGATCTCATTTTTTTACAATTTCTTGCGAAGCGAGATTTAATATCATAGTTGAATATAATGAGGATTAAAGTTAGATGTAGATATTCTA
This sequence comes from Artemisia argyi, assembly GCA_030686995.1. Classification (NCBI taxonomy): domain Eukaryota; kingdom Viridiplantae; phylum Streptophyta; class Magnoliopsida; order Asterales; family Asteraceae; genus Artemisia; species Artemisia argyi. The sequence continues at coordinate 153,875,121 of CM060701.1, read as the reverse complement.
ACAAGTTCTAACTAATAGAAACTTGCATTATGACGAGAAATACAAGTTCTAGTTAATAGAACATTGCAGGATGAGGTAGGGAGAGAGTATAAAGAGAAGAAAATAGAGTGTAAAATGACGGAGAAATAAAAATGAAGGGAAATGGAGTGAAGGAATTATTGGAGTGGAGTGGAGTGAGAAAGGAAAAAGGATGAAATGGTAAGGTAGGGGAAATGGAAAAGAAAAGGAAAAGGAGTTTGGACTGGGTGGAGTGGGGAAAAGTATAGGAGAGGGGAAAATGGAAAAGTATGGTTTTAATTTGTGGTGTGGGGAAAAAGGAAGGAAAATGGGATTTTAAACTGAAGAGTAGGAAGAAGTGGGAGGAAAGATTTAAACGGTAGAAAGAGAGAAATGAAAAGATGAGATTAAACAGAAAAGTAAGAATATAGGATATGTGAAGGAGAATATCCTAACGGAGTTTTAGAATTACTAGAGTTCTTCCCAGAGTTTTGTTTTCCCCCTAAGGTTTTTCTAGTTTTTCCTAACTAATCCTAATTTTTAAAGGTGAGGTGTTTGGTTCCATTGAGGTAGAGGGTTCTTAAGAGGGATTATGTTTAAGTGTTTTCTTTCCTAAGGGTTGACTAGGTATATCCTTATTCTTAGGTGTAGTTTCAGGTTTTCTCTTTTGTTTTAGGTTGTCTATTATTACCATTATTACTATTATTATGAGTATTACTATTCCTAGGAATTTGAAACCAGCTAGGGCACTATCCATAGTATCTCCTAAGTGAAATTTCCTAATGGGTTTTCTAAAAATTGTCAAATCCTAAGGTATAATCTAAAATCCTCAAGTGTGTAAGTATAGTTATCCTAAGGGCTAGGTATGGGTAATCTATGACCTAAATCTACTTATTCCTATAGGGTTGGGGTTTGCTAATGTATCTATCCTAAACTAGGGGTCTAAAGGCTTACAGTGAGGGTTCAGTAATCCTAGGTTTTCCTAATCTATATTTTAATCCTAAAGTTTTCCTATATCTATTGGGGTAGGGGTTTTGGTTTCTAATCCTAATGGTCTAAGGTTTTCTAATCCTAATGGTCTAAGGTTTTCTAATCCTAAGTTTATGTTTCCTAGGGTTATCCTAATGTTATTTCTAACCTCAAGTATGGAAATCCTAATTAAGGTTTTGGCGTTTACTAAAGGGGATTGGGGAAAACTAGCTCAGGTATCATAGTAATCTAGGGGAATTAAGGGTAGGAATATGCTTATATATGAGGATCATATATTTGTATCGGGGATAGTTAGGGGTAGATCTCTAACTAGAATGAAGATAGCTTAAGAAAGCTAAGGAAAGAAGTGAAGGTTTAGAGATCGGAGGAGAAAGAATTCAGATCTCTATGGTGAAGAATGAGAATTCTCACCATCGGTAAAGGGAAAAACTGTTGAAAGGGTTAGGGTAAGAGAAATTTAAAACAGTTTTAGAGATTCTATATACCTAAGACATCGGTGTGGGTTTCCTAAGATTCTAAGGGTAGGGGTTAAGGGTAGGTTATAAGTTTTCCTAAGGGATTTCTATTGGGTTAAGGGTGTCCTAAGGTGAAAGGCATTCCTATGTCTAGTTATCTAATCTATCCTAGTTGAGGGGTACCAGGTAGTTTCTAAATCCTAACTTGTTTTACTTATTTTCTATTCTACTTATCCTATAGGTATTAACTATTCTAAGGCATATCTCCTAGGATTATTTATCTACTTAGGGTTTTCTAAAGTTTCCTAATTTCCTAATTTCACGAGTTAGTGTTTTCTAAGTTTTCCTCATCATTATCTATTATCTTTTCTAAAATGCAAATCCTAAAGCGGGCAAAGGCTATTTTATGGTGATGTTTCATTTGGTTTTTCTGTATTTTAGCTATTTTAAAATGGTTTTCTTGTAAAGTTTTTCTTAAACTACTATAGTCAGGTTGATTATCTAAGTTATTATTATTATGACCTTTTTCTATCTTCTCAAGGAGATCAAGAAAATTTTCATCTAAGTTATTTAAAATCTCCTCTAATTGGTTTTCCTCATCTTCTAGAGTTAACCTGGAGGGTTTTTCTCCAATTTCATCTTTCCAAGATGGAATGGGGTTCTGTTTTAGAGGTAGGAAAAAGTGGATCTATAATACGGTTTAGGGAAGGTAGGGGTGATGTCTTAGCATAGAAATCTCTTATGTGTTTTAAATGAGGGTTATCTAAAGAAGGGGTATATCCTAAGGGTGAAGGTTTATCTAAACTATTCCTAGAGTCTTCTAAGTTATAGGGTTTAGGGGAATAATCTAGTACATTCGGAGAGGAAAGATCATTCTCCGGATGTAAACTAGATGAGATAGGGGTAGAGTAGTGGGGAGTATACATAACTATATAATAAAGAAAATACTGTAAATTATTTAGCAGTTAAGCAGGAAATTATTATACTTACCTTAGCACGTATGGTTATGGAGGATGGCAGAGGTACTGAGGACTTTCTCGGGTTTAGGAAAAATAGATGTAGTTTAGGTTTTGACCTTCTTCTCTACAACTGAAGCTCTGATGCCAATCTGTAACACCCACATTTTTCACTGATCGCAGTGGATAAATTGTTTGGGGTATTACTTCATAGAATCACAAATACATTAATAGAAAATGACTTGAAAAGAGACGTTTTGGAAATTTAGTTATCATTCATAATTATCAGAGTTTTAATTATAAAAGATATACTTTTAATTTTGATGAGGTCCCAAAAATCTAAGATTTAGGTTGGTTATGTTTGAATGATAACCATGAAAAATCCTCCGAGTTCAGTACCTCCTTCTGCCATGGATCCATAGAAGTAATATACCTAGAATACATGCTTAAAAAGTCAACACTAGGTGTTGAGTGAGAATCATAGGTTTAGGGGTTAGTGAATACAAGTTCCCTGGGTTTAGTTGTTACACCCATCTGGGAAAATGCAAGTTTTGTGATAATTGTGACGCATGCACAATTATCAGGAGTTTAGTATGTTGCACTAAGCTCATGAATCACACCTTAACGAACCGGGTCATGTAGGCTGCAGACCCAACCTAAGGGGATGGATGGATAACTTGCCAAAGTTATACCTTAAGTGGATTCAAATATAGTACTTATTGGTACCACCTAGTGGGGTGTTAATACCAACGGGAGTTGTCAAACTCTAATAGATCTATCAACTATATTCGCGTTCGCGTGGGTAAAATATCCCAAACGATTAGATTCACAAATTTTAGTTATGTAGTGGTGGCTGTTAGTTTACTCGTTCAAACAACCAAAGAAAAAGACTTGTATTCGGTTTTAAGTAAAGCATTTAGCACGTATCTCCTTCACAGGGTTTATAAAGCATTTAAAGTGAAAGTTTAAAAAGATGTGAGGCTACGAAAACTCACCTGGGTTTAGAGTAATCTAAGTGATGCAAATAGTGACTCGGAAACTAGACCGCCTTACTCACGTATCCTAGTGTGTTATTGGTTTTGTATGTATGTCAAGCTTTAGTTATCATGTTTATGTTTCTTAAGTTATTGATTTTAAGTTTATTAATGTTTTAAATATAACATAACACCGTTCAGGCCATTGTAATTCAGAAGTATATGACTCCTCACATGAAGCTCCCTACTATTGTATTATGTTATCAACATAATACCGTTCGGGCCATCATAATTCAGAAGTTAATACTCCTTACACAAAGCTCCTTAGTATTGAGTTATGTTGTTATTAGGGTTTAGTTATAATAATATCACCGTTCGGGACATCATATCTCAGAAGTATATGCAATAATCGTTCGAGGAGTCAGGGCACTTTAATTCGTAAACCCAACAAACTCGTCAAAACGAAATATCCACATTGTACTCCTTGTATGAAGCTCCCTAGTATTTTGTTATGCTTCTAACTTTATTTAGGTTTTATACTTATATGATATTTTCACTTTTTACCCTTATAGTTTATATATTTACATTTTCTACCCTAAATTTATATTACTTATACTAATAACTATCTATACTTGACACAACTAGTCCCTAGACTTCTATATTTTAAGTAACTAAACTAAGACCCCTAAGTTTTCTATATTTACCATTTTAGACCCTTATCTTTATAATATTTTCGTTTTTAGTCCTTTTAGTTTTTACTTATTTTAATATCTATCCTAAGGTTTTAATATTATGCAAAACTAGTCCTTACACTTATAACTTCTAGGAAATGTCAAAAACAATCCCAAGACTTTATAATTTCAGGAATTTATGATATATACCCTTATGCATGTAAAGTTTTACAAAACTAGTCCTAATATGCATGTAACTTATATTTTATCTAGTAACTAAATTTTCTAGCCTATGTTTTTCTTATTTTAGCTTATCTAGGTTATCTATAACTAGTGTATGACCTAAAGTAATTACTTATAGCATGCATGCAAGTATATGACTTGATCTAAGGTTTTCAAACTTAAACTAGCAAATGAAAGGGTTCAAAGCTCATGCAAGGGTTCCTAGGGTATCTAAGGCATTCTAAATCTATCCTAAGACTAAACTAAAGCTATATAAACTATAATGTAAGACTTACTTGGCTAGGGGGGTTTACGTGGGTTAGAACTAGGGTTAGGGTTTTCTAGGGCTCCCTCGACTTCAAACCACAACACAACATGACCAAGGCCTAGCTACTCGACTCCTAGGACTTATAAAGACTTATTACTACTGAACTAATGTAAGGTGAAGATAAGAAAGGGTGTGAAGAAGAATGGAGGGGAGGAGGGGGTATTTATACCCTCGCTAAGGCGGTTTGGGGTAGAACTAGGTGTTTAGGTGTCACGGAGGGGGAGTGGTAAGAAAGCAAGGCTAGGGGGTTTGTGGCAGGTCTAGTGGTGATGAGGAGGAGCTAGGGAGTAGCTAGGGGGCGGAGCTAGGACTATTGTGGTGGTGGGGAGCCAAAAGAGGCGGTTAGGGGAAAGGTGGTGACAAGTAGGTGATGAACCGACTTGTGTGCTAGCTTAGAGGTGCTTGTAAGCTGCTTAGGCTGTTTAGTGATGGTGTAGGGTGATTAGGGGTGGATTGGTGGTGGTTTAGAGGTGGATTAATGGTGGTTTAGGGTGGATTAGTGATGATTAGTGGTGGGTTAGTCAAGTAGGTGATGCACCTACTTGTGTGGGTGCTTAGAGGTGTTAGGGTGTGTGCTTGGGTATGACTAAGGTGTTAGGGTGCTAGATTGAGGTGTTTGAGGTGCTTATGTTTAGGTTTTACTTGTTTTAGTTAAGTTTAGACCTAGTTCTACTTATTAGGTGTTTAAGGTTTTACCTAAGGTTTAGTGCCTGAGTTAAGTTCCTAAGTGTGTCTAGTGACTAATCCTAAGTCCTAATGGGTTTATTCTAAGTGAGCGTAACTTATGGGAAAGGTTTGGGAGGGTTTGACCTAGTTTTGTAACCTAAATGACCTAAGTGTGTGTAGTGAGATACTAGGGTTTATCCTATGGTTTAGTTCCTATACTAGTGTCCTATGAGTGTCTAATAACTATTCATAAGTTCTAAAAGGCTTATACTAAGTGGTAGTGACCTATGGGGAAGTTTTGGGATGGTTTAGACCTAATTCTAGTTATCTATGACCTAGTTATGGTTTAGGGTTAGGGGGTTTGTATCTAAGTTCTAAAGGGTTTATTCTATAGCCTACTAGTCCTAATATATTGATACGTTGGAATTGCGCCCTCGCAACTGGTTTTACCTCTCTAGGGATCTCGAGAAGCTTACAACTCCCACACGGCAGTGTACCTGATCATTGTAGTATAGTATAGTGACAAGTACCGGGGGATTGATCGTTCAACTCAGGAATAATGTCGCTAGGATTAGAAAGCCTACTAAACTAGGTCTAGAGGTGAGGGATGTTTCTTTTTGTATTTTTATATTTTATGGAAAGTTGCTAGCCAACTAACCCAATTAACTAAGATGCAATCAAAATAAAATAAAAGAAATGAAAATGAAACTATTATACTAATGTGGTGGAAACAATAATGAGGAAAGTTGTGTTTACTTAGATTTCAATACTCCCTTGATATCTTTTACATGTTGATTAATTTGTTACAATTGCATGGATGACGGGTCATATTCCTTGATACTAGTTGTAGGGCCGTGTACAATATTCCCTAACTCAATAAGATCCTACTTCACTCCTATGTCGAGCCGTTAGAAGCTCCCAACATCGGATCATTAGAATTCTCTTACGCATTAAATACAACCAAAAATCATAGTACACTTCCGATCATGTTTCTTAAGACGTTTAAGCAAGTTACCAATGGAAGTCTGACAGTTTCTTAAGCATAACATCGAATATAATCATCCGTAACAATTATAAATAAACAATCAACCCATAATCGACATCTAGGTTTCACTACATCTAAGCAAACACAAATAAGATCTAGCCTAGCATGTTAAAGAGAAGACAAGCGTAAGATATAATCAAACAACGCATAGATATATTGAATGATTTGAATGAATACTTATCTTCAATTGAACATAGAAGAATCAAGGGGTTGAAACCCTTGAAAAGCTGATAAAATTCTGACTAGGGTTTATTCCCTCAAAGTTGCACACTAATGAATGAAATTTGGAAAACTTTATATAGATTTTACATCATGACGGCGTCATGTATTAGCTCATGACGCCGTCAACTCGCCGCCATGATAAAATCGTATTGCCTAGATCCATTTGTGACGCCGTCATGTAGGGATTTACTCTGGACCATCACTAGTAATTGGACCCTGACGGCCTTGGTGACGCCGTCAGGCCATAAGCTTGAAAACTCTCTTGGACGCCACGTTACAAGTTCCATTTCCACCTCTTTTGTAACTCTTGACGCCGTCATGTGTAGATCCTTGACGCCGTCAGGTACTGTTCCAGCAAGGAAATTTGAGACTTTGTCGTTTTCTTCACTTTTATGCTCCAAAAACGTCCAAAATGCTTCCTTTTCCAGATTCTTCCTCAAAAGTACCTAAGATTTTAATATTATGCAAAACTAGTCCTTACACTTATAACTTCTAGGAAAAGTCAAAAAAAGTCCCTAGACTTTATAATTCCAGGAATTTACGATATATACCCTTATGCATGTAAAGTTTGGAAAACTAGTCCTAATATGCATGTAACTTATTTTTTATCTAGTAACTAAGTTTTATAGCCTATGTTTTACTTATTTTAGCTTATCTAGGTTATCTATAACTAGTGTATGACCTAAAGTAATGACTTATAGCATGCACGCAAGTATATGACTCGATCTAAGGTTTTCAAACTTAAACTAGCAAATTAAAGGGTTTAAGACTCATGCAAGGGTTCCTAGGGTATCTAAGGCATTCTTCACACCCTTTCTTCTCTTCACCTTACATTACTTCACTAGTAATAAGTCCTTAGAAGCCCTAGGAATCGAGTAGCTAGGCCTTGTTCATGTTGTGTTGTGTTTTGAAGTCGAGCGAGCCCTAGAAAACCCTAACCCTAGGATAGAATGGATGGGAAGAGGGGGTATTTATACCCTTGCTAAGGTGGTTTAGGGTGGAACGGGGTGTTTAGGTTTCACGGAGGGGGAGGGGTGAGCAAGCAAGGCTAGGGGGTTTGTGGCAGGTCTAGTGGTGATGAGGAGGAGCTAGGGAGTAGCTAGGGGGTGGAGCTATGACGGTTGTGGTGGTGGAGAGCCGAGAGAGGCGGTTACGGGAAAGGTGGTGACAAGTAGGTGATGCACCTACTTGTGTGCTAGCTTAGAGGTGCTTGTAAGATGCTTAGGGTGTTTAGTGATGGTGTAGGGTGATTAGGGGTGGATTGGTGGTGGTTTAGTGGTAGATTAGTGGTGGTTTAGGGTGGATTAGTGATGATTAGTGGTGGATTAGTCAAGTAGGTGATGCACCTACTTGTGTGGGTGCTTAGAGGTGTTAGGGTGTGTGCTTGGGTTTGACTAAGGTGTTAGGGTGCTAGGTTGAGGTGTTTGAGGTGCTTATGTTTAGGTTTTACTTGTTTTAGTTAAGTTTAGACCTAGTTCTACTTTTTAAGTGTTTAAGGTTTTACCTAAGGTTTAGTGCCTAAGTTAAGTGTGTCTAGTGAATAATCCTAAGTCCTAATGGGTTTATTCTAAGTGAGGGTAACTTGTGGGAAAGGTTTGGGAGGGTTTGACCTAGTTTTGTAACCTAAATGACCTAAGTGTGTGTAGTTAGAGACTAGGGTTTATCGTATGGTTTAGTGCCTAGACTAGTGTCCTATGAGTGTCGAATAACTATTCCTAAGTTCTAAAAGGCTTATACTAAGTGGTAGTGACCTATGGGGAAGTTTTGGGATGGTTTAGACCTAATTCTAGTTATCTATGACCTAGTTATAGTTTAGGGCTTAGGGGGTTTGTATCTAAGTTCTAAAAGGTTTATTCTATAGCATAATAGTCCTAATATATTGATACGTGGGAATTGCGCCCTCGCAACAGGTTTTACCTCTCAAGGGATCTCGAGAAGCTTACAACCCCCACCTGGCAGTGTACCAGATCGTTGTAGTATAGTATAGTGACAAGTACCGGGGGATTGATCGTTCAACTCAGGAATAGTGCCGCTAGGATTAGAAAGCCTACTAAACTAGGTCTAGAGGTGAGGGATGATTCTTTTTGTATTTTTATATTTTATGGAAAGCAATTAAAATCTTGGGTTTTGATGGAGTGGGCGGAATTAGTTGCTAGCCAACTCACCCAATTAACTAAGATGGAATCAAAATAAAATAAAAGAAATGAAAATAAAACTATTATACTAATGTGGTGGAAACAATAATGAGGAAAGTTGTGTTTGCTTAGATTTCATTACTCCCTAGATATCTTTTACAAGTTTATTATTTTGTTACAATTGCATGGATGACTGGTCATATTCATTAATACTGGTCGTAGGGCCATGTACGATATTCCCTAACTCTATAAGATCCTACTTCACTCCTATGTCGAGCCGTTAGAAGCTCCTAACATGGGATCATTAGAATTCTCTTACGCATTAAATACCAAAAATCGTAGTACACCTCCGATAATGTTTCTTAAGATGTTCAAGCAAGTTACCAATGGAAGTCTGCCGGTTTTCTTAAGCCTAACATCGAATACAATCATCTGTAACAATTATAAACAAACAATCAACCCATAATCAACATCTAGGTCTCACTACATCTAAGCAAACACAAATAAGATCTAGCCTAGCACGTTAAAGAGAAGACAAGTGTAAGATATAATCAAACAACACATAGACATATTGAATGATTTAAATGAATACTTATCTTCAATTGAACATGGAAGAATCAAGGGGTTGACACCCTTGAAAAGCTGATAAAATTCGTACTAGGGTTTATTCCCTCAAAGTTGCACACTAATGAATGAAATTTGGAAAACTATATATAGAGTTTACATCTTGATGGTGTCATGTATTAGCTCATGACACCGTCAACTCGCCGCCATGATAAAATCGTATTGCCTAGATCCATTTGTGACGCCGTCATGTAGGAATTTACATTGGGCCGTCACTAGTAATTGGCCCTGACGGCCTTGGTGACGCCGTCAGGCCATAAGCTTGAAAACTCCCCGGGCCGTCACGTTATAAGTTCCATATCCACCTCTTTTGTAACTCTTGACGCCGTCATGTGTAGATCCTTGACGCCGTCAGGTACTGTTCCAGCAAGGAAATTTGAGACTTTGCCGTTTTCTTCACTTTTATGCTCCAAAAACGGCCAAAATGCTTCGTTTTCCAGATTCTTCCTCAAAAGTACCTAAAATGACAAAAGGAACGATTTAGGGCAATAATTGATCAAATAATCTCGAATTCAGGATTAAATGTCCCCTTAAAAGCGTTACACTTTTCGCCTCATCAAATACCCTTACACTTTAGACTTGCTTGTCCTCAAGCAAATGCGCTTTTATTCTAATCAAAATACAAGTTAGGGGTCATTTAACACTAATATAAAAGTAATTACAACAAATAATCGTTCCACTAAAAACCGAAAGCAAGCACGGAGGTCATACACTAGCACCTCATAAATAATGTTTAGATACTCACATCTCTCGGGTGTAATAAAGTATATATCACAATAAGGAAATGGAAAACATCTCTCACTACCTGTCATAGCAAATAGATTACCATAGGCTTAGGAAAGGATCAAACCTCCACCACTTGGCGTAAGCACCTAGGATAAACTACCAAAGTGGTATTTTAAAGGGTTATAATGTTAGGTGTAGGGATATGGAATACATGGTTTTGTTGGATGAAGGCAATATTTTCTGGTGGTGAGTTAATCATCTTGGTTAATTACATGTACAATATGGCGTTGCTAAGCCAAGACTCGACTCGACTTAAGCTAATAAATCAAAAATAACAAAAACATAAAACAAACATAGAATGAAACGGGATGGTAGTCCGTATGTTTTTTCTCTCTTCTTTTTTTTCTATTTTTTTTTTCTTTTTCTTAATTTTTCGATTTTTATTTATTTATTTTTTATTATTTTTTTTTTGCATACACTCTTGCCCTACCATCCAAAATAATACATCATAGGGAATGTACATTCCCCTTACACTTGAATTTTTACATACTTTACAATAAACTAATCTAATGACTCGAATCAAGATAATCAAAACACATGGATTACTTTTTAAGATTAACGCACATATGCGGGTAATATATGATGTTCTTCCCCATTACTCCATAACATAAGTACTTTACCCATGAGTCCCAATCGTCCAAAAACAATATGTACAAGATATGACTCGACTTAGCAACCATGTAATCAATTAGATAATTAACTAAGGGTTTAAACACATAACAATAATGCACTAAAGATGAGTACATACACGGAAGGCTAAGGCGATTTGGTTGCACATTTGGGCGGGTTGTAACAAATTCTTCCTTTAAGTAAGATGCTTAAAGTTAGAAACGAAAAGATAGGCTCGGGGTGGTGTACTAGGGGTTTCGTGTACTATAAATGAGTACAAAGCTAAGGTGTGGGAAAATTAATTGACTTTACTAGTCAAGTAATATGACTTAATTGGTCAAGTAATTATGATACAGTTTTAAACACAATGGTGATCCTAATGCCTCTTATCATGTAGTAAATCCTACTACACGAATGTAATCTAACTAGCGGTCTTTTGATGCATCACTAACACAAGTTCTAGAATCTAAATGCTACCGGTACAACTCCTATCCATGAGACGCTTGTTAAGGCTAAAGTTTCACTCCTAAATGTTGTAAAAAAATTTAAATTTGGCGCTAAAATTACACTAACAAGTATTTCTCATAGTTTTATTACACACCTACCATCGAACAAACAAACTCAAGTGCAATTGTATCCTATAAGGTATCATCATTTACCCTCCCCTTACACTTAGGAAGAACATTGTCTCCAATGTTCAATTAACGGATGTAAAAGTAAAATAGGTAAAAGAATGAAAACAAATACTCCCCTGATTCGTTTGGTGTGGATAGTGTATTAACAAGGTTAGATCTTCCTCCAATAAAATGAACGGTCAAAGCTTCCATTCCAGAAATATAAATCATTTTCTTGTCATATATACCATGTTAAACTTGAGAAAACAATCAAGGCAACCTCGTGTAAAATCGGCGGCAATCTATATATACTAACAAATCCTAGAAAGAAATTTAAGATATAATGCTTGTGGAATGAATGTTTGAAGATTTCCTAGAGTTTATAAAACTAAAGAATTAACTAAAACTTTAAGACACCATTAGAAAAACAAAACTCACAAAATTTCCAGAATTTTACACGTGACGCCGTCAAGTATTAAATCCTGACGCCGTCAGAAGTGACCTACAGAAATCTTTATGTTAAGTTTCCAGAAAATTTATGGAAAAACTTATATCCTACTTCCTGGAAAATCCTGCAAAACATCATTATGACTCGATACAAGCATTTGACTCTAACAAATTCTAATATACATCTTTATTTAATATTGTGGCGAATCATGATCATTTTCGTTCTTAGAAACAAATTTGGGGTTTCCCCTTACACTTAGCTTTTTGCAAAATACCTTTATATGAAGTTAAGACGAAGTTAAACAACGAAATAAAGCATTTTCAAAATTTAATTTGAAACATGATCTACCAACAATAAAAATAAGACATGCATACAGAAGCAAATAACATCAAACAAATAAAAATACACAAAACATGGGTTGCCTCCCAAGAAGCGCTTTTCTTTATTTACGAGTCTTGTAGCTAGACTCAAGATCATGGGCTATCCTATATGTGTGAGCTCCCCGTCGAGGACATCTTTGGGATCAAACTTAGGTTTCAATTTCCTATCGGTTTTCTATGGTATGACCTCTCAAACTTCTCTCCATCTGGATCATATAAAATCATCTTCATATGCAATGATCCGTCACCTTCCTTAGGTGGCTTGTCCCACTTCCATTTACACTTATCCCCTTCCTTTTTCCACTTGTTCATCTCTAGGTTGATAGGAATTACGCTTAAGAACTCAATCATTTTCCTAAAGACAAGGGTATCCTCAAAAGGGTCTAGTTCCTCATCTCTAGCTATGAGTTGTTCCACCGAATGTGTCTTATCGATGAAATCTTTTTCTAGATAGAATGGGCGTTGAGGTCCTATAAAGTTTCTTTCTATCCAAGGCCCATATCTAGATGGTCTCCTATTCATCTCAACCCAATGTGGTGTCGGTTCGTCCTCACAATCGTAGCTATGCTTCTTAACATCATAAACCGACCAAGTCTCACCATCTCCTACTGCTATCTTAGACTCCTTACAATCTATCATGGCACTAGCGGCTGCTAAGAATCCTCTTCCAACTAACAATGGCCATGTAGTATCACTAACCATATATAGGACGTGAAAATCCGCTAAACTAGTTAATTTTCCTATGTGAACAACTACATCCTTGATCATTCCGACCGGGTGGGCAATACTTCCATCTGCTAGACCAATTAGTACTTCCGTCTCCTCTAACTTTCCTAGCTTAAGAGTGGTAAAAAGGGATAAGGGAATGAACTTAAGGCTTGATCCTAAGTCGGCTAGTGTGTCGAAAGCTTCGGATTTTCCTATCTTACAAGTGTTGTGCGTTTTGTTAGTACAAGTTTTAAAATTTATAAACACGAATTATCCGATTATTATCTAGCACATACGAGCAAGTATACTCGTCCGGTGTAATAAAGGTGGGTAAGTCGAGATCGCCCCAAGGGATTTGGTGGTTTTAGTAATTAGAAAAACGATTGTCAAATAAGGGTTGTCAATCCAAATTTATGTAAAATCTTAATTTAAAAGAAACTCAATAAAAACTAAACATATACTTGTGTATAATTCCTTGATTGGTAATTAGGAGTATCGTAACAATTTGAGTAAGAAGTTTGGTGTAAAACTTGTTATGATGCGCAACTAAAAGTGAGTAGTTATACAATCTATGATGTATGTCATGTTTTCACTACTACTAAGAATTCTATCACCTAAATGACTCCTTTCGGACATATCAAATTAGTATGACAATCCTATAAACACATGGTTGTTTAGAAAATCAATTCATTTCTTATGAATTCCTACGAATCCTTTCGGTCCTTTTTCGTGATGAAATCGTCTCAAATCTATTTTAACAAGTAAATAAGATGGTTGTCAAGCATCCTATTCCATACTAATTTGGTGTATTAATATTTTGGAATAAAAACAAGTTGAAAATCCTTTCGGACCTATTTTTCAAGAAATTGTTTTTACCGACAAATTAAGCAAGAAAAGATGTTATATCAACAAACTCATAAAAAATAGATATGTTTTCATGCATCACCTTTTTCATAAGATAATACTTCAATGACCAATCACATCATATACACAAGTATATCACAAATTACTCCATAGCAATCATATTAAAAACACAAGTAAATAAGAACACTTTCATAAAACTTAAAGTAACAATTGTTCATTATAAGTATCAAGGTGTACCTAGTTTTGAAAATTACAATGAGAAAACTTGTGGAACTATAGCAACCACACTCCTCCAATTGCTCACCAATGTAAGTAAACAACTCCACACTCGAACCAATGCTTGAGACTTTAACTCAACACGTTCTGGACGTTTTTACAACACTTACTAAACTTTCAGGCAATATAAGATAAGCTAACAAGATTTGGTGTAATCCTAAGTTAGACAATAGTGGTACAAGTATCTCTAAGTCCTAAGTGCTCATTATATAGCTTAATGACACTTATGCTTCATGTAAAAATGTCCCTCCACAGTAAATAAGCAACAATGATCAGCCACAAATGATTATGGGGAGTAAATTCGCCAATTAATGCAAAACTTGTAGCTTCAGTAACCACCAACCGATCGGTTTCTCGCCATCCGATCGGATGGTCATTCTGGCACTTTTCCAGCCGATCCGGTTGCGGGTTGCAACCGATCGGTTGGATTTCATTTGATCATGATTTCATGTCTTTTCTTCGTCGTTTTACGTTGCATGCAATATTTTTCTTTGTGGCATGACTTTGTCCATTAGAACTTGATATTTCCTTGATAATTTCTTGTAGTAAACTTGTCTTTATCAAATCCTTTTGTTCATGCAACGTTTCTTTCATCCTTGATCCTCTCGAAACTCTCCAAAAATGCATGTTCACTTCAATTCTTCATCTTTTAATCATTTTTACCTGCTTTTGGCTATATTTGCATGTATAAACACTTTTCCACGATCAAATAACAAATATATACAAATATGACCAATTTCCACTCATAAATCAAACAATAACGCGACTAAAAATATGTTAATTTTGAGCGTTATCCAATCCCCAACATTTGAGCTTTGCTTGCCCTCGAGCAAGTCTTAATCAAAAGAAAATTGAATTCAATAGCAATAGTGCAAATATCTTATTTGAACTCAATCAAGTAAATAAATAGCTTGATAACAATTCTAAACACCTCACAAAAATAATTTGAAATTCACTCATCACTCAATATGTGCAATGATTAATAGATCACTCATTGCACAGTCATGATTAATGTTTCTTACCATAGGCTTGTACAAGTATCAAAATAATAGAATAATTCATCAAAGAGGTCTTTTATTCGGGTTATAATATTTAGGCTAAGGGTTTTATGAACTTTCGTGCAAAATACTTACACTAAGTCAAAAAGGTAAGGATAAGGCATGGGAATATTTATGAAATTGGTTTTGAAAGAAAAATAAAATCAAAGTCTAAGTCCCATAGTTGCTAATCTCAAATAATCCAGAAACCCAAAAAATGATAATAGTTACAATCTTTCTCCTTCTTCGACTCCACATGTTGATACCTTGATTCACCATAAAATATTCTTCAAACTTAGCACATCGGCTAACAACATATCTTTATTCATAATAATATAACACATTGGCTATATTTGTCACCTTATAGTTGCGATGACTTTTTTTTTTTTTTTTTATATTTTTTTTTAAGATCACCTCCCCCACACTTCGCATAAGCATACACCACAAAAACTACCAAACACGAAGTTACGCACCTTCATCTTTGTTGGAATGGCACACAAATGAATTGTGAAGTGTGGCTAACTAATAATCATCAAAAACTAACCAAGCAACCAAGCAACTCGCAATCCACCATTTTGACTTTGATAAGGGTTAGGCTAAGGTTCAAAGTGTAAAATCTTTTTGTATTTTTCTGGATTAAACAAAATGAAAAGAATGGCTCAAAGGGTGTAACTAAGGGTATCTAGCGCTAAAGATGAACCCTAACAAATGGGTTCCAAATACAAGGGTAACTAACCAATGTGGTTAGCAAAAATTATTTTGTAAACGGATGGCCATTTGGTTTTATTCCTAAGTTTGCCTCTTATCATATGAATATATCCTTATCATTCGAAAATGATTTTAACCGTAATGCATAACAAGTACAACTTCTAGAATTAACACAACCACCAGCACACTCATCATGAAATATGTAAATAGTATAAGAAATAGTATTCTCATAAAAAAAACTAATCCTCACAATTTAAAGTAATAAGGGTAAAATTGTGCTAGCAAATGTTATCAATTCCGAGACAAATTGCTCTTTAAAACTTGAATTTATTCTCCAAAAATATCATTATTATATACCATTAAATCAACTTTATTTTAACTAAAATATGAAGGGCGAACTACTACTAGTTACTAAAGTTCACGACTCTAAAACAAAAATTTTAAAATAATGCAATTTTTCTATTTTCTTCCTTCCCCCACACTTAAGTTTTGCATTGTCCTCAATGTAATAAAAAATGACTTCAAAGTAAAGGAAATGGAAAAATTTAGAAAATACCGGAGTTAAATACGCAACATGCATATTTAATCATAATAGGCAAATGAGTTTACCGACTCCAAAAGTTGATCAACTATATGCTTCCGTAATAAAACTCCTGCAAGAAACTGCAAAATATACGAAACAACCAAACAAACACAAACAAAAACATATCTAAACCAAATAAATAGAAGATTACGTTACGTTATAAATCCTACAAGAAATAGTTAAAGATAATAGAAATAGAAATTGTTCGACACATAATTGTTTTTGAAAACCAACCATAATCATGTGATCAAGCGTCACCATCAATAACTCACATCGGAACGAATGAACTCGTCCTCGCTTTCCTCTTCATCCTCATCAACATCTTCTTCATCGTCCTCGTCTACCACTCATCTCTTCTTCTTTCCAGCTCTTGATGACGAACCACCAACATCATAACTTGATCCTCCAGGATTAAAACTTGGTCCACCCACATTAACACCTGAACTACCATACTCGGGAAGTCTACCATATAGAGGATATGGCTCGAGAAATAGTGAATAATCAGGATAAGGATAAGGGTATGGTCCAGGATATGGAGAATACGGTAAAGGGTATGGTGGAACATTTGGTGGGTTGTAGGGAGGTACCTTATAATTGGCATCTTGTGCCAAATGTTGGATCATAGGTATGGAATAATCATAGTTGTAATTATTCCTCATTTGCATTGAATCTCTCCAAACATCCCTACACTCAATAGCATTTAATTCACGGTTCCAATCACCCCATCCTGAATCAAAACCACTTTGGGTGCTACCCAGAAAACTCCCCATTTGAGGTTGTGAAGGCGCTCCCACATAAGCTCTGGATTGTGCCCCCACACTTGGTTCGATCCAAGGTCCCAAAGTCTTGTTAATCCTATCCAATGTTTTCCCAAAACTAAAAGCATCCCAAAACTCACTCTCCAATCTCACTCTACACTTCCTCAACTCCTCATCATTAAAATACCCAAGATTTTTAGCCAACATGGTCACATAATGACCTCCATAAACATCACTTTGTTTCTTAATCCCCGGTGCTCTCTTCGAAAGCTACTCGGAAATAATCCATGCCACATTCCCATTCTTGTCTTCCTCCAACAACTTCATCACCCATAGGTTCAGTTGACTACACTTGTCTTGTCCACCACTCCTATGTATCAATCCCCAAGAAATCAACTTTTGTAAAACCTTCAACAATGGATTCCTAATCCTAGAAGCATTTCTCCTAAGACAAGTTGGATCACCAATTCTATTCCAATATTCATCAATACCCGTCTATTGATCATTACCTCTAGCTAAACTCACAAAATGTGGTCCAAACAACCTATGTTGAATCTCACTCTCCTCATACAAACCAAGTGCAACTGCAAATTTTGGCAAAGAAAAATCATGTTCGCGACCACACAATCTAAACCAAACACAAACATCTCCAAGCACATCATTTACCTTTCTATCAAAGTAGAACGTAGAAAAGAACTCCAAACACCATTCCTTGTAAACATCTTCACGAATACTAAAAGCTCTTTCCCAAGAATAATCTTCAAATCTATCTCCATCACCAGGATACACATAAACCATAGTCATCATGCTCCTTAATTGATCTTCACATTCATACTCCTCAAGCAATTCCCAATCAATCAACCTAGGCTTACCAATCTTCCTCTCTTGAAGTTTTGAAAGACGTTCTCTATACGCATTCTTCTCATCTTTTTTTTTGTACATTAGAAAACTTGACATTCTTATTAGACTCCGGTTTCAAACTGAAAGTAATCCTTTTCCGCTCGTTCCTTTTCAAATACTTATTAACAATCGGATTTCGTCCCAATCTTTCAACATTTCCCTGAAAGAAATCTCAAATTATGTTAGTATATAAGTATAACAACTAATACCCATCAATTTAGAAAATAGAAAACACATTTTAAAAATTTGTCAAAAAATTTTCCGAGGCGACCAACCGATCGGTTTTAGGTCCAACCGAATCGGTTGCACTTTGGCACACTCCCAACCGATCGGCTGCAACTCGCAACTGATTTGGTTGGAGTTTTCTGCAAACTATATTCTTCTCCATTCCATCCTAAACGTTTCCCAATCAATCCGAACTTCTTTCTAACTTGTAATCTCCCATTCTTGAGTACTTCTAAACATCCAAACTCTCCTAACAATCATTCCCAACGTTTCCAATCGTCAACCCAATGATTCTATAAAAACCAAGAACATCATCTACTAAAATCTTCCAATTAGTGTTCTAATCAACAATGCAATAACCTAACATCACTAATTATCAATCATATAACTTCTGGGATTCATCAATTGCAAATAAACTAGCTCCAAAGATTATACCCAATTTAATCCGAAAATTCAATCAATGAATTCTTACTCAAAACTTAACCAATTGATCTAATTCTTTTTGCAATACCTTCTCCTATCATCTAATCACTTATCCCCAAAATATTACATCTCAATTCGAACTAATTCAAAAATACCCAATTCATGACCTAATTTCAATCATCCGAATTAAAACTTATTTGAACAAAATTAATGATATAACTTACTTGACTTAATGTCATTGATGATTAACTATCACTCCTGCAACCTTCTAACAACTTCCTATGGTCGAATTTTTAACCCCAATTTTTGGTGGATTATGTGTATGTGTTTTCCTTGAGTTTTTGAAAATTTTGGTTTATATATTCAACTCCATCCG
Organism: Artemisia argyi; assembly: GCA_030686995.1. Taxonomy (NCBI): domain Eukaryota; kingdom Viridiplantae; phylum Streptophyta; class Magnoliopsida; order Asterales; family Asteraceae; genus Artemisia; species Artemisia argyi. The sequence continues at coordinate 153,856,141 of CM060701.1, read as the reverse complement.
ATCAGTTGTGAATCCATCCGAATCGGTTTGGTATGAAATTGATTTTTGAAAGTTTTTTTCTGCACTACTTGACTTAACACAAGTGCTAGTAGCTTTTTTCTCTTTTCTCAAACTTATTAACTTGTATTCCAACACACTTTGTCTACCAAAAATTTTGGTCATCTATTTCTACTTCTAAACTTAAAACTAAAACATAACTTAAACTCTAAAAACTAAAAACTAAAACTAAATAAAAATAAATAAATAGATAAATAAATAGATAGATAACTAAACAAACAGATAGTCTCATTCAAACTTGAAATGCATAAAACTTAAAAACATGAAATAAAATGCATGAAAAATAAAAGTACGAAACAAACAAACTAGCACAAGATGTGCTTTATTCTTGTGATCATTCTTCTTCATCCATAGAAATATTCATTCCTAAGAATGTCTTCTCCACGATACTTGTTTGCCAACTTCCTAGTTGTCTTTTGAGTTTTGAAAGTTCTTGCAAAGTTCCTTCCACTAGGACATGTGATATCAAATTTGCAATGCCAATCACCATCTCCTTCTTCTCTTTTGTAAATGCTATGTCCTTCGGAACCCCATTCCAAATTCTTCAATTGGACCGGTAAAGATCTAAGAAAATCTGTCAACTTGTTAAACACAAAAATATTTTTAAAAGGATTAAAGAAAGCATCCATTGCTAGAGCTCTTTCCATTTCATCTTCAATATCAAAGAAACTAGGTGTACATGGACCAAACTTTGGTCTACCATCTTCATCCCTTCCTACTTCAAAGCAACCAAGGTAATCCTCCTCTTGGTCCTCATCATTATCATCTCTATTACTACCCCCTCTAGGCTTTGGATAGTAAGTATTCTTAAGAACTCCATTATCAATTGTCATGGTACCTTTTCCCATATCTATTATAGCTCCACAAGTTCTTAAAAATGGTCTACCTAACAACAAAGGTAATTCCTTATCAACCGTAACATCCAACACAAGAAAATCCGCCAAGAATACTTGATAACCAATTTGAACTCTCACATTTCTTACTTCTCCCATTGCTTTTGCCTTAGAATTATCCGCCATAGTGAGTTTAGAATTGTTAGGTGTAGGGTCTCTTAATCCTAACTTATGATATAATGGATAAGGCATAATACTCACACTAGAACCTGTATCGGCTAATGCATATAAAGGAGTTGTCCCATTAATTTTAACCGGTAAAACAAAATTTCCGGGATTATTCATTTTCTTTGGGAGCCCATTCTCAATTATCCTTCTCTCCTCTACTTCATCAAAACTATTATCCTCCAATTTAGACTTTGCCAACATAACTCCATCTAGCTTCTTCCTATACTCCATATAATTCCTCAACACTTCAATGACCGGTTTGTTTTCCATCAATTCATTAATTTTTGTTTCAAGATTCTCCAAAATGGCTTGTTTTTGCTCTTTGGTTAAAGGTTTGGTACTTTTTGGTGAACTAGGTGGTCTTTTGGATGATGATGATGATGATGATTTGTTTTCTTTTTGGGTGGAGGGTTGGGTTAATTTGTTCAATGGTGTTTTGTTTCGGTTAGCTTTGCCCATCTTACAAACTTCATCCGTTCCTTCCTTCAACATTTCCATTCCTTCACAAACATCAACAAGCATATCATTCACACTCTTCCCTTCTTCCAAATCACTTATGTTAATTTTCAACTCCCCAAGTGCAAAATCTAAACTACACTTGGTATTCACTAAGAAATCTCTACCAAAAATCACTTCCGGTTCATCTTCATTAGTATACTCCAAAACAACAAAATCAACTTTAAAGATATGACCATGAATATTCACTCAAACTCCTTTTACTTCCTTCTTACCATAACTTCCATAATCAAGTCTAACAAAACCAATTTTGTCATGCATTTCTTCCGAAATGTAATTGTCTCCATACTCCATATTCAATTCCGCATCTCATGCTTTAACTCCTTCCACCGCACAAGGTGTAGAATACCTCATGTGTGGAGCATCATATTTCTTAGGTGGTGCTCTAATGAAAACAAAAACTTTTCTCTCCTTCTCCTTCTTTGGATAACACATTTCATGTGGCAAATAAGCAACATTGTCACAAACAACTTCCTCTCCTTCCAAATCCAACTTTGCTTTTTCCAACATACTCTCCAACTTTTCCAAGGAATCACCGGAATCCTTGAACATATCTTCCAAGTCTTTCAAATACGCAGAAATTTGGCTCAAACTCTCCATTTCAACTTAAGCACTTACTAACTATAACATAAGCATAAAAAAAAATCCAAATCATTAGCATTAGGGTTAGTTATAATCAAATAAACTCTTAATATGAAAAAGAACAAATAAATTAACTAAATAAAACACTAAGAATAGAAAATAAACTAAAAATTAAAAATGTCTAAAATATTACCGAGATGCCCAATCGATCGGTTTCTAACCCAACCGAATCGGTTAGCACAAATTACCATCTCCAACCGATCGGTTGGAACCCGCAACCAAATCGGTTGGAGGTTTTACACTAAAAAAAATTTTATTTAGTTTTTAATAAAACTAATAAAACTTTTAATTATAAGATTAAAAACAATAAAAGCATTAATTAAGATGTCTTTAAGAATTACTAAATCATTAATTGAATTAAAACTTCTAAAACATTAAAATGACTAATAATTGCAACTTAAAACTATTAAAAACTAACATTAACTATATAATTATTAAAACTAATTAACTAAAAACAGAAAAGTAAGAATTAATTACTAAAAAACAGAATCCAATAATTTTTACCGTGACCACCAACTGATCGGTTGGTTACCCAGCCGATTCGGTTGGTCAAAAAACCAATTTTTTTTTTTTTACTTTTACTCTAAAAACTTTAAAATTTCACTAATTTCAAACAATTTAATTACTAAAAACTAAGAAAATTAATCAAATCCCCGGCAGCGGCGCCAAAAACTTGATGTGCGTTTTGTTAGTACAAGTTTTAAATATTATAAACACGAATTATCTGATTATTATCTAGCACATACGAGCAAGTATACTCGTCAGGTGTAATAAAGGTGGGTAAGTCGAGATCGTCCCAAGGGATTTGGTGGTTTTAGTAATTAGAAAAACGTTTGTCAAATAAGGGTTGTCAATCCAAATTTATGTAAAATCTTAATTTAAAAGAAACTCAATAAAAACTAAACATATACTTGTGTATAATTCCTTGATTGGTAATTAGGAGTATCGTAACAATTTGAGTACGAAGTTTGGTGTAAAACTTGTTATGATGCGCAACTAAAAGTGAGTAGTTATACAATCTATGATGTATGTCATGTTTTCACTACTACTAAGAATTCTATCACCTAAATGACTCCTTTCGGACATATCAAATTAGTATGACAATCCTATAAACACATGGTTGTTTAGAAAATCAATTCTTTTCTTATGAATTCCTACGAATCCTTTCGGTCCTTTTTCATGATGAAATCGTCTCAAATCTATTTTAACAAGTAAATAAGATGGTTGTCAAGCATCCTATTCCATACTAATTTGGTGTATTAATATTTTGGAATAAAAACAAGTTGAAAATCCTTTCGGACCTATTTTTCAAGAAATTATTTTTACCGACAAATTAAGCAAAAAAAGATGTTATATCAACAAACTCATAAAAAATAGATATGTTTTCATGCATCACCTTTTTCATAAGATAATACTCCAATGACCAATCACATCATATACACAAGTATATCACAAATTACTCCATAGCAATCATATTAAAAACACAAGTAAATAAGAAAACTTTCATAAAACTTAAAGTAACAATTGTTCATTATAAGTATCAAGGTGTACCTAGTCTTGAAAATTACAATGAGAAAACTTGTGGAACTATAGCAACCACACTCCTCCAATTTCTCACCAATGTAAGTGAACAACTCCACACTCGAACCAATGCTTGAGACTTTAACTCAACACGTTCTGGATGTTTTTACAACACTTAGTAAACTTTCAGGCAATATAAGATAAGCTAACAAGATTTGGTGTAATACTAAGTTAGAAAATAGTGGTACAAGTATCTCTAAGTCCTAAGTGCTCATTATATAGCTTAATGACACTTATGCTTCAAGTAAACACGTCCCTCCATAGTAAATAAGCAACAATGATCAGCCACAAATGATTATCGGGAGTAAATTCGCCAATTAATGCAAAACTTGTAGCTTCAGTCACCACCAACCGATCGGTTTCTCGCCCTCCGATCGGATGGTCATTCTGGCACTTTTCCGGCTGATCCAGTTGCGGGTTGCAACCGATCGGTTGGATTTCATCTGATCATGATTTCATGTCTTTTCTTCGTCGTTTTATGTTGCATGCAATATTTTTCTTTGTGGCATGACTTTGTCCATTAGAACTTGATATTTCCTTGATAATTTCTTGTAGTAAACTTGTCTTTATCAAATCCTTTTGTTCATGCAACATTTCTTTCTTCCTTGATCCTCTCGAAACTCTCCAAAAATCCATGTCCACTTCAATTCTTCATCTTTTAATCATTTTTACCTGCTTTTGGCTATATTTGCATGTATAAACACTTTTCCACGATTAAATAACAAATATATACAAATATGACCAATTTCCACTCATAAATCAAACAATAACGTGACTAAAAATATGTTAATTTTGAGCGTTATCAACAAGGCAAAATAAATATACCCAGATCATGAAGCTTCTTAGGCAACTTGTTTTGAACGAAGGCGGTCCCATTTTTACCCAATTTAAGTTTCTCATATTTCTCTAAGAGGGCACTATAGTAGGGAGCTCGGGCTAAGACATCAATGCTGGGGCGTTCAAGGTGGAGTTCCTTGAATTCATCGTCAAGGTCTTGTGTAGGAGGTGTTTCAACTATGTTATTGACCGGTTTAATATCGGATGTTTTATTCAATTAGTCCTTTTGAAGAATTTGGGTTTGCTTGAAAGACGTGCTCATTGCTTTGACCGAATAGTATTGTGGACAAGAAGTAGGTGATGAAACTGATGATATGGCATTAATGTTTAGTTTCGGGTTCTTGACCGTGTCGCTTGGGAGTGCTCCTATTTCTCAGTCATTGAGAACTTTCAACAATGTGTCGATTTTAGTGGTCATCTCGCTTTGCTTTTGTTTGAAATCGGCTTCAAACTTAGATATGCGTGCTTCTTGAGATGCCATAAACTTGGACATCAATCCTTCAAGATTATTGGTACTACCATAGTTATTGGAAGGATTGTTGTTGGAAGTACGGTTAGAGGGTGGACCGTTTGGTTGGTACCGATTAGGTGGATTGGAAGAATTGTTTTGGGGCATGTTTTGGTTTTGTTTCCCTTAAGTTTCGGGTGATTTTTCCAAGAAGGGTTGTAGGAATCACTGTAAGGCTTTGGCTCGGGTTTGAAAGTGTACCACTTGTCTCCCGCTTCGTCAGTACACGAGGATGCGTAATCCGAAAAAGCTTGTCCGGGGAGTTCCACGCAATTACGAGTGTCATGGGGACCACTACATAATTCGCATGAAGAAGTGATTTTATCCACTTGGCTTGAAGGCTTAGGAGCTTCGTAGGATTTCATGAGAAACTTTACTTGCTCCTCAAGTTCCATGATCCTACGGTCAGGAGTGCTAGGATTTTTCGAAGGCAAAGATATTGCCTTGACCGTTTCGTTCAAATCATGGGGATCATTCCAACTTTCGTTGTCATGGAGAGCAAGATCTTCTATGAGTTCCCATGATTCTTCCGCACTTAGTACCTTGCCACCGGCCGATTGGTCTTGAAGCTAAAGATCGATATGGTCATAGAAGATTTGGACTTGAAGCTAAAGATCTATGCCATGATGAGGGACTTTTTGGAGTAAGTCCTTGAAATGAGTCCATGCTTCATATAGAGTTTCACCTTGACGTTGTTGGAACATCAAGATATCATTTCTAAGCTTGGTAGTTCTCTCCGGTGGGAAAAATTGAGGAAGGAAATGAGTGGTGAGATTATCCCATGAGGTGATGGATCCTGCGGGTAAACGTTCAAGCCATTGACTAGCTTGATCATGTAAAAAGAATTGGAATAGACGTAATTGGGTCGACTCTCTAGTTACAACATCAAGGTCTATGGAATCTACGATTTTAAGGAAATCCTTGAGATGTTGATTAGGATCTTCTGAACGAAGTCCATGGAATGCACATCCGCTTTGCACCAACCAAATGGTGTTAAATCACAAGGGGGACACATTGGCTCCTTAAGTGAGATCAATAATGTTTCGATAGCCTTGGTGGCTAGGACAGGAATACTCTCCTGAAGTTCAGGGCCTCGGAGGTTGATTTGCAAGTGGTGGGTTTTGTGGGTGGTTTTGTTGTGGTGGGTTGACGGGTTTAAAGATGTTACCACCTTCCATGATGTCAGATGGTAAAAGTTACGAACAAAGAAACGAAGAAATAAGGCAGACTAAAGAAAAACTAAAAATAAAAATAAAACCTTACTAGAAAGGAATCTAGCAAGTCGACCTAATAAAAAGAAATCCTAACCTAGACAATAACTATTCCCCAGGATGCGGCGCCAAAAACTTGATCGTGGGAATTGCGCCCTCCCAACAGGCTTTACCTCTCAAGGGATCTCGAGAAGCTTACAACCCCCACCAGGCAGTGTATGTAACACCCCCAATTCATGGACGCAGCGGAATTCGAACTGGGTGTTACTGGACGGCACAATAGTCACAATAATAGAAAACGAACTCCAATTGAGTCGTTTTAAAAGATTTATCATTCAAATTATATAGATATCAGAGATTACGAAATGAGGTCCCAGATGGTTCCATGTTTACGAATTAAATGAGTTTTGAATGATAATAAAATTTATAGCCCTCTTGAGTATCCGTGCCCTTCCGTGCCATCCTTGATCGTCATGAACCTGAAATACATGCTTGAGAGGTCAACACAAAGGTTGAGTGGAATTCGTAGAGTTTAGTTAAATCGTTTGAACACAATAATCGTAGTGTGAGCTATAGACTCACACTCATAGTTAGAAAACAAAATCGTTATTTATTTCACTAAGCTCATACAACCAAAGCGTTAACATCGAACCAACAAAATTGGCATTATAGAAGCCCTATCAAGGTAATTTTGCCGTTATACCGCTAAATCTCAAATATAGTGCATTTGTGTGAACTCATCGTTGTTCAACACAAATGGGATTCGTCAATCCCAATAGATCTATTCACAATATTCGCGCTCACTAAAGGTAGTGACTAATGGTTCATGATATAGGGACTTCGAACATGGCAATCGTTACTTAGTGATAATAAAACATCGTCGGGTAGCATACAATAGAAAGCATCGTGTTCGAGTAGAAAAATAATAGCATGTATTCCCCCCATGGATTTGTAAAATAGTTAAACAATAGAAAGTGGGGCTACGAACTCACCTTAAGTAGAATAGCAAGTAATGGAGGTGATTGTTGGATCGTGTAGGTTTCTATGAGCAACCTATAATAGAATGTTGCGACTTAGGATTTGTGTAGAGAATATAACAGAGTGCCTATATATATATCTTGCATTTAGTCCATGATGTGGTATGATGTATATTGTATGTCCTTGAAAGAAAAGATTCATGAACATGTATGTTTTGTATATCGTTTACTACTGTTCGGGCTGACATATTTCAAAAGTCATGTTAGTAAGCGTTCGAGGAGCCAGGACACTTTAACTCGTAAATCCACAACTCAACTCGACGGCTTACATAATGAACTCCTCACATGAGGCTCCCTACTATTGTAGTAGTTGATAACATATATAGATATAAGTTTTGATTCGAAAAGTTACATGTCCGATATTTGAATAAACTTAGGAAAGTTTATTAGTACATGAAGATTGTTATTAGGGGTAGTTTCGTAAGTCTTGAATGACCATTTTCTCTTGGTAATATCTCATGGTTTCTTTTAGGTGAAGTAGATCCAAATTGCTTGTTCATGTTATCGCCTAATTCATTGTTTCATGTTTACGCCTATGTAAGTTGGTATGGTCATTTCGTCATGGCCTAGCCATGACCTTTGGTCCTTGTTCCAAGGTCATGAGACACAACCTTGGCTCTAGCCATGGTTGTGGTCTTGATTATAGGTCATAAGACCTCTTGTTCTTCATAAACCATAACCTATATGTAATGACTTTCGCCTAAAAATGGGCTGTTTAGAATTTGAAGAATTTTATCACTCGGAAAGCATTTTTAGGTCTCGAGCTTCTTTGTTCCTGAACGAAAACGTCGTTCCGGACAACTTTTGTGTTTTAACTTTTTGATGAATCGGACCAGAAGTGTGACTTTCAAAACCTAAATTTGATCAGAATAGTATTTGGCAGTTTTGCCGGAAACTTTGGTAATTTCAAATGGGCGTAACTTTTGACTCGTATACTCGTTTTGGGTGGTTCAAATTGCTATGGTTTCCTTGTTAGGTCCTCTACCACAATATGTAATAATCAAATATCATATTTTTACCATTTTGGTCGTGGTTTTCCAAGAAAGTCACTAGTTTGCTTGTTTTAGTAACTTGTTGTAACAATCAATAACAATAACTTGTTTTGCTCACTTTTATACATCATGGACATGATAACAAGACAATATATAGCACAAATAATATGTAAATAACATGAACATGATTATTTAACAAGAATCAAGTTAGGGTTTGGCTCACAACTTTTGGCTTTCAAAGATGAAAGGAAGTTAACATGTAAGGATAGGACTTTGATAGACTTGCTTCAACCCTTTTTCACTTCATGCAATCTTTCTACCCTTGGTATTCTTGAAAGATGGATGATGAAGGTTTAGGTGAATTGAGTGGATTTAAACTCAAGAGAAATCACCAAGTATATGAGGTTATGGAAGAGTTTTGGTGAATGATAACCTAACTAGAGTTTCTACCTTGAAGAATCACTTGAATCTTGCATGAAACTTGGAAGAGAATTTGCAAATGAATGGTGTGTTTGTGTGTGTGATATCCACGGCAAAGAGGGGAGGGAGGGGGTATATATATGGTCATGAGGAGGTTAGGAAATGAGTAGGATATTACCACAACTTGGTGACCAAGTTTTACTTGGAGCCAAAGTTGAACACATGTGATCATCTAAGGAATCAAGGGTCAAGATCAAGCCACAAGTGTGAAAACCCCCCCTAATGGCGGTTTGATATGCTAGGAAGGATGAGGTGGTTCTTGCTTGATATTATCCAAGATTTTGGATGAGTTTTGACTCCGGGAAATGCCAACCGTAAATGATTAAGCCTCAAAACGTAAAACCGGGTGTCGTAAAATTATGGAATTTGAAAGTATTGTTAGACATGTCCATATAGTCCATAATAAAATATAAAATGAGTGGTAGGATCTATCGGGTGCTAAAACCCTGCTAAAAACTGGAAACACGGGTCTAAAACGCGTAATTCGCGTAAAACGCTGAATATTGCGTAAAATTGAGAAAAGTAAAATGTTACTTTTCTAATGTTATAAAAATGATTTAAAATGACTTATAATGTCTAGACTGGGCTCAGTCTAGTGTCGGTTGGTATTAAATGTCTTTTAGACATCAAACCGTAAGCCTAAAAATCAAGGAATGACTTATAAAATCAAGGAATGATTTTTGGTCAATGGAGGAGGGAAAATTATGTTGACTTTTTCTAATAATTTTGAAAACTCAAAATGTCTTAGAAACTCGTTTTGTGGTCTAACGGTTAATCGCCCATTCGGTTAAGCGTGCTCATGTGAGATTAGTACCGACATGGGTGACCTGCTGGGAAGTTTTTGGTCATGTTTTTCTCAGTCACGATTAATTCTCAAATAAATCATGAGTGTGTCAAACATTTTTCTGATGTGGGGTCACCTGACGGGGTGGAATTTCGTTGTGCATAGAATTTATGATTGACGTTTTACCCTAAAACGTGTAATTCCTTAATAACTTTCACGAAAGTGAGCTTATGAAAGTTAAACTTTTAATTTGCCATGGAAATGATTTATCACTCGAGAATATCAAATAAAAATCAACTTTCAGGAAAAGTTTCGGGAAAAATGAATAGTAAAAGTGAATAGTGAAATTTTCCGGGAATGGTAATTATCCTAAAAAATGTGAATTGTTACAGTCTCTACCCCTTACGGGGAACTTCTTCCCGAAGTTCTATGTGTGTCATATGTTGGAGTGGTGTCGATAAAGATGTGTGGTTACTTATGAGGACCAAAGTCTGGGATTTCCGGTAATGTAATTTGATTTGTCATTTCAGTGTATGGTGTAGGATGAGGCTTCCTTTTATGTAGGAAAGGTATGGTAATAGTCGAATATCAAAGGAAATTGATATAGCAGTCGAATATTAATAGGAATCGATATAGTAGTTGAATATCAAATAGAACTTGATATAGTTAAATATCAAAATGGAAATTGATATAGTTGTCAAGTATCAATAGCAATTGATATAACAGTTGAACAACAATAGCAATTTACATAGGAATCCAATAAATGGAAATTGATATAAGAATCGAATCATGGAATAAGCGTTGAACATGCGGTTGGACCAAGTCCTGTTTGAATTGTACGGCTGCCCATGCATATGGCTACATGGCCCCGTAATGAGTTTGGTACGACTGCACATGGATATGGTTACATGGCCTCGCAACGAGTTTGTTTGTTATTGCACTATCATTATGAAAACCAAAGTGTAAACCTCGTACTAATGGAAATTGGGATAGTCGTTGCAATCATAGCCTAGTAGGTAATCGGTTGTTGTACCTAGTGTTTATGTCATGGTTTGAAGCGATGTCGGTGAAAAGATAGGATTTCTTGTGGCGAATAAAATGTAGGTATCATGCCATACCCGAGCAATGTAATGTAGGTATCAAGCCATACCCGAGCAATGTAATGTAGGTATCAAGCCATACCCGAGCAATGTAATGTAGGTATCAAGCCATACCCGAGCAATGTAATGTAGGTATCAAGCCATACCCGAGCAATGTAATGTTGGTTGACTTCATACTTATGTTATTTCGGATATAATTAAGCCCACTTGTTTATAATTCTTTATTTACATAGAGAGGCATCCCAAACAATGTAACTAAAGGAATATAAACGTATGGTTCGATGATTTATAAATTCTTTATTTAAATGAAAAGGCATCCCAATCCATTCAAATAAGGATATTATAAATCATCCTACTCAAGAATTCCCGACACAACATTCATACTTAGCCGGTGAGTTACAAGGTAGTGTATTACGAGATGATACTGGTGTTCCAAAGGTACAAGATGAATATTCAAACTTGTAAAGCTGATGAGGGTACTTGTGGTGTAACTAAGGATGATTTGAGCTTTAAAAGTGCATCAAGATCTGTTAACGAGCTTGTGGTTCCAACGGTTGTGAAGATAATGTTATGATATGTTGATGAACAAAAGTGTGTAGTGTATGCTTAACATTAATACTCTTAGGTATAGATGTTGAGTTTGTTTTGAAAATCTTAAGAGATTTTAAAAGTTTATGATGGAATGGTATCCTAAACAGGATAGTACTTCTACAGGATGAAGAGAAGAATTGATAACTATCCCAAGATAGTCGTTCGGATTATCTCATAAATGAAAATTTTCAAGAATGAATTTAGATCATACAAATAAGGTGTTAAGATCTTGCTGAGTAGTAAGGCACTATCGTGTCTTTAGATTGTTTTAATGTATTCTGGTGGTTTATCATTTTCATGTAGGAAACCAACCTAAACATAACCCTAGTACAACTACTCTCAGTATTTGAAAATTCTAAGTCGAATATAGTTAGTCAGACTATATTCCACTGTCCCTAGGTTAAATATAGGTGACTAGTCTATATTTAGCCAAGGTTCGATAAAATTTTCAAATACCTAAACTAGGTATACTTTTGATATGTCCGTTGCTTTCGGGAAACTGTTCACTAAACAAAGGCGAAGTCCCGTCCATACAAGACTTGTAACGTATGTTTTCATATTCCATAGCATAGAAGATAGTAAGGGTAGGTACGTATGGAAAGGAAGTTTTAAGTAGTTCTAAAATAGAACATACTTGGCCAGGATCACGAACTTTTAATAATGAAGGTTTCATAAGAAAACTTTGATGAATGTATAGAAAGTTCAGCTTTTGTCGATGATGGATTAGTTTGTCCTTTAGAAATCTCATATTTCTTGTTTTGAAATCGATAGATTGTGACGGGTTTTTGATATCATAAGAAATGATATTGATGATGTGATGGAATAATTCTAGAGACCATTTGCACAAAACACAATGTCTCGGAAGTAGGTTAGACCATTGTGTAATTCACAATGTCTAGGAAGTAGGTTAGTCATTGTGTGACTCAAATCATTTGAGAAATGATTAAGACCATTGTATCATACAATGTCTTGGAAAATGAATGAGACCATTGTATCTCACAATGTCTTGGAAAATGAATGAGGCCATTGTATCTCACAATGTCTTGAAAAATGAATGAGACCATTGTATCTCACAATGTCTTGGAAAATGAATGAGGCCATTGTATCTCACAATGTCTTGAAAAATGAATGAGACCATTGTATCTCACAATGTCTTGGAAAATGAATGAGACCATTGCAATCAGTTACAATGTCTTGGACATATAATGTTGGAGTAGGAACATGATTGGGAGAGTGTGGCTGTGTCGAAATGCCTTAGAATAGGCATACACAGATATGTTTAGTCCATTGTTTAGATAAATGATTGAAAATAAACCGAGTTTATATATCAATATACTAATATGTTCATGTAGCATAAAATGCCTAGTGTGTATATATCAATATACAAATATGTGTTCATGTAGCATAAAATGCCTAGTATATATCAATATACTTATATGTGTTCATGTAGCATAAAATGCCTAGTGTGTATATATCAATATACTTATATGTGTTCATGTAGCATAAAATGCTTACGGGGAAATGCTCAATTATGTTTAGGGTACATATATCAATATGCAATTATGTTTGTGTAGCATAAAAATGTCTTCGGGGAAATGCTCAAAATGGGTATATATGAATATACCAATATGTTTGTGTATCATAACATGCTTACTAAGTTCATAATCGTCTGGAGGATGGAAGACACGGAGAGTGGAAGGCTATAAAAATGTTTTTGCTTGTGATTGTAGTTATAGTTTAGGTCTCACTTAGACCCGTTTCTCTATAACCATGGCTCTGGTACCAATCTGTAACACCCCCAATTCATGGACGCAGCGGAATTCGAACTGGTTGTTACTGGACGGCACAATAGTCACAATAATAGAAAACGAACTCCAATTGAGTCGTTTTAAAAGATTTATCATTCAAATTATATAGATATCAGAGATTACGAAATGAGGTCCCAGATGGTTCCATGTTTACGAATTAAATGAGTTTTGAATGATAATAAAATTTATAGCCCTCTTGAGTATCCGTGCCCTTCCGTGCCATCCTTGATCGTCATGAACCTGAAATACATGCTTGAGAGGTCAACACAAAGGTTGAGTGGAATTCGTAGAGTTTAGTTAAATCGTTTGAACACAATAATCGTAGTGTGAGCTATAGACTCACACTCATAGTTAGAAAACAAAATCGTTATTTATTTCACTAAGCTCATACAACCAAAGCGTTAACATCGAACCAACAAAATTGGCATTATAGAAGCCCTATCAAGGTACTTTTGCCGTTATACCGCTAAATCTCAAATATAGTGCATTTGTGTGAACTCATCGTTGTTCAACACAAATGGGATTCGTCAATCCCAATAGATCTATTCACAATATTCACGCTCACTAAAGGTAGTGACTAATGGTTCATGATATAGGGACTTCGAACATGGCAATCGTTACTTAGTGATAATAAAACATCGTCGGGTAGCATACAATAGAAAGCATCGTGTTCGAGTAGAAAAATAATAGCATGTATTCCCCCCATGGATTTGTAAAATAGTTAAACAATAGAAAGTGGGGCTACGAACTCACCTTAAGTAGAATAGCAAGTAATGGAGGTGATTTTTGGATCGTGTAGGTTTCTATGAGCAACCTATAATAGAATGTTGCGACTTAGGATTTGTGTAGAGAATATAACAGAGTGCCTATATATATATCTTGCATTTAGTCCATGATGTGGTATGATGTATATTGTATGTCCTTGAAAGAAAAGATTCATGAACATGTATGTTTTGTATATCGTTTACTACTGTTCGGGCTGACATATTTCAGAAGTCATGTTAGTAAGCGTTCGAGGAGCCAGGACACTTTAACTCGTAAATCCACAACTCAACTCGACGGCTTACATAATGAACTCCTCACATGAGGCTCCCTACTATTGTAGTAGTTGATAACATATATAGATATAAGTTTTGATTCGAAAAGTTGCATGTCCGATATTTGAATAAACTTAGGAAAGTTTATTAGTACATGAAGATTGTTATTAGGGGTAGTTTCGTAAGTCTTGAATGACCATTTTCTCTTGGTAATATCTCATGGTTTCTTTTAGGTGAAGTAGATCCAAATTGCTTGTTCATGTTATCGCCTAATTCATTGTTTCATGTTTACGCCTATGTAAGTTGGTATGGTCATTTCGTCATGGCCTAGCCATGACCTTTGGTCCTTGTTACAAGGTCATGAGACACAACCTTGGCTCTAGCCATGGTTGTGGTCTTGATTATAGGTCATAAGACCTCTTGTTCTTCATAAACCATAACCTATATGTAATGACTTTCGCCTAAAAATGGGCTGTTTAGAATTTGAAGAATTTTATCACTCGGAAAGCATTTTTAGGTCTCGAGCTTCTTTATCCCTGAACGAAAACGTCGTTCCGGACAACTTTCGTGTTTTAACTTTTTGATGAATCGGACCAGAAGTGTGACTTTCAAAACCCAAACTTGATCAGAATAGTATTTGGCAGTTTTGCCGGAAACTTTGGTAATTTCAAATGGGCGTAACTTTTGACTCGTATACTCGTTTTGGGTGGTTCAAATTGCTATGGTTTCCTTGTTAGGTCCTCTACCACAATATGTAATGATCCAATATCATATTTTTACCATTTTGGTCGTGGTTTTCCAAGAAAGTCACTAGTTTGCTTGTTTTAGTAACTTGTTGTAACAATCAATAACAATAACTTGTTTTGCTCACTTTTATACATCATGGACATGATAACAAGACAATATATAGCACAAATAATATGTAAATAACATGAACATGATTATTTAACAAGAATCAAGTTAGGGTTTGGCTCACAACTTTTGGCTTTCAAAGATGAAAGGAAGTTAACATGTAAGGATAGGACTTTGATAGACTTGCTTCAACCCTTTTTCACTTCATGCAATCTTTCTACCCTTGGTATTCTTGAAAGATGGATGATGAAGGTTTAGGTGAATTGAGTGGATTTAAACTCAAGAGAAATCACCAAGTATATGAGGTTATGGAAGAGTTTTGGTGAATGATAACCTAACTAGAGTTTCTACCTTGAAGAATCACTTGAATCTTGCATGAAACTTGGAAGAGAATTTGCAAATGAATGGTGTGTTTGTGTGTGTGATATCCACGGCAAAGAGGGGAGGGAGGGGGTATATATATGGTCATGAGGAGGTTAGGAAATGAGTAGGATATTACCACAACTTGGTGACCAAGTTTTACTTGGAGCCAAAGTTGAACACATGTGATCATCTAAGGAATCAAGGGTCAAGATCAAGCCACAAGTGTGAAAACCCCCCCCCCTAATGGCGGTTTGATATGCTAGGAAGGATGAGGTGGTTCTTGCTTGATATTATGCAAGATTTTGGATGAGTTTTGACTCCGGGAAATACCAACCGTAAATGATTAAGCCTCAAAACGTAAAACCGGGTGTCGTAAAATTATGGAATTTGAAAGTATTGTTAGACATGTCCATATAGTCCATAATAAAATATAAAATGAGTGGTAGGATCTATCGGGTGCTAAAACCCTGCTAAAAACTGGAAACACGGGTCTAAAACGCGTAATTCGCGTAAAACGCTGAATATTGCGTAAAATTGAGAAAAGTAAAATGTTACTTTTCTAATGTTATAAAAATGATTTAAAATGACTTATAATGTCTAGACTGGGCTCAGTCTAGTGTCGGTTGGTATTAAATGTCTTTTAGACATCAAACCGTAAGCCTAAAAATCAAGGAATGACTTATAAAATCAAGGAATGATTTTTGGTCAATGGAGGAGGGAAAATTATGTTGACTTTTTCTAATAATTTTGAAAACTCAAAATGTCTTAGAAACTCGTTTTGTGGTCTAACGGTTAATCGCCCATTCGGTTAAGCGTGCTCATGTGAGATTAGTACCGACATGGGTGACCTGCTGGGAAGTTTTTGGTCATGTTTTTCTCAGTCACGATTAATTCTCAAATAAATCATGAGTGTGTCAAACATTTTTCTGATGTGGGGTCACCTGACGGGGTGGAATTTCGTTGTGCATAGAATTTATGATTGACGTTTTACCCTAAAACGTGTAATTCCTTAATAACTTTCACGAAAGTGAGCTTATGAAAGTTAAACTTTTAATTTGCCATGGAAATGATTTATCACTCGAGAATATCAAATAAAAATCAACTTTCAGGAAAAGTTTCGGGAAAAATGAATAGTAAAAGTGAATAGTGAAATTTTCCGGGAATGGTAATTATCCTGAAAAATGTGAATTGTTACAGTGTACCAGATTGTTGTAGTACAGTATAGTGACAATTACCGGGGGATTGATCGTTCAACTAAGGAATAGTGTCGCTAGGTTTAGAAAGCCTACTAAACTATGTCTAGAGGTGAGGGATGATTCTTTTTGTATTTTTATATTTTATAGAAAGCAATTAAAATCTCGGGTTTTGAAGGAGTGGGCGGAAATAGTTGCTAGCCAACTAACCCAATTAACTAAGATGCAATCAAAATAAAATAAAATAAATGAAAATGAAACTATTATACTAATGTGGTGGAAACAATAATGAGGAAAGTTGTGTTTACTTAAATTTCATTACTCCCTAGATATCTTTTACAGGTTGATTAATTTGTTACAATTGCATGGATGACGGGTCATATTCCTTAATACTAGTCGTAGGGCCGTGTACAATATTCCCTAACTCTATAAGATCCTACTTCACTCCTATGTCGAGCCGTTAGAAGCTCCCAATATGGGATCATTAGAATTCTCTTGCGCATTAAATACAACCAAAAATCGTAGTACACCTCCGATCATGTTTCTTAAGACGTTCAAGCAAGTTACCAATGGAAGTCTGCCAGTTTTCATTAGCCTAACATCGAATACAATCATCCGTAACAATTATAAACAAACAATCAACCCATAATCAACATCTAGGTTTCACTACATCTAAGCAAACACAAATAAGATCTAGCCTATCATGTTAAAGAGAAGACAAGCGTAAGATATAATCAAACAACACATAGACATATTGAATGATTTGAATGAATACTTATATTCAAATGAAAATGGAAGAATCAAGGGGTTGAAACCCTTGAAAAGCTGATAAAATTCAGACTAGGGTTTATTCCCTCAAAGTTGCACACTAATGAATGAAATTTGGAAAACTATATATAGAGTTTACATCTTGACGGCCTCATGTATTAGCTCATGACGCCGTCAACTCGCCGCCATGATAAAATCGTATTGCCTAGATCCATTTATGACGCCGTCATGTAGGAATTTACTCTGGGTCGTCACTAGTAATTGGACCCTGACAGCCTTGGTGACGCCGTCAGGCCATAAGCTTGAAATCTCTCTGGGCCGTCACATTATAAGTTCCATATCTACCTCTTTTGTAACTCTTGACGCCGTCATGTGTAGATCCTTGAAGCCGTCAGGTACTGTTCCAGCAAGGAAATTTGAGACTTTGCCGTTTTCTTCACTTTTATGCTCCAAAAATGTCCAAAATGATTCCTTTTCCAGATTCTTCCTCAAAAGTACCTAAAATGACAAAAAGGAACGATTTAGGGCAATAATTGATCAAATAATCTCGAATTCAGGCTTAAATGACCCCTTAAAAGCGGTACACTTTTCGCCTCATCATGTATCCTAATATTCCAAAGGAAACTCATACTTAAACCTTGGACACATTCATACTAGTTAAACTAAGCATATAGGTTCAGATAAGCACATAATCCTACTTAAGTTTTAGTTAGTGATTATTAGGGTTTTATGTTATGTTTAGTGTTTTAGATTGGTGAATTACTTATTATGGTGTTGTTATGATTTTATGCTTGACATACCTGGGGTTTATAGGATGTGAGTGTTGAGTTATTTGGCTTGTGTGGATACGTAAGCAGGTCTAGTGAGTCATGCAAGTAATAATTCATATAAAAAGCAAAAATCTACCTGTGAAATACCTACTATAGGTATTTGTAATGGGAATGATAGTAATGGGTGTTTGTGGGTTGTTATAAGTTTCACCTTGACGTTTGATGAGTGTGTAAATACTCATCATTTCTGTTACATATAAGCTGCAAAAACATATGAAAACACACAGGAATGCCTTGAAATATATAAAATTATCCCTGGATTGTGTTTTTATGCATAAGGATTGAAAACTGATGAAAAACAAAACATTTCACATAATTTACAGTTTCAGTCCCTGAACTTTGGAAAATTGGCAAAACTAGTCCCTGGTAAATCAAAACTTGTACAAATGTCATAAAGGTCCTTGGGATTCATAAGTTGTCTAGAAAAGTCCTTTAAAGTTTAAAAATAGCAAAATGACAACTTTGGTCCCTCAACTTTTGAAAAGTGTCAAAATTAGTCCCTGGGTGTTTAAAAATGGAAAATTATCAAACTACACCCTTGTACTATTCTAAAAAGACAAAATTGGTCCTTATGATAACATTTGAGAAATTACAAAACAAACCCTTCAAAAATCAGAAAGTTACAGTTTTGGTCCCTGGAGTTTGTGGAATTTGCAGTTTTGGTCCCTGAGATTTAAAATGATAAAATTTATAATTGTGGTCCTTATACTAATGGTTTATTGCAGGTTTAGTCCTTAAATGAAGTTTGGAAAAATCACAAACAAATCCCTTAACTTTGGCCGAATTACACATTTAGTCCTTGTGAATTTTCCTAAGCTAAAACCAACCGGACCCTTTGTTTTATTTAAATCCAAATCCAACTCTACAATCCAAATCCAGTCCAGTCCACCACAAGGCCCAAATATATAAAACCCGGCCCACTCTTTCCCTTTACTAATAAAACCAAACAGACCCTTCCACCTTCCCCCGTTTTCCTCTTCACCCTCCACCTCCCACACTCCACCTGTAACAATCCCACTTGCAAACCTCCACCTTACCCTCTCCAGCTCACCCCTAATCCTACTCACTCTCCACACCTCCTTTCTGCAGAAACATGCCACAATTAATGCCATTCTCACCTCAATACCACTCCTACCCATAGTATTAATCAATACCACTCTACTTGGTCCAAAAGTTACGCCAAACGTGTCCCTTACTCTCCCTAACACTCCCAAGATACATTAATTGTATCAGAACTGCCTCAGTACACGTGGAGCGTTTTGGCGCCAAATCAAGTTTAAACGGTTGAGATGATTGGGACTCATTCAGTGGCTCAGATCAAGTGGGATGTGATATTTTATCAAGTTGAGAAGCAAAGTGGTGATAAATAGAAGGAGACAGAGGAGAAGAGGGAGAATAATAGTAATCTTAGTTTATGATCACTGTAGCCTAATTAAACTAGAAATCACATTAGTGTAATCTTAAATTCAGTTGTTGTTTGTGTTATTACCTTTGCTAAAGTGTAATAAACAATCTTGGTTACTAAATTTCAATCTATCTTAATTTTCAAGTCATTTCCATTTCGTACAAATTTACTTTACAAGTCATTTTCATTATTGTTGTTCTTTGTTGTTTAAGAGAGTCCTATAAACACTACATAGCTCAGTGTAAGTCTATGCAAGCTTTTTGATTCAATTATCCAGCATTAGTTCATAAATTAGAAAAATACAAAAATACACTAGAAAATAGAAAATAATTAAAAAAATTACAGGTTACTGTAGAAGAAGCAAAGGAGCAAAGTAAATTCTGGATTGCTTTGGTTATTAGAGCTCTGTGGAGAGCATTTAGGTGTGTTACTAGTCCTTGGTTCTGTGTGATCACCTCATTTCAAGATTGTAAGCATTTTTCATTAATTTTAGCATCTTTTGTATTAGTTGTTAATCTAGTTTAAAACTTCTTGTTTCCTGCTTAATTGATGTTAGTTAGTGATATTATAACTTAAAATCAGTAGGTTGTTTGTTAGAAATCATAGTTGTTAGTAATTAAAGTTAGACAGTCAAATTAGTATAAGTAGTGATTAACATGTTATAGTTGTTAAACCTGTGTTCTTTGTGTTTATCTGATCATAGTTAATCATAATTAAGTATTAGGAATCAGTTTCATGTGCTAATTTATTGTTATACAACACTAATCTAAAAATAGCCTTGTTAAAAGCCTGTTTGGATCAAGCTGTTTCAGTGAGTTAGACCTGTTATTGTTGCTTTATTCTTGTTTGTGCATGTTAGTTTAGAACAAACTAGTCCTTAGCTGTCATAAAATATATGTCTTGTTAGTTAGAAAGTCAAAATTGGAACTCAAGCTAGTCTAATCTGTTAACTGTTGGTAATATAAGTTCCAAAATCATCATACTTGTTTAGAAATTGATAATCTAGCTTATTATCAACTTATTATAGTATAACTTAACATATTTAGCAAGTAAATCTAGATCAAAGCTCAGAATAGTCAAAGTATTGGGTTAACTTAAAAAGTCAATTTGCAGCCTACATGATTTTTGAATAAACTTTGGATTTTCATTGTGGATTTGTTAATTGATCATAGGATCTGAGCTTGTAGGTTTAAATAGTCTTGTTGCTGATCTACTTGTTGCTATTTTTCATAATTTTCATACTAGCTTATTAAGTGCTTAATCTGTGCTTATTGTTTAGTGATTCTTCACAAAAGTCCCCTGTACTCAGTTTGGACCCCTCACTTCATAAGCTTGCAAAAGCTTGTAAAGTGAATGTTAGCCTGAGAATTTTGGACCTTTGTGATACCCATGTGGCTAGTTGCTTAAAATAAGTGCTTATTTGCTTTTAATTGCTTATCTATACTGCTTATCTTGCTTAATCTTGTGTTATCAAAATAATCACTACACTGATCACTCAGTGTACACAAGCAATTTCATAAGCTCATCATAAGCTCACCACTGAGCTTTGGCTTGTGATCTTAGGCTTTTTAAGAAGCTTAGCAGTCCATCTTTAAGGTTCAAGCTTAATTTCTCATTTCCTAAGCCCTTAACTAGGGCTGCACTCATCTATAAGCTTAATCATTCACTCAGTCCTCTGAGTGAACTCAGTGATACTACCAACTTCATAAGCTCTGCACAAGCTCATCTGTGGTTCACACAGCTTAAGCTTTGGCATTTTGGAATCCTTACTAGCCCATCTTCACACTTCAGCAATCAATAAGTTCTATTGAGCTTATTTCATAAGCTCAATTTGTCCATCTTGGTTGTCTGTCAAGGGTGTTTGGATCTCAGTTCATTGGAAGTGCTTATAAGCTTTTCACAAGCTTATTATCTTACCCCAGTGATTCCACTTGTTCATACATATTAATATACCATATATATATAATAATATCTTTTTATTTTCTTTCTTAGGCTTATTTTAAAGCTTGTAACAAGCTTTCTAGCTTGTTTCACTTACTCAGGTTAACTGAGTAACTCAGTTTGGACCCCTCACTTCCTAAGCTTATTCTGAGCTTATCACTGGGTCCCACACCATAAAACTTGGTTCTCCCAACCCCCCTCCTACCAGTCTTGAACCATTGACCCTTTGCTTGGCCTAAATCCTAGTGGACCCCACTTGGTTTTACCTCCCAAAGCTGTCCCATTTTCTGTCTCAGAATAAATAAGCCAAGTGCTTATTTGTATTCTGTGGCTTATTCAAGCTACTTAATTGGTTGAACCTTGTTTAGTATAGTATAAGTAGCTTATTAAAACCAGAATCTACCCTAGTGGACCCCACATAAGCTCTCTTGAGCTTATTTCCTTCAAAGTCAACTAAAAAGTCAACTGTTTTGGGTATTAAGCACTCTAAGTGATTATTCTGTGTTTCCAAGCTTATTGTTTTTGTATTAGTTTCTTATTTTAAGTATTTTTATAATTTTATAAAAGAAAAACAACAAAAAGCCAAAAATACTTATAGTGATAGCTTCTATTTAATAGAAACTATCTATTTAATTTTCTTTTTAACTTATTTATAAGCACTTCTTTATTTTTATATTTTTATTAAATCTCTTATATATTAAAGTAATTTTATAAATTTTTCCAGAATTTTCTTTTGTCATCTAGTGTTATTTAGAATTATTATTAGTTTATTTAATAATTAAATAATAAATAAAAATTAAATAGCATAATATATTTTTATAAGGTAATACTTATATTTTATATTTTTCCTAGCTTCTATAAGTCATAAAATAATTTTATAAATTTTCTTGTAATTTATACTGTTCATTTACTAGTATTTATAATTTAATTATTTTAATTAGATAATAATTAATAAATAGCATAATAATTAATAGATTAAATTAAAAATACATAAAATAAAGTTTTTATAATTTTTTAGGATTCCCATGATGGTTAATTAGATATATAAAATTTTTCATAATTATCTAAGTCTTTTTAGTAATTTTAAATAAGTTAATATAATTAGTTAAATAATAAATTAAATAATAAATAATTAATAATAAATAGATAAATAGTGTGAAAAATATAATTTCAATTTTAAAATAAGTTTTATAATATTTTAGATTTTTAGAAATTTTAATTTTAATTTTCTAGACTTATTTTCCATTTTCATAATTAATAGTTAATTATTAGATAATTAATAAATAGTTATTTAATAAAAATAATTAATTAAATAGTTTTTTTTAAATATAAAGTAAATACTTTAAATTTATTTAATTTGCATTTAAGCCCCTAAGGCTTATAAAATCCTACTATAAGTAAATTTGTTTTTGTTTACGTTTAATTAATAAACGTTTACGTTTTTCAGTACCTTTTTCACGTGTACTTATCTAATTTCACGTTTTAGTTAATTTAGCTTATTAAAGCTATTTTTTCTTATATTTCAGTAGTACAAATCACTTAAACCCTTTTCCTGTTCAAATCACCTGATCTTAAAGTCGTTTTATTTCAGATTTCACATCTCGTTGGGATCTAACGATCCGGGGAAACACTAAACTCACCGGAGTATTGGTTTAGGCTGTCTGACTTGTTGACCATAACTTGGTTAATATTATCTGACTGTTTAAGGCCAATCAAAATTTGGCGCCGCTGCCGGGGAGGTGTGCTGCGTATTACGACTTTTTGAAATATCTGTGAGTTTGAATTTTCACCCTTTGTTATATATCATCTTTTTGTTCATATTTTATTTTCTATTTGTAAATTTCCCGTCACTCTAAGTAATCTTAGAGTCGTCTCTAGTGCATGCGCACTCGTTCTTCTAGGTCCACAAGCCCTTTACGTGAGCTTGTTAAAATTCCTCGAAGACGTCGTAGACGTTCTGCCCCAACAGCCGTATCTGAGGAACGTGCTGTTTCACCAAAGAAAGTTATCATGGCGGAAGACCGTCCGATGAATGAGCTTCTCCAAGCACCCATTGAGGGTTACGGAGACGCTATTGTTGTCCCAGCCATCGTGGCTGAATACTTTGAGCTCAAAACCGGGTTACTAAATCTAGTAACTTCAAGCCAATTTTATGGTTTTGAGAGGGATGATCCCCATGCTCATATTAGATGGTTTAATAAAATCACTTCAACCATCAAATACAAGAACGTCCCTTCCGAAGCAGTTAAACTTCTTCTTTTCCCATTTTCTCTTGAGGGAGCAGCCCGGATTTGGCTGGAAAAACAACCTCCTCGTTCAATACACTCATGGGAAGATCTAGTTACCAAATTTGTAAACGAATTTTTTCCCCCGTCCAGAACAACAAGTCTTAAAAATGAAATCATCAAATTTACTCAAAGGTTTGATGAAACGTTTGGTGACGCTTGGGATCGTTTTAAAGAATTGCTTCGTCGATGTCCTCACCATGGTTTCACTGAGTTAATGCAAATTGACACATTTTATAATGGTGTGAGTCAATCTGACCAAGATTCTCTCAATGCCTCCGCGGGAGGTAATTTTTTGAGCAAAACCACAAAAGAAGCTTTAGAAATCATTGAAAATAAGTCCAAAGTCCGCACTACACGCACAAAGCCATATAACTCCCAAGTGAGTGCTGGTCCTTCTACTTCATCACCCGTGAGTACTTCTAGCACCGATGCTAAGACAGATAAACTCACGGATGCCATTCAAGCTTTGGTTCTCTCAAGCCAGAAAAAAGTCACTTTCACACAAAACCCTTCACATGCTGAAGCTAAAAAAGTGGAAGTTTGTGTCACTTGTGGTGGCCCACATGCTTACTACAATTGTACTGCCACGGATGGTAGTCCTTTTGAAGCCAATGCCTTAGCCGGAACTACAAATCAGGGAGGTAATCAATACCGTCCTCAAATGGAACCAAGTTACCGTGCTAACACACATATGGGACCACCCGGGTTTAATCAAAACCCAAATTTGCAAAACAGGAACCAGAACCAACCCAGAATGAACCAAGGTTATCAAAACCAAGGGAATTTCAATCCTGGACAGAATCAAGGTTTCCACAATCAAGGAAACTTTAACAGAAACAATTTCAACCCCGGAAATCATTTTCAGGGAAATGGTAATCCAAATCAAGGGAATTTTCAGCCACAACAAGGTTATAATCAAAATAACCGTGTCCAAAATTTCCCTAACCAAACACAAGCCATTCTCCCAGCTCCACAACCATCATCCGATGAGTTGTTAAAGCAGTTCATGAAAACTCAAGAAGAGACAAACAGGTTGTTGG
This sequence comes from Artemisia argyi, assembly GCA_030686995.1. NCBI lineage: Eukaryota > Viridiplantae > Streptophyta > Magnoliopsida > Asterales > Asteraceae > Artemisia > Artemisia argyi. Next base: position 153,831,219 of record CM060701.1, on the reverse strand, counting down.
TCAGCCAGATTTCTGAAATTAAGAAATCTTTAAATGAACGACCCTCGGGCTCTGGAAAACTTCCGAGCAACACGATCGCAAACCCGAGGGGCGATGCAAAGGCGATCACGACCAGGAGCGGAGTTTCATATGATGGACCCACTGTTCCCACTACCCCTTCTTCTTCTTCTCCCAAGGTAGTGGAAAATAACGTCGAGGTAAATAAGGACGAAGTACTTCCTACTCATAAGGGAGGTACCCAAGACGTCCCACCTCATGTTGTCCCGAAACCCAAACCAAAACCTAAAGTTGTTTTTGAACCAAATGATATTCCAGTTGAAACACCTCAGTCCAAACCTTCTACCTCCTCTATTCCTTACCCCTCGCGCTTGAGTGAGCAAAAGCTCCGTGAAAAAGCTAGTCATCAGATGGATAAATTCTTTCAAATCTTCCAAGATTTGCATTTTGACATTAGCTTTGCGGATGCTATTATTCTGATGCCCAAATTTGCATCGACAATCAAACACTTGTTAAGCAACAAAGAGAAACTGTTTGAAATGGCAAAGACTCCCTTGAATGAGAACTGCTCAGCAGTTCTTTTAAAGAAGCTTCCCGAGAAGCTGGGAGATCCTGGAAAATTTCTAATACCATGTGTATTCCCGGGAATGGTTGATTGCTATGCCTTGGCCGATCTTGGTGCAAGTATCAACTTAATGCCGTACTCAGTTTGGAAGAAACTTTCTCTTCCTGATCTTACTCCTACCTGCATGACTTTAGAGCTTGCAGACCGATCTATATCTCGTCCTCTCGGCATTGCCGAGGACGTGTTTGTAAAGGTAGGAGAATTTCATCTCCCCGCTGACTTTGTAGTGGTTGATTTCGATGCCGATCAAAGGGTCCCTCTCATTGTGGGGAGGGGTTTTCTTAGAACGGGCCGTGCTCTTATCGATGTATTTGAGCAAGAAATCACTCTTCGTGTGGGTAATGAAGCTGTTACATTTAACCTCGATCAAACTTCGAGGTACTCCTCCAATTATGATTCTGAAGCAGTTAATCAAATAGATATCATAGATATTGCTTCTGAGGAGTACTCTCAAAAGTTTCTTGGTTATTCTCATAATTCTGTGAGTGGGGATGCCACTCCATCATCTGAACCTATCATTTCCGACTCTTCCCCTTCTCTCACTCCGTTTGAGGGAAGTGATTTCCTTTTGGAAGAGGTCGAGGCTTTTCTCAAAAGTGATTCAGTCCCATTGGGAATTGATGACACTGAGATTGATCTAGAGGGAGATATTCTTCTCCTTGAGAGATTGTTAAATCAAGACAATTCTCTTCCACTCCCTCCCGTACAACTTCATAATCAGGAAATCAAATATGTTGAGGAAACTGATGATTTTCCTGAGGTCGAACTCAAGGACTTACCTCCTCATCTTGAATACGCATTTTTGGAGGGTGATGATAAATTACCCGTCATTATTGCTAAAGGTTTGAGTATTGAGGAGAAGAGTGCTCTCCTAAAGGTCTTGAAGTCAAACAAGCAAGCAATTGCTTGGAAACTCTCCGATATTAAGGGTATCAACCCAGATTTTTGTACACACAAAATCTTGATGGAGGATGACTTCAAGCCTGCAGTGCAACATCAAAGAAGGGTGAATCCAAAAATCCATGATGTGATTAAACAAGAGGTTCTTAAACTTCTTGATGCAGGATTGATTTACCCTATCTCTGATAGTCCATGGGTTAGTCCCATTCATTGCGTTCAAAAAAAGGGTGGCATTACTGTTGTCACTAATGAGGAAAATGAGTTGATACCAACTCGGCTGGTTACCGGATGGCGTGTTTGCATTGACTATCGTAAGTTAAATGACGCCACCCGCAAAGACCACTTTCCGCTGCCCTTTATGGACCAGATGCTTGAGAGATTAGCTGGAAACGAGTACTATTGTTTCCTTGATGGTTTCTCAGGATACTTTCAAATCCCCATTGATCCATCGGATCAAGAAAAGACTACCTTTACATGCCCTTATGGAACCTTTGCTTATAAACGTATGCCTTTTGGCTTATGTAATGCTCCAGGTACGTTCCAGAGGTGTATGATGGCCATATTTACCGACATGATTGGTAAAACGATGGAGGTCTTTATGGATGACTTCTCGGTCATTGGGGATTCATTCCAAACATGTCTCACCAATTTAGAAACAATGTTGAAAAGGTGTAAAGACACCAATCTATGTCTAAATTGGGAAAAGAGTCACTTTATGGTCAAAGAGGGCATTGTCCTCGGCCATAAGATTTCCAAGAATGGGATTGAGGTTGACAGAGCTAAGGTTGATGTCATTGCAAAACTGCCTCACCCTACTACCGTCAAAGGTATTAGGAGTTTCTTGGGTCATGCCGGTTTCTATCGAAGATTCATACAAGATTTTTCTAAAATCTCACGGCCTATGCCTCATCTCCTTGAAAAGGATACTCCTTTTATCTTCTCACCAGAGTGCGTCGAAGCTTTTGAAACATTAAAGAAAAAGCTTACTGAGGCACCCATTCTTATTGCCCCCGACTGGGACTTACCCTTCGAGATTATGTGCGATGCAAGTGATTTTGCTATTGGTGCAGTCTTGGGGCAACGCAAAACGAAACACTTCCAGCCTATCCACTACGCAAGCAAAACTATGAACGAAGCTCAAACTCATTACACCACTACAGAAAAAGAATTATTAGCTGTGGTGTATGCTTTTGAGAAATTTCGGACATACTTAATCTTGACTAAAAGCGTAGTGTATACGGATCACTCGGCTCTTAAATATCTATTTGCAAAACAAGATGCAAAGCCGAGATTGCTCCGTTGGGTTCTCCTCCTCCAAGAATTTGATATCATTATTCGTGATAAAAAAGGAGCTGAGAACCTGGCTGCTGATCATTTGTCCCGATTAGAAAACCCTCATCAAAATGTGTATGAGAAAAAGGAAATAAATGAAACATTTCCTCTCGAAACACTCAATGCGGTTGCTTTTCGTGGAGATTCTACTACCCCATGGTTTGCCGATTTCGCAAACTACCATGCGGGTAACTTTGTTGTGAAAGGGATGTCAACCCAACAGAAGAATAAATTCTTTAAGGATGTTAAACATTACTTCTGGGATGACCCCTACTTATTCAAAATCTGTGCGGATCAAGTCATCCGACGGTGTGTATATGGACAGGAAGCCACTAAAATTCTTAAGGCTTGCCATGCTGGACCCACTGGGGGACATCATAGTCCTAATTACACCGCCAAAAAGGTGTTTGATTCCGGATTCTTCTGGCCCACAATTTATAAAGATGCCCAGGATCTCATTAAAACCTGTGACGCTTGTCAGCGTCATGGAAACATTTCACAAAGAAATGAGATGCCACAAAATGCTATTCAAGTATGTGAAATATTTGATATCTGGGGCATTGACTTTATGGGGCCATTTCCATCATCCAGAGGAAACAAGTACATACTTGTGGCAGTTGATTATTTATCAAAGTGGGTTGAAGCTAAGGCTTTACACACAAATGATGCCCGAGTTGTAGTGAAATTCCTGAAATCTCTTTTTGCCCGTTTTGGAACCCCACGTGCTATTATAAGTGATCGTGGTACGCATTTTTGCAATGACAAATTTGATAAAGTCATGCAAAAGTATGGTGTAACCCACCGTCTTTCTACCGCGTATCACCCACAAACAAGTGGACAAGTGGAAGTTTCAAATCGTGGTATCAAAAGGATACTTGAGAGGACTGTTGGTGAAAACCGTGCTGCCTGGTCGGATAAATTAGATGACGCACTATGGGCCTTTCGTACAGCTTATAAAACACCCATTGGGTGTACACCTTACAAGCTTGTGTACGGAAAGACATGTCATTTGCCGATGGAACTTGAGCACAAAGCCTACTGGGCTCTGAAACATGCCAACTTTGACCTCAAAACTGCGGGCGATCACAGAAAAGTTCAAATGAATGAACTAAATGAACTACGTGATCAGGCGTACGAGAACTCTTTAATCTATAAAGAGAAAACAAAGAGAATTCATGACTCAAAAATAAAGAACCGCGTTTTTAACGTCGGTGATCGAGTACTTCTCTTTAACTCTAGATTAAAGATCTTCTCGGGTAAATTAAAAACCCGTTGGACTGGTCCATTTACTATCACTAAAGTTTATCCATATGGTACCGTTGAGTTATCTCAAAATGACGGTCCATGTTTTAAAGTGAATGGCCATCGTGTGAAACATTACTTTGGAGGGGACATTGTACCAATGGTTGTCCCGGATCTCCAAACTTTCCCCATGGACTAATTAATACGGGGTCGAGTCAAGCTAGTGACTCGGAAAACAAAAACATTAGTATCATGTACATAATAATAATAATAAATAATGAATTTTGTATTTTGTTCAAATATCTATCCTTGTATGTATATTATACTTTATCATTCAACTTCCGGGCTGTCAGGACAAATTTATTACAGTTAATCATTCACAAGTGATTAGCTAGCGTGGTAAACCTGACACAAGCCTGGAAGGTAGTGATTACATATATTATATTATTTCATAAACAATATAAAAACAAAAACATTTTTCCTATGCACACAACTTGCCCAGTTTGATTAGTCCCTCAGTTACAACATTTGGTTGTTGGCTGTTTTCAGTTACTAAGCTCTGTCAAACCCAGATTCCCTTTCGAGGGGCGGTTGTTAGGAATTTTCTTTCTTTTGTACATATATATACAAATCTAAAAATACAAAAACATTTATAAAACATAAAAACAAAAAAATAATCTCCTTTATCTTATCATTTCATAATTCTGTGAGTGGAAATCCCACTCCTATTTCTCACCCAATCTTTGAGTGGCAATTCCACTATATTTCCCCAAGGACAATTTTAATTCGGGGTCGAGTCAAGCTAGTGACTCGGGAATCAAAAACAAGCTACCTCATGGACAAATCAATTCGAGGTCGAGTCAAGCTAGTGACTCGGTAATCAAAAGCATAGCAATATGGGTTTTCACTCATATTTCTGATTTCTTTCTCTTTTCTACCACCTAGTGTGGGGGAGATGCCCCCACATGTTGTATATATGTATATATCTTCAAAAAAAAAAAAAAAAAAAAAAAAAAAAAAAAAAAAAGTTTAAAAACAAAAGAAAAAAGTGAGTTTGTATGTAAATAGCCTAAAATAAAGGTTATTAATATTTCCTTCTTACGTTCTAAGTATCGGTTTAACACCCGGTGTTTTGAATATTGAGGGCAATATTCATTTCTAAGTGTGGGGGGGGATTCTCACGAATTCAAACACATGTTCCATCAAGCACCCTCATTTGATCAAAATTTAAAGTTTTTTCACACTTAGAAATGCAATAAATGGTATCAATCCTCCATGTCTAACCCACAACAGGATTGGCTAGTCCAGGAGCAAACGGCTCTTGGTAAAGACATATCAAAACCGTTGATGGCTTGCAATTTGCCAAAAATTGTATGGTTCCTCAACTCCCCATTATCCTAAAAAGCTAATGAGTTGGCTAGCCCGCAAGATTATGGCTTGTGGTAAAGGCCGTTGAAAATCCATAATTGGTAATCAGCTCACCAAGATGTTGACTATTCCATCAAGAGTTGGCTAGTCCAGAAGCAAACGGCTTTTGGTAAAGACTAATCAAATCCGTTGACAGCTGGTGGTTTGCTAAAAATCACACGGTTATCAGGTGTGCCACAGTTCTTACACCTGGCTACTCCAGAAGTGATGGCTTTTGGTAAAGAGTAAAAATCCATTAATTTTTTCTCAAATAGATTGCTAGGGACTAGCAATAGTTTAGTGTGGGGGATTGATGAGTGTGTAAATACTCATCATTTCTGTTACATATAAGCTGCAAAAACATATGAAAACACACATGAATGCCTTGAAATATATAAAATTATCCCTGGATTGTGTTTTTATGCATAAGGATTGAAAACTGATGAAAAACAAAACATTTCACATAATTTACAGTTTCAGTCCCTGAACTTTGGAAAATTGGCAAAACTAGTCCCTGGTAAATCAAAACTTGTACAAATGTCATAAAGGTCCTTGGGATTCATAAGTTGTCTAGAAAAGTCCTTTAAAGTTTAAAAATAGCAAAATGACAACTTTGGTCCCTCAACTTTTGAAAAGTGTCAAAATTAGTCCCTGGGTGTTTAAAAATGGAAAATTATCAAACTACACCCTTGTACTATTCTAAAAAGACAAAATTGGTCCTTATGATAACATTTGAGAAATTACAAAACAAACCCTTCAAAAATCAGAAAGTTACAGTTTTGGTCCCTGGAGTTTGTGGAATTTGCAGTTTTGGTCCCTGAGATTTAAAATGATAAAATTTATAATTGTGGTCCTTATACTAATGGTTTATTGCAGGTTTAGTCCTTAAATGAAGTTTGGAAAAATCACAAACAAATCCCTTAACTTTGGCCGAATTACACATTTAGTCCTTGTGAATTTTCCTAAGCTAAAACCAACCGGACCCTTTGTTTTATTTAAATCCAAATCCAACTCTACAATCCAAATCCAGTCCAGTCCACCACAAGGCCCAAATATATAAAACCCGGCCCACTCTTTCCCTTTACTAATAAAACCAAACAGACCCTTCCACCTTCCCCCGTTTTCCTCTTCACCCTCCACCTCCCACACTCCACCTGTAACAATCCCACTTGCAAACCTCCACCTTACCCTCTCCAGCTCACCCCTAATCCTACCCACTCTCCACACCTCCTTTCTGCAGAAACATGCCACAATTAATGCCATTCTCACCTCAATACCACTCCTACCCATAGTATTAATCAATACCACTCTACTTGGTCCAAAAGTTACGCCAAACGTGTCCCTTACTCTCCCTAACACTCCCAAGATACATTAATTGTATCAGAACTGCCTCAGTACACGTGGAGCGTTTTGGCGCCAAATCAAGTTTAAACGGTTGAGATGATTGGGACTCATTCAGTGGCTCAGATCAAGTGGGATGTGATATTTTATCAAGTTGAGAAGCAAAGTGGTGATAAATAGAAGGAGACAGAGGAGAAGAGGGAGAATAATAGTAATCTTAGTTTATGATCACTGTAGCCTAATTAAACTAGAAATCACATTAGTGTAATCTTAAATTCAGTTGTTGTTTGTGTTATTACCTTTGCTAAAGTGTAATAAACAATCTTGGTTACTAAATTTCAATCTATCTTAATTTTCAAGTCATTTCCATTTCGTACAAATTTACTTTACAAGTCATTTTCATTATTGTTGTTCTTTGTTGTTTAAGAGAGTCCTATAAACACTACATAGCTCAGTGTAAGTCTATGCAAGCTTTTTGATTCAATTATCCAGCATTAGTTCATAAATTAGAAAAATACAAAAATACACTAGAAAATAGAAAATAATTAAAAAAATTACAGGTTACTGTAGAAGAAGCAAAGGAGCAAAGTAAATTCTGGATTGCTTTGGTTATTAGAGCTCTGTGGAGAGCATTTAGGTGTGTTACTAGTCCTTGGTTCTGTGTGATCACCTCATTTCAAGATTGTAAGCATTTTTCATTAATTTTAGCATCTTTTGTATTAGTTGTTAATCTAGTTTAAAACTTCTTGTTTCCTGCTTAATTGATGTTAGTTAGTGATATTATAACTTAAAATCAGTAGGTTGTTTGTTAGAAATCATAGTTGTTAGTAATTAAAGTTAGACAGTCAAATTAGTATAAGTAGTGATTAACATGTTATAGTTGTTAAACCTGTGTTCTTTGTGTTTATCTGATCATAGTTAATCATAATTAAGTATTAGGAATCAGTTTCATGTGCTAATTTATTGTTATACAACACTAATCTAAAAATAGCCTTGTTAAAAGCCTGTTTGGATCAAGCTGTTTCAGTGAGTTAGACCTGTTATTGTTGCTTTATTCTTGTTTGTGCATGTTAGTTTAGAACAAACTAGTCCTTAGCTGTCATAAAATATATGTCTTGTTAGTTAGAAAGTCAAAATTGGAACTCAAGCTAGTCTAATCTGTTAACTGTTGGTAATATAAGTTCCAAAATCATCATACTTGTTTAGAAATTGATAATCTAGCTTATTATCAACTTATTATAGTATAACTTAACATATTTAGCAAGTAAATCTAGATTAAAGCTCAGAATAGTCAAAGTATTGGGTTAACTTAAAAAGTCAATTTGCAGCCTACATGATTTTTGAATAAACTTTGGATTTTCATTGTGGATTTGTTAATTGATCATAGGATCTGAGCTTGTAGGTTTAAATAGTCTTGTTGCTGATCTACTTGTTGCTATTTTTCATAATTTTCATACTAGCTTATTAAGTGCTTAATCTGTGCTTATTGTTTAGTGATTCTTCACAAAAGTCCCCTGTACTCAGTTTGGACCCCTCACTTCATAAGCTTGCAAAAGCTTGTAAAGTGAATGTTAGCCTGAGAATTTTGGACCTTTGTGATACCCATGTGGCTAGTTGCTTAAAATAAGTGCTTATTTGCTTTTAATTGCTTATCTATACTGCTTATCTTGCTTAATCTTGTGTTATCAAAATAATCACTACACTGATCACTCAGTGTACACAAGCAATTTCATAAGCTCATCATAAGCTCACCACTGAGCTTTGGCTTGTGATCTTAGGCTTTTTAAGAAGCTTAGCAGTCCATCTTTAAGGTTCAAGCTTAATTTCTCATTTCCTAAGCCCTTAACTAGGGCTGCACTCATCTATAAGCTTAATCATTCACTCAGTCCTCTGAGTGAACTCAGTGATACTACCAACTTCATAAGCTCTGCACAAGCTCATCTGTGGTTCACACAGCTTAAGCTTTGGCATTTTGGAATCCTTACTAGCCCATCTTCACACTTCAGCAATCAATAAGTTCTATTGAGCTTATTTCATAAGCTCAATTTGTCCATCTTGGTTGTCTGTCAAGGGTGTTTGGATCTCAGTTCATTGGAAGTGCTTATAAGCTTTTCACAAGCTTATTATCTTACCCCAGTGATTCCACTTGTTCATACATATTAATATACCATATATATATAATAATATCTTTTTATTTTCTTTCTTAGGCTTATTTTAAAGCTTGTAACAAGCTTTCTAGCTTGTTTCACTTACTCAGGTTAACTGAGTAACTCAGTTTGGACCCCTCACTTCCTAAGCTTATTCTGAGCTTATCACTGGGTCCCACACCATAAAACTTGGTTCTCCCAACCCCCCTCCTACCAGTCTTGAACCATTGACCCTTTGCTTGGCCTAAATCCTAGTGGACCCCACTTGGTTTTACCTCCCAAAGCTGTCCCATTTTCTGTCTCAGAATAAATAAGCCAAGTGCTTATTTGTATTCTGTGGCTTATTCAAGCTACTTAATTGGTTGAACCTTGTTTAGTATAGTATAAGTAGCTTATTAAAACCAGAATCTACCCTAGTGGACCCCACATAAGCTCTCTTGAGCTTATTTCCTTCAAAGTCAACTAAAAAGTCAACTGTTTTGGGTATTAAGCACTCTAAGTGATTATTCTGTGTTTCCAAGCTTATTGTTTTTGTATTAGTTTCTTATTTTAAGTATTTTTATAATTTTATAAAAGAAAAACAACAAAAAGCCAAAAATACTTATAGTGATAGCTTCTATTTAATAGAAACTATCTATTTAATTTTCTTTTTAACTTATTTATAAGCACTTCTTTATTTTTATATTTTTATTAAATCTCTTATATATTAAAGTAATTTTATAAATTTTTCCAGAATTTTCTTTTGTCATCTAGTGTTATTTAGAATTATTATTAGTTTATTTAATAATTAAATAATAAATAAAAATTAAATAGCATAATATATTTTTATAAGGTAATACTTATATTTTATATTTTTCCTAGCTTCTATAAGTCATAAAATAATTTTATAAATTTTCTTGTAATTTATACTGTTCATTTACTAGTATTTATAATTTAATTATTTTAATTAGATAATAATTAATAAATAGCATAATAATTAATAGATTAAATTAAAAATACATAAAATAAAGTTTTTATAATTTTTTAGGATTCCCATGATGGTTAATTAGATATATAAAATTTTTCATAATTATCTAAGTCTTTTTAGTAATTTTAAATAAGTTAATATAATTAGTTAAATAATAAATTAAATAATAAATAATTAATAATAAATAGATAAATAGTGTGAAAAATATAATTTCAATTTTAAAATAAGTTTTATAATATTTTAGATTTTTAGAAATTTTAATTTTAATTTTCTAGACTTATTTTCCATTTTCATAATTAATAGTTAATTATTAGATAATTAATAAATAGTTATTTAATAAAAATAATTAATTAAATAGTTTTTTTTAAATATAAAGTAAATACTTTAAATTTATTTAATTTGCATTTAAGCCCCTAAGGCTTATAAAATCCTACTATAAGTAAATTTGTTTTTGTTTACGTTTAATTAATAAACGTTTACGTTTTTCAGTACCTTTTTCACGTGTACTTATCTAATTTCACGTTTTAGTTAATTTAGCTTATTAAAGCTATTTTTTCTTATATTTCAGTAGTACAAATCACTTAAACCCTTTTCCTGTTCAAATCACCTGATCTTAAAGTCGTTTTATTTCAGATTTCACATCTCGTTGGGATCTAACGATCCGGGGAAACACTAAACTCACCGGAGTATTGGTTTAGGCTGTCTGACTTGTTGACCATAACTTGGTTAATATTATCTGACTGTTTAAGGCCAATCAACGTTGTTGGAACATCAAGATGTCATTTCTTAACTTGATGCTTCTTCCCGGGGGGAAAATTTGAGCAAGGAAACGAGAGGTGAGATCATCCCAAGATGTGATGGGTCCCGCGGGTACACGTTCAAGCCATTGACTAGCTTGATCACTTAAAGAGAATTAGAAGAGACGCAATCGGGTCATCTCTCGAGTTTCAACATCAAAGTCTATGGAATCTATAATTTTAAGAAAATCCTTGAGGTGTTGATTTGGATCTTCGGAACGAAGTCCATGGAATGCACATCCGCTTTGCACCCACCGGATGCTGTCAGATCGCAAGGGAGACACATTGGCTCCTTGAGTGAGCTCAATGGTTTTTCGATGGCCTTGGTGGCTAGGATGGGAGTACTCTCCTAAAGTGCGGGCTCTAGGAGGTTGGTTTGGTTATAGTGGGTTTTGTTGTGGTAGGTTGGCGTGGTGAAAGATATTTTCACCTTCCATGATGTCGGATGGTAACGGTTACGAACAAAGGAACAAAGAAAAAGATAGACTATAGAAAACCTATAAAAATAAAATAAAAATCTCACTAGAAAGGAATCTAATGATTAAACCTAATAAAAATAAAATTAAACCTAAACAATAACTATTCCCCGGTAACGGCGCCAAAAACTTGATGCGTGGTTTTGCAACCTTGCAAAAGGTTTTACTTCTCAAGGGATCTTGAGAAGCTTGCAATCCCACCAGGCAGAGTACCTGACCGATGTAGTATAGTGAGTGGCAAGTACCGGGGGATTGATCTTTCTCTCGGGGAATAGTGTTCGTTAGGATTGAAAACAAAGTCAATTAGGTCTAAAGAGAGTAAAATTCTCAGGTTTTGGAAGAGTGGGTGGAAATAGTTGCTAGTCAACTAACCCAAATACTACAAATGCAAATAAAAATAAAATAACTAAAAATAAATGTGAGAGACTTCTAATGAGGAGACAAACGTGTTTACTTAGGTTTCACTACTCCTTAGTTATCTTTTACTGATTGATAGGTTTGTTACAATTGTGTGGATGCCGGGTTGTATTCCTTAATACCATTCGTGGGGGTGTGTACGATCTTCCCCAACTCTATAAGCTCTTATCTCCTCCAAAGACGACACAGTAAGCGCCAAATCCTAGGGATTATAAATAGTGGCTCATGCATTAAATACAATGAAATAACCGTAGTACACATTCGCTTCATGTTTCTTAAGACATTCAAGCATGTTACCAAATAGGATATTAGCCATTTTTCTTTAGCTAACATCGATAAACATCCACCCACAACAATTAATAACAAACGAATCAATAAATAATCAATAACTAGGTTTCATTAGACCTAAGCAAACACAAACAAACCTAGCCTAGCATGTTAAAAGAAAGACAATCGTAAGATAAAATTAAACAACACATAGACATATTGAATGATTGATAGATTACTTATCTTCAATTAATCATGGAAGAAAAGAAGCTTTGAAACCTCAAAAAAAGCTGCAAAAGTCGACTAGGGTTCGTACCCTAAGTTCCTACCAAAAGTCCTCCCTTAATGAATGAAAAATAGAAGAGTATATATAGATTTTACAACTTGACGGCGTCACCTTTTAGGATGTGATGCCGTCATCTCGCCGTATTAGGGTTTCCTCGACTGCCTTGATCTACTCCTGACGCCGTCTGGTTGGAAAGGTTCTGGGCCGTCTCTCTTTAACTTAAACCGTGACCACCTTGGTGAAATAACACGTGACGCGGTCACGTGTAAATGCCTCAAAATCTTTCTGGCCCGTCAAGTGCAAAGTAAATATCCACCTCTTTATCAATAAGTGACGGCGTTACCTTGTAGCTTTTTACGCCGTCAGGTATTGTTCCAGCTTGAATACTTGACTTTGTCGTTTTCTTCACTTTTATGCTCTAAAAACGTCCAAAATGCTATGTTTTCCAGAATTCCTGCCAAAAGTACCTAAAATGACAAAAGGAACGATTTAAGGCAATATTTGATCATATTATCACGACTTAAGGCTTAAATAACCCTTTAAAAGTGTAACACTTTTCGTCTCATCAGCCGATAATTTATGTGATTCTAGAACTTGTATTAGAAATCATTATGAGACCGCAGTGAGATCACATTCATTTGATATAAGTATTTTTATATGATAAGAGGCAAAAATTAGGATTTACACCATAAGCCATCCGTTGTCTAAACTAAATTAAACCCGTTTAGCACTCACTTTTAGTGCTATTATCCACTAGATACACCCTTCTGAGCCTTGAAATTTCGTTTCTATTTATCCATCAAGAAAATAACAAAATATGTTGCTGAGTCGGGAATCTAAGGATTGGAGTATATATATATATATATATGAGAAAAAATATGGTTGTTTACCAATTACGATGAGTATGAAGAGTGCACGCTTTATGGATTTTATAATGTGGTTGAGTGATGTGTGCTTATTCACACATCATTTTTAGGCCTTAAATCAGACCAAATACTAACCAAATATGCCAAGAGAATGTGTGTTTTTGTATTTTTGTATGTGCAGGTACGGATATGTGAAAAATGGACAAAAACAAAGCCAAAATCGACAAAAACGAGCACGTGAATGGAAAAGGGTTAAAAGCCGGAGCTGGGGATGAAAAATGACAAAAGAAAGCTTAAAATATCGTAAGAAGTCCTCAGAGATTCACAAAAATTGCATAAATGGTCCCTGGTGAAAGATTTGAAGAAATGTTAAATTTAGTCCCTGAAGTTTCACATGTTGGCAAACATAGTTCCTTGAAGAATTTTTAAGAGAAAAGTCAACATGCATCCTTCATGAATCAGAAAATGAAAACAAAAGTTCTTGGAAGAAAGTTTGGAATAAATACAGATTTGGTCCTTGGAGTTTTGGTATTACAACATTGGTCCTTTTCAAAAATAATACTACTCCTACAATAATTACTAGATCCATAATATCAAATTAAACCAAAAATCCAATAAGCTAAGCCTAATGTTTATACTAGCCTAATACATCCCTTGCCTACCCGATACATTGTCCTTTCCTTGGTCAAATGACCCGGTCAACCCAACCTAATAATAAAACACCCCATTTAGTTTACCCTCCCCCTAAAATTACCCCCAAACCCAGAACATGAACCCTAGAATTCACACGCCCCAAAATTACCTTGATTAGGTAATAATTAACCAATCACATGAGGTTCTAGAAGGCTGCACATGTCAGGGTACGTCAGGGTATGTCAAAGAATTACACGTGGACCAATAAGGAGACACACGTGGGATTCATATTTCATTCACACTTGATCCAAGGGTTGATATTTGTGCGTTTGATGAAAGCAAGAATCAAGGGACCTGATCAACGCAAAGAAACATAAGTCTAGAAGCATCCTCGAACCCTAGCAGGCTCAAGCTCAAGTATAAATACCCCCCCCCCCCCTTATTCAGTCATTGTAGAGTGTGTCTATGTAGCTTAGTAGTAGTTTTCTGAGTCGTTTCTAGCTTATGTTTAATAGTCATTGTAATTTCTAATTTCAGCTTTGTAATCAAATTTTCATTATTAATATAATTTCAATTTCATCTTAGCTTATTATCTTATTTCTTATTTTAGTTTTAGTTTATTATTCCCGTCTAGTAGTTTAATTCAATTCTTATTAATTTCTGTTTTCTGTTTTCTGTTTTTGTTTCTGTCACCTTTATATTGAAAATCCAAAAAAAAAATCAACAAAATCAAAAAAAATTATTAGTTTCAATTCAAATTAAGCCTCAAATAGTTTTTCTCAGTTTAATACAAGCTTATATCAGCTTCCTTATAGCTTTTGTAAGTTTGCTCAGTCATTTCTCCTAAAAACTCAATAAAGTCAATAAAATTCAACATAGCTTATTTTACAATAAGCCCAGCTGATTGAGGAGTAGTAGACAGCCAAAAGGAGTCCCTTGGCATGTCTAAAAGACAGGCTAGCTTAGTGAAACCCCCTCTGTTCTGCTGAGGGGGTATTGGTTCTGTAAGTTCCATTTTCTATCTCATTTTGAATTACATAATTAGTAGTAGTTGTTTAGTTGAGTAGTTGTAGCTTGTTTCTATTTACTTTGTTATAATCAGCTCATTTATAGTTTTATTTTCATTTAGATCTCAGATTGTTTGAATTTGATTGGTGTGTTCACTGTTTCATTCATCTGTTATAATTTGGATTTGAGTTATTGTTGAGTGTGATACCTGAGATCTGTGTTTCATTGTTTATATAGTGATTATAGATCATATTTGATATAAATTTGGAGGTTTGGATTGATTTGGGTTGGATTTGAGAGGAAAATTGTGAAACATGTCATTATTAGGGTGTTTGGCATAGTGAGGTTTGCTGGTATTAAGGGTGCTTCAGAGGTTGTGCTTGTTCTATTTAAGTCACTTAGGTTGCATTTAGGTTTAGAGTAGCATAACTATAGCGGTTCATTTAACAAAAAGTCAAAATCACTTTTGATTAATCATATTTACTCATTTGTTAGTAATTTAGGCTACATAATCTCAAAAATAGTTGCATCATTTGTAGTTATAGCTTATTTTGCTCAGTAGTTAGTTTAATATAACATTTATAGTGAAATATAAGTAATCAAATTTCAATTGAGTCAAAATTTTTGTAAAAGGAAAAAGTCAAAATAGTTGTACATAGTTTTTTTTGGTCAATACTTTGAGATAAATTTTAGAGATCAATACTAATTGGAAATTACTTTGAAAAGTGGATTTGAAAACTTGAGCAGCTTGTCTAACAATTTCAAAAAGAATTTTCAGAATTTGAGCTTATTTGCTTATAGAATTATTGCTTGGAAGTTGTCTGTTAAGCTTAGAGGTTACCCTGCTCATCAGGTTTAAGTCAGATTCCTAGGCATCAATTGGAGTAGTAAATTGGATCTAGTATCTGTTCTCTTGAATAATTTGAAGTTTCAGCTGGTCAATTGACTTTTTGCCCCCATAATCTCACCATTCTCAGCTTATTTGAACAACTTATTTGCTTATTCAGTCTAGGTGATTGAAACAAGGATCTGTTTCAAGTTTTTAGGGCTGCTATTGTTAGTAATTGATTGGAATCTGAGATTTGTTGGTCATTTGAGCTTTAAAATACATCTAGCTGCTTATTTCTTTGAGTTTGGACCATTTGCTTGTACTGCTTGGTCTATTGCTTATCCACTACTGCTTATTTGTATTTTTTTTAAGCCTTATCAGTGTTTCTGTGATTAATCTTGTATAAAACTTTGTTTATCTGAGCTTATTAGGGTCATAATTACATTTGGTTAAGTCTTGGTCAACTCTGGGTCAAAGTTGCTTATCAATAAGCATTCTCTTATAATCAGTTTCATAGCTTATTGCATTTCCACAACTTATTTTCAACTTTTCAATTTTTTCCCATGTTTAGAATATTAATTTAGAATTTCTCTGAATTTTTCATATTTTTCTGAGTTCATTTACTATTTTTCTTATTTAATTTTCATTTTTAATCAATTTTTAATAATTTTTAATTACCAAAAACTCCAAAAAAATCATAAAAAGCCTAGAAAAATCCAAAAATAATTTAGAAATTTATTTTTAGTTATTTTAGATTTTTATAAATTAAATTTTGCAATTTTTCTCATTTATTTACTATTTTTATTAATTTTTTAATTAGATTTAATAGTTTTTACTTCCCAAAAATTACACAAAAGGCAAAAAAAAAATTAGTTTTAAGTTTCAAAATTACTTTTTAGTTATTTTATAATTTTTAAAATTTATTTTGCATTTTACTCACTTTATTTGCATTTTCTTTTAATTTTTAATTAGTTAAATTAGTTTTTAATTCATAAAAATTAAATAAAAAGTCAAAAAAATATTTTTCTTTTTCTCAAAATTTTCCTTTATCATTTTTAACTTAGAAAAATTATTTTCAAGTCCGTAGGAGTAGTGTAGCTTAAAATTCACTTTTGATTTCGTACGTTTACGTTTATTTCGCGTTTTAGCTTACGGTTTTAAGTTTTCGTTACGTTTTTTGTTTGATTAATTGAAATACGTGCTTAAGTGATTATTCGTGCTTCATTTACTTATTCATTAGTATAATGTCATAAAAATCACTTTTTACCACTTTCACGACACGTTTCACAAATCGGGAATTCGAAATTCTATTCACCCTTCACACGGACTACGACCTCGGGTCATCCGTATTTCTTTGCGGATTCTTGAGTAATACTATACAATTATATATATTGATTATCACATCAAAATTTTGGCGCCGCTGCCGGGGAAGGTTGAAGTGAATTTTTGGTTTTCGTTTTTTGAAATTGTGTTTTGAAAACCTTCCTTGTATATAAACCACAAGGGGTGACCCAACGGTAAGAATACCAGCCTTCCAAAGAGGAGGTCAAGGGTTCGAATCCAATGGGGAGAAAATTAATCCCCTTGTGGCCACGGAGGTTCACCTGCGCCGACTCCGGGCTATCCAAAAGGGTAGTCGTCGTGGGATTAGTCAGCTCGCAATGTCGAGTCGGAAACCCATGTTACCAAAAAAATAAAAATAAATAAATAAATAAATAAAAACTTCCTTGTATATATTTTCTATAAAAACCAAAAAAAAAATTGAAAAATCAAAAAACACTTTTCCTAAAGTGTTTTTCTTGATACAAAAGTTGGGCGTTCCTAGTTTGGGCTCCTGCTCTCGTACCAATTAGCTCTTAATGCTTGAACATGCGCGCTAAGAAAGTAAACAAACACCATTAGGCTTATCGTGGGATTGTCTCCCACGATTATCTTCCGGTGTGACAGTAAGTAATCGGTTTAGGGTTATATTAAAGAGTTAGGGTTTCGTGAATCGTACCTTTAATGAGAATTATGTCATTCTATATATAGGTGCAGAATCCTTGTAGGCTTCGTGCTCCTTACTCTTCGCACGCGTAGTGCTTATCCGGTCCAAGGATCTTTATCCATAAATAGAAGATCCTTTATCTAGACCATAAATAGTTTGGTTGGGCTTGGGCATACGTGAGCCCAACCCATTGGTAGTGCGGCCCAAATCATTGTTATGATAGCCCACTCGTGATGGGCTTGGGCTTTTGTAATGTTTATCATTTGGGCTCGCGGCCCAAATATAGACTATACGTCATCATGTCCCCCCAGTCTAGTAGGTGCGACTCGTAGCTGCGTGCGCTAGACTAGTAATATCAGTGGCAAACGTGGCGGGAAAAGTTTGAATATTCACCGCCCCTTATTTCTCAAGGATACCTTGGGAAATGGGGAGCGTGTCCACGTGTTTATCGGGAAGTGGGAAAAAGTGCATGTACCTTCTCATCTTCTAGCCACACAATTATGTTAGTGGATTCCACGTGGCTAGCTCTCTAGGGTTTTTGTGACCCTAGATAAATCATCGCCTCCCTTTTTACTGAAAACGTCACAGTAAAAAACCTACTTCCGCCATTTTCAAACTTTTTCAAAGCTTCGTTAAGAGATCAACTGTTTTATTAGGTAACCGCGAGTACGTGCCTTAGCGAGTATTGTCATTTTTTTAGAAATGGTTCGTCAATTAGAAGAATTTCCTACTGAAACGGACGAGGATGAACTTCGTCAGTTCTCCTCTGATTATTTCATTCCCCTGGATGTGCATCCGGAAGTACCGGAGGCAAACGCGTGTATCGCGGATTTCCCTGAGGGAAAATAGGGTTATATACGCGCTTTTTTGAGTATATGAACCAACGCGTACCTATATCCTTATTCTTGAGTAATGTGCTCAACTTTTACCTTCTTCATATTTCCCAACTGCACTGTATAGGTGCGGTGAAAATATCAAATTTTGAAATAAGCTGCCGTTTGCTTGCAGTCAACCCTACCATTAATCTATTCCGTGTGTTTTACCGCACAACATGGTCACATGGATGGGTATCTTTTGCGAAGCGCTCTGGGCGCCTTCAGTGTTATACAGACAAGGTAGATTCCCTTAGGGATTGGAGGGAAAAAATTTTCTGGGTAGATGATATAGTGTTTCCATCACCGTTTGAGTTTTATACTCAAGGGACGCTGCCAAGGGATGAGCGCCCTTTACCCGGTTCGTATAGCGCGGAGGATGCGGATATGATTGATGCCAACCGCATCCCCATTAACTCCTAGCCTAAGGAATTTTTGGTTCACATGGGGCAGAGTCGCAACTATTTCCATGGTTCTGACGAGGTTCCAACATTCCTCGACGAGAGCGGCCGGGGTGGGTGCTTGTCCTTTTTTACCTTCGCTTAAATAATGTAAGTGCTCCTTTCTATGTAATTTCAATAACTAAGTTGTTTTTGTTGTTTGTTCATGTGTCGCGCAGAAATGGATTCGTTTGCCGTAGTGAAGCTGGAGAAGCCCAAGCAAGTGACAGTGGGGGTGCGCCCTCTTAGGGATGGTGAAGAGCCAATTTTAGAAGCTACTGCGGGGCACACAACGGAGTTGGCGCAAGATGGGCCTGAGGATTCTCCTCCCGCTGCTGCGCTTGTTACTCCTGTGCAGAGCGTTCCTCCTACTGGGGAGCAGTCTCCCGTGGTAGATGAATTGCATACTGAGTCCTCCGACAGTGTGGAGGTCCTGGAGCCTGAGGGAAGTGCGCAGGGCGTAAAGCGGAAGGGAGCGTCTGATGATTATGGCGCTGGTACTTCCAAGAGGAGGCGCCATCTTATTATGGATGAGGAATCATCTGCAGCAGATGACACGTCCGCTACCAGCGCAAATAAGGATATTTCAAAGTCTTCTCCCTTTTTGTAAGTGATGATCACATTTCTTTTGCATTACTTGTTGTACTATGCCCTGACCTTCTTACTTTACTTGTAGTGACCATGCTGCAGAGGGTGATGCGGCATTTGTTGAAAGCGTGGTCCTCCCTCAGGATGCTAACATGGAGGAAACGGTGAAGGTAGCTAAGAAGATGTCTGCGCAGCAGTTGATGGAGGAGCTAGCTGTTGTTGCTGAGCATCAGACTAAGTTGGTCGCTCAGTTGAAGACGCGTTATGTTGGTGAAGGTGGTATTCTCTCTCAGAAAGATGAGGAGATTGCCTTGCTTAGGGCGCAGTTGGCTGGTGCGCGGGCAGAGGTAGAGGCTATCACAGAGCATGCGAAGAAGGTTACTGATGAGAAGCTGTCCGTGATGGCTGAGTTGTAGCACGAACGCGGGGAGCTGCATCAGTTCAGGTCTAACTTATCCTGGGGGATAAAGTGTCTTGAAGAGAAGAAGGCTGAGCACTTCGGCCATATTGACGACCTTCGCGCTCAAGTTGAGAACGCTCTGAAGGTGCAGGAGGACAAGCTGCGCTGGCTGAGTATAGAATACGATGAGGAGTTATACCCTCATCTTATGTCTACAATCGCTGAGCGCAGGTATGTGTTGTCTATTCTGCGATTTTCTCTTACCATATGTGTTAATGCTCCTTTTTCTTTCTAATGCATCCTTTGTTGCTTGTGTAGGTGGTTGATCAGCCATGGTTTGTGCCTAGCTGCTTTGGGCACGTTCGAGTCCCCGGAGGTGTTGGAGGCCTTTGGGAAGGTTGTAGAGTGCGCGCGTGGAGCGTGGCAGGGCGCAGGCTGTGGAGGAACTCCATGAGGCCAAGATGCTGACAGTGCCACTTGCTGAAGTGCCTGGTTATAAGGCGGACTCCTATGATGAGCTTGTGAAGTCCATGGAGGGGATGAAGTTCTTTGAGCTTCCGCATATTGCGCGGCTAGAGCGCGACCAGGATTACCCCATAAACCTGATTATGGAGGGGTTGACCCTGGGGAGGCACATTTTGGAGGATGGAGAGCCTCAACCTGACTTTTTCCTGACGAGTCGCAGTTCCAGGTTCTGGTCTTTGCGCAGCCGCATGATATTCTTAACCCCTTCGCCCTTGAGAAGGAGGTTCCTCTGAAGGAGGTCTTAGAGGCTCATGTAGAGAGGGCGGCAAAGAAGAAGGGCATGAAGGGGAAAGCTATCCTTTGTGGTGTAGGCGCTGCGCATATCCCTAGATCAGATGGAGTCTCAGTCAGCGTGGCGACCGTGTCACCTAAGGATGCATTACTTTTGAGGAGACTCCAAGAGGCTGGGAGCTCTGCTGACCAAGAGCATAGTCCTGAGCACTGTCATAGTATGTAGATATGGACTTTTATAGCTTGTAAATGTATGGTTTCGTATAAATAACAATTTATATCTTTTGTTCGTGTGCTATGTTACTTGTCATTAGAGTGTTATCCTCTGTGTAAAAGATCAACTAAGAGTCAAATTGAAACCGTGACATACTCACATTAAGTGCGTAACTTAAAAAAAATCATAAGTATGAAGAAAGACTTGCATTATTTTGCAAAGACTTTTATCAAATGACCAAGAGTCTTGGCTCGTAAGTTGCTAAGCATGAACGGTGTACGTGATATTGCGCATCCTTCGTGGAATGCGCATGGAAACTTACTTCAACGTCTTGAAGGTAAGGCGCTTAGCAAGGATGCGTGATCCAGTGTTGATGGGTTTGCAACCCTCTTACTCAACGAGTTAGTTAGTAGGTTTACTCATCCTTCCTACCATCGTGGGTCTTAATAAGTGCATGCATGCTATGTAGGCAAAATATAAAATAACAATATTGAAACATAATAGAAATGTACGCAATAAAGTGAAGTGTGTTATGGAGTTAGCTAGAAACCACAACGTTTTATTAATACTTGCAAGTTTTAAACGACAATTCCTAAAAGAGAAAAGAAAATTCAAAGACAGACATTTATTGGGCACGTACTAAAGTGCAAAGTTGTCTGTTTGTGGGCCGTAGCCTTTCCTAAAGATAACATCTCTTTAGATTGCAGATATTCCAAGTGTGTGCCAGCTCGTGGCCTTCCATATCGCGCAACTTATATGCACCATTGCCTAGTGCATCCGAGACCTCATAGGGTCCTTCCTATTTGGGTCCAAGCTTGCCCGTGTCTTCTGCGTGGCTTGTATCATTAGCGCGGTATACGAAGTCTCCAGGCCTGAAAGAAGTGTGTTTGACCTTTGCATCATAAAACTTCTTCATCTTTGCTTTAGCCTTCGCTTCGTGTATAGCTGCACGTTCCCGCCTTTCTTCCAGCAAGTCCAACTCTATGCGCCGCCCTCGTCATTTGTTGTGACGTTTATTTCCGCTGTACGGATGGTTGGCATTCCAATTTCGGCTGGTATGACGGCTTCTGTCCCATAGACAAGAGAGAATGGTGTGTCTCCGGTACTGATTTTGATTGTCGTGCGGTGTGGCCATAAAACATGTGACAATTCGACCACCTATTTTCCTTTATGTCAGTCAAGGCGCGATTTTATTCCTTCGCCTAGACTGCGATTCGCACGTTCAACCAAGCCATTGGTTTGTTGGTGTTTTACTGAAGTGAAGTGTTGTGTGATGTTCAATTGCGCGCACCAATCTTTGAATGGGTTATCGCAGAATTGTTTTCCGTTATCTTAGATAATTTCCCCAGGTAGTCTGAAGCGACACACAATATTGTCCCACACGTAGCGTTTTACCTGGTTTCCAGTGATGCTCACCACTGCTTTTGCCTCAATCCACTTGGTGAAATAGTCTATGGCTACGATGAGGAATTTCAGCCCTCCCGCTGCAACTGGAAAAGGGCCTGCGATGTCGATGCCCCATTTATAGAATGGCCATGGTGAGGTGATGGGCATTAACTCTTGTTGTGGTCGGCGCGGAATCGGCCTGTGGACTTGGCAATTACTGCATTTCTTAATCATATCACGCGCGTCGCGGTGCATAGTAGGCTAATAGTATCCAAATCGCAGGGCGCGCGCCACTACGGACCGTGGTACCAAGTGCATGCTACATGATCCATCGTTAATTTCTCGGAGTACATAATCTGCTTGAAGAGGTCTAACACATCGGAGCCAAGGTTGTAGGAATGAACGTCGATATAGGATGCCATCTCAGAGTTCAAATCTCTGCGCTGTGCACCGTACCCTTCGAGCACCCTTCTGATCTTGTGGTAAGATTCCTTTTCTTATAAATTCAATGATAGGTGTCATCCACGGGGGATCCTGTTCTTCTATCACCGTGGATATTTCCATCTCTAAGATTGATTTATTTTTTAGAGTTTCTACCAATACCTGTTTTGATAGGTGCGCAAAGCTTGTAGATGCGATCTTGCTAAGCGCGTCAGCTTTCCTGTTGTCTCCTCTAGGTACTTGTTTGATTGTGAACCTATCAAAGCTCTGAATTAAGGACTTGGTTTTTTCGAGGTATTGGATCATGTGTTCACCCTTGGCTTCATATTCACCTAGCACGTGGTTAGCTACTAGCCTGGAATCTACATTTGCCTCTACGTTGCGTACACCCATTTGAATTGCAATACGCAGTCCAGCGAGTAGGGCTTTGTATTCTGCCTCATTGTTTGTGGCTGTGAATTCGAAGCGCAGTGCGTAGGTGAATTCTACCCCCTCTTGATTAGTAAGGATAAACCCTGCGCCTGATCCATCCACGTATGAGGATCCGTCTGTGAATAGAACCCATGGTTCTTGTAACTCTGTCTTGCCTGTTGAAGGTGGAGTATCGGTATCTGGCTTTTCAACAATAAAGTCAGCTAGTATCTGCCCCTTGATTGTAGTGCGTGGTCTATACGAGATGTTATACTCGCTCAGCAACACACTCCACTTTAGTAGCCGTCCTGATGCATCAGGTTTAGAGATAACTTGTTTGATGGGCTGGTCCGTAATTACAGCTATTGGGTGCGCTTGAAAGTATCTGCGCAGTCTTTTAGCTGCGAATACTAGAGCTAGGACTAGCTTTTCCATAGCGCTGTAGTTGGTCTCTGTTTTTTTCAGTGCTTTGCTTACAAAGTATCTGGGCATTTGAATGGAGTTCCTATCTGTCAATAGTACTGCGCTAACTGCTCCATGGGTTGCAGATAAGTACATGATCAATTCTTCTCCTGGTCGCGGTGCGACAAGTTTTGGAAGTGATGCCAGATGCTGTTTTAGTTGTTGGAAGGCTTCCTCTGCCTCCTCAGTTCAACAAAAGTCTCCCTTTTTTGTGCACTTCGTGAGTTTTTGAAGAGAGGGAGCGATTTGTCTAGTAACTTGGATAAAAAATGGTTAAGCCCAGCTAGCATTCCGTTTAAGGATTGGACTTCTTTCAATGTGCGCGGTGACGGAAGATCGATGACAGCTTTTGTCTTTTCTGGGCAAGGCTTGATGCCGTCAGGTTCTATTAAATACCCAAGGAACATGCCTTCTGTCGCGCCAAATGTGCACTTCTTGGGATTTAACTTCATGTTTATTTTTCCCAATGTTTTGAACTTTTCCTCAATGTCGCGCACCAATTCTTCCTCTGTGTGACTCTTTATGACAAGGTCATCAACGTAAACTTCCAGGTTGCGACCTACCTGCCTCTTAAAATCCATGTCCACCAATCGCTTGTATGTTGCGCCCGCGTTCTTTAGACCAAAGGGCATTTTTGTGTAGCAATATACTCCTTGGCTTGTGTGGAAGGCTGTTTTTTGTTCATCTTCTTCAGCCATCTGAATTTGATGGTATCCTTTGTATGCATCTAGGATGCAATAAAAGGGATATCCACACAGAGATTCTATCTTCCAGTCTATCTCTGGCAGTGGGTAGCAGTCCTATGGACATGCTTTATTGAGGTCAGTGAGGTCCACGCACATCCTCCAACTGCCATCACTCTTCTTTACCATTACTGGATTAGAGAGCCAATCATGATAGTAGACTTCGCGCATAATGCCTGTGTCTACAAGTTTGTGTACTTCTTCCAATATGGCTTTTGCGCGATCTGGAGCCTGGCCGTTCTTTTTCTGTCGTATTGGAGGATATCCTTGTCGGATTTTTAGCTTGTGCTCTATAATAGAACGTGGCACTCCGGTCATGTGCTTTGGTTCTCATGCAAAGATGTTTAGGTTATTTTGCAATAGTGCGCACACAGCTGCTCTGCCTTTGTCAGACAGTGACCCTCCAATTGATATTTGCTAATCTGGGTAATCTGGGTGAATGGCAACCTTTAAGTTTGGTATTTTCGCTGCGCTTTGTTCTGGGGGATTCTCCACTTCACTGGCCACTGTGTTACACTCTTTTGGTGACACAGCGACATTGTAAAGTGTGACAATGCCTCCTTCCACTGGGAATTTGAGCATCCCATGCGCGGTGGACGGTACGGCGCGCATAGATGATATTCCAGGTCTCCCGATGATGCCGTTATATGGCGAGGGGGACTTGATTACCATAAAGGTCATCCAAGCTGCCGTAGAGTGCTGCTCATTACCTATGACCACGAGTAGGCGTAATTGCCCCATGGGGCATATTTTTTCTCCTGTGAATCCTGTCAGCGATGTCGTGGCTGGGATCAACTGAATTTGTATCTCTGGTCGAAGCCTTTTGAAGCAATGTTTGTACATGATATCTGCAGATGCCCCTCCGTCTACATACATACGGTGTAACACCCCCAATTCATTGTTGCAGCGGAATTCAAACTGGGTGTTACTCGACGGCACAACAGTCACAATAATAGAAAACGAACTCCAATTGAGTCGTTTTAAAAGATTTATCATTCAAATTGTATAAATATCAGAGATTACAAAATGAAGTCCCAAATGGTTCCATGTTTACAATTTACATTAAATGAGTTTTTGAATGATAATAAAATTTATAGCCCTCTTGAGTATCCGTGCCCTTCCGTGCCATCCTTGATCGCCATGAACGTGAAATACATGCTTGAGAGGTCAACACAAAGGTTGAGTGATATTCATAGAGTTTGTTTAATGTTTGAACACAATATGTTGGTAGTGTGAGTTATAGGCTCACACCAATGTTTGGAAAGCAAAATAGGTAGGCTATGTTGTTATACGCCCATAAAATGTATTATACACTAAGCTTATGACACCAAAACGTTAACGTGTACCAATATCGATCGGCAGATTTATCCCGGTAGGTACTTTGCTAACATACCTAATGTCTCAAATATTAATGCATTTGTTTGAACTTAGTCAATACAAATGGGATTCGTCAATCCCAATAGGCCTATTCACAATATTCGCGCTCACTCGCAAGTAACCCTCGCAAGTGATTAAATGGTTCATAATAAGGGATCTCGGTTTAGCAAGGCTGGTACTTAGTGATAATAAAACAATCAGGCAAGCATACAATTTAAAAACATTGTGCTCGGTTAAAATAGCATGTATTCCCCCCAAGGGTTTGTAAAACATTGAAGTAATGTAAAGTGGGGCTATGAACTCACCTTAAGTAAGATAGCAAGTGATGAATGTAACAGTTGAATTGTGAAGGTTTCTACGAGCAACCTATAATAGAATGTTGCGACTTAGGATCGGAGTAAAGAATATGAATAAGTGCCTATATAAATATCTTGCATTTAGTCCATGATGTGGTATGATGTATATTGTAAGTCTTTGAAAGTAATGATTCATGAAACATGTATGTTTTGTATATCGTTTACTACCATTCGGGCCGACATAATTCAGAAGTCATGTTAGTAAACGTTCGACGAGCCAGGACACTTTAATTTGTAAATCCACAACTCAACTCGACGGCTTACATAATGAACTCCTCACATGAGGCTCCCTACTATTGTAGTAGTTGATGAAATATATAGATATAAGTTTTGATCCGAAAAGTTACATGTCCGATATTTGAATAAACTTAGGAAAGTTTATTAGTACATGAAGATTGTTATTAGGGTATGTTTCATAAGTCTTGTATGACCATTTTCTCTTTGTAATATCTCATGGTTCCTTTTTAAGTGAAGTAGATCCAAATTGCTTGTTCAAGTTCTCGCCAATTCCTTGTTTCATGTTTACGCCTAAGTAAGCTTACATGGTCATTTCGTCATGGCCTTGCCATGACCTTTTGTCATTGTTCCATGGTCTTGAGACTCAACCTTGGCTCTAGCCATGGTTGTGGTCTTGATTCTAGGTCATAAGACCCCTTTGGTCTTCATAAACCATAACCTATATGTAATGACTTTGGTCTAAAAATGGGCTGTTAAGAATTTGAAGAAATTATCACTCGGAAAGCGTTTTCAGGGCTCGAGCTTCTTTGTTCCTGAACGAAAACGTCGTTCCAGACAACTTTCGTGTTTTAACATTTTGATGAATCGGACCAGAAGTATGACTTTCAAAAAGTCAGAATGCAAAACAGTGTGGTTTAGGCAGTTTTGCCGGAAATCTTTGGTAACTTCAAATGGGCGTAACTTTTGACTCGTATACTCGTTTTAGGTGGTTCAAATTGCTATGGTTTCCTTGTTAAGTCCTCTACTGTAATATGTAATGATCCAATATCATAATTTTACCATTCTGATCAGGTCTTACCAAGAAAGTCACTAGTTTGCTTGTTTTAGTAACTTATTGTAACAATCAATAACAATAACTTGTTTTGCTCACTTTTATACATCATGGACATGATAACAAGACAATATATAGCATGAATGATATGTAAATAGCATGAATATGATATTTAAGCAAGGAAGTGTATTAGAGTTTGCTTACAACTTGTGAAGAAAGTAACTAGAACCAAGATCAAAACCAAGAATTACTACTTAATCTTTCAAATATTTTCCAACCATAGCCAAGCTTCCATATCAAAAACCCCATCTTATAATCCCTTGATAAACACTAATCTATCACAAAAACAAGCCTTAGTAAAAATCTTCACTAAGAACACTTGAAAATTTGATGAGTTTTTGTGGTGTTTTATGGTGATTTTATGGTTGAAAGGTGTTAAGGATCATGTAAGGAACTTAAACCTTCAACTCTAATGGAATGAACTAGCTAAATCATGATCAAAATGGTAAGTTATGGTTGTTTTGGGTCGTTGGTATTGAGAGAAATGGAAGGGAGTGAGCCTTGATCTTATAAGGAAATGAGGAGGTTAGTTAGGTTGACTTGTCAACACTTGGTGATCAAGTTTGGACACATGGATGGATCTTAAGGCCTCTTAGCATGAGATCATGCCACAAGTGTGAATCCCCCCCCCTAGTGGTGGTTCACAAGCTTGGGGAGGAAGGTTTGGCTTTTTGATGATATTATCCAAGCTTATGTAGTTAGTTTTAATTCCGTAAAATGCAAACCGTAAGTTGTTACGTCACAAAACGTAAAACTGGGTATCGTAAAAATACGAAACTTGGAAGAATGATTAAACTTGTCAAAATACTCCATAATAAAATATAAAATGAGTGGTAGGTTCCATTGGGGTGGTAAAACCCTGCTAAAACTGGAAACACGGGTCTAAAACGCGTAATACGTAAAATGTACGAATATTGCGTAAAATTGAGAAAAGTAAAATATTACTTTTCTAATAGGTTATAAATGATTTAAAATGACTTATAATGTCTAGACTGGGCTCAGTCTAGTGTCGGTTGGTATTAAATGTCTTTTAGACATCAAACCGTAAGCCTAAAAATCAAGGAATGACTTATAAAATCAAGGGATGATTTGTGGTCAATGGAGGGGGAAAAATATGTTGACTTTTTCTAATAAGTTGAAAACTCAAATTGTATTAGAAACGTGGTGCAGGTATAGGCTAAGGTTACGGCTGAGTAAAAATGCTTAAAAACTGAAAATTCCAGTTTTTCACGGCCGAGGCTTATTTTTGGTCATGTTTTTCTCAGTCGCGATTAATTCTCAAATAAATCATGAGTGTGTCAAACATTTTTCTGATGCGGGGTCACTTAACGCGGTCGAGTTTCGTTGTGCGTAGAATTTCTGAATGACGTTTTACCCTAAAACGTGTAATTCCTTAATAACTTTCACGAAAATGAGCTTATGAAAGTTAAACTTTTAATTTGCCATGGAAATGATTTATCACTCGAGGTCAAGAAACAAAAATCAAGTTTTGGGAAAATTTCGGGAAAAATGAATAGTAACAGTGAATAGTGAAATTTTCCGGGAATGGTAATTAACCTGAAAATGCGAATTGTTACAGTCTCTACCCCTTACGGGGAACTTCGTCCCGAAGTTCTGTGTGTATCATATGTTGGAGTGGTGTTGATGAAAAGGTGTGGTTACTTATGAGGACTAAAGTCCGGGATTACCGGTGATGTAATTTGATTTGTCATTTTAGTGTATGGTGTAGGATGAGGCTTACTTTTATATAGGAAAGGTATGGTAATAGTCGAATATCAAAGGAAATTGATATAGCAGTTGAATATTAATAGGAATTGATATAGTAGTTGAATATCAAAATAGAACTTGATATAGTTGTCAAGTATCAATAGCAATTGATATAAGAATCGAATCATGGAATAAGCGTTGAACATGTGGTTGGACCAAGTCCTGTTTGAATTGTACGGCTGCCCATGCATATGGCTACATGGCTTCACAATGAGTTCGGTATGACTGCCCATGCATATGGTTACATGGCCTCGCAATGAGTTTGTTTGTTATTGCACTATCATTATGAAAACCAAAATGTAAATCTCGTACTAATGGAAATTGGGATAGTTGTTGCAATCATAGCCTAGTAGGTAATCTGTTGTTGTATCTAGTGTTTATTGACTTCATACTTATGTTATTTCAGATATAAATAAGCCCACTTGTTTATAATTCTTTATTTACATAGAGAGGCATCCCAAACAATGTAACTAAGGGAATATAAACGTATGGTTCGATGATTTATAATTTCTTTATTTAAATGAAAAGGCATCCCAATCCATTCAAATAAGGACATTATAAATCATCCTACTCAAGAATTCCCGACACAACATTCATACTTAGCCGGTGAGTTACAAGGTAGTGTATTACGAGATGATACTGGTGTTCCAAAAGTACAAGATGAATAATCAATCTTGTAAAGCTGATGAGGGTGCTTGCGGTGTAACTAAGGATGATTTGAGCTTTAAAAGTGCATCAAGATCTGTTAATGAGCTTGTGTTTGCCACGGTTGTGGAGATAATGTTGTGATATGTTGATGAACAAAAGTGCGTAGTGTATGCTTAATGTTAATATTGGTAGAGATGTCAAGTTTGCTTTAAAATTTTAAGAAATTTTAAAGGTTTATGATGGGATGGTATCCTTAGGACCTAAACAGGATAGTACTTCTACAGGATGAAGAGAAGAATTGATAACTATCCCAAGATAGTATTTCGGATTATCTCATAAATGAAAATTTTCAAGAATGAATTAAGGTAGTACAAATAAGGTGTTAAGATTTCGCTGAGTGGTAAGACACTATCGTGTCTCTAGATTGTTTTAATGTATTCTAGTGGTTTATCGTGTTCATGTAGGAAATCATTCTAAACATAACCCTAGTACAACTATTCTCAGTATTTGAAAATTTTAAGTCGAATATAGTTAGTCAGACTATATTCCACTGTCCCTAGGTTAAATATAGGTGACTAGTCTATATTTAGCCAAGGTTCGATAAAATTTTCAAATACCTAAATTAGGTATACTTGTGATATGTCCGTTGCTTTCGGGAAACTGTCCACTAAACAAAGGCGATGTCAAACCCTTAAGTTGCAAGTCCCGCCCATACAAGACTTGTAACGTACGTTTTCATATTCCATTGCATAGAATATAGTAAGGGTAGGTACGTATGGAAAGGAAGTTTTAAGTAGTTCAAAAATAGAACATACTTGGCCAGGATCACGAACTTTTAATAATGAAGGTTTCATAAGAAAACTTTGATGAATGTAGAGCTGAACTTCAGCTTTTGTAGGTGACGGATTTGTTTGTCATTTAAAAATCTCATATTTCTATTTAGAAATTGATAGGTTGTGACGGGTTTTTGATATCATATGAAATGATATTGATGATGTGATGGAATAATTCTAGAGACCATTGCGCAAAACACAATGTCTCGGAAGTAGGTTAGACCATTGTGCAATTCACAATGTCTGGGAAGTAGGTTAGACCATTGTGTGACTCAAAACATTTGAGAAATGGTTAAGACCATTGTATAATACAATGACTTGGAAAATGGATGAGACCATTGTATCTCACAATGTCTTGGAAAATGAATGAGACCATTGTATCTCACAATGTCTTGAAAAGTGAATGAGACCATTGCATCTCACAATGTCTTGGAAAATGAATGAGACCATTGCATCTCACAATGTCTTGAAAAGTGAATGAGACCATTGTATCTCACAATGTCTTGGAAAATGAATGAGACCATTGTATCTCACAATGTCTTGGAAAATGAATGAGACCATTGTATCTCACAATGTCTTGGAAAATATAATGTTGGAGTAGGAACATGATTGGGAGAGTGTGGCTGTGCCGAAATGCCCTAGAATAGGCATACGCAGATATGTTTAGTCCATTGTTTAGATAAATGATTGAAAATAAACTAAGTTTATATATCAATATACTAATATGTTCATGTACTATATAAGATGCTTACGGGGAAATGCTCAATTATGTTAAGGGTACATATATCAATATGCAATTATGTTTGTGTAGCATAAAAATGTCTACGGGGAAATGCTCAAAATGGGTATATATCAATATACTAATATGTTTGTGTAGCATAACATGCTTAATAAGTCCATAATCGTTTGGAGGATGGAAGACACGGAGAGCGGAAGGCTATAAAAATGTTTTTGCTTGTAATTGTAGTTATAGTTTAGGTCTCAATTAGACCCGTTTCTCTATAACCATGGCTCTGGTACCAATCTGTAACACCCCCAATTCATTGTTGCAGCGGAATTCAAACTGGGTGTTACTCGACGGCACAATAGTCACAATAATAGAAAACGAACTCCAATTGAGTCGTTTTAAAAGATTTATCATTCAAATTGTATAAATATCAGAGATTACAAAATGAAGTCCCAAATGGTTCCATGTTTACAATTTACATTAAATGAGTTTTTGAATGATAATAAAATTTATAGCCCTCTTGAGTATCCGTGCCCTTCCGTGCCATCCTTGATTGTCATGAACCTGAAATACATGCTTGAGAGGTCAACACAAAGGTTGAGTGATATTCATAGAGTTTGTTTAATGTTTGAACACAATATGTTGGTAGTGTGAGTTATAGGCTCACACCAATGTTTGGAAAGCAAAATAGGTAGGCTATGTTGTTATACGCCCATAAAATGTATTATACACTAAGCTTCTGACACCAAAACGTTAACGTGTACCAATATCGATCGGCAGATTTATCCCGGTAGGTACTTTGCTAACATACCTAATGTCTCAAATATTAATGCATTTGTTTGAACTTAGTCAATACAAATGGGATTCGTCAATCCCAATAGGCCTATTCACAATATTCGCGCTCACTCGCAAGTAACCCTCGCAAGTGATTAAATGGTTCATAATAAGGATTGGATAGAATATAGTAAGGGTAGGTACGTATGGAAAGGAAGTTTTAAGTAGTTCAAAAATAGAACATACTTGGCCAGGATCACGAACTTTTAATAATGAAGGTTTCATAAGAAAACTTTGATGAATGTAGAGCTGAACTTCAGCTTTTGTAGGTGACGGATTTGTTTGTCATTTAAAAATCTCATATTTCTATTTAGAAATTGATAGGTTGTGACGGGTTTTTGATATCATATGAAATGATATTGATGATGTGATGGAATAATTCTAGAGACCATTGCGCAAAACACAATGTCTCGGAAGTAGGTTAGACCATTGTGCAATTCACAATGTCTGGGAAGTAGGTTAGACCATTGTGTGACTCAAAACATTTGAGAAATGGTTAAGACCATTGTATAATACAATGACTTGGAAAATGGATGAGACCATTGTATCTCACAATGTCTTGGAAAATGAATGAGACCATTGTATCTCACAATGTCTTGAAAAGTGAATGAGACCATTGCATCTCACAATGTCTTGGAAAATGAATGAGACCATTGCATCTCACAATGTCTTGAAAAGTGAATGAGACCATTGTATCTCACAATGTCTTGGAAAATGAATGAGACCATTGTATCTCACAATGTCTTGGAAAATGAATGAGACCATTGTATCTCACAATGTCTTGGAAAATATAATGTTGGAGTAGGAACATGATTGGGAGAGTGTGGCTGTGCCGAAATGCCCTAGAATAGGCATACGCAGATATGTTTAGTCCATTGTTTAGATAAATGATTGAAAATAAACTAAGTTTATATATCAATATACTAATATGTTCATGTACTATATAAGATGCTTACGGGGAAATGCTCAATTATGTTAAGGGTACATATATCAATATGCAATTATGTTTGTGTAGCATAAAAATGTCTACGGGGAAATGCTCAAAATGGGTATATATCAATATACTAATATGTTTGTGTAGCATAACATGCTTAATAAGTCCATAATCGTTTGGAGGATGGAAGACACGGAGAGCGGAAGGCTATAAAAATGTTTTTGCTTGTAATTGTAGTTATAGTTTAGGTCTCAATTAGACCCGTTTCTCTATAACCATGGCTCTGGTACCAATCTGTAACACCCCCAATTCATTGTTGCAGCGGAATTCAAACTGGGTGTTACTCGACGGCACAATAGTCACAATAATAGAAAACGAACTCCAATTGAGTCGTTTTAAAAGATTTATCATTCAAATTGTATAAATATCAGAGATTACAAAATGAAGTCCCAAATGGTTCCATGTTTACAATTTACATTAAATGAGTTTTTGAATGATAATAAAATTTATAGCCCTCTTGAGTATCCGTGCCCTTCCGTGCCATCCTTGATTGTCATGAACCTGAAATACATGCTTGAGAGGTCAACACAAAGGTTGAGTGATATTCATAGAGTTTGTTTAATGTTTGAACACAATATGTTGGTAGTGTGAGTTATAGGCTCACACCAATGTTTGGAAAGCAAAATAGGTAGGCTATGTTGTTATACGCCCATAAAATGTATTATACACTAAGCTTCTGACACCAAAACGTTAACGTGTACCAATATCGATCGGCAGATTTATCCCGGTAGGTACTTTGCTAACATACCTAATGTCTCAAATATTAATGCATTTGTTTGAACTTAGTCAATACAAATGGGATTCGTCAATCCCAATAGGCCTATTCACAATATTCGCGCTCACTCGCAAGTAACCCTCGCAAGTGATTAAATGGTTCATAATAAGGGATCTCGGTTTAGCAAGGCTGGTACTTAGTGATAATAAAACAATCAGGCAAGCATACAATTTAAAAACATTGTGCTCGGTTAAAATAGCATGTATTCCCCCCAAGGGTTTGTAAAACATTGAAGTAATGTAAAGTGGGGCTATGAACTCACCTTAAGTAAGATAGCAAGTGATGAATGTAACGGTTGAATCGTGAAGGTTTCTACGAGCAACCTATAATAGAATGTTGCGACTTAGGATCGGAGTAAAGAATATGAATAATTGCCTATATAAATATCTTGCATTTAGTCCATGATGTGGTATGATGTATATTGTAAGTCTTTGAAAGTAATGATTCATGAAACATGTATGTTTTGTATATCGTTTACTACCGTTCGGGCCGACATAATTCAGAAGTCATGTTAGTAAACGTTCGAGGAGCCAGGACACTTTAATTCGTAAATCCACATCTCAACTCGACGGCTTACATAATGAACTCCTCACATGAGGCTCCCTACTATTGTAGTAGTTGATGAAATATATAGATATAAGTTTTGATCTGAAAAGTTACATGTCCGATATTTGAATAAACTTAGGAAAGTTTATTAGTACATGAAGATTGTTATTAGGGTATGTTTCATAAGTCTTGTAAGACCATTTTCTCTTTGTAGTATCTCATGGTTCCTTTTTAAGTGAAGTAGATCCAAATTGCTTGTTCAAGTTCTCGCCAATTCCTTGTTTCATGTTTACGCCTAAGTAAGCTTACATGGTCATTTCGTCATGGCCTTGCCATGACCTTTTGTCATTGTTCCATGGTCTTGAGACTCAACCTTGGCTCTAGCCATGGTGTGGTCTTGATTCTAGGTCATAAGACCCCTTTGGTCTTCATAAACCATAACCTATATGTAATGACTTTGGTCTAAAAATGGGCTGTTAAGAATTTGAAGAAATTATCACTCGGAAAGCGTTTTCAGGGCTCGAGCTTCTTTGTTCCTGAACGAAAACGTCGTTCTGGACAACTTTCGTGTTTTAACTTTTTGATGAATCGGACCAGAAGTATGACTTTCAAAAAGTCAGAATGCAAAACAGTGTGGTTTAGGCAGTTTTGCCGGAAATCTTTGGTAACTTCAAATGGGCGTAACTTTTGACTCGTATACTCGTTTTAGGTGGTTCAAATTGCTATGGTTTCCTTGTTAAGTCCTCTACTGTAATTTGTAATGATCCAATATCATAATTTTACCATTTTGATCAGGTCTTACCAAGAAAGTCACTAGTTTGCTTGTTTTAGTAACTTATTGTAACAATCAATAACAATAACTTGTTTTGCTCACTTTTATACATCATGGACATGATAACAAGACAATATATAGCATGAATGATATGTAAATAGCATGAATATGATATTTAAGCAAGGAAGTGTATTAGAGTTTGCTTACAACTTGTGAAGAAACTAACTAGAACCAAGATCAAAACCAAGAATTACTACTTAATCTTTCAAATATTTTCCAACCATAGCCAAGCTTCCATATCAAAAACCCCATCTTATAATCCCTTGATAAACACTAATCTATCACAAAAACAAGCCTTAGTAAAAATCTTCACTAAGAACACTTGAAAATTTGATGAGTTTTTGTGGTGTTTTATGGTGATTTTATGGTTGAAAGGTGTTAAGGATCATGCAAGGAACTTAAACCTTCAACTCTAATGGAATGAACTAGCTAAATCATGATCAAAATGGTAAGTTATGGTTGTTTTGGGTCGTTGGTATTGAGAGAAATGGAAGGGAGTGAGCCTTGATCTTATAAGGAAATGAGGAGGTTAGTTAGGTTGACTTGTCAACACTTGGTGATCAAGTTTGGACACATGGATGGATCTTAAGGCCTCTTAGCATGAGATCATGCCACAAGTGTGAATCCCCCCCCCCTAGTGGTGGTTCACAAGCTTGGGGAGGAAGGTTTGGCTTTTTGATGATATTATCCATGCTTATGTAGTTAGTTTTGACTCCGTAAAATGCAAACCGTAAGTTGTTACGTCACAAAACGTAAAATTGGGTATCGTAAAAATACGAAACTTGGAAGAATGATTAAACTTGTCAAAATACTCCATAATAAAATATAAAATGAGTGGTAGGTTCCATTGGGGTGGTAAAACCCTGCTAAAACTGGAAACACGGGTCTAAAACGCGTAATACGTAAAATGTACGAATATTGCGTAAAATTGAGAAAAGTAAAATATTACTTTTCTAATAGGTTATAAATGATTTAAAATGACTTATAATGTCTAGACTGGGCTCAGTCTAGTGTCGGTTGGTATTAAATGTCTTTTAGACATCAAGCCGTAAGCCTAAAAATCATGGAATGACTTATAAAATCAAGGGATGATTTGTGGTCAATGGAGGGGGAAAAATATGTTGACTTTTTCTAATAAGTTGAAAACTCAAATTGTATTAGAAACGCAGTGCAGGTATAGGCTAAGGTTACGACTGAGTAAAAATGCTTAAAAACTGAAAATTCTAGTTTTTCACGGCCGAGGCTTATTTTTGGTCATGTTTTTCTCAGTCACGATTAATTCTCAAATAAATCATGAGTGTGTCAAACATTTTTCTGATGCAGGGTCACTTAATGCGGTCGAGTTTCGTTGTGCGTAGAATTTCTGAATGACGTTTTACCCTAAAACGTGTAATTCCTTAATAACTTTCACGAAAATGAGCTTATGAAAGTTAAACTTTTAATTTTCCATGGAAATGATTTATCACTCGAGGCCAAGAAACAAAAATCAAGTTTTGGGAAAATTTCGGGGAAAATGAATAGTAACAGTGAATAGTGAAATTTTCCGGGAATGGTAATTAACCTGAAAATGCGAATTGTTACATACGGTGGATATCGTGACCCCCTGTATGTATTTCAATGGTGAGTGGCTCCATTACTGTGTTGTCCGTAGCGAGAGTTAGGAAGGAAATTTCATTCTTAGAGGAGAACTTTTGGCTGACTTTTTGCCTAGTTTTTCGCTGCCATGATTGTATCTTGTAGATTGTGTCAGCCTTGTCTTTGGCTATATCCTTTTTGCCTCCATTTTTTGGTTTTTCTTTTCCTTCTTTTATATTTTTAACAAGGTGGTCCGTTCTACCTTCCTTTACCAGCTTGTCAATCAATTGTCGTAGTTGGACACACTCGTTGCTAGTGTGGCCCCTTTTGTCCATGGTATTCGCAGTATCCATTCCCCACACGCCGGTCCCCTGGTGTGTGCATTGGTGGGGGCTTCGGGAAGTTTGCGCCCTCTGTTGCGAATATCTCCCTTGGTGTTTTCGTGAGGGGGTATATTTGTCATTTTCTCGTGACTACTCTGGTCATTGGATTGTCTCCTAGGCTGTTCTTGTTGCCTATAATTTGAGTAGCCTTTTTTACTATCTGCGGCTGCTATTTCTCCTTGGATGAAGGACCTTATGCACTTCATGAACCCCGAGATTTTTAGTACTTCAGGACACGCCTTGATGTGTATGCATTCGTCTTTAAAGTGCTCCATATAAGCGCTTGTTGATTCCCCTTGGCACTGTTTTACTCTGGCCAATTCAACAGGGTTCTTTGCGCACTTCTTTCTCTGAGTAAAGTTTAAGCAGAATGATTTTCGCAGTTCTTCAAACCCGTTTATGCTTCTTCGTGGAAGCTTACTAAACCAGGTCCGCTCATTCCCTACTAAGGTAGAGTTAAACATATGACACCACACAGGTTGTGGCCAATTTTCGATGGTGGTGGCAGATTCGAAAATTTTTAGGTGATCGTCAGGGTCACCTGTTCCATCATATGTTTTCACATTGGCGGGCATGCGCCTCTTCTTATCATCTGAGTAGTCACTAATGCGCCGTGTGAACGCATTAATCTTTTGACGGTGCCAAGGAAGAGATATGTCTTCATCTTCCTCCTCAGGATGTCTTCCTCTAGACTTCCAGTGTCCTGTTTCTTTATCCTCATTGTCCGAGGAGTCACTAGAGGAGAAGTTATCTCGTTTACGGCGCTTGCGCCGGTTTTCCTCAGAGGAAGAGCTTGAGAGGCTTTCACTTGGGGAACTTCACCTTCCTAACCTGTCGTGAATTCTTCTGCACCCAGACCTGGAGGAGCCTTCGCTTGGTGAATGTTGACGTCCAAGTCTATCATGTATCCTTCGACTACGAAGTCTGGAGTGAACAGTGGTGCGCCTCTCGCCATCTTCGTATTCCTCCGAGTATTGTGAGTCAGATGCTGTACCAAGTCTATCATGGATATTGGTACGTCTTTCATTATTTTTGCGCCCCCCTCTTTGGTAGCGCGGTGGTGATGTTTCGTGTTCGGGACAAAAGTTGAGCCGGGCTTGCAGGCTCATGCTTGACCTTCTCCTGGCTTCTTCTTGCATGAGGGCGGTTAGGGTTTCATAATTTTGGGATACAAAATTACTAAAAGTTAAATCCGGTGCGTCCTCATCCGCTGCAAGAATTTCTGCCTCAACATTAGGCGCCCAATCTCGGTTGGGTGCGCCAGGTGGCACAGTGTTGTCCACTATAGGTGCCGTTTGGTGGGGAGTATTGAAGAGGGTGCATGATTGGCCTCAAACAGTCAGAAAATATCAACCAAGTAATGGTCAACAAGTCAAACAGCTTAGGCCAATACTCCGTGGAGTGTAGTGTTTCCCCGGATCGTTAAATCCCAACGAGGCGTGAAATCTGAAATAAAATGACTTTGAGATCAGGTGATTTGAACAGGAAAAGGGTTTAAGTGTTTGTACTACTGAAATATAAGTGTGAATAGCTTTAATAAGATATATCAACTAATACGTGAAATCAGATAAGTACAAATGAATAGGAACTGGAAAACGTATACGTTTAATATTTAAACGTAAACAACAAAAACGATTTTAACTATAGTGGTAATTTGTATGCCTTAGGGGCTTAAATGCAAATTAAATAAACTTAAAATATTTATTTTATAATTACTAAATTATTTAGAAGTTAATAAAACCTAAAAAATGTAAAAAGATATAAAATGTACGTTTATATTTAAGTAAACGTAATCGTACAAAAGTTAAACGTGAATTCTGTCAAATAAAACTCTCACAAATATGAAAATTATATTTTTGGAATCCTAAACTTATTAGAAAATTATTAAAAAATTAAAATTAATTTTATAACTATTTAATTAATTATTATTTAATAACTATTTTTAATTATTTAATAATTCACTAATAAATAGAAAAATGTAAAATAAGTCTAGGAAAATAAAACTAAAATTTCCAAAAAGTCTAAAATATTATAAAACTTATTTTAAAACTAAAATTATATTTTTCACACTATTTTATTAATTATTATTAATTAATTATTTATTTAACCAATTATATTGATTTAAATTATTATAAATACTAAAAAGACTTAGATAATTATGAATTTTTTTTATATCTAATTAACCATCACAGGAATCCTAAAAAAATATAAAAAGTTTATTTTATGTATTTTTAAACTAATTTACTAATTATTATTCTATTTATTAATTAATTACCAATTAAACTAATTATATTATAAAAAATAGA
The DNA here is from genome assembly GCA_030686995.1 of Artemisia argyi. Classification (NCBI taxonomy): domain Eukaryota; kingdom Viridiplantae; phylum Streptophyta; class Magnoliopsida; order Asterales; family Asteraceae; genus Artemisia; species Artemisia argyi. The sequence goes on along the minus strand of CM060701.1, from coordinate 153,791,960 downwards.
AAATGAACAGTATAAAATCTAGAAAAATTTATAAAAATGTTTTACCTTATATAAAAGCTAGAAAAATTATAAAAACTAGGAGGTACTTTATAAAATATAATTATGCTATTTAATTCTTATTTATTAATTAATTATTAATTAAACTAATATTAATTCTAAATATTACCAAATGACAAAGGAAAATTCTGGAAAAATTTATAAAAATACTTTAATATTAGAGAGATCTATTAAAAATATAAAAATACAGAAGTGCTTATAAATAAGCTAAAAAGAATATTAAATAGATAATTTCTATTAAATAGAAGCTATCACTATAACTAAGTTTGGCTTTTTCTGTTTTTTCTTTTATAGAACTAATAAAATACTTAAAATAAGAAACTTTTATAAAGAAAACTAATTTAGAAACTCAGAATAAGCACTGTGAGTGCTTATTAGACAAACAGTTGACCAAGTTTGACTAGATCAAGAAATAAGCTCAACTGAGCTTGTGTGGGGTCCACAAGGTATATTCTGGTTCCTCTGACTTATGTGAACTTGTTTGAGTAAGTTACACACAATTAAGCAGCTTGAATAAGCTAGAAACTATAATAAGCACTTGCTTATTTTGGGTTCTGAGTCAGAATTGGGACAGGAATTGAGGACAATTCCAAGTGGGGTCCACTAATGCACAGGTCAAACAAAGGGTCAAATATTGAACCCTTGTAGGAGGGGGGTTGTGAGAACCAAAATTGGAACTTGTGGGACCACTGTGGTGGTCACAATCAACCACCAAAGTGGTGGTTGTGGTGGTGATGGTCTGATGCACAGGGCATCATCTTGCCCTACAAGTGTTTTTGGATGGGTGTAACTTGCACAATAAAAATCACAAAAATGAAATAGATGCAAGAAACTCAAGTTAAGCTGGTAGAGAAAACTGAGGTAATGCAAATTTGACTTTTTCAATAATCTTGCTCAGTTGACTAAAGTGAGATTCTAGCTTGATTTTCTGATTAATTATGGTATGTTAAGCTATAATAAAGCTATATTGATCTAATCCTATAAATTTTGAGCTGTTATGAAGGTTTATGGACCACAAAACATTAACAGTTAACTGCTATAGTGATCAAAAGGCTATTTTGACTTTTTTCTAAATTTACACTTGATTTTATGCTTTCTTAAACCTAATATGACCTTAATTGATGTGTTTGAAATGAAAGTAACAACAATTACAAACCTAAACCATAAGGAATAGACTGATCCAGACACTCCCTAATCTAACTGATATGTATGATTTTCAAAACATTTTCATGATTAAGTCCATAAAATCAATCCACAGTGTTTTAATATGATGAGATAAGTAAATTTAAACAAACAAACACTTGTATAAACAACAAATACTCAGAATCATTAAAGATGCTAAATTGACTATTAAGCTAAGATACAAAGAAATTATGAATTAAGCTGAACAAGCATATGATATTGAGCAATAAACCAACCAACCTACACCCAATAAGCATATAGAAACACAAATGAGCAGTACTAAGCTATTGTTTAGTAAAAATGCAAAAATTATAATTGAAGCTTACAATTCCAGTCCAAGCCAAACTGAGAAACCAAGGACCATACACCACTCCTATAGGCTTACCACTAAGCCTCTAACCCAGGGCAATCCATAAGCCACCCTGCTCCAGCTTCTTTACCATTGACCACTTATTTTTTATTTTCACTTTATTTAATTGATTTTTGAGTAATTTTTATTTTCTAGGTATTACTTGATTTTCTTTCTTCTAATAGCTTACAAAAGCTATACAAGGAGCTTATATGAGCTTATTTGTCCAAAATCAACACTAATAACAACAATTAAGACTCATGAGATTTTGAAACATAAAAACTTGCATAAACTGATATTGAGGTTAACAATGTAATTGAAGACTTGAAATAGCTTTATTACAAGATAAAAACACTTACTAAAGTACTTTGAAACTTAATACAATACTGGAAACATGAAGATTAAAAATTCGACATACATTTTATTTAATTAAACTAGATAGTACACCACATTGCTTCTCCTTCCTTCTTTATAGAACTTTTTGACTTCCCCCATGTGTCTGAGCATATCCCACTTCTAATCTCAGCCTTTGATTGAGTCAAATCCATCCAAGCCGTTTAAACCTGTTTTGGCACCAAAAGTCTTTAGGGTAACTTGGGGTTGTTTCAAAGTAATTAAAGAATTTTGGTGGTACTAGGAGGTGGAGGGGACAAGATTGGATAGGTTTAGTGGCCAAGATGGGGGTTTAGTAGCAAAAACAGGGATTCAGAGGGTGGATGGAGTGTTGATTGGTGAGAATGCATTAATGCATATTGCGGTGAATGATGAGGGGGAATGAGGTGTGGTAGCCAGCTGGGGTGTGAGGTGGTGGTGAAGAGGTGGCAATACCACCTGGTTTTCAGTTGCAGGTGTGGGAGAAGGAGATGTACAGTGTTGGTGGTATTGGGGAAGGAGGGAGTCAAACGGGGTCAAACCCCCATTTTATTAATAAGGGTGTGTGGGCCAGTTTCATTTTGGGCCAAGAAAAAGGGTGTGGGCGGGGTAAAGTTTTTGGGTCGGATTTGTTTTGGTTTTGGTTTATTAATACAAAGGGTCCGGTTGGTATATAATAATAAACAAGGACCAATTTTGTAATTTGGACAAAATAGAGAGGCTGGTTTTGCAACTTTCCCAAAGTAGTTATAAGGACCATTTATGCCATTTATGAATAACCCAAGGACCAAAGAAGTAATATTTTCATTTAAAATACTCAGGGACCTTTTCTGCCAATTCCTCAAACTCCAGGGACCAAACTTGTCATTTTCTGAAAGTTGAAGGGTTTAACTTGTAATTTCTCCATAGTTATCATAAGGACCAATTTTGCCATTTAAGAATAGTGCAAGGCTTATTTTTCATATTTTTCCATTTACAAAACCTTAAGGACTATATTTGACATTTTTCAAACTTGAGGGACTAAAGTTGTCATTTTGCAATTTTTAACTTTAAAGGACTATACTTGACAACTTATGAATCCCTAAGGACCTTTGATGATATTTTTCATGTTTTGATTTACCAGGGACTAGTTTTGCCAATTTTTCAAAGTTCAAGGACTGAAACTGTAAATTATGTGAAATATGTCGTTTTTCATCAGTTTTCAATCCTTTTGCATAAAAACACAATCCAGGGATATTTTATGTATTTTAAGGCATTCCTGTGTGTTTTCATATGTTTTTGCAGTTTAAATGTAACAGAAATAATGAGTATTTACACACTCATCAATCCCCCACGCTAAACTATTGCTAGTCCCTAGCAATCTGTTGAGAAAAGTTTAATGGATTTTTACTCTTTACCAAAAGCCATCACTTATGGAGTAGCCAGATGTAAGAACTGTGGGACACCTGATAACCGTGTGATTTTTAGCAAACCACCAGGTGTCAACGGATTTGTTTTGTCTTTACCAAAAGCCGTTTGCTTTTGGACTAGCCAACTCTTGATGGACAAAGTCAACATCTTGGTGAGCTGATTACCAATTATGGTTTTACCACTGCCTTTACCACAAGCCATAATCTTGCGGGCTAGCCAACTCATTTGCTTTTTAGGATATGGCGAGTTGAGGTACCATACAATTTATGGCAAATTGCAAGCCATCAACGGTTTTGAGATATCTTTACCAAGAACCGTTTGCTCCTGGATTAGCCAATCCTTATGTGGGTTAGACATGGCGGACTGATAACCATTTATTACATTTCTAAGTGTGAAAAAACTTTAAATTTTGATCAAATGAGGGTGCTTGATGGAACATGTGTTTGAATTTGTGAGACCCCCCCCCCCCCCCACACACTTAGAAATGAATATTGCCCTCAATATTCAAAACACCGGGTGTTAAATCGATATTTAGAACGTAAGAAGGAAATATTAATAACCTTTATTTTAGGCTATTTACACTTTCCTTTTTATTTATTTATTTTTGTGAAATAAGGTTTAGTCTTCTCATCAAATCCATTGTGGATGGACCCTTCAAACCATCACAAGTACTAGACCCTGGTTATCCAAATGGTACCCCCCAGTACAACCATACTACAGAGAACAGAATGAGACTGAATACACTGTGGAAGACAGAAAACAGATTGAAGCTGATGATCAGGTATTTCATTACGTCGTTCTTGGTTTACCTGAAACCATTTATGCTACTGTTGACAGTGAAGTAAGTGCTCATGCAGTCTGGGAAAGAGTCAAGAGGTTAATGTATGGGACAGACATCGGGAAACAGGAAATGGAAACACAACTGCTTAAGGAACTTCGCAAGTTTACTTCAATTCCTGGTGAATCCATAGAGACGCACTACCACAGATTCTGTAAGATCATGAATGATTTATCAAGACACAACCTCAGTCAGACAAATATTGCTAACAACACCATTTTTCTGAATTAGTTACAACCAGAATGGGGAAGATATGTCACTATTGTTTATCAGACAAAGAATTTGCATGAAGTGACTTATGATCAAGTGTATGACTTCTTGAAGCAAAATCAAGATGAAGCTAATGAAGTAAGAGCTGAATTACTTGCTAAAAAGCATGATCCTCTAGCATTAATGGCTGATACACCAACACCTATACCAGTGAACACACAACAACAACCATCATCATCTTCCACTCACAACTACTTGCAACCATCCTACATTCAACAACCAACACCGGTCTACCAACAACAATTCTACCCACAGCAACAACATGTTATTCCACAACAGCAATACCCACATTTCCAAGAACCAGAATTCACTGACAATGATGAAGCTACTGCAGCCTTGACACAAGCGTTTGCTTTTCTGACAAAAGCATTCCAAGGACGCTATTCTACACCAACAAACAACAACCAAAGGATTTCATCGAATACTCGCAACAGGCAGATCGCTCAGCCGAGTTTCAATATGGGCAATGGAGGCCAAATGGTTGGAGTTTATGGGAATCAGCAAGGATACGCTACTGGAATTAACATGGGTAATCAGAATAGGCAGAATGCAGGTCAGTATGCAGGGAATCAGTATGCTCAGTATGCAGGGAATCAGATGGGTCAGCATGTTGGAAATCAGAGGGGTCAGAATGTTGGTAATCAGGCAATGGGTAATCAGAATAGGAATGTGCCAGCTCCAGTTGTTGGGAATTATGGAAATGTGAATCAGGGTAATCCGGTAAAGTGTTTCAACTGCCAAGGAGTAGGTCATATGGCAAGGAACTGTCCTACTAAGCCGAACAAGAAAGATCTAGAGTATTTGCAGAAAGCAGTACTGTTGGCACAAAAAGAGATGGCAGGGTTTCAGTTGAATGCAGAGGAACATGATTTTATGGCTCTTATGGATGAAATGGAAGACAGAGAGGATATCGATGCGAACTGCATATTCATGGCAAATCTTCAGGAAGCTAAGTATGACACGGATTCTGACACACTTCCTGTTTATGACACCAGTGCACCATCTGAGGTATCAAATTTCAACACATGTCATAATAATGCTATATTTGATATGTCTCCTCATGAGGAACAGCATTCTGGGAAGCAAGCACCCACTTATGATACATACCTGGACACGCCAAGTAGTAGCAATACTTCTTCAGCAACTCCAGATGTGAATCATAATGGAGGCTTCGTTTCACAGCATGCTGAGAATGATGAGGAAACACGTGCTTTATTTGAATCATTATTAAACAATTGTGGTATTGAAATCGAGAAAGTGAAAAAGGTCAATCGCGATGTTAAGGCCGCGAATGAGAAATTGACCACTGAGCTTGAGAGATACAAGGAAAATGCAAAAAGTTTTCAAATTAACAAAGAACGCGAGTCAGAATTTGAAATTGGTTATAAGAAGTTACTTGTTAAAGATAGGGAATGGAAAACCAAGTTTGCTAATCTTGAAATAAGTTCAACAAAAACCATTAACTCTTTAAAACAAGAAATTTCTGAATTAACAAACCAACTTTCAAAACAAGAAACAGCTTACACCAATCTTGAAAAAGAAAGGGATGAGTTGAAAAAGGACTTTGCAAAGAAAGAAGATAAACTTTTGGAAGAAATCGTAGAGTCAGAACACAAGATTGCACATCTAGAAGAATTAGTGGTTAAGTCGGGTCTGTCAAGTCAAACAATGAAAATGATTTCAAATCAAACTAATCCGATTTACCATACAAAACACAAAATGGCTCTTGGTAACAACAATCCTTGTAATCTCAAGAAAGCTCAGGAAGAACAGAATGTCTTGTATAATGGCCGTGTTTTTTACACCAAACATGATCCTCCCGTTGTTCGGGATTCTGTGCAAACGATAGAACATGTCGAAGAGAGCATCTCTAAAATGAAACAAAAGGATTTGAAACCCATTGATTACAACAAATTGAACAAACTTTCGGGTATTACTTTTGTTCCACAAAAAGAACCATCAGTGTTTTCCATAAAACGACCATTCTCGAAAATGTTTTCTAAAAAAGTAGTTGCTTCCAAATCGCTTTCAACCATGGAACAGATGTCTTCAAACAACACTTTTAACTCAAGTGCTGCATGGGGATATCTTGATGATCTTAAAACCAGAATTGGGCAACTTAAAACGACTTTAGAATCAAAAACGAGACTTAATGAGATCAACTGGAATTCTACGGTTCATTTACAGCTTAAAAAGATTCTCGAAAATGAATTTGCTCCTCAAATTAATAACATCCATGCTCGAGTAATTCATTTTGAACAAGCATTTTTGAAAGAAACAGCTGACTTCGTCACGGATCACAAGTCCCTGATAAAGAAGGCAAATGAATCTTTTGAGCAAATCAATGTTTTGGAAAACCTAAATGATTCTCTCTTCGAAGCAGTTCTATCTACTGATATTATGTCCATCATTTTACAAACATATTCTGTTCATGACGATGAAAGACTGAGAGCTGAGACCTCCGAAATTGTTTCAAAATATGAAAATGCTCTTATTAAGCTTGAAAAAAAAATGTCACATATTTTAAACAACTTGATCGAAAAAGCGAAGAATGCAAATATGACAAACTGTCGTATGAGCGTGAATTAAAGAAAATGAAAGAGCAAAATGATCTTTTGAGGGCTTAGCTTGAAAGTCAAAAAGGGAAGGGTGAGGAAACTAAGTTTGCAAAACCGTCGACTTCGGAGAAACCAAATGTTTCAAACACGGTTCAAAAACAAAAAATTTCAAGGTTTGCTCCAAAAGTCGATGAGAAAAAAGATTTGACAAAACCAGTCACTCCAACACCCTTGCCCAAAAAATGTGAAAAAGAAAAGATTGTTGATAAAGGAAAAGCGGTTGTCGAAACACCAAAAGTGATAGCACCTAGCCTTTTTAGGATTAGTCCCACTAATGCGTTTGCCTCCACATCTGATACTTTTGAGGGCAAAAAGGATAATTCTAAAGTGTCTAGTGATGCTAAAAAGGACAACAATATAAATCCTAATGTGTGTGCCTCAACTTCTACAGGATTAGAAAGCACCTCTAGGAGCAGCAGACTACAGCCTAGGAGCAATACAAGGAACAATAGAGTCTCGCCTGCCTCTACGAGTAGTAGCAAGAATAAAGTAGAAGAACACCCTAGGAATTTATCGCTTTTTAATAAGAGACATGTTTCATCTGAATGTAATGTCGAGAGTACTGGTTCTAATGCATGTAATGACTCTGTTTGCTTGACATGCAAGAAATGTTTAATTAAATATGTTCATGATGAATGTGTTTCTAAGAATGTGAATGTTACGCCTGAACAGAAGAAAGTTCCAAAAGGAACTAGGGCTAGATCTAGATCTACTGAAAGATTAGTTGCACACTTTAGGTCTACCACTAGTAGCCAAATGCCTAGGAACTATCTTAAGTATTGTGTATGGAAACCAACGGGTAGAAAATTCATTCTCCAGGATGGAACATTGAAAGTTGTTCAAATTGAACATGTTGAAACATTCTATGAGTGTGATATGGATTTTACTCCTAACCCAATGGAACCAAATTCAAAACGGTTTCCAAATACAAAATCTTCTGTTCTTCGCAGGTTGTCGAAATATGTCTTTGGATCGTCGACTCGGGTTGCTCCAAGCACATGACTGGGAATTTAAAGCTGCTGATCAATTTCATCTGGAAATTCAGGGGAACTGTACGCTTTGGAAATGATCATGTAGCAGCTATCCTGGGTTTTGGAGATCTTCAGTTTGGGAATTTTTTGATCACTCGAGTTTACTACATCGAAGGGTTGGGACATAACTTGTTTTCTGTCGGGCAGTTTTGTGATGCAGATTTAGAAGTTGCATTCAGGAGAAACACGGTTTTTATTAGAAATTTGGTTGGTGATGATCTCTTAACTGGTAATCGTGGTACAAACTTGTATGCTATCGACATCAACCAAATGGCTTCTACATCACCAATTTGTCTTATGACAAGGGCAACCGAAACTAAGTCCTGGCTGTGGCATAGAAGATTATCCCATCTCAATTTCGACACCATCAACAAGTTAGCCAAAGACAACATAGTCACCGGACTTCCTAAGTTCAAATACACCAAGGAACACCTATGTCCATCATGCGAACAAGGAAAAAGTAAAAGAGCATCATATAAACCCAAAACCGTACCTAGTTCGGAAGCAAGGTTACATATGTTGCACATGGACTTATGTGGCCCAATGAGAGTTGAAAGCATTAATGGGAAGAAGTATATTCTCGTTATTGTTGATGATTATTCAAGATATACTTGGGTAAAGTTTTTGAGATCAAAAGACGAAGCACCAGGCATCATCATCACCTTTCTGAAGCGTATTCAAGTTCTACTTCAAGCTCCAGTAAGGATTGTAAGAACAGATAATGGCACAGAAATCACAAATCAGGAGTTAAGAACTTACCTCGAAGATGTTGGAATTACACATCAAACATCAGTTGTTAGAACTCCACAGCAGAATGGGGTAGTTGAAAGAAGAAACAGAACTCTTGTGGAAGCTGCTCGCACAATGCTGATATATTCTAGTGCCCCACTATTCTTATGGGCTGATGCGGTTGCCACTGCTTGTTTTACTCAAAACCGATCCCTAGTACATCCGAGATTCAATAAAACCCCATATGAGCTTGTGAATAACCGGAAACCTGACATCTCTTATCTTCACGTGTTTGGCGCTTTGTGCTATCCGACGAACGACAGAGAAGATCTAGGAAAGTTGAAAGCTAAGGGTGATATTGGAATCTTCATTGGGTATTCAGAAAACTCGAGGGCATTCAGGGTGTATAATAGAAGAACGAAAAAGATAATGGAGACGATGAATGTGAAGTTTGACGAGATTTCACAAATGGCTTCTGAGAGATACGCTCTAGAACCCGCGCTTAATCCAATGGCTTCTAATCAAACCAGATTAGGACCCGCACCAAACAGTCAGACTTCTGGACACATCAGTTCAGGACTCGTGCCTAATGGAGCTCAGTCAACAAACACGGACAAACCTTCAGAACAAGAACTGGAAAATTTCTTCGAGTTAATGTTTGATGAATATTATGGTGGAACTTCGACAAATGCATCTCAACTACATTCCGCTGCACCCGCTCTAAACCATCAACCACCACCACCATCACAAGATACATCTACAACAGTTGAAGCTGAAGCACCAACGACATCAACATCATCTACATCTACTCAAGCCACTCCAGTACTTGAACCTGAATTACCAAGAGTTGATGAGAAAAATCAAAACACAAATTTTCAAGAAGAACCAACAAATAATTCAAACGATGTTGCGTTAGAAGAAGGAGAAGAAGTATTTGAAAACCCGTTTGCAACAGACTCTGCTGAATCTTCTTCAAGGTTACACGAACCATCTAACACACATTCGTTCAACCAAAGGTACCCTTCTACGTTTCAATGGACAAAAGACCATCCGTTAGTACATGTTATTGGTGATCCTTCAATGCCAGTTCAGACGAGGAGACAACTTGCCACCGATCTCGAATTGTGCATTTACATTTGCTCAATAAGCACCAAAGTACCAAAGAACATTCGAGAAGCAATGGCAGAAAACCCTTGGATTGAAGCGATGCAGGAGGAATTTCTTCAATACCTGTTACATGATAGTTGGGAACTTCTTGAACGACCACTTGATAAACGAGTTCTTGATCTCAAGTGGTTGTGGAAGAACAAACTGGATGAGGAAATGACTGTTATTCGCAACAAAGCTCGTCTCGTGGCTAAAGGATATCCACAAGAAGAAGGGATAGATTTCGAAGAATCATTCGCGCCTGTAGCTAGACTTGAAGCAGTCCGGATTTTCTTAGCCTATGCAGCTCACAAAAACATCACAGTCTATCAGATGGACATTAAGACAGCTTTCTTGAATGGAACTCTGAAAGAAGAAGTGTATGTGAGTCAGCCAGAGGGATTCATCGACAAAGATCATCCAGACTACGTCTACAAGCTTAAGAAAGCCATCTATGGTTTAAAACAAGCTCCAAGAGCGTGGTATGACGAACTATCATCTTTCTTGCTCAAAAACAATTTCACAAAAGGAACGGTTGATGACACCTTGTTTATCAAAAAATTCAAAGATGACATTTTGATCGTTCAAATTTACGTAGACGACATAATTTTTGGATCAACCAATCCTAACCATTCAAAACATTTTGAAAATCTCATGAAAAGCAAATTTGAAATGTCCATGATGGAGGAACTAAAATTCTTTCTTGGTTTACAAATACATCAATCCCCTCGTGGTATTTTTATCAATCAAGCTAAATATACAATAGAGATTTTGAAAAAACATGAAATGGAAAATTGTGATTCTGTTGGTACTCCAATGGTCACTTCACCAAAAATAGGTGCTGATTTGTTTGGGAAACCCATCGATCCGAAGAAATATCGGAGCATGATCGGTTCACTCATGTACCTAACTGCTAGTCGACCCGATATTCAATTTGCTGTTTGTCTGTTAGCACGGTTTCAGGCTAAGCCTACCGAACTTCACCTCAAAGAGGTTAAACGGATCTTTCGGTACCTACGAAGCACCATTAACATGGGACTTTGGTATCCGAAGGATTCGGAGTTTAATCTAACAGCCTTTTCAGATGCCGACCATGCAGGAGATCAAGTTACAGCAAAAAGTACATCAGGTGGAGCACAATTTTTGGGTGAAAAGCTAGTATGCTGGTCGTCAAAGAAACAGGATTGTACTGCCCTATCAACCGCCGAAGCTGAGTATGTATCTCTATCTGCGTGTTGTGCCCAAGTTCTTTGGATGAGGACACAGCACACAGATTATGGCTTTACTTTTGACAAAATACCTATGTATTGTGACTCAAAAAGTACCATAGCCATCTCGCGCAATCCCGTACATCACTCTAAGACGAAGCATATCAAAGTCCGCTACCATTTCATCAAAGAACACGTGGAAGAGGGTACTGTTGAATTATTTTTCGTTAAGACTGATTATCAACTCGCCGATCTATTTACTAAAGCCCTTCCAAAAGAAAGGTTTGACTATTTAGTTCGACGAATTGGCATGCGAAGCCTAACTCCTGAGGAGCTAGAACGTCTTCTCGAATCTTCTTGAAAAATGTTTTCAAAATCGCTTCGCTGTAAATATTTTTTGAAAAAACAAAATACCAAATTTGAAAAACAAACAAAAACAAAATACAAAACTATAAAATTTTCAAAAAATACAAAAACAATATAAAATCAAAAAAAATCCAAAAATATTCTTCTCACGACATGTCTCTCGTATAAATCAATATTCTGTACGTTTCTAGAAATGTTATTCAACAATGACACGGATATGTACAGATGCTTGAGCGGGAGTTCTTTTTTATGTTTTCTAAAAACATGTCGTTTCTCAAAAGTTTCTTCACAATGGCTTTCGTATACTTCAGTACGAAACCCGGACCCAAATGATGACTTCTTATTATTTCAAATCATGGACTCGTATTTTCAAGGACGAAATCTTTTTCAAAAAGTTCGAGTGTAAACAAACGAAAAAGACTTCAAACAAAAACTCGTTTCCAAAATAGAAATCTTGAGCACTTTTTCTAGATTCATCAAAAGATTTTTCAAAATCTTTCAAATGAGTGCTCAAGATAACTCCCTCAAAACCCTTAATTGATTTTAAAATGTGCTATCATTAAGGGGGAGTACAAAAACAAATTTGTTCCGAATTCATGCAAAATGAAATCTGTCTTTCTCTCCAAAAACTTTTTCTTAATCAATTGATATAAAAAATATCACGATATGCTATTTTTGAGGGGGAGAAGACATGATTAAAATGTGATCAAAGATGTTTAAAGCTTGTGACTGAATCTCAAAAGAGCTAGACTCAGAATGTACCAATGAATTGACGAAGCTTAAAATGTCAGTAATCGAAAAGACTTGTCCTGGACGGGTAATAATTTCAAGCTAGTCTAACTAGTGATGTAAGCGTGTCTCGAATAGGACTTGTCTGAGTAGAGTGTACCGTATCGAGAGACTTTCTTTGGACTTGACCAGGACGGGTAATAACTTCAAGCTAGTCTAACTAGTGATGTAAGCGTGTCTCGAATCGGTCATGTTCACTGAAAGTGGATCAATTCAAAAAGTGCAAACTCCTCACGCATGTGCAAATTTCTTAAAAATTCATGAGCACATGTGAAGGGGAAGTCCTTCAAATGAAACAAAAACTCTCAAAGTGTCAACAAAAACGTGTTTATATTCATAAACACTTTGAGAGATTTTCAATCAAAGGTTTCATGGCAATTATAGGATTCATGGAGTTATAAGGTGACTAAGGTTAGGGAAAACCGTCCTATGATCCGCCAGAGCCGGAGGGATTTACCCAAGGACAATTCCAATAGATTAGAATTAGAAGTCCTTAGGTATGATTGAAAAAAGGAGAAAATGAGAAAGGAGAAAGAAGGGGTTGAAGAATTAAAAAGAAAAGTTATGAAAAAGGGTGAAAAGAAATAGCCCTCCATATGTTCAACCTTAGGGCAGACACCGGGTTCAATTCATATGCTACTGGTTGTTACTAAGGTGACACCGGTATTGAAGATAAAGACGTCATGGACCCAGTGACGCACTGCACTAAACCTTCTAGCCACTCAAGTTCTCTTAAAAGAGCTTGTTTCATTCTCACGGGGAACCGGCGTAATCTATCGACCTGTCTCTTAGAGATGGTTGATATTGAAGCAGGAGACCTCTCCCTAATCTCCGCATAGGAAACCAAATGTGCACTTATTGAGTTTAGAGCCCCGAGATTCATCAAAAGATCTCATAGGAACACATGATATTTCTACACTGGTTGTTCATCATTAAGGACGCCAGATGTAAACTTAAGAGTCCTACGCAGATCTTAGCAATCTGCCGAGAACAATTATGAGAGAATTCACACAAGTGTTTCTCAATGATTGAATGGAAACTCCTGCCAGGGTCAACATCAAGCAGCCCTGACAGCAGGTCACTTCGGTAATTCTTTATGGGTTACGCTTAGTGTTCGCGGTGGTTTCAAACGGTCTACAGTCGTGGAGTGATCCCCAGCGACTCACCCAGTCATTGAGCTACTTAGTAGGTCTCGTAAGCTCTTTCGGGAGTATCTGATATGGGAACGGCCATGGTAAGGGTTAGAAGGAGTCTTCACACTATGCTGTTGACGATCTCTAATTCCTTATCTGTAAGTACCGGTTGTTTATTGCTAACTGTTTACCTGCAGCTATACATGATCTCCATGGCAAAAGATTCCACATGCTCATACATGCATCACAAAGTCAAAGGAAAGTTCTCACAAAGATCGAAGGATAGCAACAGTCAAAGAAAGATTCTACGCCAAAAAGAAGAATCTACAAAGTTAAGTGACAAAGATCAAAGTGAAAGAACGGAAACAACAAATGCATGTATCACAAAGACTTAAGACGTATGAGCATGTTGGAATGGAAGACAACCACCACAAACACCAAAGTGACGAAAGGCTGATGACATCATCAGGATCACTTCATCAACAATGAACAAGGAACAATGATCAATGTACACTGACTCATCTAGTGATTCTTAAAGACGTCAAGAGCTATGAATGATAAAGTTTAAAGACAAAGATGATGACGTCGCGCAACCTCAATGACCAACACTTAGGGGGAGATTGTTAGGATCATATTTTATTTATAAAAAGTGTCGGTCATTAACGTATAGTTATAAGTTGCTTTAGAATATCATTATGATGAAGTTTATGTGTAGGTTTCATGATTTTATAAAGTCTAAGGGCTAGTTATGTAATAATGTAAAAGATTAAAGAAGCCCTAGACTTCAACTATAAATACTCTTGTAAACCTCATTTGAGAGGTTGGTTCTCTTAGTGGTTCTCTTAGGTAATTAACAAGGTTATTATTTTCACACACTAGAGTTCCCATCCACTCTCTCTCTCTACTTACTTTCTCTCTCTAGGTTTAGGCTTGAATCATATGTGAAATACGTTGTTCTAGGTTTAGGCTTGAATCATATATGAAATAAGGTTGTTCTATGGTCCTACAAAGATATATACATATATACAACATGTGGGGCATCTCCCCCACACTAGGGTGGTTGAAAAGAGAAAGAAATCAGAAATATGAGTGAAGACCCATATTGCTACTGTTTATGATTACCGAGTCGCTAGCTTGACTCGACCTCGAATTAAATTGTCCATGAGGAAGCTACTGTTTTTGTTAACCGAGTCGCTATCTTGACTCGACCCCGAATTTAATTGTCCTTGGGGAAAGTTTGGAGATCCGGGACAACCATGTTTGGTATGTCCTCTCCAAAGTAGTGTTTCACACGATGCCCATTCACTTTAAAACATGGACCGTCATTTTGAGATAACTCAACGGTACCATATGGATAAACCTTAGTGATAGTGAATGGTCCAGTCCAACGGGTTTTTAGTTTACCTGAGAAGATCTTTAATCTAGAATTAAAGAGAAGTACTCGATCACCAACGTTAAAAGCGCGGTTCTTTATTTTTGAGTCATGAATTCTCTTTGTTTTTTCTTTATAGATTAAAGAATTCTCGTAAGCCTGATCACGTAGCTCATTTAATTCATTTATTTGAACTTTTCTGTGATCACCCGCAGTTTTGAGGTCAAAGTTGGCATGTTTCAATGCCCAATAGGCTTTGTGCTCAAGTTCCATCGGTAGATGACATGTCTTCCCGTACACAAGCTTGAAAGGTGTACACCCAATGGGTGTTTTATAAGCTGTACGAAAGGCCCATAGTGCGTCATCTAATTTATCCGACCAGGCAGCACGGTTTTCACCAACAGTCCTCTCAAGTATCCTTTTGATACCACGGTTTGAAACCTCCACTTGCCCACTTGTTTGTGGGTGATACACGGTAGAAAGACGGTGAGTTACACCATACTTTTGCATGACTTTGTCAAATTTGTCATTGCAGAAATGCGTACCACGATCACTTATGATAGCACGTAGAGTTCCAAAACGGGCAAAAAGAGATGTAAGGAATTTCACTACAACCCGGGCATCATTCGTGGGTAAAGCTTTCGCTTCAACCCAATTTGATACATAATCAACAGCCACAAGTATGTATTTGTTTCCTCTAGATGATGGAAATGGCCCCATAAAGTCAATGCCCCAGATATCAAATATCTCACAAACTTGAATAGCATTTTGTGGCATCTCATTTCTTTGTGAAATGTTCCCGTGACGTTGACAAGCGTCACAGGTTTTAATGAGATCCTGGGCATCTTTATAAATTGTGGGCCAGAAAAATCTGGAATCAAACACCTTTTTGGCGGTGTAATTGGGATTATGATGTCCCCCGGTGGGTCCAGCATGGCAAGCCTTGAGAATTTCAGTGGCTTCCTGTCCATATACACACCGTCGGATGACTTGATCCGCACAGATTTTGAATAAGTAGGGGTCATCCCAGGAGTAATGTTTAACATCCTTAAAGAATTTATTCTTCTGTTGGGTTGACATCCCTTTCACAACAAAGTTACCCGCATGGTAATTTGCGAAGTCGGCAAACCATGGGGTAGTAGAATCTCCACGAAAAACAACCGCATTGAGTATTTCGAGATGAAATGTTTCATTTATTTCCTTTTTCTCATACACATCTTGATGAGGGTTCTCTAATCGGGACAAATGATCAGCAGCCAGGTTCTTAGCTTCTTTTTTATCATGAATAATGATATCAAATTCCTGGAGGAGGAGAACCCAACGGAGCAATCTCGGCTTTGCAGCTTGTTTTGCAAATAGATATTTTAGAGCCGAGTGATCCGTATATACTACGCATTTAGTCAAGATTAAGTATGTCCGAAATTTCTCAAAAGCATACACCACGGCCAACAATTCTTTTTCCGTAGTGGTGTAATGAGTTTGAGCTTCGTTCATAGTTTTGCTTGCGTAGTGGATAGGCTGAAAGTGTTTCGTTTTGCGTTACCCCAAGACTGCACCGATAGAAAATCACTTGCATCGCACATAAGCTCAAAGGGTAAATCCCAGTCGGGGGCAACAAGAATGTGTGCCTCAGTAAGCTTTTTCTTTAATGTTTCAAAAGCTTCGATGCACTCTGGTGAGAAGATAAAAGGAGCATCCTTTTCAAGGAGATGAGTCATAGGCCGTGAAATTTTAGAAAAATCTTGTATAAATCTACGATAGAAACCGGCATGACCCAAGAAACTCCTAATACCTTTGACGGTAGTAGGGTGAGGTAATTTAGCAATGACATCAACCTTAGCTCTGTCAACCTCAATCCCATTCTTGGAAATCTTATGGCCGAGGACAATGCCCTCTTTGACCATAAAGTGACTCTTTCCCAATTTAGACATAGATTGGTGTCTTCACACCTTTTCAACATTTTTTCTAAATTGGTGAGACATGTTTGGAATGAATCCCCAATGACCGAGAAGTCATCCATAAAGACCTCCATGGTTTTACCAATCATGTCGGTAAATATGGCCATCATGCACCTTTGAAACGTACCTGGAGCATTACATAAGCCAAAAGGCATACGTTTATAAGCAAAGGTTCCATAAGGGCATGTAAAGGTAGTCTTTTCTTGATCCGATGGATCAATGGGGATTTGAAAGTATCCTGAGAAACCATCAAGGAAACAATAGTATTCGTTTCCTGCTAATCTCTCAAGCATATGGTCCATAAAGGGCAGCGGAAAGTGGTCTTTGCGGGTGGCGTCATTTAACTTACGATAGTCAATGCAAACACACCACCCGGTAACCAGCCGAGTTGGAATCAACTCATTTTCCTCATTAGTGACAACAGTAATGCCACCCTTCTTTGGATCACAATGAATGGGACTAACCCATGGACTGTCAGAGATGGGGTAAATCAATCCTGCATCAAGAAGTTTAAGAACCTCTTGTTTAATCACATCATGGATTTTTGGATTCACCCTTCTTTGATGTTGCACCGCGGGCTTGAAGTCATCCTCCATTAAGATTTTGTGTGTACAAAAATCTTGGTTAATACCCTTTATATCGGAGAGTTTCCAAGCAATTGCTTGCTTGTGTGACTTCAAGACCTTTATGAGAGCAATATTCTCCTCAGAACTTAATCCTTTAGCAATAATGATGGGTAATTTATCATCACCCTCCAAAAATGCGTATTCAAGATGAGGAGGTAAGTCCTTGAGTTCGACCTCAGGAAAATCATCAGTTTTCTCAACATATTTGATTTCCTGATTATCAAGTTGTACGGGAGGGAGTGGAGGAGAATTGTCTTGATTTAGCAATCTCTCAAGGAGAAGAATATCTCCCTCCAGATCAATCTCAGTGTTATCAATTCCCGATGGAACTGAATCACTTTTGAGAAAAGCCTCGACCTCTTCCAAAAGGAAATCACTTCCCTCAAACGGAGTGAGGGAAGGGGAAGAGTCGGAAATGATAGGTTCAGATGATGGAGTGGAATCCCCACTCACAGAATTATGAGAATAACGAAGAAACTCTTGAGAATACTGCTCTGAAGCAATGTCTATGATATCTATTTGATTAACTGCTTCAGAATCATAATTGGAGGAGTACCTCGAGGTTTGATCGAGGTTAAATGTAACAGCTTCATTACCTACACGCAGAGTGATTTCTTGCTTAAATACATCGATAAGAGCACGGCCCGTTCTAAGGAAACCCCTCCCAACAATGAGAGGGACCCTTTGATCAGCATCGAAATCAACCACTACAAAGTCAGCGGGGAGATGGAACTCTCCTACCTTCACAAACACGTCCTCGGCAATGCCGAGAGGACGAGATATCGATCGGTCTACAAGCTCTAAAGTCATGCAGGTAGGAGTAAGATCAGGAAGAGTAAGTTTCTTCCACACTGAATATGGCATTAGGTTGATGCTTGCACCAAGATCGGCCAAGGCATAGCAATCAACCATTCCCGGAAATACACATGGTATTAGAAATTTTCCAGGATTTCCCAGCTTCTCGGGAAGCTTCTTTAAAAGAACTGCTGAGCAATTCTCATTCAAGGGAGTCTTTGCCATTTCAAACAGTTTCTCCTTGTTGCTTAACAAGTGTTTGATTGTTGATGCAAATTTGGCCATCAGAATAATAGCATCCGCAAAGCTAATGTCAAAATGCAAATCTTGGAAGATTTGAAAGAATTTATCCATCTAGTGACTAGCTTTTTCACGGAGCTTTTGCTCACTCAAGCATGAGGGGTAAGGAATAGATGAGGTAGAAGGTTTGGACTTAGATGTCTCAACCGGGATATCATTTGGTTCAAAAACAACTCTTGGTTTTGGTTTGGGTTTCGGGACAACATGAGGTGGGACGTCTTGGGTACCCCCATTATGAGTAGGAAGTACATCGTCCTTATTTACCTCGGCGTTATTTTCCACTACCTTGGGAGAAGGAGAAGAAGGGGTAGTGGGAACAGTGGGTCCATCATATGAAACTCCGCTCCTGGTCGTGATCGCCTTTGCATCGCCCCTCGGGTTTGCGATCGTGTTGCTCGGAAGTTTTCTAGAGCCCGAGGGTTGTTCATTTAAAGATTTCTGGATTTCAGAAATCTGGCTGACCAACAACCTGTTTGTCTCTTCTTGAGTTTTCATGAACTGCTTCAACAACTCATCAGATGATGATTGTGGAGCTGGGAGAATGGCTTGTGTTTGGTTGGGGAAATTTTGGACTCGGTTATTTTGATTATAACCTTGTTGTGGTTGAAAATTTCCCTGATTTGGATTACCATTTCCCTGAAAATGATTTCCCGGGTTGAAATTGTTTCTGTTAAAGTTTCCTTGATTATGGAAACCTTGATTCTGTCCAGGATTGAAATTCCATTGGTTTTGATAACCTTGGTTCATTCGAGGTTGGTTCTGGTTTCGATTTTGCAAATTCGGGTTTTGGTTAAACCCGGGTGGTCCCATATGTGTGTTAGCTCGGTAACTTGGTTCCATTTAAGGACGGTATTGATTACCTCCCTGATTTGTAGTACCGGCTAAGGCATTGGCTTCAAAAGGACTACCATCAGTGGCAGTACAATTGTAGTAAGCATGTGGGCCACCACAAGTGACACAAACTTCCACCTTTTTTACTTCAGCATGTGAATGGTTTTGTGTGAAAGTGACTTTTTTCTGGTTTAAGAGAACCAAAGCTTGAATGGCGTCCGTGAGTTTGTCTATCTTAGCATCGGTGCTAGAAGTACTCACGGGTGATGAAGTAGAAGGACCAGCACTCACTTGGGAGTTATATGGGTTTGTGCGTGTAGTGCGGACCTTGGACTTATTTTCAATTATTTCTAAAGCTTCTTTAGTGGTTTTACTCAAAAAATTACCTCCCGCGGAGGCATTGAGAGAATATTGGTCAGATTGACTCACACCATTATAAAACGTGTCAATTTGCATTAATTCAGTGAAACCATGATGAGGACATCGACAAAGCAATTCTTTGAAACGATCCCATGCATCACCAAACGATTCATCAAACCTTTGAGTAAATTTGATGATTTCATTTTTAAGACTTGTCGTTCTGGACGGGGGAAAAATTCGTTTACAAATTTAGTAACTAAATCCTGCCATGATGTTATTGAACGAGGAGGTTGTTTTTCCAGCCAAATCCGGGCTGCCCCCTCAAGAGAAAATTGGGAAAAGAAGAAGTTTGACTGCTTCGGAAGGGACATTTTTGTATTTGATGGTAGATGTAATCTTGTTAAACCATCGAATATGAGCATGAGGATCATCCCTCTCAAAACCATAAAATTGGCTTTAGGTTACTAGATTTAGTAACCCGGTTTTGAGCTCAAAGTATTCAGCCACAATGGCTGGGACAACAATAGCGTCTCCGTAACCCTCAATGTGTGCTTGGGGAAGCTCATTCATCGAACGGTCTTCCGCCATGATAACTTTGTTTGGGGAAATAACACGTACTTGAGATACGGCTGTTGGGGCAGAACGTCTACGGCGTCTTCAAGGAATTCTGACAAGCTCACGGAAAGGGCTTGTTGACCTAGAAGAACGAGTTCGCATGCACTAGAGACGACTCTAAGAATACTTAGAGTGGCGGGAAATTAAAAATAGAAAAGAAATATAGATAAACAGATGATATATTACAAAGTGTGATAATTCAAACTCACAGATACTTCAAAAAGTCGTAATACGCAGCACACCTCCCCGGCAGCGGCGCCAAATTTTGATTGGCCTCAAACAGTCAGAAAATATCAACCAAGTAATGGTCAACAAGTCAAACAGCTTAGGCCAATACTCCGTGGAGTGTAGTGTTTCCCCAGATCGTTAAATCCCAATGAGGCGTGAAATCTGAAATAAAATGACTTTGAAATCAGGTGATTTGAACAAGAAAAGGGTTTAAGTGTTTGTACTACTAAAATATAAGTGTGAATAGCTTTAACAAGCTATATCAACTAATACGTGAAATCAGATAAGTACAAATGAAAAGGAACTGGAAAACGTATACGTTTAATATTTAAACGTAAACAACAAAAACGATTTTAACTATAGTGGTAATTTGTATGCCTTAGGGGCTTAAATGCAAATTAAATAAACTTAAAATATTTATTTTATAATTACTAAATTATTTAGAAGTTAATAAAACCTAAAAAATGTAAAAAGATATAAAATGTACATTTATATTTAAGTAAACGTATAGTACAAAAGTTAAACGTGAATTCTGTCAAATAAAACTCTCACAAATATGAAAATTAAATTTTTGGAATCCTAACCTTATTAGAAAATTAATAATATTTTTATAACTATTTAATTAATTATTATTATTTAATAACTATTTTTAATTATTTAATAATTCACTAATAAATAGAAAAATGTAAAATAAGTCTAGGAAAATAAAATTAAAATTTCTAAAAGTCTAAAATATTATAAAACTTATTTTAAAACTAAAATTATATTTTTCACACTATTTATCTAATTATTATTATTTAATTATTGTTTAATTATTTATTTAACCAATTATATTGATTTAAATTATTATAAATACTAAAAAGACTTAGTTAATTATGAAAATTTTTATATATCTAATTAACCATCACAGGAATCCTTAAAAAATTTAAAAAGTTTATTTTATGTATTTTTAAACTAATTTACTAATTATTATTCTATTTATTAATTAATTACCAATTAAACTAATTATATTATAAAAAATAGAAAATGAATAGTATAAAATCTAGAAAAATTTGTAAAAATGTTTTACCTTATATAAAATCTAGAAAAATTATAAAAACTAGGAGGTACTTTATAAAATATAATTATGCTATTTAATTCTTATTTATTAATTAAAGTAATATTAATTCTAAATATTACCAAATGACAAAGGAAAATTCTGGAAAAATTTTTAAAAATACTTTAATATTAGAGAGATTTATTAAAAATATAAAAATATAGAAGTGCTTATAAATAAGCTAAAAAGAAAATTAAATAGATAATTTCTATTAAATAGAAGCTATCACTATAATTAAGTTTGGCTTTTTCTGTTTTTTCTTTTATAGAACTAATAAAATACTTAAAATAAGAAACTTTTATAAAGAAAACTAATTTAGAAACTCAGAATAAGCACTGTGAGTGCTTATTAGACCAAACAGTTGACCAAGTTTGACTAGATCAAGAAATAAGCTCAACTGAGCTTATGTGGGGTCCACAAGGTATATTCTGGTTCCTTTGACTTATGTGAACTTGTTTGAGTAAGTTACACACAATTAAGCAGCTTGAATAAGCCAAAAACTAAAATAAGCACTTGCTTATTTTGGGTTCTGAGTCAGAATTGGGACAGGAATTGAGGACAATTCCAAGTGGGGTCCACTAATGCACAGGTCAAACAAAGGGTCAAATATTGAACCCTGGTAGGAGGGGGTTGTGAGAACCAAAATTGGAACTTGTGGGACCACTGTGGTGGTCACAATCAACCACCAAAGTGGTGGTTGTGGTGGTGATGGTCTGATGCACAGGGCATCATCATGCCCTGCAAGTGTTTTTGGATGGGTGTAACTTGCACAATAAAAATCACAAAAATGAAATAGATGCAAGAAACTCGAGTTAAGCTGGTAGATTACTCACACAATAAGTTTCAGACCTTCAAACCTTACACAAAAATCATAATAATTCATGCCATTTTTAGAGAAAACTGAGGTAATGCAAATTTAACTTTTACAATAATCTTGCTCAGTTGACTAAAGTGAGATTCTAGCTAGATTTTCTGATTGATTATGGTATGTTAAGCTATAATAAAGCTATATTAATCTAATCCTATAACTTTTGAGCTATTATGAAGGTTTATGGATCACAAAACATTAACAGTTAACTTCTATAGTGATCAAAAGGCTATTTTGACTTTTTTCTAAATTGACACTTGATTTTATGCTTTCTTAAACCTAATATGACCTTAAGTGATGTGTTTGAAATGAAAGTAACAACAATTACAGACCTAAACCATAAGGAATAGACTGATCCAAACACTCCCTAATCTAACTGATATGTATGATTTTCAAAACATTTTCATGATTAAGTCTATAAAATCAATCCACAGTGTTTTAATATGATGAGATAAGTAAATTTAAACAAACAAACACTTGTATAAACAACAAATACTCAGAATCATTAAAGATGGTAACTTGACTGTTAAGCTAAGATACAAAGAAATTATGAATTAAGTTGAACAAGCATATGATATTGAGCAATAAACCAACCAACCTACACCCAATAAGCATATAGAAACACAAATGAGCAGTACTAAGCTATTGTTTAGTAAAAATGCAAAAATTGGAATTGAAGCATACAATTGCAGTCCAAGCCAAACTGAGAAACCAAGGACCATACACCACTCCTATAGGCTTACCACTAAGCCTCTAACCCAGGGCAATCCATAAGCCACCCTGCTCCAGCTTCTTTACCATTGATCACTTATTTTTTATTTTCACTTTATTTAATTGATTTTTGAGTAATTTTTATTTTCTAGGTATTACTTGATTTTCTTTCTTCTAATAGCTTACAGAAGCTATACAAGGAGCTTATATGAGCTTATTTTTCCAAAATCAACACTAATAACAAAAATTAAGACTCATGAGATTTTGAAACATAAAAACTTGCATAAACTGATATTGAGGTTAACAATGTAATTGAAGACTTGAAATAGCTTTATTACAAGATAAAAACACTTACTAAAGTACTTTGAAACTTAATACAATACTGGAAACATGAAGATTAAAAATTCGACATACATTTTATTTAATTAAACTAGATAGTACACCACATTGCTTCTCCTTCCTTCTTTATAGAACTTTTTGACTTCCCCCATGTGTCTGAGTATATCCCACTTCTAATCTCAGCCTTTGATTGAGTCAAATCCATCCAAGCCGTTTAAACCTGTTTTGGCGCCAAAAGTCTTTAGGGTAGCTTGGTGTTGTTTCAGAGTAATTAAAGAATTTTGGTGGTACTAGGAGGTGGAGGGGACAAGATTGGATAGGTTTAGTGGCCAAGATGGGGGTTTAGTAGCAAAAACAGGGATTCATAGGGTGGATGGAGTGTTGAGTGGTGAGAATGCATTAAATGCATATTGGGGTGAATGATGAGGGGGAATGAGGTGTGGTAGCCAGCTGGGGTGTGAGGTGGTGGTGAAGAGGTGGCAATACCACCTGGTTTTCAGTTGCAGGTGTGAGAGAGGGAGATGTACAGTGTTGGTGGTATTGTGGAAGGAGGGAGTCAAACGGGGTCAAACCCCCGTTATATTAATAAGGGTGTGTGGGCCGGTTTCATTTTGGGCCAAGAAAAAGGGTGTGGGCTGGGTAAAGGTTTTGGGTTGGATTTGTTTTGGTTTTGGTTTATTAATACAAAGGGTCCGGTTGGTATATAGTAATAAACTAGGACCAATTTTGTAATTTGGACAAAATAGAGGGGCTGGTTTTGCAACTTTCCTAGAGTAGTTATAAGGACCATTTATGCCATTTATGAATAACCCAAGGACCAAAGATGTAATATTTTCATTTAAAATACCCAGGGACCTTTTCTGCCAATTCCTCAAACTCCAGGGACCAAACTTGTCATTTTCTGAAAGTTGAAGGGTTTAACTTGTAATTTCTCCATAGTTATCATAAGGACCAATTTTGCCATTTATGAATAGTGCAAGGCTTATTTTTCATATTTTTCCATTTACAAAACCTTAAGGACTATTTGTGACATTTTTCAAACTTGAGGGACTAAAGTTGTCATTTTGCAATTTTTAACTTTAAAGGACTATACTTGACAACTTATGAATCCCTAAGGACCTTTGATGATATTTTTCATGTTTTGATTTACCAGGGACTAGTTTTGCCAATTTTTCAAAGTTCAGGGACTGAAATTGTAAATTATGTGAAATATGTCGTTTTTCATCAGTTTTTAATCCTTTTGCATAAAAACACAATTCAGGGATATTTTATGTATTTTAAGGCATTCCTGTGTGTTTTCATATGTTTTTGCAGTTTAAATGTAACAGAAATGATGAGTATTTACACACTCATCAGTGCGCTGAAGTTCTTCAATGCTTGGGACCACCGTGGTGGTTTGAGTTGTCCTTATCGGCAATTCTACCGCTGGGAGAGGTAGGGTTCGTCCCGTTTCTTGGTGACCAGGCGCACTGGTTGTTCCAGAGGCCTGCCTAGAGGTCGAGCCTTGAGGGTTCTTCCTCGGGGGATCACCACGTGTTTTTTCCAACTACGGAATCCGCTGGGTTGAGTTTTTGTTCTTCGTCATTCTAGGTCTTAGTTCTTAGTGTAGCATCCCACGGATGGCGCCACTTGTTGATACAAAAGTTAGGCGTTCCTAGTTTGGGCTCCTGCTCTCGTACCAATTAGCTCTTAATGCTTGAACCTGCGCACTAAGAAAGTAAACAAACACCGTTAGGCTTATCGTGGGATTGTCTCCAAACGATTATCCTCCGGCGTGAGAGTAAGTAATCGGTTTAGGGTTATATTAAAGAGTTAGGGTTTCGTGAATCGTACCTTTAATGAGAATTATGTCATTCTATATATAGGTGCAGAATCCTTGTAGGTTTCGTGCTCCTTACTCTTCGCACGCGTAGTGCTTATCCGGTCCAAGGATCTTTATCCATAAATAGAAGATCCTTTATCTAGAACATAAATAGTTTGGTTGGGCTTGGGCCTACGTAAGCCCAACCCATTGGTAGTGCGACCCAAATCATTATTATGATAGCCCACTCGTGATGGGCTTGGGCTTTAGTAATGTTTATCATTTGGGCTCGCGGCCCAAATATAGACTATACGTCATCAGTTTTCCAAAATACCAAAAAGAAAGTTACAGCCTCGACTCTTCCGTGGAAGGGAGGGGGTTGTAAACCAAATAAGCTTCCCAATATAACAACGCGTGAAATTAGTTGCTAATCGGATTACTTTGAATTCTACGACCGAATAAGCGGAAAATACGGTAAGCTTTGACATTAAATTGCAAGCTGAAGAGAGAAACACTCTTCTCTCCCGTTCCATCGCAAGTAGATTTAAAGGAAACGGTTTACGATTAATGTGACGTTTGAAAAAGAAAACAAAAGTTTAAGTTTTTGAATTTTGCTTTCCAAAAATATAAAAATACAAAAAGATTTTCCTTTTCAAATTTGAATTTTCCTTTTATTTTTCAAAATTTGATTTTTGTGGTGTATGAACACCCGTTCATCTTCTAAATGTCTTATTTCTCTATTTTCGAACCCAGAAAGTTTGATACGTCACACACACAAAGTTCATTTCCCAAACGTTGTGTAAATGGGACAAAATAACCACAATAATCAACACCCTCCGGTGGGTGTTGTTCAAAATGCACCAGCTCCCGATCTCCGAACGATAGAGGAGCTGTGTCAACTGACAATGCACGGTAGAGGCGGTCCGATTGCCCCTCTCAATATCGAAGCTACGGATTTTGGATTGAAGCATCACATGATTCAAAAAGTCCAAAATTCATGCCAATTTCACGGTTTACCGGGTGACAATGCCAACAAGCATCTCGACAAATTTTTAACTGTCACCCAAAGTATGAAACAACATGGGGTCTTCGATGACGCCCTTCGTCTTTCTCTCTTCCCCTATTCTTAACGCATCAAGCCACCGCTTGGTTTGAGCGTCTTCCCAAGAACTCGTTTCATACCTTCGAAGAAATGGTATCGAAGTTCTTAGCGAAATATTTTCCACCATCGATGGTGACGAAACTTCGAAACGATATTAGCAATTTCCGTCAGCTTCCTGACGAATCTTTATTCGAAGCTTGGGAACGCTATAAGCTTGCTATTGATCGGTGTCCAAACCATAACATGCTTCTTGCTACGATTATCGATATGTTTTACAATGGTTTGACTTTGCGACATCGGGACACGATCAATGCAGCTGCTGGTGGAACTTTTATGAAACGACGTCCAGAAGATTGTTATGAACTTATTGAAAATATGACTGCTCATTACAATTACCGGGATTCCTTAGCCGAGAGGAATGAGTCAACAAGAGCAACCGATGCTCACAATTCTTCTACGTCTAATTCTGAAATAGCCGCCATTACTAAAAAAATTCGATGATTTGTCTACGGCAGTTTTACAAATACGTCAAACGAATAAGAATCAAAATCAAGTCAAAAACAATCAAGTCAATATGGTCAACAATGTTTGTGAGACTTGTAGTGGTCCTCATTCGTATTTTGAGTGCCCAGCCTCCGGTGGCTTCACTCACGAGAATGTGTATGCTACTTCGGGAACTTACAATATGGGCGGTAACGGTTACCCACCTCCTCAAGGAGATCGAAATCTTCTTAGCTATCGTTCGAACAATTATCTTGGACCACCCGGTTTCAATCAGATGAATCAAGTTAATCAAGTCAATCAAGTGAATCATAACATGCAAAACCGAAACACTTAATTTAACCAAAATCAAAATCAAAACCGGATGAACAATGGTTTGCAAAATCAAAATCAAGGTTTTCATCAAAATCAGGGAAATTATAATCAAGGCCTGAATCAAGGGAATTTTCAAGGAAATTATGTAAATTTTCAAAATGCTAATCATGGGAATTACAATCATGGAAATCAAAATTTTCAGAATCAAGGTTTCAATAACAATAACCGTGGTTAAAATTTTCAAAATCCAGTTATGAATCAAAATCAGTCGTCCTCGGATGAATTACTTAAGCAGTTTATGAAAAGTCAGTATGATATGAACAAAATGCGAATTAATCAAATGTCCGAATTGAAGAAGTCTTTAAATGATCGACCCTCGAGCTCGGGTACTCTTCCAAGCAACACGATCGCTAACCCGAGTGGCGATGCTAAGGCGATCACGACTAGGAGTGGTGTTACAATAGATGAACCAACGGCTCTAACTACCCCTTCTTCTTCGTCTCCTAAGGTAGTCGCCCCTGAAACCGAGATGACAATGGATACGGGAATTCCTACTGATAATGGAAGGACCGAGAACATCCAACCTACGGTGGTCCCAACGTCTAAAGGAAAAGATAAAGTCGTTCACGAAATTGAGAAATAAATTCCCGTTAAAACTAAATTGTCTTACCCGTCATGCTTAAATGAACAAAAGCACCGTGAGAAAGATAAATACCAGATGGAAAAGTTTTATCAGATTTTTCAAGAATTACACTTATACATAAGTCTCGCGGATGCTATACTTTTGATGCCTAGATTTGCTTCAATGTTAAAACGTCTTTTGAGTAACAAGGAAAAATTGTTTGAAATGTCAAAAACACAAATGAATGAGAATTGCTCAGCGGTTATCCTCAAAAAATTTCCCGAAAAGCTTGAAGACCCCGGTCGATTTCTCATTCCTTGAAATTTTCCTGGGATGGTTCAATGCTTCGCCTTAGCCGATCTTGGTGCTAGCATTAACCTAATGCCGTTATCCATTTGGAAAAAGTTGTCTTTACCTGATTTGACTCCGACATGTATGACCCTCGAGCTTGCCGACCGCACTACTTCCCGCCCGATGGGAATAGCTGAGGATGTGTTCGTCAATGTGGGAAAATTTCATTTCCCCACCGATTTTGTCATTGTTGATTTTGATGCCGATCCACGGGTACCTCTCATTCTCGGGAGAGGTTTTCTAAGGACTGGTCGTGCGTTAATTGATGTTTTTGATAAAGAAATTACTTTACACATTGGTACCGAAGCCGTAACGTTTAATTTGGATCAAACCACGAGGTACTCCTCCGAGTATGACAAATATTCTGTTAACCGAGTTGATGTTATCGACGAATTTACGGAGGTGTATTCTAAAGAGTTACTTGGTTTTACCGAAAATGCTTCGAGTGGCAATCCCACTCCTAGTTCTGAACCAACCATTTTCGATCCTTCCCCTTCCCTTACTCCATTTGAGGGAAGTGATTTCATCTTGGAAGAGATCGAGGCCTTTCTTTCTAATGATCTGATTTCACCGGAAATTGATCATTCCGTTTGCGACCCGTAGGGAGATGTTCTTTTAATTGAAAAATTGTTGAATGAAGACCCAAACCCGTCTCTCCCTCGGATGGATCTTAAAATGGCCGATGTTAAAGAAGTTAAGCCGTCTACTGAGAATCCTCCGGAGCCCGAGCTCAAGAATTTACCTCCTCATCTTGAATACGCATTTTTGAAAGGAACCGACAAACTTCCCGTCATTATTTCTAAAAACCTTAAAGATGAGGAGAAGAACCGTCTCTTAGATGTGCTCAAGAAGCATAAAAGTGCCATCGCTTGGCAAATTTCTGATATCAAGGGTATCGACCCTCGTTTTTGTACCCATAAGATTTTGCTTGAAGACAATTACAAACTGTCCATTCAGCAACAACGACGGGTTAACCCGAAAATTCATGAGGTTATCAAAAAGGAAGTTATCAAACTCCTCGACGTCGGAATGATTTATCCAATCTCGGATAGCTCATGGGTTAGCCCAGTCCATTTTTTTTCGAAGAAAGGTGGAATGACCGTAGTGACTAATGAAGATAATGAATTGATTCCGACACGTCTTGTTACCGGATGGAGAGTGTGTATTGACTATCGTAAAGTGAATGATGCGACTCGTAAAGACCATTTCCCACTTCCATTTATGGATCAAATGCTAGAACGTTTAGCGGGAAATGAGTTCTACTGTTTTCTTGATGGATTTTCTGGTTATTTTCAAATCCCGATTGACCCTCCAGACCAGGAAAAGACTACTTTCACTTGCCCTTACGGAACGTTTGCTTACCGACGTATGCCTTTCGGCTTATGTAATTCTCCAGGCACGTTCCAGAGGTGTATGATGTCTATATTTTTGAATATGATCAAGAAAACCATGGAAGTTTTCATGGACGATTTCTCGGTTTATGGAGATTTTTTCACTTCTTGCCTCTCCCATTTAGAGAGAATGCTAAAACGGTGTGAAGACACCAACTTGGTTCTAAATTGGGAGAAGTGCCATTTCATGGTTAAAGAGGGCATTGTCCTCGACCATAAGATATCTAAATCCGGGATTGAGGTGGATAGAGCAAAAGTCGATGTGATTGCTAAGTTACCTCATCCCACTACCGTAAAAGGAATTAGAAGTTTTCTCGGTCATGCCGGTTTCTATCGGCGTTTTATCCAAGATTTTTCCAAGATTGCCCGGCCCCTGACCCATTTACTTGAAAAAGATGCTCCGTTTATCTTCTCAAATGAATGCATTGAAGCATTTAATATCCTTAAAAAGAAGTTAACGGAGGCTCCCATCTTAGTTGCCCCCGATTAGGACTTGCCTTTCGAGCTAATGTGCGATGCTAGCGATTTTGCTATTGCTGCAGTCCTGGGGCAACGCAAGTCAAAATATTTTCAGCCGATACACTATGCTAGTAAACTATGACCGATGCTCACTACCATTATACGACTATTGAAAAAGAGATGTTAGCCGTCATTTACGATTTTGAAAAGTTTCGACCTTATTTGCATTTGAAGAAAAGCATAGTGTATACGGATCATTCAGCTCTTAAGTACTTAATGGCAAAGCAAGATGCTAAGCCACCCTTGATGAGGTGGGTTCTACTCCTTCAAGAATTTGATGTTGAAATTCGAGACAAAAAAGGAGTTGAGAACCTTGCCGCCGATCACCTTTCGCGTTTAGAGAATCCCCATCAAAGTGATTTCGAGAAATAGGAAATTAACGAAACATTTCCTCTCGAGACACTGGGGAGTTTATCACATAGTGATCCTAGTACCCCATGGTTCACCGACTTTGCGAATTACCATGCGGGGAATTTCATTCGTAAAGGGATGTCGTTCCAACAAAAGTAGATATTCTTCAAAGATGTTAAACATTATTTCTGGGACGACCCCTACTTCTTTAAGATTTGTGCGGATCAAGTGATCCGGCGGTGCGTTCACGGCAAGGAAGCCATTGAAATTCTCATGGCATGCCACAATGGACCCACGGGGGGACATCATGGTGCCAACTTCACCGCTAAGAAAGTTTTTGATTCCGGTTTTTATTGGCCGACTATTATGAATTGGTGAAATCATGTGATTCTTGCCAGCGTCAAGGAAAAATTTCTCAACGAGACGAGATGCCTAAAAATGCTATCCAAGTCTATGAGATTATTGTTGTCTGGGGTATCGATTTCATGGGTCCATTCCCGTCTTCTCGTGGAAACAAATATATTCTCGTGGCCATCAATTACTTGTCTAAATGGGTTGAAGCGAAAGCACTCCCCACCAATGACGCCCGAGTTGTAGTAAAATTTCTTAAAAGTCTCTTCGCCCGATTTGGTGCACCTCGTGCTATTATAAGTGATCATGGGACCCGTTTCTGTAATGACCAATTCGCTAAGGTTATGCTCAAATATGGTGTCACACATCGTCTTTCTATGGCATATCATCCACAGACAAGTGGTCAAGTTGAGGTCTCCAATCGTGGCTTAAAACATATCTTAGAGAGGACCGTAGGAGAACATCGTGCTTCATGGGCTGATAAGTTAGATGATGCATTATGGGCTTTCCGTACCGCTTACAAAACACCCATTGGGTGCACTCCTTACAAGCTGGTTTACGGGAAGGCCTGCCATTTGCCCTTTGAACTTGAGCACAAGGCCTGCTAGGCCTTGAAACATGCTAATTTTGACCTTCAAACCGCGGGTGATCATCGTAAAGTTCAATTGAATTAGTTAGTCAAGCTTCGTAATCAATCCTATGAGAATTCTTTGATCTACAAAGAGAAGACAAAGAGGATTCATGGTGCTAAGATTAAAGATCGCGTCTTCAATGTTGGTGATCGAGTCCTTCTTTTCAATTCTCAATTGAAGATATTCTCGGGCAAGTTAAAAACCCGTTGGTCTGGACCATTCACCATTACCCAAGTTTTTCCTTATGGAACCGTCGAGCTAGCTCAATCTAATGGTCCAAACTTTAAGGTGAATGGTCATCGTATCAAACATTATTTCGGAGGGGACATACCACCCATGGTTGTCCCGGATCTCCAAACTTTCCCTAAGGATAACTAAACTCGGGGATCGAGTCAAGCTCATGTGACTCGGTAGTCAAAAACAAGTGCTTCGTGGGAGGCACCCCATGCTTATCCGTTTCATTTTCTTTATTTTCTATTTCTTAAGTAACGTGACGTGAGGGGGGCGACCCTTTCCAAACTCGTGTTTTCGTGGTTGTTTGTGAATGTTCAGGAATTTCCCCGAAGATTGAGGACTCTCGTGCTCGTGTTTTGTCACTCTCTCCACTCGAGTCTCATTCTTCGCTGCTCTTTTGGAAATTCACCATATCCAAAATCTTATCGACTAACGTTTATCTCTTGGCATACTTAATAAACGGCCTTAGATTTTACGTAACACTACCCGTACCCTTAAAACATTGAGGACAATGTTTTACTTTAGTCTGGGGGGTGAATCTTCGATTTGATTTGACTTGTACCTTCGTCTGACCTGTTAACTTATTCAACTCCGTTTTCCACCAAAATTTTTAATTTTTGTCACCTCTTTAATGTAAAAAAAAATGAATAATATATGGTATTATAATAAGATTTCACACCTTGTTTTGACTTTCCTACCTGCGAGAGTAGAAATAAATGTTTCGACTTGACCGGGCGTGTTGAGCCCTAGCTCGTCTCCCTTAACCAATATAATCAAATGATTATGGCTAAGCATCCGCGGATCTCATTACTTGGGATTTTAAATTTGTGGAGATCGAGGAATGATAGAGTTTATTTATATGTTTCGTGCTAAACGTGGAGTAGTTGGATCTCTTTAGAGCCCACAAAAGGCACTTGTGGCCTCCTTGTTCCCACAAGATTGCACACCAATAAAAATAGATCTCTAGGATTAATTAAGTGTATGGGGTTTGGGCAATACTTAGTTTTTTCTCATTCCCAACAAAATCTCTGCATATGGGAGTTTGGTACACATAGGGGTTCTGCCAGTGTTACGGTGAAATAGACTATTGCATCTTGCCGGTTCGCAGCCGATGTTGTGATCTTAGTAAAGGCCGTAGGACTCAGGGTTTGGTATATGATTATGAATATCAATAATAATAATCCAAAGCCAATAATAAGGCAGAGGAATCTAAAGCTATAAAAAATCAGTGGATATAAATCCAAGGTCATAATAAAGCTCTTACATCTTGACGGCTCTTAAACCGTTGTTGTAAAAGAAATAAAGGACTAAGGACCAAATATTAATAAAGTGCTTATAATTATGAAAAAATGCCAAGCTTCGACTCCGGGGGTTTCCCTAATAAAAAGCTTCCGTTTCGAGTCTCAAACATGGGATGTCTCGGCTGTAAATAAAAATGGGGCCCCCATAAATCGTGTTAAATCAGAGACCTTCATGTGGACCCGATTTCTGTATGCAGGGGTTTTCGAAGGAAAGTTTGGAAACTACTTAGCGTTAAAATTTTTGTGCTCTTATCGGACTAACAAATATCAAAACGAGAAAATATGAAGCAATTCATTTCTCACAAATTAAAATCTTGAGATAAAAAACTTAGGAATTGGGAACAAGTGGTTATTACACAAGTAACTTTTGTGGGTAGTGTTAGCATCTAACTTGTGGATAAACAATGATTTCGATTTTACGCTTAGTTTGGGAGCTTGTGAAAAATCAAGGATGACGATTTGTATCCGTATGGTCTCTTCTCTATGAGAAGTGTTTCTACTTGTAGACCCTGAAAGTTATCAACAGATAAGAATTCATAATGAAAGTTAAAGCAAACCGTCACATATAAAAATGAAAAAGAACTAAAAGAGTAGTAGTAGTTGTTATTCTAGAAAATCAGAAAACGGGGCATTTTTGAGAATAAATGATTTTGATATCTCTTTTGAACATCATTGCTACTTTACAACGTCATTAAAGAGAGGTTTTTAAATTATTTATCACTTAAGCGTGAGGTGATGACATTGCATGAGGGCACGACAATACCTTCGTCTGGGGGAGTTTTGATGTGTGCTTATTCACACATCAATTTTAGGCCTTAAATCAGACCAAATACACCAAATAAGCCAAGAGAATGTGTGTTTTTGTATTTATGTATGTGCAGATACGGATATGTGAAAAATGGACAAAAACAAAGCCGAAACCGACAAAAACGAGCACGAGAATGGAAAAATGTCAAAAGCCAGAGCCGGGGAAGCAAAATGACAAAAGAAAACTTAAAATATCATAAGAAGTCCTCAGAGATTCACCAAAATTGCATAAATGGTCCCTGGTGAAAGATTTGAAGAAATGGCAAATTTAGTCCCTGAAGTTTCACATGTTGGCAAACATAGTCCCTTGAAGAATTTTTAAGAGAAAAGTCAACATGCATCCTTCATGAATCAGAAAATGACAACAAAAGCCCTTGGAAGAAAGTTTGGAATAAATACAGATTTGGTCCTTGGAGCTTTGGTATTACAACATTGCTCCTTTTCAAAAATAATACTACTCCAACAATAATAACCAGATCCATAATATCAAATTAAATCAAAAATCCAATAAGCTAAGCCCAATGTTTATACTAGCCCAATACATCCCTTGCCTACCCGATCCACTGTCCTTTCCCTGGTCAAATGAACCGGTCAACCCAACCTAATAATAAAACACCCCGTTTAATTTACCCGCCCCCCAAAATTACCCCCAAACCCAGAACATGAAAACTAGAATTCACACGCCCCAAAATTACCTTGATTAGGTAATAATTAACCAATCACATGAGGTTCTAAAAGGCTGCACATGTCCGGGTACGTCAGGGTATGTCAGAGAATTACACGTGGACCAATAAAGAGACACACGCGGGATTCATATTTCATTCACACTTGATCCAAGGGTTGATATTTGTGTGTTTGATGAAAGCAAGAATCAAGGGACCTTATCAACGCAAAGAAACACAAGTCTAGAAGCATCCTCAAACCCTAGCAGGCTCAAGCTCAAGTATAGTTTTCTGAGTGTGTCTGTGTAGCTTAGTAGTAGTTTTCTGAGTCATTTTTAGCTTATGTTTAAGAGTCATTGTAATTTCAAATTTCAGCTTTGTAATCAAATTTTCATTATTAATATAATTTTAATTTCATCTTAGCATATTATCTTATTTCTTATTTTAGTTTTAGTTTATTATTCATGTCTAGTAGTTTAACTCAATTTTTATTAATTTCTGTTTTTTGTTTTTGTTTCTGTCACCTTTATATTGAAAATCCAAAAAAAATAAATAAAAAAAAAATAAAAAAAAAATAATAGTTTCAATTCAAATTAAGCCTCAAATAGTTTTTCAGTTTAATACAAGCTTATATCAGCTTCCTTATAGCTTTTGTAAGTTTGCTCAGTCATTTGTCCTAAAAACTCAATAAAGTCAATAAAATTCAACATAGCTTATTTTACAATAAGCCTAGCTGATTGAGGAGTAGTAGACAGCCAAAAGGAGTCCCTTGGCCTGTCTAAAAGATAGGCTAGCTTAGTGAAACCCACTCTATTCTACTGATATATGTGTTGTTGTTGAGTGTGATACCTGAGATATGTGTTTCATTGTTTATTTGGATTTGAGTTGTTGTTGAGTGTGATACCTGAGATATGTGTTTCATTGTTTATCTAGTGATTATAGATCATATTTGATATTAATTTGGAGGTTTGGATTGATTTGGGTTGGATTTGAGAGGAAAATTGTGAAACAGGTCATTATTAGGGTGTTTGGCATAGTGAGGTTTGCTGGTATTAAGGGTGTTTCAGAGGTTGTGCTTGTTCTATTTAAGTCACTTAGGTTGCATTTAGTTTTAGAGTAGCATAACTATAGTGGTTCATTTAACAAAAGGTCAAAATCACTTTTGATTAATCATATTTACTCATCTGTTAGTAATTTAGGCTACATAATCTCAAAAATAGTTGCATCATTTGTAGTTATAGCTTATTTTGCTCAGTAATTATTTTAATATAACATTTATAGTGAAATACTAGTAATCAAATTTCAATTGAGTCAAAATTTTTGTAAAAGCAAAAATTCAAAATAGTTGTACACAGTTATTTTTGTCAATACTTTGAGATAGATATTAGAGATCAATACTAATTGGAAATTACTTTGAAAAGTGGATTTGAAAACCTGAGCAGCTTGTCTAACAATTTCAAAAAGAATTTTCAGAATTTGAACTTATTTGCTTATTAAATTATTGCTTGGAAGTTGTCTGTTAAGCTTAGAGCATACCCTGCTCATCAGGTTTAAGTCAGATTCCTAGGCATCAATTGGAGTAGTAAATTGGATCTAGTATCTGTTCTCTTGAATAATTTGAAGTCTCAGCTGGTCAATTGACTCTTTGCCCCCATAATCTCACCATTCTCAGCTTATTAGAACAGCTTATTTGCTTATTCAGTCTAGGTGATTGAAACAAGGATCTGTTTCAAGTTTTTAGGGCTGCTATTGTTAGTAATTGATTGGAATCTGAGATTTGTTGGTCATTTGAGCTTTAAAATACATCTAGCTGCTTATTTCTTTGAGTTTGTACCATTTGCTTGCACTGCTTGGTCTATTGCTTATCCACTACTGCTTATTTGTATCTGTTTAAGCCTTATCAGTGTTTATGTGATTAATCTGGTCTAAAACTTTGTTCATCTGAGCTTATTAGGGTCATAAGTACATTTGGTTAAGTCTTGGTCAACTATGGGTCAAAGTTGCTTATCAATAAGCATTTTCTTATAAGCAGTTTCATAGCTTATTGCATTTCCACAGCTTATTTTCAACTTTTCAAATTTTTCCCAAGTTTATAATATTAATTTAGAATTTCTCTGAATTTTTCATATTTTTCTGAGTTTATTTACTATTTTTCTTATTTAATTTTCATTTTTAATCAATTTTTAATTACCAAAAACTCCAAAAAAATCAGAAAAAGCCTAGAAAAATCCAAAAATAATTTAGAAATTTATTTTTAGTTATTTTAGATTTTTAGAAATTAATTTTGCAATTTTTCTCATTTATTTTCTATTTTTATTAATTTTTTAATTAGATTTAATAATTTTTACTTCCCAAAATTACACAAAAAGCAAAAAAAAAATTAGTTTTAAGTTTTAAAATTACTTTTTAGTTATTTTATAATTTTTAAAATTTATTTTGCATTTTTTTCACTTTATTTGCATTTTCTTTTAATTTTTAATTAGTTAAATTAGTTTTTAATTCATAAAAATTAAATAAAAAGTCAAAAAAATATTTTTCCTTTTCTCAAAATTTTCTTTTATCATTTTTAACTTAGGAAAATTATTTTCAAGTCCGTAGGAGTAGTGTAGCTTAAAATTCACTTTTTATTTCGTATGTTTACGTTTATTTCGCGTTTTAGCTTACGGTTTTAAGTTTTCGTTACGTTTTTGGTTTGATTAATTGAAATACGTGCTTAAGTGATTATTTGTGCTTCATTTACTTATTCATTAGTATAATCTCATACAAATCACTTTTTACCACTTTCACGACACGTTTCACAAATCAGGAATTCGAAATTCCATTCACCCTTCACACGGACTTCGACCTCGGGTCATCCGTATTCCTTGCGGATTTCTTGAGTAATACTATACAATTATATATATTGATTATCACATCATTGAGAAAAAGAAAAAAATTAAGTAAAAAATAAAAAAAGAAAAGTAGTGAAAAAAAAAAGTTATGAGAAAAGAAAAAGAATAAAGAGAATAAAGTGATTCCCCGACTTAAGTTTTCTACAAAATAAATCCCATGTCTAAACCATACCTTATAACCCTTAAACCTAACGATATAACCCGAATAAAAGTCCTCTTTGATATTCATACTTGGTGCTTACGCCACGTCGGTGTTTCGTTTCTTTTACAAGCATATGGTAAATCTATAAGTTATGACTAAGCTTTGAGAGTAAACCATAACCATAAACCATTTTACATGAGTCCTTGAGTGAACTTTAAATAATATTCATATTCGTGAGGTGCATGTCACGTTATTCATGGTTGTCTTGGATACACAATAAAAATATATATTCGAAACTTATACGAGACTTGATTTTGAAAAACATTTTTCTTTTATGCTTGAGGGCAAGCATTAGTTTAAGTATAGAGGGATTTGATGAGTCTCGTATTATACATATACCGTCATTATTATGTAAATTATATAGTAAATAACCTTATTATTAGGACTTTTGGTACTTAATATATGAATGAATGTGTAGGATTGAAGATTGGTGAAATGACGCGAGAAGCACAAGAAACGAATGACTCAAGATAATTATTCATAGTTTGGACAAATGCACACCGATCTTATGGAGAAAGCCCGCCGCTTACGGGCACCTTTAGTCAACAATACATCCACGAGTAAAACAATAAGTACGCCGGTTATATGTTATAAGTGCGCCGGTCTTTTGCACAAATAATGACACTTTGGCGCCAAGTATGGAGGAGAAGCCCGCCGGTTTTACATTAGTTGTGCGGCTTACTTCTAATGACAGTTATCTTTCTACATTAATGAGCCACATCAATGATGAGGCCGATCACTTGCTTGTCATTACTCACCAGGAACATATTAGGGTTGAAGTGCAACTATAAATAGAGGTCCAAATCATGGTATTACAAACACCTCAATCAAGAATCAAATCTTGATCACTAAGAAGAAGAAGTAGTGGTTTTTAACCAAAAACCACTAGCTAAGGAGTTGGAATCGGTACCACACCAGGAGAAACACTTTAGAGCAAGAGTAACTTTGGTATAAACACGTTGTTATGATGAAATTATCTATTTACAAGTTTTACTTTATTATAAGTATGGAGTAGTAACTTTAGGTTTATTTGAGGCACTTCTGCCAAGATTATTATAAGAGTTATATCATGAATATTGAATATATGATTTATGCATTTGATATGTCATTGTTTAGTCTCTTAGCATTTGTCTTGATTGATCATTGTGATTGCTTAAAGGTTGAAAGATTCAATCATGTTGGATATATTATTAATTGTCTGTCTATAACAAATCATTGTTATGATTGTGAGAATTGCTTAGTAAAACAAATGATGACCTTGACTATGACATGTTTAAGGACTAGTATCATGTCTAACGGCTTGACTAGAGGAAATGCATACTTGATACTTCATACTTGGACCACACTTTATGCATTCTGTGTATCTAGAATCAAAGGCCGAAAGGAGATTCTTTTACATAGAGTAGATATACTAGTTTACATGATCAACCATCATGCTTTACTTCTATGCTTTGTCCATATAACTTATGTGATACTATTTCTTATGATTCTCATTTGTTCAGCCTTGAATAAACATACTTTTGAATCAATTGGGAGAAACAATATAAAAATCTTAAATCAAACAAAAACGGTTTTAGTGATAAGTGACAATCATTGGAATCTAATTTTGTTAATCATAGCTAATATAAGGAATCATTACCTCACTTGGGACGACCTGGTCTTACCTAAAATCCTTTACTATTAATGGGGGTTATACTTTTACCCAGGTGTTTTGTGTATAAAGGAAATGGTGAAATTAGTCTTATAAATTTAAAGCTTTCAAAACACATCAAAGTTTGTGGCGCCGCTGCCGGGGAGGTTAATTTGATTTATATGTTAGTTTTTATTTGCTTAATACAAAGTTTTATTGCAGAAATTTTAAAGAATTTGGACTCTGAGAAACAAAGAACGCCGGTTTTAGACTTAAAACCGCCGAACTTTTAGTACAGTTGAAGAAAATAGTTTGATTTAATTTCAAAAACCCCAAAACAAACTTGTAAAATGCTTTATCCAGGTTTTGGAAACATAAGATTCATTTTTCTTTTTTCGTTATTATCTGAATTACTGCATAAGTATAAATTGCACATTAAAATGAAAAACACAAAAATATTTTGCTTTTGTTCTTTAGTTGTTTGCTTTAAAATGTTATATTGGATTGCTCTTATGAATAATATGATAGTTGCAATTTGTTTTCAACTTTATCTGAGTTTATTAATGATTATATTTCTTTTGGTTACTAATGTGTTTCTTGGAAAACTGGCGCGTTATTTTCATAATGGATGGTCACCAAGTCACACACCAGATTGTTGGCGCGTTATTTGATTAATCTAATACTCGGATGGTGTAACAACCGTGGTTTTAGCAGGCCAATTTAACTGATAGTCTTGACTCGGTTGACATTTGTTTGGTGTGTCCTAAGTGATATGTGTAATATGTGGGTGATATATGAGTGATAAGTACGTGTGTTGTCACTAAATCCCTTGGAGTGGTGTTATCTTTGTAAGTAGGTGATGTTGATTTTGTGATAAGTTCAATTTGATCGCCTTGGTGGTGTGGAAATGACTTCTGTAGTTTTGGTGTTTTAGAGGTTTTACGTAACAAGTCTTCGTTCAAACATTTGAGCGTGAGTAGGTTACGTAGAGTTCGAATTTGTGAGTTATATTTATATTTTGTGTGAGATTCTATTTTTGGAAGCTTTGTTTTGAAAATGATATTTTTCCGAGTCGTCCTAAAAACTAAGGTTTATCGCGTAAGACGTTAGGTTTCGTTGTGGGTTCGAACAAAATATCAAAAGTATAAGGTTTTGAGTGTAATAATTTAATTTAATAAAAATAATAAATTAAATATATAATTAGAGGGGGGGACGACTAAGGGTATAGGGGAGGAAAAAGGAAAGCAAATTTGATTCTAAATACAATTATTCACTTAAAGGGTTATCCATAATTAATATAAATACAAAACCAAAGCTTCCAAACCCCTTTTTCCTGTAAATTTTGATCGACCACAAGGAGAGCACAAGAAAAAAAAATTAGGGTTTTTAATTTTGAAGCAAAAGTCAAGAACAATGTATAATTTTGATACCTGTATTCATTCAATTGTTTAACTATTATGCTAATTCATGTAATATTGATTATGATGGATCTAGGGTTTGTAAAATTCTGTAAACTAATGATGTTAAACATGTTATGATCATTAATTTATAATAGTATGATGATTGGTAAAGAGATTTGAGCATAAAACGTGTTAGTTTATGAGTTAGGGTTTGGGCATAATATTAAGGTTGTAAAGATACGAATATATTTATTAGATTGAGATGAGCTAGATCACAAATTTTTAGTCTCAATTGAAGTTCAGTGAAAGAGCTTTCCAAAAATTCTGACCACAATCGATTTTGAAGTCCGAAAGTTAGTCTTTTGATTTTTCCAAGTTAAGGTGTCAAAGCTGTTAAACCGGGACAAAATTAGGGTTTAAGTTTGATAGTGAGATGTGGATGAAAAAGTGAGATTTAGGTTATCCCTGCTGGAGGAATTGCTTTTCAAATGTACTTAGACTCCCACGCGAAGGATTTGCGATAAAAAGTTGTACAAGTATTTTAGTTTGGTCAAAACGTTTTGGTGTGCGTTCAGATCCGAATCTGGATAGTTTTTATGTTTGATTTTTTAAAGGATACTTGTGTGTGTTATTAGACCATGGCCTTTTGGGATTAGCTTTTATGCTTATGAGAGACTATGGTAAATTTTTTATGTGAGTTGTTGAGCTTTTAATGTTATTATTTTATGTGGGCGAATGTACCCTAAAATTCTGCCTTTTCGGATTTTATAAGTGCAAGGGATTTAGTGAGTATTAGTGTTTGGTGATGGTTAGTATGGAGTCTAGGAGATCCATGGGGGGTCATATGAACCTTAGACATCCATCATATGCGTATTACATGGTTTATAGATTTGAGCTTTGCCATGTGCAACGTGATCTTATTTTGTTACGTGATCTTATTTTGTTATATAGATTTGTGATTTGTATTTGTGGAAGCTGCAAAGTTTGAGGTGAGTTCATAGTCCCATTTTTACTTTGTTTTAAACTTGGGATGGGAATGATGCTTGTGTTAAATACTTTGAGTTACTGTGATTATGTGTCATTTAAATGCTTGGACTTGTAAATGGTTATCGTGTGTATCTATATGTGATGTTAATGCGGTGTGATTAAAATATGGGATTCAATTGGGGGGATGCTTATCCCGTTGCTCGTACATGCGACCCAATTGATGATAAATGTGTGGTGAAATTGGATCAGTGGACACGTTCTGTCCTAATTAATGGTTGAAATGGAAACTTGATCAGTGGGCACGTTCCGTCCCAATTGGTAATGGATATGGTAATTGGATCGGCGGGCACGTTCCGTCCCAATGGTTGCCTTATGTGCGTTAGTTTGTTTGTAATTACATGTTAGCTTATATGGTAACTATATTTATTTGTCCAGCTATATTTTATAATCACAGTGAACTGGTTGCCTTGTGTGATATTGTGTGTCTTAAACCTATGAATCTCACGAATATTATGTTGATGTTTTTAAGCATCATTTTCAGGTGAGCTTTCTAAGGATAAAATAGAAGGATGTGATTAGACGAGACCTTAGTTGCATTGGAAGTGGTTTATCATCTATGTTTAGACTTATGAATTGTTTTGGAGTTCTATTTTGTTATTTACTTTTGGGGTATACGACACTTTGTGTTGGTACTTTGCTCTACTTTTGTGCATGTAGAAATTCTCTATTTAGACATCAGGTGTTGTGATGATATCCATGAAGTTACACCCGCATTTCCGCCTTGGCGAGGTGTGACAGATGGTCACTACCTTATTCACACATTTGACATTCTCACTTGGCCATCATTATATCCAAATGCTCGAAAGCTAACAACGAATACAATAATACGGTATATGGTATGGATAATATTTGGGAAATAAATTGGTGTTAAATAAAAAATAAACAAAACAAATAGATTATGTCCTACAAGTGTGGTTAATCACTTCCCAACCATCCCATGAATAAGGCACGAATCATTGACTAACTCACGCTTTAACACAGAAACTCACGCTTTAGTAGGTATACATGAATTAGACTCAATAATATCTTAATCAAAGAAAAAACCTTAGTTGGCGTTCCCATAACGGCCAACTCCCTTGCAATCCATAAATATAGTACAACAAATAGCGGCGATATATCCACTAGTACATAACTCTACATCGTTGATTTATAATACGTACCAACTTCTTCTTTCTTTTTCTTTTCTCTTTTTTTTTTCTTTTTTTTTTCTTTACTTTTTCATAACAAATAAAAACACTAATGTTGTTAAATTTCACCAATTCACCATCACAAAAAATCTGGATAATTTTTTATACACTTCATAACTTAAGATATAAAAATAATAGTGAAAGTAGTAAACACACGAAAATCAAAAATACAATATTTACTTTCACTTCCCATTGCATTGTGCAATTCCCGACCTAACCAAAGATAATAATTTACACACATGAACACAGGAAACATGGGGAATACACACTTCATACCAAAAGCAACTAACCACGGACTAAAATCTACAGGGTAGGCTAAGGTGCAAAGGTGTAACGAAACATTTTTATTGGTGTAAGAAACGAAAGGAATGGCTCTGAGTATTTTTTTGTGGGTATCTTACTCTAAAAATGAGAGTAACAAAAGGGATTATATGGGGGTTAATTAACCAGTGTAGTTAGTTAATAACACATAACATATAAAGGCTATTTGGGTGTAATCCTAGAAATTTACCAATTTAGACAAGTCACTCCCATTATATAAATAATACTCATTATGGTGGTCTCGAATAGTATACAAGCCAAGTTCTAAAGTTTACTACAAGTCACCGGCACACTCATATTTTTGTGGAATTTGGGGTAAATATTAGGAAACGGATAAAGCTTAATCTTACAATATGGAAATAAGGGTTATGTACGCGGTCATGCAACTTTGATTTCGCAAAAACAAGCTAGAAAATTTTTTAATTTAAGCAAATTAAGTATATATTAAGCATATTTTTGAAAAATAAGGACAAGTCTCGGTCTAATTCTCCATCCCCCAACTTAAGATGAACAACGTCCTCGTTGTTTAATTTGAAATTAAAAACAGAAAATTAAAAGAATTAGAACGGAAAACTCCCCTGAGATTTGCTCGGTAGGATCCTCCATGGTAAGAATGCGAGCATATAAAATGTGGGAGTTCATCAAAACCTTCAATTGTCTAGACCTGTAAAAATATAGAGACCACAGAAAAAGAAACTCGAGAACATCGCGTTAATCATCGGTTAGAATATAAAAATACAAAAAAAAAATTACAGGCAGAGTGTCGATGCGCCGTATCCATGGAATATTGGATACGCCGCATCAACTGCTTGTGGGAAATACTAAAGTGCACGTCAGGGGTTAATGCGTCGTATCCACTAAAATTGCATACACCGCATTGACCAACTGACAGATATACGAAACTAAAAATAAACTAAAAACAAAAACAAAAATAAAAGATAAGCATGGGTTGCCTCCCACGAAGCACTTATTTTTGTTCGAGTAACAAGCCTGACTCCACGCTTATTTACTAGGAAATAGGGTGTTGTTCCCCCCACTTGGAATCAAGTGCGGGTGATAGTAGCAATAAGCACCGTAAGGGTGTAAATTTGCTACTAGAGATGGATAGAATATGTAAAGATAATACCTTGGCAATATTTGTACTTCTTTCTTTACCTTACCCTGTTTGGTTGATAAATTGGATGACTTGAGCATTCCATGTGAAAGAGTAGTATCTTGAGGATCAATGAATCTCCTTTCTTCTTCGTTTGTTCCATTG
The DNA here is from genome assembly GCA_030686995.1 of Artemisia argyi. Classification (NCBI taxonomy): domain Eukaryota; kingdom Viridiplantae; phylum Streptophyta; class Magnoliopsida; order Asterales; family Asteraceae; genus Artemisia; species Artemisia argyi. Next base: position 153,747,487 of record CM060701.1, on the reverse strand, counting down.
GTAGTAAGGCGTCCCTTGACTTCCATAAAAGATGAGAAAGGGTCTTTGGCAAATAAAAGTTCGAGTTCCTCTTCAATCATGGTCATGTCCATGAGCTCATCCTTGAATCCTTTCTCAAGTTCAACAAAAAATAGGTTGATAACACGTGATTTATGTACATCATCAGGTGGTGTAGTAAATTCCACCTCATCATTCTTTCGTTTTGCAACCTGTTTAGAAAAACTAGAAAGATTATTAGTAACGGGAATAATAATATCAAATAAATTTGTACCACTTTGTGTTGTAAGTGACTCCAATTCATCTTGTGAGTCTCCATCTTCAACTAGTTGTCTTGCAATTTCATCTTCATCCCGAATAGCCGCCTTAAATTAGTCAACCCATAATTCTTCAAAACCCCTCATTGGGTCAAAACCTGGCTTATCCGTTGCACTGGCAATTGCGGTATGTTATCATACACAATAGCATCAATCTTTTTAATATCATCATGGTGTTTTTGGTAGGATGGAAATATATCTTCCACCTCGGGTGGAAAATCACAAGTAATAGCACTATACACCATTGTTCCACATTCATGTTCATTTCCATCATAAGCACTTTCGGATGAATAAGCTTCTTTGTAAAAAATTGCCGGATTTTAATTCAAATCAAACACTTGTGACTCTTCTAAATCTTGTGCAATTTCCGGAGAAATAACATCATCAGTAACTGTTGTCGGAATCCTAATTGCACCAAAATCGTATGATTCATCTTCATCATCATCATTCGATAAAGTCCAAGTGTGTTGAAATGGCAATGTCTTTCGTTCTTTTCCTGACTTTTCTTGCTTTAACAACAAGTATTCTTCCTTCGTGGGTTCTTTATCCTTGATGACTTGTGCACCATATCTTGCTCTTTCCCAATCGAACATCTGATTATTACGCAAGGCTTTTTCTTCGTTAAGCTTAATATATTCTTCCATAGTAATGTCTGGATTGTCCATCATCATTATTACCTGAAAGATAAACAACCAAGAACAGCAGTAACCAAAAAAAATACCTAAATACTAAAAATTAAATAAACACAAAAAATAAAAAGAAAAATAACCAAAACATATTTTTGGGTCATAGAAGATCGATGTGCCATATCCAACAGACAATAGATATGCCGTATACGACACAAGTTAATACTCTGTATCCAACAGACAATGGATTCGCCGTATTAGCTTCCCGCAATAATTTTTTGTAGAAAATTTTAAAACTAAAAATCACACAAACTAAAAAAAATTAGCCACAGAACGTCAATGCGCCGTATTGAAAACAGACAGATGCGCCATATTCACAAACAAGAATACGCCGTATCTCCCTTCTTAGAGACACACAGACAGTAAACAGACTATCAAACAAACAAACCAAACAAACTAAAACAAACTAAAAACAGAAAAATACCAATAAAACTCGCAAAAAGATAAATTCACTCCCCGGAAACGACGCCAAAAACTTGATGTGTCGTTGTATAGGTGATTATTTGTTGATCAAGTTTTAATATTTATTTTATGCCGACTTAACCTATAACAACACTAATGGGCAGTGGACCCGATCAATGTAGCCTAGTTGGTAAGTAGGGTGTCGATCACTAAGAGTGGATTTCTAATATACTAATTCTAAAGGTATTCTATTCTACTAAATTAACCTAAACTAATGCAAAGGGAGGTTCATCCTGAGAGAGTGGCACGAGTTTGGTTTTATAATAAACTAGTTAAACTAAACAAACAATAGAAGTATTAAGACACCAAAGATAAGAAGAACGTGTCAACCAAGTTTAGTCATATATGATTAAGTTTTGATAAGTTCCTAAGACCTGCCGCGATGGTGCTCACGACTAGGCGCGGTCAATCCTACCTCTCATTTCCCTAGAGTCTAGATTCCATTCTAATTAATCCTGTCATAATTAATCAGAATCCGCATAAAGCTGCTTAATAATTACTAAGTTTATGATTAAGTAGCTTGTCACTTGTTTTATTGCTAGTTTTATATGATGAGTATCATAAACTATTCTCTCTCGTTGGATCTTGACTATAGGCGAGTAAACTCTTAATGATTACTTATGCTTAAAAGTTATATTACTAACTTATTAGGTTAGTGATGTAACCGTGGGAGGAGGTATGACAGCCCCGAACAAGCCACTGATAGGCACAGAGTTTATCAATGCACATATAAAAAGAATAAAAAAAACATCATATAAACTTATAATCGATAGGAAAGCAATTTTAATGGGAGCAGTATGGCGGTCACAAGCCCATCAATCCTAATGGATTATAGTTTACTAATACAATAAAACAAAACTACTTAATATAAGTAATCAAAATGAAGACTGAGCAACCAATCGAATTAGTAACAAATCAAACCAACAAATAATCATAAACTTGGCTAACACATAAGGGTGTTAGCCCATAATCTCTGTAAGAAAGAACATAAACATAATCATAATGAATAGAGTACAAAACATAGTGAATACGATACAATAACCGAATGATTAAGTAATATAACAATGATCAGAGATGTTCTGCAAGGATGATTTGGTCTTTAATGTTGATCTTCTGCTGTTTGGAGAGGTCTTGATCATCTGGGAATGACCCTAAAGGTCCCCAATGAAACCCTTCGTTAATGAGTCTTATATTTATAGTTTCTGAAATCGGGCTCGATGCGGCGCATCTAAAGATTTAGATGAGCCGTAATCATAAGTAAACGTAGCCTCCAAGTCTGAAACTGACCCGATATGGCGCATCTAGAATTCTGTTATGGACCATCACCCAATATGGTGCCTCTATATACCCAATGTGCCGCATCTCTTTCAGAATCAGATAGATATCCTTTTTCTCTTTTCATGGCCATTTGAACAGGGTAAAACGGAGTCCGGATGAAGATTTTACGGCCAAAATACGAAAGCATCTTCAAGTGTCGACTTGTAATCTTTGACTTCTTCTTTAATCTTCTAATCTTCACTTGATTTCTTGGTAAGGATTGTATATGGCCGATACGGCGTATCAGATTAGTCTGATGCGGCATATCAAGGTAACTTCACATGGGGTCAAAGATTATAATATTCACAAATATTCGTACACTGCCTTTAGATGAGGCATATCTTCAATCTCTTATGCGGCGCATGTTCTTCTGTGTCTTGGATCATCTTTTGGTGAAGTCTTGAGAGTGATACGCCATATGTATGAAATGTAATGCAGCGTATTTGGAGTAGAACAAGTTGGGTTTTTCTCGTTGACCAAAGTTTCTTATGCGGCGCATGATATAAATCCATACGGCGCATTCTTCAAAGTCAGGCAATGGTCTTCATATTCATCTAAGTCTTGTTATACGGCGCATCTATCAAGAATGATGCGGCATATTCTTCGTTAGTTTAGTAGACTTTTCCAACTTGATCCATTTTGCTCCATTTTACGTCCACAATAGCTAACTTTTACCAAATGCTTGTTTATAACTGAGAATTACAAAAGTAAGTGATTAAGTATCGATCCTCATATAAAAAATATAAAACAAGCGAATAATATATGATAAATGATGCCAATAAAATGTACTTATTTGATGTCATCAATGTCTGTTGAGGATCTTAGTAGCGCAATGATAACACAAAAACCCGTAACACCAATCACTCACTATCAATGCCCCAAGTTAAAATTGACAAACTACACCATTTGGGCTATCCAAATTAAAGTTATACTTGAAGCACACGGTTTATGGGAGATGATAGAACCTAACGAAAAAACGCAAGCAGATGATAAAAAGGATAAGGCAACGACGGCCTTTCTATATCAAGCGGTGACTGAAGATGTGGTATTACAAGTCGCGGGTTGTAAATCAGCAAAAGAACTACGGGAATCGTTCAAGAAGAGACACGTCAGAGAAGAGAAAGTGCAGTAAGCACGACTACAATCATTGATGATTGGATTTCAAACACTCCAAATGAAGGAGGACGACTCAGTGGATGCATTTTTGACTAAACTAAACGGCTATGCCACTAAGGCCAAATAATTAGGAAAAACATTGGACGAATCACTTTTAGTGCGAAAACTATTAGATTCCACACTAGATAGGTTCATTCAAATAGTCGCATCCATAGAACAAAACAGTGATCTTGACGACGTTACCTTAGACGAGATCATTGGAAAACTCAAGGAATTTGAGGAAAGGATAAAACTTCGAAAACGAAGACAAGTAGAAAGCCAGGAAAACTTACTATTCGTACACGGTGAACACTCAAAAAGGAGAAGGCGATTTGGTAATCACGGGGGTAGATCAAACTTTCACGAGGAAACTGGCGACGTAATAGAAATAAATATGACTCAAAGGAGGAAGGCTCAACTCACAAAGGAAAATCCAACACAAAGTGGAATAAGAGTGAGTGGGACATGAGCAAAATACAATGTCATAAGTGTAGGAAACTTGGACATTTTAGAAAGGACTGAACTCAATCATCGACAACTCAAGAACAATCACACCTTATCTTAGAAGACGAAGAACCATCACTATTAATGGCAACACATGAAACTGAACACGAGGAAGTACTGTTGAATGTGGGACAAATTCAACCCGGAAAATATGCTACAACAAACGCAAGCATATGGTATTTAGATAATGGTTCAAGTAACCATATAACGGGAACTAAAAGTCATTTTAGAGATATTGACGAAAGCATAACAGGACGTGCTCGTTTTGGAGATGGATAGTATGTGGAGATAAAGGGAAGAAGCTCTATATTGTTAGGATGTAGGCATCACGAACAAAAGATAATATCGGATGTATACTATATTCCAAACCCCAAGAGAAACATCCTAAGTTTAGGACAACTCACACAGATAGGTTGTAAAATCATCATGGATGGAAACCAACTGACTTTGTATGATAAGAATAAGAAAGTTGTTGATGAAGATTGAAAGATCTAAGAATAGACTTTACAGTATTAGATTGCAAATATAGACACCCATATGCCTCTTAGCAAATGTAGATAACCAAGCATGGTTGTGGCACGCTAGATTAGGACATCTAAACTTTGACGACATCAATAAGATGACAAGGAAGGGTCTAGTGGAAGGAATACCAAGAATAAATCATGCAGGACAAATTTGTGATGCATGTTTATTAGGAAAACACAGTAGGACACCATTTCCAAATCAAGCTAAATTCAGATCAAAGAACCCTTTGGATTTAGTATATGGAGACCTCTGTGGCACTATAAGTCCAGCCACACACTCCGGAAAGAAACTCATTTTCTTGTTAGTGGACGACTGTACACGTTTCATGTGGGCCTACTTTCTGACATTGAAAGATCAGGCATTTAACACTTTCTAGGAATTTAGACAATAGATTGAAATGGAATTGAGAACAAAATTAAGGATGCTAATAACAGATAGGGGAGATGAGTTCACATCTAATGAATTCACCAAGTACTGTAAAGGAAATGGAATAGCACGACAACTAACGGCACCATACTCACCACAACAAAATAGAGTTGTGGAAATAGAACACTGCTATCAACAACGAGAAGTATGATGAAAGCGATGAAGTTACCATTAAATTTTTGGGCGGAAGTAGTCAGACACGCCATATACATACTAAACAGGGTACCTACAAGATCCCTGGTAGATAAAACTCCATATGAGGTACTCTACAACAGAAAACCAAATATGGAAAACCTAAGGATATTCGGATGCATAGCTTATGCAAAAATATCTATACCTCACTTGCAAAAGCTGGATAATAGAAGCATACCCTTATTTACTTAGGAGTTGAAGAAGGATCGAAAGCCTATAGACTATATGATCCAAAAGGAAAAAGAAAATATATTAGCAGGGATGTAAATTTTAGGGGAAAAAACCGTGGGATTGGGATAACAACAGAGAGGAAACAAGTACACCAGACTCATTTTGGGCGAGTTTTGTGGTCGAAGGATTCGACAACGGAAACACTACATCAGACAACTCAAAAAACAATAACAATACCTATCAGGAACAGGAACAAGAACCAAATAATGATCCAAACTCTCCAATTACCCCACCAACATACACTTACAACCTAAACTCAGAAGAGGAAGATGCTACTATTAGTTCTATAGAGAGCTTAGAACATAGATTTGATGATACACCAATACGAGGTTTCAAAGACTTAATGAAAATATATAAGGATGCACGTATAGTTGAAACTGAAAGTCTGATATTTACGGAAGAAAAACCACGTAACTACAAGGAGGCATCAATAGATAAGAAATGGATCGAGGTCATGGAAGCGGAAATGGATTCAATCAACAAGAATCACACATGGACTCTTACTACTTTGCCTACAAATCATATGGCAATAGGACTCAAATGAGTTTTCAAGACCAAGAGGGATGCAAAAGGAGAAATCATCAAATACAAAGCACGATTAGTAGCAAAATATATGTACAAGAACATGGAATAGACTTCGACGAAGTATTTGCACCAGTTGCACGTATCGAGACAGTTCGTTTGATTTTAGCACTTGCAGCATATCATGGATGGCAAGTACATCATTTGGATGTCAAATCAGCATTTTTACATGGAGAATTAAAGGAAGAAGTCTACGTTACACAACCTGAAGGTTTTATACAACAAGGGAATTCAGGGAAAGTTTACAAGCTCACAAAAGCTTTATATCGCTTAAGGCAAGCACCTCGAGCTTGGAATGTGAAACTTGATCAAACCTTAAAGTCATTAGACATTAAGAAATGTAATCTCGAACAAGCAATTTACACGAAGAGAAACAAGACTTCCACACTAACAGTTGGAGTTTATGTTGATGATTTAATAATCATGGGCACTTAAAGGAAGGAAGTAGATTTGTTCAAATCCCAGATGAAAGACAAATTTTAAATGAGCAACTTAGGATTGTGGTGTGTGCTTATTCACATACCTTTTTCTGTCCATATTAAGACCAAAACAGACACAAACTAACCATAAATGCCAAAGATATTGTGGTTTTGTGTTTATGATCGTGCAGGAACGGATATTTCAGAAATTGGCAAAAATCAGGCTAAAAAGGACAAAAATGAGCACGAGTTTGGAAAACGTGTCAAAAGCCAGACCCGAGGAAGCAAATTACCACTTTTGAGCTCAGATTGTCAAAACACACCTTGAAGAATCACAAAATGCCAAAAATAGTCCTTGGAGCAAAAGTTTGCAAAAATTGGCAGAAATGGTCCCTCAAGTTTGGAATTTGCAGAAATAGCCCCTAAGCATTGGATTTTGGAAGAAAAAGTCAACTATGGACCTTGGGAATTCACAAGTGTCAAGTTTGGTCCCTGGGTGAAAAAGTTAAAGAAATTACAAGAATGGTCCCTGAAGTTTCAGATTTGGCAAAAGTAGTCCCTAGAATTTCAAAAATGGAAAATATCAATTGTGGTCCTTGTACTATTCAAGATTGGCAAGTTACACCCTTGTGACAACTTTGGAAGAATTGAAATTCAAGTCCTTGTATTTTCAAAAAATTACAAGTTTAGTCCGTAGAGTTTCAATTTTGTCAAAAATGATCCCTGGGAAATTTATTTGAGGAAATCTCAAAAGTGGTCCTTGGATAAGTGAAGTATGGCAACTACAGTCCCTTGGATAAGTTTGGAAGAGTTGCATTTCTAGCCCCTTGAAAATCCAAAATTACAAAATTGGTCCTTGTATAATTTCCACACCAAACGGACCCTTGTATTGTTACTTAATCCAATCCAAGTCCAACCACAAACCAAACCAACACCCTAATCCACCACACAAGCCCAAAAGCTACCTCAGGCCCAACTCTCGTTTAAAATAATACTCCCCCCGGTTAAGAAAAGTCAAACAAACACCCATGTACACTCTTCTTCCCCACTTGCACTGCAACCATCACCTCACCCCCCACCATCTCCATCATATCCCACTGCCCTTGCCACTATCCACCCACCAGTCCATAAACATTTAATGCTGCCACCCCCCTCTTGCAAATAAAGTAGAGCAAATTGCATTAACCTGTTTCCTGCCAAAACACGTGGAGGGCTGGGATTGATTTTCAAGAATCAAATGGTTGTAATTCATGATGGGAAAGTTACAGAGACCCAAGAGTGTTGGGTATGTTAAAACCCAAACTCCTTAATCTAGGATTTGAACATAAAATATCCTAAGTGTTTCATAACCGAGAACATCAAACAAGTCACTGAATGCATAGCTGTTCAGTGAGTCATCCTCAAGACGCTCAGGGCGAATCTATGAAGAAAGGTTCACCATTCAGTGAGGCGGTTCTCAGTGAATGATACCTGAGCCAAAGAAGAGGATGATGGACTCGGTGAGGGATGACAATAACTCACGGAGTTCCATGACTCCTCACCAACTAAGATCACTGAGTGAACAAAGACTGAAGATAAGAAGACTGAAGTAAAGGCAGGATTAGGCAGGATAAGTTTGAATGGATAAGGGATGGTCCTTATCATGCAAAGGTCAACCTTCCCTGAATGCGTATAATACCAAGAACTGTGTCAACACTGAAGACCAGAAAGCATCCTTGTCCTTTACTAATTATAGCCAATTGTAATAGGGACAAAATACCTATGTATTTTGTCCAATGTAGGATGATGTAATATTGTCTTGTAGTCTTTGTCCATTTGGTAAGTGTTAGAAATTACTTGTGTATAAATAGAGAATAAGTGAGAGAGGTAAAGATTACGTTTGTGCACTTAATGCTTAGACATTCACAAACCAAATCTTTACTCTCTCTCCAAAGAACAACACAATCCCTGAGTTAGCTCAGCAGGATCTTAGTTGTCACTCAAACTTAGTTTGGGTTTAGTGAGGAGTACACCACACTTGTCATTTCAATCCCAAGTATTGTTTCGCAAATACTTGGGTATAATTCTTTTGATTAATTTCTAATAAAGAATTAAACATTGAAAAAACTTTGTGTCTTATCTTTTACGTTTATTTACTTTTATAATTAATCAATACATTGCTACACCATGGAACTCGGATAGATTAACTTTGTAGTTAACCTTAACCAAGTAAAAGGGTCCAACAAGTGGTATCAGAGCCTCTGATTTGTAAAACTTTCAAAATCTTTCATACAAAAAGAGTGCTCAGTTTTTAAAATCAAAAGATCCCACCATGGCTGATAGCGATGTACCCCAGCTAGTTGACAAAAAGGGAGGTAGCTATTCAGCTGTCGCTCCTAGACTAGAAGCTGGGAAATTTAGCAAGTGGAAAAAGCGTATGCTTTGCTACTTGACTGGTATGGAACCATACTATATCAAGTTTATCAATGAAGGTCCCTTTGTCCCAACGACTGCTGAAGGTTTACCTAAACCTGAAGCACAATGGACTCCTGATGAGAGAAGGGTGGTCAATCAGGACCAACGCCTGAAAAGCATCATTATATCGTGTCTCCTTGATGATACAACGGAATCAGTCATTAACTGTCCTACAGCCAAACAAACTTGGCTTGACTTGGTTCATAGCTTTGAAGGTCCCTCAGATACCAAGGAAAACAGGATCATGGACCTGAAACTTGAGTATAACACTTTCAGGGCCAAAGAATCTGAAACTCTCTCTCAGACCTATACCTGATACAAAACCTTGCTCAATGAGCTCTCAAATGATGGTGTAGTACTGTCTAAGCATGAGATCAATGTTGGCTTTGTCAACAGTCTCCCTGAGAAGTGGTTAAACTTCTCTCAGGGTCTCAGGAATGCTAATCACATTTAGAATCTTAAGCTGACTCAAATATATGGGAAGTTTGTCTATGAAGACAACTTAATCGCAAGGCGATACCTTGAAAAGGCTCAAGAAAACAAAAAGGCCCTGACTATCTCACCCATATCCACTGCCTTCTATTCTAATGGTGTTGTGTAGGATTTTCAAGATGATTCTGATGATGAAGTTGATATGTGAACCAGTGATGAGTACCTCAATGATCTTCAAGTTGAATTTCAAGAAAGGGCTCTTCTAGCAAATTAAAAACGTTTTATTAAAAGGAACATGTTCAATTTTCAAAAAGCTAAGGCAAATGAGTCCACTGAATGTTTCAACTGTGGCAAAAAGGGTCACTTTGCAAAAGACTATTTTTCAAAAACAACCTCAGATCCTTCATACAAACCTTCTGGTAGTAATTCTTCCTCAGGAACTAGCAAGTTTCAACAAAAAATGCTTCAATCCACTCAACATTTTCAAAATGCAAACATTCAAAAAGATTTTGAAGCTAAATACAGAAAAGCAAAAGCTAAACTTGCTCTCCTTAAGACAACTCCCTCAGTACCTCAGGTTGCACCTACCAAACCTGCTCAAGGCAAAAACAAGGTGCTCGTTGCTGAAGCCTATGATTGGGATGAGGAAGATGTCTCCTCTGATGAAAGTAAGGGTCAGTGCACTGATGGCACTTTCAGATGACAACAAGATGGTTGTTGGAAAAAGCCATGCTAGAAATGGAGAATGGGTCAACGTCTCCATGAAAAAGGTAAGCATGTTGTTATCTATGGATGATGATGCTGATTGGCAATCCTTTTTAAACTACTTAAATGTAGATCTTAAGTTCGTTGAAGAGCAAAGAAAAAATTTGTTTTATAAATTCAACAAGTTAACTTTTGAATTAAAAAAGTGTCTAGATGAATTACTGGTTTTAAAACAAGCAAAACTTGAGGCTGTCACACTTCAAATTCAAAACACTGAACTTGTAAAACAAAATCAGGCTCTTCAAGAAGAACTTAAGAAAGAAAAGGCTGTGATATATAAGTGGACTCGGAAAAACCCTAGAGTCTTTGACTCAGTGAGTCTCACACCAAGTAGTAAGAAAGCTATTATTGGTGAAGAGCAAACCATTGAGTCCTCAAGTGAGAATCATGGTGAAAAGGCATTTCTGCCTTTAGGCATATCCTTTAACAAGGAAATGGCACCAAAACCCAGTGACTGGATTGAAAGAGTTAACCCAGATAGCAAACTGCCAAACTTTAACACTGGTAAAATTTTGGAACCTGAAAGTCAGGCCATTAAAAATATGCTTGGCGTCACTGATGAGTCTAGTCTCCCTGAGTCCATAAATGACTTTGAACCTATATCACAGAGTCCACTCCCACCAATGAAAGTTCTTCAAGGAGCTGAACCTAGCTCTGAGCTAACACCTTTGGTTTATACTCAACACTCTCCAAGAGAGAAAGCTGGTTTAGGAAGAACTATCTTGAAAAGACCACTCACTGAAGTCTCTACCACAAATGATGACTCCATAACCTCATTATCAAATGAGGTTATCACTGACAGCCCTGATTCTAAATTTGATCAGTTGGCTGAACTTGTTAGCAAGTTGAGCGAAAAAATTTAATCATCTGAGAAGAAAACTCAACTTTTGGAAAAGGAAATTAAACCAGCTTCCTCAAGTTCTGCAAAATCCAAGGCTACATCCAGATCAAAAATGAGATGTGAACTGTGTAGCTATACAACACATACCACCGATGACTGTTATAGGATTCTCTTTTACATGATATGCAAAAAGGATGATCACAGAACCTCTAATCATCTATCTTACACAGTCTCATCAGGTGGTGTATCCTACCACAATGCTCAGTCTCATAACTATGCCTCAGGCTCCAAACAGATAAGTCAGAAAGCTAAACCTTTCACACCTTGAATCCATCGTGGATTCAATGATCATCTCCCTGATGATTGTTTGATGTATCCATGTTGTGATATATGTGGGGATCCTACTCATGACAGTTCAGGACATGAACAAGTTATTCAGTCTAGAAGAGGAAATACCAAACCAACCCAACAAACTACCCCTTCACCCAGATGCAATATCTGTGGAAGCAACATTCATACCACCACTGATCATGGATCAATATCCCAGTTCAAAAAGGCCATTAAAGCCAAGCCCACCAGAAAGTGGGTTCACAAGAAAAACTAACTTAGTTTACATTTGTGCAGAGACATGCCAGAGATCCTGTTTGGCATCTTGATAGTGGATGTTCAAGAAGCATGACTGGCGTGAAGAAATATCTGCACAAATATGTAGAAGAACCAGGACCTAAGGTGGTATTTGCTGATAATTCATCTTGTCTCACTGAAGGTTATGGTTCAGTAAACTATAGTGGAATAGTTTTTACAAGAATAGCTTATGTTAATGGTCTTAAATACAACTTGATCAGTGTCAGTCTACTATGTGATGCAAAATACATAGTTCAGTTTGATGATAAGCAAGGTACTATCTTTAATGCAAACAAAGAAGTAGTTCTTATTGCACCAAGGAGGCAGGATGTCTATGTCTTGGATATGTCCTCACTCACTCAGAATGGAACATGTCTTTTTGCTAAAGCCACTGAAACCCTTAACTGGCTTTGGCATCAAAGACTTTCCCACCAGAACTTCAAAGACATAAACAACCTAGCCAAACAAAACAAAGTCCTTGGCTTACCATCACTTATGTTCTCAAAAGATAAACCCTGCCCTGCCTGTGAAAAAGGTAAACACCACAGGGCATCCTTTAAAACCAAACAAAATTCCTCTATCACCAAATGCTTGCACCTACTTCACATGGATCTCTTTGGACCCATCAGTCCAATGGCTATTCATCATGAGAAGTACACTCTGGTCATTGTGGATGAATACTCAAGATACACTTGGGTATATTTTCTGACCAAAAAGAGTCAGGCTGCTGAAACAATCATGTCCTTCATTAGGATGATTGAAAACTAAAATGACATCAGGGTCAAACAAATCAGGACTGATAGTGGAACTGAATTCAAAAACAATGACCTTGAAAGTTTCTGTGATGAGAATGGTATCTCTCAAAACTTTACCTCTCTTTACACCCCTGAACAAAATGGCATTACTGAAAGAAAAAACAGAACTCTCATTGAGGCTGCTAGAACAATTCTTAATGGATCTACTCTCTCCAAACATTTTTGGACTGAGGTAGTAAAAACAGCCTGCTATACACAAAATAGGTCCATTATTGTGAAGAGACATAACAAAACTCCCTATGAGTTATTTAACGGAAGGATTCCAGATATCAGCTATTTCCATGTGTTTGGATGTCCTGTGTTTATCCATAATTATAAGGCCTATCTTGGAAAGTTTGATGCAAAAGCTGATGATCGATACTTTCTAGGGTACTCCCTTGTCTCAAAAGCCTTTAGGGTATTCAACACCAGGAGACAACAAACTTAAGAAACCTTCCATGTCACTTTTGATGAGAGTACTGAAGCTGTTAGATTTTCAAATTCCACTGTGGAAGAAATTGGTATTGATAACTCATCAAGATATCCTCCTAATGTGTTTCATCCTGAGAGTAATCTCTCCAAACAATATCAAGCTGATGCTGATGTCTCTTACTACATCAATCCACATAACCTACCTCAACCCACCATCAGTGAGTTCATAGAAACTCAACCAGTCTCCAATGAGACCACCACCAGTGAACCTATTGTTCAGGATACCACAACTCAAGTTAACCATACTGAGGATGTTGAAAATCTCAATCTTGAAGTACCTCAGGCACCCATGTCAGACCCCACTCCAAGTATACATCAGGCCTCTACAAGTTCCAATTCCTATCCTAGACCTCAGGATAGCTGGACCAAGTCCAAAACAATTGAACTTGTTAACATCATAGGTGAACCTTCAGAAGGCATGCTTACAAGGAGCATGGCTGCCAAAGTTAAGGCGGCTTCAGCCAATGTATGCCTCTATTTTGACTTTATCTCATAAATAGAGCCTAAAAATATCAAAGAATCCTTTAAATATGAGAGTTGGGTTCAGGCCATGAGAGATGAGTTAGAACAATTAGATAGAAATGATGTCATGACCTTAGTTGAATGTCCTCAGGGAGTGTTTATCATAGGAATGACATGGGTCTTCAAAATCAAAACATATGAGTCAAGAATAGTAGTCGAAAACAAAGCAAGACTTGTTGCAAAAGGATATAATCAAAAAGAGGGTATTGACTATGAGGAAACCTTTGCACCTGTTGCAAGAATGGAAGCCATCAGGATCTTTCTTGCATATACAACATACATGAACTTTAAAGTCTACCAAATGGATGTAAAAAGTGCATTCCTAAATGGTACCATTAAAGAAGATGTATATGTGCAACAACCACCTGGCTTTGAAAGCAGTGAGTTTCCCAACCATGTCTACAAGCTTAACAAAGCCCTTTATGGACTAAAACAAGCTCCCAGGGCATGGTATGAAACTCTTTCAGCCTTCCTGATACAAAACAAGTTTGTCAGAGGTAAAATTGACAATACATTGTTCACCTATAAGACAAAAGAGGATGTGAATTTAGTCCAAGTATATGTGGATGACATCATATTTGGCTCAACAAGTTACAAACTTTGTAAGCAGTTTGAAAAGCTGATGACAAAGAAATTTGAAATGAGTATGATCAGAGAACTCACTTACTTTCTTGGACTACAAATCAAACAAACTGAGAAAGGAATTTCCATCAGTCAAGAAAAGTATACTAGGAACCTACTCAAAAAGTTTGACCTTAGTGACTGTGCCTCAGTGAAAACTCCAATGGTACCTCCCAACAATTTAGGGCCTGACCTTGCTAGAAAACTAGTTAATCCTACTCTATAAAGAGGCATGATTGGGTCACTGATGTATCTTCTTGCCTCAAGACCTGATATTCAATTCTCAGAATGTTTATGTGCAAGATATCAGTCTGAACCAAAGGAATCTCATCTCACTGCTGTCAAAAGGATACTGAGATATCTTAAGGGCACTTCCAGTCTTGGACTCTACTATCCCAAATGTTCAGGGTTTGATCTCAATGGATACTCAGACTCTAATTATGCAGGATGCAACATGGATAGAAAGAGTACTTCAGGCTCCTTCCAATTTCTTGGAGGAAAGCTAGTCTATTGAAGTGCTAAGAAGCAACAATCGGTTGCAATGTCCTCAGCAGAAGCTGAATATGTTGCTGCTGCTGGCTGTTGTGCAAATGTGTTATGGATGAAAAGTCAGCTCAGTGACTATGGTATTCATTACAAAATGGTACCCATCTTTTGTAATAACACAAGTGCAATTTCCATTTCAAACAACCCAGTGCTTCATCAAAGAACAAAACACATTGATATCAGATATCATTTTATCAGGGATCACATCATGAAAGGTGATATTGAATTGCACTTCATTCCCACTGAGTATCAGCTAGCTGATATCTTCACTAAACCCTTAGATGAACCTGCTTTCACCAGGCTGAAAGCAGAACTAGGCATGTTAGATATAGATAATCAGATCACTGATTGAGATATCTTACATGGTGTATATTCTTATTCCCTGATAATCAATCTTCCTTAGTGAAATCCTTCAACATCACCAAAATCACTCACATGGAGTTTCACACCTTGAGATTGTAACTCACTGGTCTCCTTACACAAAACAATTCGCATTGAATGAATTCTCATTCAGGGGGCTCAGGACATTATACCAATGCAATTCAATGCATAACTAAATGCTTCAAGTATCTAGTTAGTAAATGTCCTATGTTGGTAACTGAATTTTCTATTTAATATAGGAATGTATATCTCTGCCTTACTGGCATCCATACCTGAGCCCCCACTTACACATCAACATCCCACCAGGCATTTAATGCCTTCCCTCACAAATAATATCCCTAGATGTTTTTGTGATATCATGTCTGCAAAAGTGCATTTTGTGCAGGCTCTTTGCACTGTTTACCTTAATAGTTGCGAAAAACTTGGGTATGTGGAGTGGTGGCATTTAATGCGGATCCCAAAATGGTTCTTCATTTTGATTTTCAAAATCTCTGACCAATGGTATTCCTCATCCTCTATAAATACCCCTTTCCAAAATCACAAAACACACACAAAAAAACTTCTTAAAGAAACTCTGCAAAAATTTCTCCATTGCAAAGTTGTATGTAATTTTTTCAAAAACAAAAGGTATTTTCAAAACATCCTTTCTTGGTTAAGAAATTTGCAACAAGAAATCCTTCCTGTTTGCAAACATCTTGATAACAATATCACACTTTTCACACTAGAAAACAAGTTAGACTTAACTTGTGAATCATCTGGGGTGTGATATTCTGCCATAAAACTTTCAAAACCTTTTCTTGACCTAAAAATGGCAGAAGACCAAGGAATCATGCTTGCACCTCAATGGGCAAAAATGACTCTTGCTGATGTACAATTTAAAACAAACAATGTTGTAGGCAATTTTAATTACCCAACCAATGTTCCTGCCTACAAGGAAATAATGAAATTTTTGTACAATTGTCCTTTGAAAAATGCATTCACCTCAACACCCTACTTTCAGTATCATCACCTCCTCAGGGAGTTCTGGTGTACTGCTCAGGCCATTGACCCGACACCCAGTGCTGATGAGAACGAACTCAGGCCCCATAAGGAATTTCTCAGCAGCTTCTCTGTTTTAAATGGGAAAAGAAAATTTGTCCTGGATTTCAAAACTTTTTGCTCAGCAACAGGACTTGATTATAACAATGGAAAATATGTTGCACACCCTGACCCAAGTAATGTCAAATTAGGGTTAGAAAAAATTGCTTTGGATCCAAAATATTTGGACAAGTCCCCTGTCACCAAAAGCTCTTTTCCCATGGCTTGGAAGATCCTGTTCACTTTTGTGATTCAGGTTCTCGGTGGGAACCATTCATCCACTGAACAGATTAATTCTGTTCAAATGATGATGGCCTATTGCCTAATGAACGGGGTCACTGTCGACATTGGAGAGATCATTTATGGTGATCTTGTAACTAAGCTACTGAATAAAACTAGGCTACACTATGTGTCGTATCCTAGGTTTATCTCATGTGCTCTTCAAAGGTTACTAGGTTGTGACTACACTCAGGATGAACACTTAAGTTCTTTACCAGTGATCCTGAGTTCTTCAAATTTTTCAAAAGACCCATCCTCAGTCTCAAACATTGAATCGATGGCCCATTTGGTTGCCATAAACAACCGGAGGGACTCAGTGTACCCACCTTCCCCTCCTAAGAGGACAGGGAAGTCTCAGACTGTGCCAAAAACCAAACCCAAGGCACAGGGCCCTGAGGCTTCAGGGACACGGGCTTCTAAGCAAAAAAGAAGACCTAAGCCCAAAAATGTCACCCTTGACCAGGCTCCACCACCCCCAGGGACAATGAAGGTCACTAAAAAATCACAGTCAGTGCCCTTGGTCCACACGACTACGCCCAAAGATCCAGAGGGAAACATACAACCCGCTGGTAGGGGAGCGCCTTCCACTTATCCCGCTAACGTCTTTGGTACATAACAACAAGAGTCTCAGGGAGTGGCGGCCCCTAAATCTTCGACAGGCCAGGACCAGCCTGTTGGAATGGGGGGCCTCAACATTTCATTGATTTCTAATGATGACACTGAAGCACACCCGTCAGTGTCTGAAGGAGTAACAGGGGACAAAGACTCAGAGGGATTAAAACCACCCACTGATATGGAACCTACACCCCCTCACGGAGCTGCTCATACTTCGCAAACTGACCCTGAGGACCAGACAGACAAAACCCAGTCTGTTGGATTTGAGGGGTGACGAGGCGAAAAATGAACAATTTTTAGGTGGTCATTTTAGCCCGGATTCGAATTTATTTGAACAAATAATGCCCTAAATTGTTCCTTTTTGTCATTTTATGTACTTTTGGAGTGAATTCTGGAAAAGGAAGCATTTTGGACTTTTTTAGAGCATAAAAAAGTCTTAATTTTCCTTGCTGGGAACAGTACCTGACGGCATCACATGCTCCTTAATGACGGCGTCAAGAGTAATACAAGAGGTGGAAGTGGATAAAGTTCATGACGATCCAGAAGAGTTTTACACTAGGGACATGACGGCGTCATCATAGGCCGTCATGGTCCAAATACGAGTGACGGCCTAGAGTAGAAATGCACATGACGGCGGCATAACTGGATGTAGGCAATCCGATCTCATTATGGGCGGCGAGTTGACGGCGTCAGAATTCCTTCTTGACGCCGTCACCCTGTAAAATCTATATATAGTTTTGCAATTTTCATTCATTAGAGAGGGGAACAATTAGGGTGTAACTTTGGAGAGAAACCCTAGTCCGAATATTACAGCTTTTTCAAGGGTTTTCCTCCAAGAAAATGAACTTTGAAAGCTTCCCTCCAGAAATATAAATCATCTTCTTGTCATATATAACCTGTTAAACCTGAGAAAACAATCAAGGCAAACCTCGCGTAAAATCGGCGACAATCTATATATACTAATAAAAATCCTAGAAAACAAATTAAGATATAATGCTTGTGCAATGAATGTTTGCATATTTCCTGGAGTTTATAAAAATAAAGAATCAACAAAAACTTTAAAATTCCAGTTTAAACACAACTCGCAAAATTTTTCAGAATTTTAGTACCTGGCGCCGTCAGAATGTTCCTGGAAAAATCTTATGTTAAGTTTCCGGAAAATTTCTGGAAAAACTTATGCCTTATTTCCTGGAAAATCCTGCAAAACATCATTATGACTCGATACAAGCATTTGACTCTAACAAATACTAATATATATGCTCATTTAATATTGTAGTGAATCATGCTCATTTTCGTTCTTATAAACAAATTTGGATTTCCCTTACGCTTAGCTTTTGCAAAATACCTTCATATGTAATTAAGACGAAGTTAAAAACAAAATAAAGCATTTTCACAATTTACTTTGAAACATGAGCCACCAACAATAAAAATAAAACACGCATACGGAAGCAAATAAAATCAAACAAATAAAAACACACAAAACATGTGTTGCCTCCCAAGAAGCGCTTTTCTTTATTTACAAGTCTTGTAGCTAGACTCAAGGTCATGGGCTATTACGTGACCTCGTCATCAAATGTTACATCCTCCTCACTAATCATTTCATTACCACTTTCTTGATAATGCTTTACGCATTGTATATTTACGATGAATTCTCTATTTTCATCGTCCATTAACACAACAGCGCCCACTTTAGAGGAGCTTATCACCGTAAAGGGTCCATACCATCTAGACTTAAGTTTCCCGGGAAATAATGATGAGGCGAAAAATGATCCGTTTTTAGGGGGTCATTTAAGCCCGAATCTGACTTTATTTGATCAAATATTGCCCTAAATCGTTCCTTTTGTGATTTTAGGTACTTGGAGAGTGAATTCTGGAAAAGAAGCCATTTTGGACGTTTTTGGAGCATAAAAGTGAAGAAAACGGCAAAGTATCAATTTTCCATGCTGGAAACATTAGGTGACGGCATCAAGAGTTACACCCTGACGGCGTCAGACATCAAGAATAAATTACCGTAGTTGATGACGGCGTCAAAAGTCATCCTGACGGCGTCAAAGTCCCAAGAATAAAATACCGTGGTTGGTGACGGCGTCACACAGGCCGTCATAAGTAGATCAAGGCCGTCCGAGGAAGTATTTGGCGGCGAGGTGACGGCGTCACATGGTTGTCTTGACGCCGTCAGCCCAGTTTTCCTATATATAGTTTTCTAGTTTTTACATTAAAGGAGAGAGAAGTTTTGGTGAAACCCTAAAGACGAATTTGGCGGAACTTTTACAGGTTTTTCAAGGGTTCCAAACCCTTGATACCTTGCATTGTAATTGAGATAAGTGTTCTTCTAATTCAATCAATATGTCTATGTGTTGGCTGTCTATATCTTGTTCTTGTCTCAATTCAATTATGCTAGGCTAGATCTCTCTTGTGTTTGCTTAGATCTAATGAAACCTAGATGTTGATTATGTGTTGATTACTTGTTTATTCTTGTCTTGGATAAATGATTTTATATGTTAGGCTTAAGAAAACTGGCAGATCTCCAAATGGTAACATGCTTGAACGTCTTAAGAAACATGAACCGAGGCGTACTAGGTCTTTATTGGTTGTATTTAATGCATGAGCCACTGTTTACAATCCCTATAGTTGTGTTGGGTCATGGTGTAGGAGGAGATAAGAGCTCATAGAGTTGGGGAGTTATGTATGCCACCCCACGAATGGTATTAAGGAATACAATCCATCATCCATGCAATTATAACAAGTAATTAACGTGTAAAAGATATCTAGGGAGTAGTGAAGTCTAAGTAAACACAATTTCTCCAATTACTGCTCACAACCTTAGTATAATTAGTTTGTTTTCATTTTTATTATTTTATTTTGATTGAATCTTAGTTTTGGGTTAGTTGAATAGCAACTAATTCCGCCCACTCTTCCAAAACCCGAGATTTTAATTGCTTTCATAAAAATATAAAAACACAAAAATAATCTTCCCTCACCTTTAGAACTAGTAATTAGGCTTTCTAATCCTAGCGACACTATTCCTAAGCTGAACGATTAATCCCCCGGTACTTGTCACTATACTATACTACAACGATCAGGTACACTGCCTGGTGGGGGTTGTAAGCTTCTCGAGAGGTAAAGCCTGTTGCGATTCCCACGCATCAAGTTTTTGGCGCCGCTGCCGGGGAATAGTTATTGTCTAGATTAGGATTTCTTTTTATTAGGTCTACTTGCTAGATTCCTTTCTAGTAAGATTTTATTTTTATTTTTTTTAGGTTTTCTTTAGTCTATCTTATTTCTTTGTGTCCTTTGTTCGTAAACTATTTCGATGGATAACAATAACATTGATCGTTTGATTCCTGTTATTCGTGTTTTTCGTCGTAGGATTTTCCAAATGCCCGCCCCACTTCCTTTAGCAGAAAATGAGAACCCACCTAACCTCTCAACCAACCACCACTTTGACAATAATTCTGAGCTAGAAGAGTCTGATCATGATGATGACCGTAGGGCTAGTCCTTTTTACTATTCAGACTCCGATGAGGATCTTGATGATGGCGATGTGATTAATGAGGATAGAATGGAAGAAGAAATAAACCCTCTTAGGTATGTCGACCCTAGAACTAGGATTGAGTGCGATAGTTCGTTTAACATGCAATTTCCTTGTAAGATCGGATTTAAGAGCTTTAACGCCTATCTTAACTCATCTCTCCCAATGAATATAATCTCGCGCAATGAATATAATAAAATCATGGTAGATGAGTTAGAATACAAAGGGGAAAATATTGTGGCTGGGGCAATACCATTGCATGTGTTTATAGGAAGTTTGGTTTATCTTGTTGAGTTCATGGTTATGGAGAATCTAGGAGAATTTATTGATGAAAAATTGACCCAAGTTGTGTTTGGAAGACCTTTCAAACGGTTGACCAACCTTGATGAAAAACTCACAGAAGGGTTAATTACATTCTCGGATGGGGATGAAGAATTTGTTTATCAAATGCCCCGCACACACCCTAGGTTCAAGGATTTCTCCATGGAAAAGTGTAGTAGGTATCCGCCTATAGAGATGATAAGTGAGAATGATAAGAGAAAAGGACTTAAGTACACGCATGAAAAGAATAAAAAATACTATCGCGGGTGCTTAGAGTTAGGAGGCGAGTATAAGAAAGATGAGGCGACTATTAGATGGCTCACACTTGGTTATGTGAGCATAAGCGATACACGTTAACCCATGACTTTGAGTCTAGCTACAAGACTCGTAAATAAAGAAAAGCGCTTCTTGGGAGGGAACCCATGTTTTGTGTAATTTTATTTGTTTGATTGTTATTTGCTTCCGTATGCATGTTTTATTTTTGTTGTTGGTTGGTCATGCTTCTCAATTAAAATGTGGAAATACTTTACTATGTTGTTTGGCCTAGTCTTAACTCCAACCTAAAAGTATTTTTGCAAAAGATAAGTGTAAGGGGAAACCCCAAATATGTTTTCAAGAAACAAACCGATCATGATTCTCCACAATATTAAATGAACATGTATATTCGTATTTGTTAGAGTCAAATGCTTGTATTGAGTCATAATGAAGTTTTGCAGGATTTTCCAGGAAGTAGGACGAAGTTTTTCCATAAATTTTCCGGAAACATAACATAAGAATTTCTGCAGGTCCATTCTGACGGCGTCAGGGGTTTACTCTTGACGGCGTCAGGAGTTAAAAATCTGGAAATTTTACCGGTTTTGTTTTTCTAACGGAGTCTTATGGTTTTTGTGAATTATTAAGTTTTATAATCTCCAGGAAATCTGCAAACTTCATTCCACAAGCATTATATCTTACTTTGTTTTCTAGGATTTAGTAACTTATATAGGATGCCGCAGATTTTACGCAAGGTTGTCTTGTCTATTGTTGTCAGGATTTACAGGTTATGTTTGACAAGGAGATGATTTATATTCTGGAAGGGAAGCTTTGATTGTTCGTTTTCTTGGAAGAAGATTTAACCTGGCCAACCTAAAATCCATACCGAGCGAATCAGGGGAGTATTTGATTTCATTCTCTTTACTTTTTCACTTTTACATTCTTTACTTGAACATTGGGGACAATGTTCATCTTAAGTGTAAGGGGAAGGTAAAAAGATGATACATTACATATGCACTTTCGCTTGAGTTTGTTTTGTTTGATAGTAGATGTGTAATAAAACTATGAGAAATACTTGTTAGTGCAATTTTAGCGCCAAATTAAAAAAATTTTACAACATTTAGGAGTGAAACTTTAGCCATAGCAAGCGTCTCAGAAAAATTTTCCACCCAAAAATGTGAGGTTCGCCTTTAGATTTGATAGGAAAAGCATTTACTATTAGTGCTTATGAGTGTACCGGTAGCATTTAGATTCTAGAACTTGCGTTAGTGATGCATCCCGAGACCGCTAGTGAGACTACATTCGTGTGGTAGGATTTACTACATGATAAGAGGCATTAGGATCACCCTTGTGTTAAACCCGTATTACAATTACTTGACCATTTAAGTCATATTACTTGGCTAGTTAAGTCAACTAATTTTTCCCACACCCTTAGCGTTGTACTCATTTTTAGTACACGAAACCCCTAGTACACCCCTCCAAGCCTATCTTTTCGTTTCTAACTTGAAGCATTTTACTTAAAGGAAGAATTTGTTACACCCCACTTAAATGTACACCCAAATCGCCTTAGCCTTCCGTGTATGCGCTCATTTTTAGTGCATTATTGTTATTTGTTAAACCCTAAGTTAACTTTCTAATTGATTACATGGTTGCTAAGTCGAGTCATATCCTTGTACATATTGTTTTGGGACGATTGGGACTCATGGGTAAGTACTTATTTTATGGAATAATGGGGAAGAACATCATTTATTACCCTCATATGTGCGTTAATCTTAAAAGTGCTCCAAGTGTTTTAATTTTCTTAATTCGAGTCATTAGTTTAGTTGATTGTAAAATATGTAAAGATTCAAGTGTAAGGGGAATTCTCATCCCCTATGATGTATTATTTTGGATGGTAGGGTAAGAGTGTATGCAAAAAAAAAAAAAAAAAAAAAAAAAAAAAAAAAAAAAAAAAAAAAGTCGAAGGGTGGTCCCCTTAATTTTAAGGGGGCCGGCCATGAATTAAGGGGACTGGCCACGCTCCTCTGTCAGATTCTGTTGCCTATAAATACCACCTTACACCTGGATTTTTTCCTTACCTTTTTGCACATAAACTTTCTGATTCAAATCTCCATCTCAATCCTAAAAATCCTTTGATCATACAATTCATAAGCCTTTGTTTCCAAGTGATCCAAAGCCTCATTCTTTCAAGTGCAAAGAGAAGAATACTCCTACTCATCAAGATTAGGAGTATTACAACTTAGTATCATCTTGCTATCTAAGTTGTTTATTTAGTTCATCTTGTATATCAATTTCTTTCTTGTGAACATTGTGTATACATTGGTTAGATAGATTTAGATATAGGATCTAGATCTATTGAAGGTGTGAAGTTGTATTAGTAGTGAAGAGGTAGAAGTGGATAGGATTAGTGATAGAGGAAATAAGGTGTGGTACTTCATTGAAGTGGAGATAGTTGTGAAGACAAAGTAGTTGAAGCTTTGAAGTTGAAAAGACCTTGAAGCTTAGTAGTTGTGAAGTAGTGTACATCTTGGAGTAGTGCATAGGATTTAGTAGTGAAGGTGTGAAGAAACAAGTGGCGTGAAGAAAAAGGGTTAGGAAGCATTAAGTTGTGAAGAAGCTAGGAGCAAAGTAGGTTAGTTGTGAAGATAGGTGTGAAGTAAAATATTGGTGTGTATGGTGTGAAGAAGGTGTGTAGAAGTTGTGAAGTTGTGTGGTGTGCTAATTGGTGTGTAAGGTTTTCTCCGCCATAAAGGAGGCTTTTGATCTAGTGAAGAAAACTCTCGAGTAGGTGACTCGGGGAGTGGAGTAGGGCAAGGAAGGTGTCCTTGTAGCCGAACCACTATAAATCCTTTGTCTCTTGGTTTGATCTTTCCATTTCTTACTCTTTGTTTAATTACTTACTTGCATATCATTTATAGTTACAATTGTTTGTGTTGTGCACATATTGATTTCACATAAAGATCAAACTAGGTTCCATTCAAAACATAAATTATACATTAGCAAATTAAAGGATATACAATCATTAAAACACATATACACATATAAATACAAACTTATATCTAAGTGAGATATATGAAATTATAATTTCTTTTTAACATTTTAAATAAGAAGTATTTATGCGACATATGTGAATTAATTTGCTTTTATACTTTAGCTTCAAAGGTTTTTACAAACTACCATTTATTATTTGAAAGTAAACTTTTATTAAAACGAAAAAGACGTAAAACTATTCAACCCCCCCCCCCCCTTCTAGTTTTCTACAATTGGTATCAGAGCCATGTCTAGCAAGATTTTTAAAATAGATTGTATTTTAAAACTTGCAACGATCAATGGAATTTGAAAAATATGTAGAAGGGAAATTTGCACAACAACCACCGTTATTTGAAAATGATCATTTTCTTGAATGGAAAAACAAATTTGAAAACTATGTGAATTCAATAGATCTTGATCTTTGGCATATCATTTCAATTGGTGATCTTAAACCAACTAAAATAGAATTTGAAAATCCATATAATAATCCTCAAACTAATATTGATAAAAACACTAAAGCCAAATTACTTATTTTCAAAACTCTACCAAAAGTTAAATATGAAAGATTATTTCGTTGTAAAACGGCAAATGATATTTGGAAATGTCTTTTAAAGATTCACCAAGAGAAATGTAAAACCAAAGATAATAAACTTGATATTGCACAAGAAATAGTTAATCTAGAAAATTTAGTAAATAAATATTTAGTTGATGTAAATACATGTACTACTAGTTCAAATGTGATCATTGAAGGTATATACAACGAAGAATACATGAGTCAAATCCAAAGAAAGAGCGTGAATAAATCATGGTGCAACAAGTGCAAAGAAGACGATGATAATACGGCTCATGAGAATATTCAAACAAATGAGAACACAAGTATTGACGGCAAGAACTACATGTTTCTAGATTCAAGTGGAACCACAAACAAAACATGGAGCGACATGGAATATGGAATTGATCACCGTATAGCATGTCAAGAATGTACAACTACAAAGAAGGTACAATCCAAAACTAAACATTTTTGCTATGATCAATTTATATTAGAATTTTTAAAATTGGAAAACAACTTCAAACATTTTTGCAACATTGATTCAAAAATTATTTTTAAGAACGAATTTTCAACATCCGCTGAAAACAACTTTGAAAAAGAAACCATTTTAGAAGATAAAATGTCTAGACTTGAAAGTAATATTTAAATCGATCTTGAATGTAAAAAATGTCGAGACTACAAACATGAAATTAAAATAGAAAAGGAAAAAGCAAAAACATTGGCAAAATTCGAAAATAGTTCTAAATCTTTAAAATATCTTCTCGACATTCAAAAGCCATTTTATGATAAAACCGGGTTAGGATTTATCGTAAATGATCCTTCAACAAATGTATCAAAACAAATAAAATCTGTTAAAACTAGTGAGTAAATTTAGGACTAATACTATTAATATTCATTACTTTTTATTCTAGTCAAGAAAGTCATTGTTTGTTAATTAAAACAAACTATTGATGAATTCTTGTACTTATCGATGACATCCGCATCATGTGCATTCAAATGCCATGGATGTTGTCATCTAACCAACTATGACCCATGAGAATCTGGGTACCAAGCTGTTTATCTTGTTTAGGTAATTTATGAATGAAGAGCCTATTACGTGTTGATCTACTCATCTCGCTCTATTACCTTTGACGGATATTGGTCTCTATCATATTGTTTCACTTTCTACAAATGTTTCGCCTATGACGTTGTTGCGGATTTATTCATGTATCGGCATTTTGTTCTTCACTCTCGGAGTATTGGTATCATGGTGTATCGGGTACTTCTTCATGATGAAGCATCCTAAATTTCTTCTTTCACCATCATGCCCATCCTTTTTGAAAAGCTGGACCTGAGATAAGTTTAAACTTGTCAATGTTATATTATACTTTAGAATGTTTTAATTAGTGTGAGAATAAAACTTAACTTATATGTTGCCATGCTTTTAGATTATTAACACTAATATATGCATACATGATATTAGCATTATTAATCTTCTTGTTGTTTAGTCTAGTATCACTTTTATTAAATCTTCCATGATCTATAGTAGAACCCTTCCACTTAAGCTATATGATCTTACTAGTTGCTTCAATAGATGCATTATAATTGATATTTGTTTGCTACTTGATATTATGATGCTCTTTGTATACATATATACATATGTTTATCTTGTATCCATGAACTATTTACCTTGCTACTTCCTATCCCATTGCATTTAGATCATAAGTATCTATCATTTCACTTTAATATCTTTAGGTATCATTAAGGATGATTATATGTGACAATGGGCTTAAATGATTCTCTTGAAGCTTGACAAGCTTCCATTTCAAATCCTTCACTTGCAACTTCTTGATTATCATGATCAAAACATCATTTTTAAAACATCTCTCTTTTTGAATGAAATATTTTTCTTAACTAAAACCTCTTTAATAACCATTACTTTAATCAAAAACGAGATTGAAATTTTCTTTTTATCTTGTTTTTTTTTCTTCACATTATGAAACAAAATTCAATCTACGTTATTGTAATGCACACTTGAATTTACTTCAAAACATTGTTGAATAAAACTAAAAACGTTTTGCTTAAAACACATTTAACTTTCTCACATGTGTCATACACCTCTATTGGAAATGACATTCACAATTTAATCAATATATTTCATGAGAATCATGACTTGCCCATATGGATCTTGTTTGTAACAAGTCTTGAAGTCCATATAATTATATCCACCCATTTGTTACTTGTTAACAACCATCAATATGTTTTCTCTAGGCTAAATGTTATTATTTTCATATAGTTGCACATTTAGCTTATTTGCCTTATTGCCTTCTTAATTGCATATCTTAATTGACAAATAAATAGATAGCATGATTATTAGAAATTTATTGCTTATTTCAATTATTTCTATATCACTCTCTACATTCATGAATAGTATGTCCTATATTGCCTCAAAGAGTTGAACTTACTTGAATCCAAATCCAAAAACACAACCTTTTTGAAGATTTTCTGCCAAAAACCCATTTCTGGCATTCTGGGAATCACCAGATGGGCGGCCCCCTTAATTATATAAGGTGGCCCCCTTAAAATTAAGGGGACCGGCCATCTGATGGTAGGGGATACTGTTTTCTTTATCACTTTTTGACCCACTTCAGCCTATACTTCCCAAAATTCACAAACATATTTTGTCCCATGTTATTCCTCAAAATTTACCTTCCTAAACCACATTTCTCATACACTATAAATACCCTCTTCCCATCATTAATGCCATCACACCCAAACATGTCATCTCCCAACAACCAAAAACCTAAGATTTCAAGAACCGCAAGGATCTCCGTCAAACCCGTTTGGAGGAGGAAACTTGATTCTTGTCATAACTCAAGTGATGTTGTTCCAAGTCAACCAACTACTAAACCTCAAACCCACAACATTGATTCATCTCACAACCTATCACCCACTCATTCCCTCATTCATGCTTCTTCTTATGATGAGCATGCTCAATCCCAAAACAACAATCCCAACCTCTCAATCAATACCTCACATGTTGCTCATTCAACAAAAACATCATCATCTCATGAAGAACCTCTTCCACCCATATCATGCTTTCATGATTACCCAAGCTCAATCATGTCTCCACCACCAAGAGTACCACCACCACATCCTACAACCTCACATGCCACTCCCATGTTGCATGTGCAAACTTTCACCCAAGACAACTATCAAACTCTACCACCATCACCTTCCTCCGAACACTTGAAGTTCGTTGAGGAGCTAAAAGAGGCACATGAGCTTAGTGCTCTTTTATCATTACATCTTGCTCAACGCAATTTGGATCCACCACAATCAAGCTCACCATCATCACCACATAACAAAAACCAAATTGAGAAGCATGTCAACAATTGCCCTTGTTGCATCTTCCTTCAACAACAAACCATTGCATTGAATGAGCACTTTACTTGGATTGAGTATCTTCTTACTAGATCTCAACAAACACCATCACTTGAACAACATCAAAACCCTCAATCAACAAACCCATCCTCAAGTTCACCACCTACAAGCTCCACATCTCCAAACCCAAAAACATCCATGCAACCAAATGTTTACCTCCACTAAACCACCAAGCATTTTACATGCTTATGTTTCTCATTTTCAAATAAAACTCCTCAACCATTTTGGGATTCAAGAAAGTTTGGTGACACTCCTTGTTGGCACATTAGGATGTTCTACGTTGTTTGTAATTCTATTTTTATGGCTTTGTAACAATGATTATGGGTTGACATAATCATTTTCTACTATTGAATGATTTGATATATGTTTCGAATTATCCTTGCCATGCTTACTAGTTGTTGATGTCATGATATATGTGTTTGCTTGTGCCATGCTTGTGCTTCTAATATTTTTCTTGCAAGAATCCTATTTCTCGAACCCTTGGTGCCCTCAAACGAGGGGGAGCTTACATCAAGGGGGAGTTTTCTACCTATTGGCTTAAACCTTTTTGATTCTACAAAAAGGGGGAGAAGTGAATGTAAACTTACTAAATACTTGTCTAAAAATTAACTTTTGGATTTAATAAGTTTAGGTTTTGTAATCATCAAAAAGGGGGAAATTGTTGATATAAATAATTGACTAAAAACATTATTCATATCTTTCGATATCTCTATGTTTTGATAATCACAAAACTTAAAATCATCAAACCAAATATTATGACGTAAACAAGTATTTAGCGGTAAATAATCACTTTCACCAACTAATCACTTAAGGTATGAATAAACAAAGTGTTTAGTGCAATTTATGATCAAAGGGGTATTTAATTAACTAATACAAAGTTTATTTAATTATATAAACATATTATATATTTTTGAAAAACACTTTTGGTAATAAAGAAAAATGTTTTATTCATACTAAATATATGAATTCAAATTTTTAACCAAAATCAGTTAGTTTTTCACCAAATAAACTTTCCCCACTAAAAGACAAAGAATCTGGCCGTTTGATGCTTGGGAATCGCAACAGGCTTTACCTCTCGAGGGATCTCGAGAAGCTTACAACCCCCACCAGGCAGTGTACCTGATCGTTGTAGTATAGTATAGTGACAAGTACCGGGGGATTGATCGTTCAGCTTAGGAATAGTGTCGCTAGGATTAAAAAGCCTAAATACTAGTTCTAAGGGTGAGGGATGATTATTTTTGTGTTTTTATATTTTATAGAAAGCAATTTAAAATCTCGGGTTTGAAAGATTTAGGCAGAATTAGTTGCTAATCAACTAACCCAATACTAAGATGCAATCAAAATAAAATACTAGAAATTAAAATAAACTAATTATACTAAGGTTGTGAGCAGTAATTGGAGAAAATGTGTTTACTTAGATTTCACTACTCCCTAGACATCTTTTACACGTTAATTACTTGTTATAATTGCATGGATGACGGATCGTATTCCTTAATACCATTCATGGGGTGGCACACATAACTCCCCAATTCTATGAGCTCTTATCTCCTCCTACACCATGCCCAACACAACTATAGGGATTGTAAACAGTGGCTCATGCATTAAATACAACCAATAAAGACCTAGTGCGCCTCGGTTCATGTTTCTTAAGACGTTCAAGCATGTTACCAAGTGGAGATCTGCCAGTTTTCTTAAGCCTAACATATAAATCATTCATCCAAGACAAGAATAAACAAGTAATCAACACATAATTAACATCTAGGTTTTATTATATCTAAGCAAACACAAGATAGATCTAGCCTAGCATGATAGAATTAAGACAAGAACAAGATATAGACAACCAACACATAGACATATTGATTGAATTAGAAGAACACTTATCTTGATTAAACATGCAAGGGATCAAGGGGTTGGAACCCTTGAAAAACCTGTAAAGTTACACCAAAATCGTACTTAGGGTTTCTCCAAAACTTCTCTCTTTTATGTGTGAAAATTAGAAAACTATATATAGAAAAATAGGTTTGACGGCGCCAAGAATAAACTTGTGACGCCGTCACCTCACCGCCAAAACTCTTCTCGGACTGCCTAGATCTACTTCTGACACCGTCAAGACTTATACACTTCCAGGCCGTCATGACTCTTTTACTCTTGACGCCCTTCCTACGTGACGCCGTCAAATCTGTTCTGGGTCGTCATGGAAATTCATGAAATTTGCTCTTGACGCCGTCAAGGTTTTGCTCTTGACGCCGTCACCTACTGTTCCCAGCATGGAAAATTAAGACTTTGGCGTTTTCTTCACTTTTATGCTCCAAAAACGTCCGAATTGCTTCCTTTTCCAGATTTCTCTCCCAAAGTACCTAAAATCACAAAAGGAACGATTTAGGGAAATATTTGATCAAATAAATTCGGATTCGGGGTTAAATGACCCCCTAAAAACGGATCATTTTTCGCCTCATCATATACCCTTACACTTGAGATTTGCTTGTCCTCAAGCAAATGCGCTTTTATTCTACTCAAAAGACAAGTTAGGGGTCATTTAACACTAACATAAAAGTAATTACAACAAATAATCGTTCCACTAAAGACCAATAGACAAGCACGGAGGTCATACACTAGCACCTCACAAATAGTGTTTAGATACTCACATCTCTCGAGTGTAATAAAATGTAAATTACAATATGGAAACGGAAGATATCTCTCACTACCTGTCATAGCAAAATAGATTACCATAGGCTTGGGAAAGGATCAAACCTCCACCACATGGCGTAAGCACCTAGGATAAACTATCAAAGAGGTCTTTTAAAGGGTTGTAACGTTAGGTGTAGGGATATGAAATACACGGTTTTGTTGGATAAAGGAAGTTTTACTGGTGGCGAGTTAACAATCTTGGTCAATTACATGTACAATATGGCGTTGCTAAGCCAAGACTAGACTCGACTTAAGCTAATAAATGAAAAATAACAAAAATATAAAATGAACAATTGAATAAAAAGAGATGGTAGTCCGTATGTTTTTTTTCTCTTTTTCCTTTTTTTTTTCTTTTTTTTCTTGATTTTTTCGATTTCTCTTTTTTTTCTTTTTTTTTTTTCATACACTCTTACCCTACCATCCAAAATAATACATCATAAGGGATGAACATTCCCCTTACACTTGAATTTTTACATACTTTACATTTAACTAATCTAACGACTCGAATTAAGAAAATCAAAACACTTGGAGCACTTTTAAGATTAACGTACATATGGGGGTAATAAATGATGTTCTTCCCCATTACTCCATAAAATAAGTACTTACCCATGAGTCCCAATCGTCCCAAAACAATATGTACAAGGATATGACTCGAATTAGAAACCATGTAATCAATTAGAAAGTTAACTTAGGGTTTAAAAAATAACAATAATGCACTAAAAATGAGCGCATACACGGAAGGCTAAGGCGATTTGGTTGTACATTTAAGTGGGGTGTAACAAATTCTTCCTTTAAGTAAGATGCTTAAAGTTAGAAACGAAAAGATAGGCTCGGAGGGGTGTACTAGGGGTTTCGTGTACTAAAAATGAGTACAACGCTAAGGGTGTGGGAAAAATTAGTTGACTTAACTAGCCAAGTAATATGACTTAAATGGTCAAGTAATTATGATACGGGTTTAACACAAGGGTGATCCTAATGCCTCTTATCATGTAGTAAATCCTACCACACGAATGTAGTCTCACTAGCGGTCTCGGGATGCATCACTAACGCAAGTTCTAGAAACTAAATGCTACCAGTACACTCATAAGCACTAATAGTGAATGCTTTTCCTATCAAATCTAAAGGCGAACCTCACATATTTGGGTGGAAAATTTTTCTGAATATACGGTTATGTGCTAGTCATACAATCTCCTATCCATGAGACGCTTGATATGGCTAAAGTTTCACTCCTAAATGTTGTAAAAAAATTTAAATTTGGCGCTAAAATTACACTAACAAGTATTTCTCATAGTTTTATTACACATCTACCATCAAACAAAGCAAACTCAAGCGAAAGTGCATATGTAAGGTATCATCTTTTTACCCTCCCCTTACACTTAAGATGAACATTGTCCCCAATGTTCAAGTAAAGAATGTAAAAGTGAAAAAGTAAAGAGAATGAAATCAAATACTCCCCTGATTCGCTCGGTATGGATAATAGGGTGGCTAGGTTAAATCTTCCTCCAAGAAAATGAACAATCAAAGCTTCCCTTCCAGAATATAAATCATCTTCTTGTCATACATAACCTGTAAAACCTGATAATATAGATAAGACAACCTCGCGTAAAATCGGCGGCATTCTATATAAGTTACTAAATCCTAGAAAACAAGATAAGATATAATACTTGTGGAATGAAGTTTGCAGATCTCCTAGAGATTATAAAACTTAGTAATTCACAAAAACCATAAGACTCCGTTAAAAAACAAAACCGGTAAAATTTCCAGATTTTAACTCCTGACGCCGTCAAGAGTAAACCCCTGACGCCGTCAGAATTGACCTGCAGAAATCCTTATGTTAAGTTTCCGGAAAATTTCTGGAAAAACTTGGTCCTATTTCCTGGAAAATCCTGCAAAACTTCATTATGACTCAATACAAGCATTTGACTCTAACAAATACGAATACACATGTTCATTTAATATTGTGGAGAATCATGATCGGTTTGTTTCTTAAAAACATATTTGGGGTTTCCCCTTACACTTATCTTTTGCAAAAATACCTTTAGGTGGAGTTAAGACTAGGCCAAAACAACAAAGTAAAGTATTTCCACTATTTAGTTTAGAAACATGATCAACCAACAATAAAAATAAAACATGCATACGGAAGCAAATAACAAACAAACAAATAAAATCACACAAAACATGGGTTGCCTCCCAAGAAGCACTTTTCTTTATTTACGAGTCTTGTAGCTAGACTCAAGGTCATGGGTTACGTTTTCCTTTCCCACTTTTGTGCTAACTCAAAACATCTAACCCAATTCTCATCACGCTTGTATTCCGGGCCTAGATTCATGCAACCCGAATAATATGTTCTCCTCCTCTCATAATAGGCGTCATTAGTGATTCCATCATCCTTAACCTCATAAGGTCGAATTTCATCAATCTGTAGATTCTTGATGCCCTTTAATTCTTCCTTCATGTGAGGCATCATAAAAGTGACCTTCTCTATCCCATCAGTAAACTGAGCTATCCCTTTCTCATGGTCGTAATACATTTTAGTTTTCTCAACAAAAGGTTGTCCTAAAACTACTTCTCCAAGGTGTGGATCAATAATGCCTCTAACATCTTCTAGGATTACAAAGTCACATTGATAAGTAAAATTTCCTAAAAAGATGTGTACCCCATTAACTCTCCTAACAAAGTTACATAGCCTATTAGAATTGTAAGGGTCTTTTCTAGGGCTTAACCTTTCGTTCATTATCCAATTGTAATAGAGCCTAGACATGATATTCATGGGTGCTTTTAAGTCAATGTATGTATGCTCTCTAGACATGTACCCAATCATGCAAGGAATTTTTATGTTCCTGAAGTTATGCCTCCTAATCCATGGTGTCTTTCTATATTTCGAGGGGCAAGGATGTTGTAAGAGGAACTTGTGGTAACTCAATTCATCCGGGGTTGGAGCGAAGTTTGTAAACTCAATTTTTATTTGGAGAGGCTTAATGAATTTCTTAAATGTGTTAGCTTCTCTCTTTCTTCTTTTATGCGCAATAAGCCTCTTGCTAATTTCTAAACGGCGACTCTCTGATTCCATAAAGACCACACTAGTACGAACAAAAACACGAAGAAATAAGATAGACTAAAGAAAACCTAAAAATAAAAATAAAATCTTACTAGAAAGGAATCTAGCAAGTAGATCTAATAAAAAGAAATTCTAACCTAGACAATAACTATTCACCGGGCTGCGGCGCCAAAAACTTGATGCGTGGGAATCGCAACAGGCTTTACCTCTCGAGGGATCTCGAGAAGCTTACAACCCCCACCAGGCAGTGTACCTGATCGTTGTAGTATAGTATAGTGACAAGTACCGGGGGATTGATCGTTCAGCTTAGGAATAGTGTCGCTAGGATTAGAAAGCTTAAATACTAGTTCTAAGGGTGAGGGATGATTATTTTTGTGTTTTTATATTTTATAGAAAGCAACTTAAAATCTCGGGTTTGAAGGATTTGGGCGAAATTAGTTGCTAATCAACTAACCCAATACTAAGATGCAATCAAAATAAAATACTAGAAATTAAAATAAACTAATTATACTAAGGTTGTGAGCAGTAATTGGAGAAAATGTGTTTACTTAGATTTCACTACTCCCTAGACATCTTTTACACGTTAATTACTTGTTATAATTGCATGGATGACGGATTGTATTCCTTAATACCATTCATGGGGTGGCACACATAACTCCCCGATTCTATGAGCTCTTATCTCCTCCTACACCATGCCTAGCACAACTATAGGGATTGTAAACAGTGGCTCATGCATTAAATACAACCAATAAAGACCTAGTGCACCTCGGTTCATGTTTCTTAAGATGTTCAAGCATGTTACCAAGTGGAGATCTACCAGTTTTCTTAAGCCTAACATATAAATCAATCATCCAAGACAAGAATAAACAAGTAATCAACACATAATTAACATCTAGGTTTCATTATATCTAAGCAAACACAAGATAGATCTAGCCTAGCATGATAGAATTAAGACAAGAACAAGATATAGACAACCAACACATAGACATATTGATTGAATTAGAAGAACACTTATCTTGATTAAACATTCAAGGTATCAAGGGGTTGGAACCCTTGAAAAACCTGTAAAGTTACACCAAAATCGTACTTAGGGTTTCTCCAAAACTTCTCTCTTTTATGTGTGAAAATTAGAAAACTATAAATAGAAAAATAGGTTTGACGGCGTCAAGAATAAACTTGTGACGCCGTCACCTCGCCGCCAAAACTCTTCTCGGACTGCCTAGATCTACTTCTGACGCCGTCAAGACTTATACACTTCCAGGCCGTCATGACTCTTTTACTCTTGATGCCCTTCCTACGTGACGCCGTCAAATCTGTTCTGGGTTATCATGGAAATTAATGAAATTTTCTCTTGACGCCGTCAAGGTTTTGCTCTTGACGCCGTCACCTACTGTTCCCAGCATGTAAAATTAAGACTTTGGTGTTTTCTTCACTTTTATGCTCCAAAAACGTCCGAATTGCTTCCTTTTCCAGATTTCTCTCCCAAAGTACCTAAAATCACAAAAGGAACGATTTAGGGCAATATTTGATCAAATAAATTCAGATTCGGGCTTAAATGACCCCCTAAAAACGGATCCTTTTTCGCCTCATCACCGTTTCAGTTGGGCGGCCCCCTTAATTATAAAGGGCGGTCCCCTTAATTTTAAGGGGGCCGGCCATGAATTAAGGGGACCAGCCACGCTCCTCTGTCAGATTCTGTTGCCTATAAATACCACCTTAAACCTGGATTTTTTCCTCACCTTTTTGCACATAAACTTTCTGATTCAAATCTCCATCTCAATCCTAAAAATCCTTTGATCATACAATTCATAAGCCTTTGTTTCCAAGTGATCCAAAGCCTCATTCTTTCAAGTGCAAAGAGAAGAATACTCCTACTCATCAAGATTAGGAGTATTACAACTTAGTATCATCTTGCTATCTAAGTTGTTTATTTAGTTCATCTTGTATATCAATTTCTTTCTTGTGAACATTGTGTATACATTGGTTAGATAGATTTAGATATAGGATCTAGATCTATTGAAGGTGTGAAGTTGTACTAGTAGTGAAGAGGTAGAAGTGGATAGGATTAGTGATAGAGGAAATAAGGTGTGGTAGTTCATTGAAGTGGAGATAGTTGTGAAGACAAAGTAGTTGAAGCTTTGAAGTTGAAAAGACCTTGAAGCTTAGTAGTTGTGAAGTAGTGTACATCTTGGAGTAGTGCATAGGATTTAGTAGTGAAGGTGTGAAGAAACAAGTGGCGTGAAGAAAAAGGGTTAGGAAGCATTAAGTTGTGAAGAAGCTAGGAGCAAAGTAGGTTAGTTGTGAAGATAGGTGTGAAGTAAAATATTGGTGTGTAGAAGATAGTTGTGAAGAAGATTGGTGTGTAGTATATTGGTGTGAAGAAGGTGTGTAGAAGTTGTGATCAAGTTGTGAAGTTGTGTGGTGTGCTAATTGGTGTGTAAGGTTTTCTCCGCCATAAAGGAGGCTTTTGATCTAGTGAAGAAAACTCTCGAGTAGGTGACTCGGGGAGTGGAGTAGGGCAAGGAAGGTGTCCTTGTAGCCGAACCACTATAAATCCTTTGTCTCTTGGTTTGATCTTTCCATCTCTTACTCTTTGTTTAATTACTTACTTGCATATCATTCATAGTTACAATTGCTTGTGTTGTGCACATATTGATTTCACATAAAGATCAAACTAGGTTCCATTAAAAACATAAATTATACATTAGCAAATTAAAGTATATACAATCATTAAAACACATATACACATATAAATACAAACTTATATCTAAGTGAGATATATGAAATTATAATTTCTATTTAACATTTTAAATAAGAAGTATTTATGCGACATATGTGAATTAATTTGCTTTTATACTTTAGCTTCAAAGGTTTTTACAAACTACCATTTATTATTTGAAAGTAAACTTTATTAAAACGAAAAAGACGTAAAACTATTCAACCCCCCCTTCTAGTTTTCTACAGAAAGCTCAAAATCTCTTGAAAGATTGTTGAGGAGTCAAAGGTTGTTTGAAGATAAAACCGGATTAGGATTTAACTCAAAAGCACCATCAACTAGTAAACTAAAGAAATTAAAATTTGTTAAACCTAGAAGAGAGATTTAGAGATAATTTAATCTCTAATTGAGACTCATGATAAAATGATTAAGAATATCATGTTCTATGCTTTTATATGAGTTTCTAACCTTCTTGGATACATGAGTAATTGAGTTTCCAAGCGTGTCGTCAAATCAAGATTTTACGCTTTGTGTTTATTCTCTTTATAGCATCTCTATGCAATTTAAAAGGTACGCATTACTTCAACTTGACTTTGATTGTCTCTTGTTTCTAGCATTATGTGTTGGAGTATGTGTTATTAGTAATACTCTAAAGTTTTTACCTGCTATTAGTAATAACAAAGATTAAGGTTATGTGCAACAAGGAATTTCATCATTAGTACTAGTAGGAGATATAAGGTGTTTCGATTCTTTAACTGTCAAGAGATAAACACGAGAAACTCTTGAGTGAGTCTCACTCAACTCTTGCTTACAAGTGAGCTAACTAAGAATTTCCTAAGTGTTAAAATGTCTAACACTTTTGTGATGCTTGCAAAACAAACCTTTGTAAAACAACATTCTTAAACACCATACTTTAGGTCTTAAATTGTGTTTTACTTCAATCACTCCTTTATGATAATTTTACATAAAACATACAAGGTAAAATAAATCACATTAGCATACATTAGGTTGTGTGGAAGAAAATGAGTTTTCAACATCTAGAACTTACACATCAAATGTGACACTTAGTCTTATGATGTTGTACCTCTTGGACTTTTTCAAAAAAAATAAAGTTCATAGTGTCTTAAATAAGGAAACCCGAAGAGTCGAGGAGTCGTTGAATATAACATTTAACGAGAGATCACCTCCTTTTAAGATATCATCTTTGGTAGATGATGACTTAGTCGAAAGTCCAATGATGGCAAGACAAGTATGTTGTGTAAAACATTAAGGATAAAGGTACAAAATAATATCTTCTCACCTTGAGTCAAACATTGAATCAGGTAAAATTGACATAAGTTATAAAACTTGATTTGTAGATCATAGTTGCGTCTAAACAAAATTCAACAAAAACAGTTTTTGGAATTTAGAGTAAAACAACTAGTGAAACAAAATAGATTTTTCAAAGTAATCAAATGATTATAGTGTCAATATTTGAAAGACTTTTTGATAATAAAAGCAAGCCCCAAATGCAAGGGATTTTAACTTAAAGACATTCCTAGTTACTCTCTTGTTCTCAATGGTTAAGTTATTGATGACTTATCAAGAATGAGATTAGTAAATCCGTAGGTAAAACTAAACGTAGAGAAATGTTCGAAACACTACTTGTTCTCATAACAATTAGATCCAACATTATTGATGAGTGCTCAAACACTCATCATTTTTGGTCATTCTGAACTGCAAAAACATACAAAAACACTCAGAAATGCATCAAAATACTGAAAATATTCCAAAATTATGTTTTATATGTTTTAGATGCAAAATGAGTAAAAACAAATGAAAAACGTACAAAGTTTGCATAATTGGCAGTTTTCAGTCCCCCAACTTTCAAAATTTGGCAAAAATAGTCCCTGAGCACTTATCTTAAAAGAAAAGTCACCAAAGGTCCTTTTGAATCATAAGTTATCATATTTAGTCCTTTGGTGAAAATTTTCAAAAGTTTTGAGAATTTACAAAATTAGTCCCTGGAGTTTCACTTTTGGCAGATTTGGTCCCTGGTGGGATATTTTTGGAAGAAATTGCAATAATGGTCCTTGGAAAATCACAAAGTGTCACAAATAGCCCTTTTGTGGAAAGTTTGAAGGTTTTGCAGATTTGGTCCCTCAACTTTGAATTTTGGAAAAACTAATCCCCGGGAATTTAATTTTGGAAACTAAATATCAAAGGGCCTTGGGAAATTAAATAATGGCAAAATTGGCCGTTGTGATTAACTTTCACAAATTGGCAGATTTGGACCCTCACTTTTCAGAATTTACAATTTGGTCCTTGTGATACTTATGTAAACCAAATGGAGCCTTTGATTTTATTATAAGCCTAAAGACACAACCAATCCACCACCCAGCCCACTTTGCAAGCCCAATCTAGCCTTATAACTCCCTCCCGTTTTAAATAAAACACAACAGTCAACCCAAACCTTTGACTAACCTCTCTCCCTCATCCCACTTGATACCTGCTAAACCACTGCACACTCCACCCCCCTCCTCCACCTCAGACCAAACCCACACCTTGTCCCCTCCACCTCACCAATACCTCCAAAGTTCATTAATTGTCCTAAAAACCCTCCAAGAAACCTTCCCAATTGCAAAACATTTTTTCCCGCCAAAATGAATGAATGGTCAAGATCATATTGCAGTCATCCAAAGGCTATTATTGTTGATGGGATTTACTCAGAAGCCTAGTGGGAACCCAACACATCATCTATAAAGGGAAAAAAGCAGAAGAACCAAGAGTAGTAGTTGATTAGTATAGAATTAGTGTAGAAATAGTGTAATTTTGCTTTTCAGTTGTAAACTTAATCAATTAATGGTTGTACTCAGTTAATTTAGTATTAATTAAACTTTCTTAAACTTTAAATTCTAGTCTTGTTCAGTGAGTTAATATTTAGCATTTTTAAGTGAAATTGACAAAGTCACTTAACATTGTTAATTTTTGTTGTTCTATGCCCATTTAAGTTCAGTTAAACTTATTTATAAGTTTTTAAAAGCTCTCAAAGTATTCAAACAAATTTTATGCATTTTACATAAAATTACTCAAAATTCAAGTAAAATAGTGTAAAATTAAAAATCAGTGTTTAATAAAGAAGAAGCTTGGAGCATGGATAAATCTGGGTTGCAATGGTATTTAAAGCTTGTTAGGAAGCTTTAGGAAGGGTTCTTGGTCCTTGGTATTTGGCAGGATGGAAATGTGTAAGCTTAATCTCATTTTTTTGGCTTTTCACTGTTAAAATGCTTAGCTGTGGAAGGATTCTGTTGATTTGTGCAAACACTTGGGATGTTAATCTCAGTAATGTGTTTAGGATATTTATGAATGAATGTGAGTTAGCACACGGAATTTACTAAAACACACTAAAGGAACAAAGGTGGTGAATAAGTAAATGAGAATGAACACAACATGAATAACACAAAACGATTCAATATTATTGATGAAATAATACGGGTGATCTAAACTATCACCAGGATTACAAGTGTAACCTTGAATCTTTGATACGTGAAAGGGTTTAAAGATGGAAGTTATGCATGGAAAATTATGGGAAAGATGTGTCTAAGAAGGTGTCTTAAGGGTTCCTTTTATAGTATAAGGAGCCCTTATTACAAGTGGCCAAGTTGCTTAATATAATATATTAGAGGTTTATCTTATCCTAATATTAAACCTTTCAAGGTAAAACACTCCATTATATCTACTGAGACTTCTGTACTACTTCTACTTAACGTATAACTTTGTACGAAGACTAATAATACAACTAAATATCTCTAAATAAAATATAACAACTTGTCGTGAAAACTGGCAGGACCTTCTTTAACT
Source organism: Artemisia argyi (assembly GCA_030686995.1). Taxonomy (NCBI): domain Eukaryota; kingdom Viridiplantae; phylum Streptophyta; class Magnoliopsida; order Asterales; family Asteraceae; genus Artemisia; species Artemisia argyi. The sequence continues at coordinate 153,706,821 of CM060701.1, read as the reverse complement.
AGCAGTACCTTCTTACCCAGAAGGTACTGTTAGTATATCTTCAACATCAGCAAAACTGAAGAGGCAGACTTAACTATCAACTAACAGGCTCTTCTGGCAGAGTCTTTACTTTGTGCATTTTATTCCCAACAATCCTCCCCTAAAATAACCAAGTTTCTTGTGGAAGGATTCTATTGATTTGTGCAAACACTTGGGATGTTAATCTCAGTAATGTGTTTAGGATATTTATAAATGAATGTGAGTTAGCACGCGGAATTTACTAAAACACACTAAAGGAACAAAGGTGGTGAATAAGTAAACGAGAATGAACACAACATGAATAACACAAAACGATTCAATATTATTGATGAAATAATACGGGTGATCTAAACTATCACCAGGATTACAAGTGTAACCTTGAATCTTTGATACGTGAAAGGGTTTAAAGATGGAAGTTATGCATGGAAAACTATGGGAAAGATGTGTCTAAGAAGGTGTCTTAAGGGTTCCTTTTATAGTATAAGGAGCCCTTATTAGAAGTGGTCAAGTTGCTTAATATAATATATTAGAGGTTTATCTTATCCTAATATTACACCTTTCAAGGTAAAACACTCCATTATATCTACTGAGACTTCTGTACTACTTCTACTTAACGTATAACTTTGTACAAAGACTAATAATACAACTAAATATCTCTAAATAAAATATAACAACTTGTCGTGAAAACTGGCAGGACCTTCTTTAACTAGCAGTACCTTCTTACCCAGAAGGTACTGTTAGTATATCTTCAACATCAGCAAAACTGAAGAGGCAGGCTTAACTATCAACTAACAGGCTCTTCTGGCAGACTCTTTACTTTGTGCATTTTATTCCCAACAATCCTCCCCTAAAATAACCAAGTTTCTTGTGGAAGGATTCTATTGATTTGTGCAAACACTTGGGATGTTAATCTCAGTAATGTGTTTAGGATATTTATGAATGAATGTGAGTTAGCACGCGGAATTTACTAAAACACACTAAAAGAACAAAGGTGGTGAATAAGTAAATGAGAATGAACACAACATGAATAACACAAAACGATTCAATATTATTGATGAAATAATACGGGTGATCTAAACTATCACCAGGATTACAAGTGTAACCTTGAATCTTTGATACGTGAAAGGGTTTAAAGATGGAAGTTATGCATGGAAAACTATGGGAAAGATGTGTCTAAGAAGGTGTCTTAAGGGTTCCTTTTATAGTATAAGGAGCCCTTATTACAAGTGGTCAAGTTGCTTAATATAATATATTAGAGGTTTATCTTATCCTAATATTACACCTTTCAAGGTAAAACACTCCATTATATCTACTGAGACTTCTGTACTACTTTTACTTAACGTATAACTTTGTACAAAGACTAATAATACAACTAAATATCTCTAAATAAAATATAACAACTTGTCGTGAAAACTGGCAGGACCTTCTTTAACTAGCAGTACCTTCTTACCCAGAAGGTACTGTTAGTATATCTTCAACATCAGCAAAACTGAAGAGGCAGGCTTAACTATCAACTAACAGGCTCTTCTGGCAGACTCTTTACTTTGTGCATTTTATTCCCAACAATCCTCCCCTAAAATAACCAAGTTTCTTGTGGAAGGATTCTATTGATTTGTGCAAACACTTGGGATGTTAATCTCAGTAATGTGTTTAGGATATTTATAAATGAATGTGAGTTAGCACTCGGAATTTACTAAAACACACTAAAGGAACAAAGGTGGTGAATAAGTAAATGAGAATGAACACAACATGAATAACACAAAACGATTCAATATTATTGATGAAATAATACGGGTGATCTAAGCTATCACCAGGATTACAAGTGTAACCTTGAATCTTTGATACGTGAAAGGGTTTAAAGATGGAAGTTATGCATGGAAAAGTATGGGAAAGATGTGTCTAAGAAGGTGTCTTAAGGATTCCTTTTATAGTATAAGGAGCCCTTATTAGAAGTGGTCAAGTTGCTTAATATAATATATTAGAGGTTTATCTTATCCTAATATTACACCTTTCAAGGTAAAACACTCCATTATATCTACTGAGACTTCTGTACTACTTCTACTTAACGTATAACTTTGTACAAAGACTAATAATACAACTAAATATCTCTAAATAAAATATAACAACTGGTCGTGAAAACTGGCAGGACCTTCTTTAACTAGCAGTACCTTCTTACCCAGAAGGTACTGTTAGTATATCTTCAACATCAGCAAAACTGAAGAGGCAGGCTTAACTATCAACTAACAGGCTCTTCTGGCAGACTCTTTATTTTGTGCATTTTATTCCCAACAATCCTCCCCTAAAATAACCAAGTTTCTTGTGGAAGGATTCTATTGATTTGTGCAAACACTTAGGATGTTAATCTCAGTAATGTGTTTAGGATATTTATGAATGAATGTGAGTTAGCACGCGGAATTTACTAAAACACACTAAAGGAACAAAGGTGGTGAATAAGTAAATGAGAATGAACACAACATGAATAACACAAAACGATTCAATATTATTGATGAAATAATACGGGTGATCTAAACTATCACCAGGATTACAAGTGTAACCTTGAATCTTTGATACGTGAAAGGGTTTAAAGATGGAAGTTATGCATGGAAAATTATGGGAAAGATGTGTCTAAGAAGGTGTCTTAAGGGTTCCTTTTATAGTATAAGGAGCCCTTATTACAAGTGGCCAAGTTGCTTAATATAATATATTAGAGGTCTATCTTATCCTAATATTACACCTTTCAAGGTAAAACACTCCATTATATCTACTGAGACTTCTGTACTACTTCTACTTAACGTATAACTTTGTACGAAGACTAATAATACAACTAAATATCTCTAAATAAAATATAACAACTTGTCGTGAAAACTGGCAGGACCTTCTTTAACTAGCAGTACCTTCTTACCCAGAAGGTACTGTTAGTATATCTTCAACATCAGCAAAACTGAAGAGGCAGGCTTAACTATCAACTAACAGGCTCTTCTGGCAGACTCTTTACTTTGTGCATTTTATTCCCAACAATCCTCCCCTAAAATAACCAAGTTTCTTGTGGAAGGATTCTATTGATTTGTGCAAACACTTGGGATGTTAATCTCAGTAATGTGTTTAGGATATTTATAAATGAATGTGAGTTAGCACGCGGAATTTACTAAAACACACTAAAGGAACAAAGGTGGTGAATAAGTAAATGAGAATGAACACAACATGAATAACACAAAACGATTCAATATTATTGATGAAATAATACGGGTGATCTAAACTATCACCAGGATTACAAGTGTAACCTTGAATCTTTGATACGTGAAAGGGTTTAAAGATGGAAGTTATGCATGGAAAAGTATGGGAAAGATGTGTCTAAGAAGGTGTCTTAAGGATTCCTTTTATAGTATAAGGAGCCCTTATTAGAAGTGGTCAAGTTGCTTAATATAATATATTAGAGGTTTATCTTATCCTAATATTACACCTTTCAAGGTAAAACACTCCATTATATCTACTGAGACTTCTGTACTACTTCTACTTAACGTATAACTTTGTACAAAGACTAATAATACAACTAAATATCTCTAAATAAAATATAATAACTGGTCGTGAAAACTGGCAGGACCTTCTTTAACTAGCAGTACCTTCTTACCCAGAAGGTACTGTTAGTATATCTTCAACATCAGCAAAACTGAAGAGGCAGGCTTAACTATCAACTAACAGGCTCTTCTGGCAGACTCTTTACTTTGTGCATTTTATTCCCAACAATCCTCCCCTAAAATAACCAAGTTTCTTGTGGAAGGATTCTATTGATTTGTGCAAACACTTGGGATGTTAATCTCAGTAATGTGTTTAGGATATTTATAAATGAATGTGAGTTAGCACGCGGAATTTACTAAAACACACTAAAGGAACAAAGGTGGTGAATAAGTAAATGAGAATGAACACAACATGAATAACACAAAATGATTCAATATTATTGATGAAATAATACGGGTGATCTAAACTATCACCAGGATTACAAGTGTAACCTTGAATCTTTGATACGTGAAAGGGTTTAAAGATGGAAGTTATGCATGGAAAATTATGGGAAAGATGTGTCTAAGAAGGTGTCTTAAGGATTCCTTTTATAGTATAAGGAGCCCTTATTAGAAGTGGTCAAGTTGCTTAATATAATATATTAGAGGTTTATCTTATCCTAATATTACACCTTTCAAGGTAAAACACTCCATTATATCTACTGAGACTTCTGTACTACTTCTACTTAACGTATAACTTTGTACAAAGACTAATAATACAACTAAATATCTCTAAATAAAATATAACAACTGGTCGTGAAAACTGGCAGGACCTTCTTTAACTAGCAGTACCTTCTTACCCAGAAGGTACTGTTAGTATATCTTCAACATCAGCAAAACTGAAGAGGCAGGCTTAACTATCAACTAACAGGCTCTTCTGGCAGACTCTTTATTTTGTGCATTTTATTCCCAACAATCCTCCCCTAAAATAACCAAGTTTCTTGTGGAAGGATTCTATTGATTTGTGCAAACACTTAGGATGTTAATCTCAGTAATGTGTTTAGGATATTTATGAATGAATGTGAGTTAGCACGCGGAATTTACTAAAACACACTAAAGGAACAAAGGTGGTGAATAAGTAAATGAGAATGAACACAACATGAATAACACAAAATGATTCAATATTATTGATGAAATAATACGGGTGATCTAAACTATCACCAGGATTACAAGTGTAACCTTGAATCTTTGATACGTGAAAGGGTTTAAAGATGGAAGTTATGCATGGAAAATTATGGGAAAGATGTGTCTAAGAAGGTGTCTTAAGGGTTCCTTTTATAGTATAAGGAGCCCTTATTACAAGTGGCCAAGTTGCTTAATATAATATATTAGAGGTCTATCTTATCCTAATATTACACCTTTCAAGGTAAAACACTCCATTATATCTACTGAGACTTCTGTACTACTTCTACTTAACGTATAACTTTGTACGAAGACTAATAATACAACTAAATATCTCTAAATAAAATATAACAACTTGTCGTGAAAACTGGCAGGACCTTCTTTAACTAGCAGTACCTTCTTACCCAGAAGGTACTGTTAGTATATCTTCAACATCAGCAAAACTGATGAGGCAGGCTTAACTATCAACTAACAGGCTCTTCTGGCAGAGTCTTTACTTTGTGCATTTTATTCCCAACAATCCTCCCCTAAAATAACCAAGTTTCTTGTGGAAGGATTCTATTGATTTGTGCAAACACTTGGGATGTTAATCTCAGTAATGTGTTTAGGATATTTATAAATGAATGTGAGTTAGCACGCGGAATTTACTAAAACACACTAAAGGAACAAAGGTGGTGAATAAGTAAACGAGAATGAACACAACATGAATAACACAAAACGATTCAATATTATTGATGAAATAATACGGGTGATCTAAACTATCACCAGGATTACAAGTGTAACCTTGAATCTTTGATACGTGAAAGGGTTTAAAGATGGAAGTTATGCATGGAAAACTATGGGAAAGATGTGTCTAAGAAGGTGTCTTAAGGGTTCCTTTTATAGTATAAGGAGCCCTTATTACAAGTGGTCAAGTTGCTTAATATAATATATTAGAGGTTTATCTTATCCTAATATTACACCTTTCAAGGTAAAACACTCCATTATATCTACTGAGACTTCTGTACTACTTTTACTTAACGTATAACTTTGTACAAAGACTAATAATACAACTAAATATCTCTAAATAAAATATAACAACTTGTCGTGAAAACTGGCAGGACCTTCTTTAACTAGCAGTACCTTCTTACCCAGAAGGTACTGTTAGTATATCTTCAACATCAGCAAAACTGAAGAGGCAGGCTTAACTATCAACTAACAGGCTCTTCTGGCAGACTCTTTACTTTGTGCATTTTATTCCCAACAATCCTCCCCTAAAATAACCAAGTTTCTTGTGGAAGGATTCTATTGATTTGTGCAAACACTTGGGATGTTAATCTCAGTAATGTGTTTAGGATATTTATAAATGAATGTGAGTTAGCACTCGGAATTTACTAAAACACGCTAAAGGAACAAAGGTGGTGAATAAGTAAATGAGAATGAACACAACATGAATAACACAAAACGATTCAATATTATTGATGAAATAATACGGGTGATCTAAACTATCACCAGGATTACAAGTGTAACCTTGAATCTTTGATACGTGAAAGGGTTTAAAGATGGAAGTTATGCATGGAAAAGTATGGGAAAGATGTGTCTAAGAAGGTGTCTTAAGGATTCCTTTTATAGTATAAGGAGCCCTTATTAGAAGTGGTCAAGTTGCTTAATATAATATATTAGAGGTTTATCTTATCCTAATATTACACCTTTCAAGGTAAAACACTCCATTATATCTACTGAGACTTCTGTACTACTTCTACTTAACGTATAACTTTGTACAAAGACTAATAATACAACTAAATATCTCTAAATAAAATATAACAACTGGTCGTGAAAACTGGCAGGACCTTCTTTAACTAGCAGTACCTTCTTACCCAGAAGGTACTGTTAGTATATCTTCAACATCAGCAAAACTGAAGAGGCAGGCTTAACTATCAACTAACAGGCTCTTCTGGCAGACTCTTTATTTTGTGCATTTTATTCCCAACAATCCTCCCCTAAAATAACCAAGTTTCTTGTGGAAGGATTCTATTGATTTGTGCAAACACTTAGGATGTTAATCTCAGTAATGTGTTTAGGATATTTATGAATGAATGTGAGTTAGCACGCGGAATTTACTAAAACACACTAAAGGAACAAAGGTGGTGAATAAGTAAATGAGAATGAACACAACATGAATAACACAAAATGATTCAATATTATTGATGAAATAATACGGGTGATCTAAACTATCACCAGGATTACAAGTGTAACCTTGAATCTTTGATACGTGAAAGGGTTTAAAGATGGAAGTTATGCATGGAAAATTATGGGAAAGATGTGTCTAAGAAGGTGTCTTAAGGGTTCCTTTTATAGTATAAGGAGCCCTTATTACAAGTGGCCAAGTTGCTTAATATAATATATTAGAGGTCTATCTTATCCTAATATTACACCTTTCAAGGTAAAACACTCCATTATATCTACTGAGACTTCTGTACTACTTCTACTTAACGTATAACTTTGTACGAAGACTAATAATACAACTAAATATCTCTAAATAAAATATAACAACTTGTCGTGAAAACTGGCAGGACCTTCTTTAACTAGCAGTACCTTCTTACCCAGAAGGTACTGTTAGTATATCTTCAACATCAGCAAAACTGAAGAGGCAGGCTTAACTATCAACTAACAGGCTCTTCTGGCAGACTCTTTACTTTGTGCATTTTATTCCCAACAATCCTCCCCTAAAATAACCAAGTTTCTTGTGGAAGGATTCTATTGATTTGTGCAAACACTTGGGATGTTAATCTCAGTAATGTGTTTAGGATATTTATAAATGAATGTGAGTTAGCACGCGGAATTTACTAAAACACACTAAAGGAACAAAGGTGGTGAATAAGTAAATGAGAATGAACACAACATGAATAACACAAAACGATTCAATATTATTGATGAAATAATACGGGTGATCTAAACTATCACCAGGATTACAAGTGTAACCTTGAATCTTTGATACGTGAAAGGGTTTAAAGATGGAAGTTATGCATGGAAAAGTATGGGAAAGATGTGTCTAAGAAGGTGTCTTAAGGATTCCTTTTATAGTATAAGGAGCCCTTATTAGAAGTGGTCAAGTTGCTTAATATAATATATTAGAGGTTTATCTTATCCTAATATTACACCTTTCAAGGTAAAACACTCCATTATATCTACTGAGACTTCTGTACTACTTCTACTTAACGTATAACTTTGTACAAAGACTAATAATACAACTAAATATCTCTAAATAAAATATAATAACTGGTCGTGAAAACTGGCAGGACCTTCTTTAACTAGCAGTACCTTCTTACCCAGAAGGTACTGTTAGTATATCTTCAACATCAGCAAAACTGAAGAGGCAGGCTTAACTATCAACTAACAGGCTCTTCTGGCAGACTCTTTACTTTGTGTATTTTATTCCCAACAATCCTCCCCTAAAATAACCAAGTTTCTTGTGGAAGGATTCTATTGATTTGTGCAAACACTTGGGATGTTAATCTCAGTAATGTGTTTAGGATATTTATAAATGAATGTGAGTTAGCACGCGGAATTTACTAAAACACACTAAAGGAACAAAGGTGGTGAATAAGTAAATGAGAATGAACACAACATGAATAACACAAAATGATTCAATATTATTGATGAAATAATACGGGTGATCTAAACTATCACCAGGATTACAAGTGTAACCTTGAATCTTTGATACGTGAAAGGGTTTAAAGATGGAAGTTATGCATGGAAAATTATGGGAAAGATGTGTCTAAGAAGGTGTCTTAAGGATTCCTTTTATAGTATAAGGAGCCCTTATTAGAAGTGGTCAAGTTGCTTAATATAATATATTAGAGGTTTATCTTATCCTAATATTACACCTTTCAAGGTAAAACACTCCATTATATCTACTGAGACTTCTGTACTACTTCTACTTAACGTATAACTTTGTACAAAGACTAATAATACAACTAAATATCTCTAAATAAAATATAACAACTGGTCGTGAAAACTGGCAGGACCTTCTTTAACTAGCAGTACCTTCTTACCCAGAAGGTACTGTTAGTATATCTTCAACATCAGCAAAACTGAAGAGGCAGGCTTAACTATCAACTAACAGGCTCTTCTGGCAGACTCTTTATTTTGTGCATTTTATTCCCAACAATCCTCCCCTAAAATAACCAAGTTTCTTGTGGAAGGATTCTATTGATTTGTGCAAACACTTAGGATGTTAATCTCAGTAATGTGTTTAGGATATTTATGAATGAATGTGAGTTAGCACGCGGAATTTACTAAAACACACTAAAGGAACAAAGGTGATGAATAAGTAAATGAGAATGAACACAACATGAATAACACAAAATGATTCAATATTATTGATGAAATAATACGGGTGATCTAAACTATCACCAGGATTACAAGTGTAACCTTGAATCTTTGATACGTGAAAGGGTTTAAAGATGGAAGTTATGCATGGAAAATTATGGGAAAGATGTGTCTAAGAAGGTGTCTTAAGGGTTCCTTTTATAGTATAAGGAGCCCTTATTACAAGTGGCCAAGTTGCTTAATATAATATATTAGAGGTCTATCTTATCCTAATATTACACCTTTCAAGGTAAAACACTCCATTATATCTACTGAGACTTCTGTACTACTTCTACTTAACGTATAACTTTGTACGAAGACTAATAATACAACTAAATATCTCTAAATAAAATATAACAACTTGTCGTGAAAACTGGCAGGACCTTCTTTAACTAGCAGTACCTTCTTACCCAGAAGGTACTGTTAGTATATCTTCAACATCAGCAAAACTGAAGAGGCAGGCTTAACTATCAACTAACAGGCTCTTGTGGCAGACTCTTTACTTTGTGCATTTTATTCCCAACAATCCTCCCCTAAAATAACCAAGTTTCTTGTGGAAGGATTCTATTGATTTGTGCAAACACTTGGGATGTTAATCTCAGTAATGTGTTTAGGATATTTATAAATGAATGTGAGTTAGCACGCGGAATTTACTAAAACACACTAAAGGAACAAAGGTGGTGAATAAGTAAATGAGAATGAACACAACATGAATAACACAAAACGATTCAATATTATTGATGAAATAATACGGGTGATCTAAACTATCACCAGGATTACAAGTGTAACCTTGAATCTTTGATACGTGAAAGGGTTTAAAGATGGAAGTTATGCATGGAAAAGTATGGGAAAGATGTGTCTAAGAAGGTGTCTTAAGGATTCCTTTTATAGTATAAGGAGCCCTTATTAGAAATGGTCAAGTTGCTTAATATAATATATTAGAGGTTTATCTTATCCTAATATTACACCTTTCAAGGTAAAACACTCCATTATATCTACTGAGACTTCTGTACTACTTCTACTTAACGTATAACTTTGTACAAAGACTAATAATACAACTAAATATCTCTAAATAAAATATAATAACTGGTCGTGAAAACTGGCAGGACCTTCTTTAACTAGCAGTACCTTCTTACCCAGAAGGTACTGTTAGTATATCTTCAACATCAGCAAAACTGAAGAGGCAGGCTTAACTATCAACTAACAGGCTCTTCTGGCAGACTCTTTACTTTGTGCATTTTATTCCCAACAATCCTCCCCTAAAATAACCAAGTTTCTTGTGGAAGGATTCTATTGATTTGTGCAAACACTTGGGATGTTAATCTCAGTAATGTGTTTAGGATATTTATAAATGAATGTGAGTTAGCACGCGGAATTTACTAAAACACACTAAAGGAACAAAGGTGGTGAATAAGTAAATGAGAATGAACACAACATGAATAACACAAAATGATTCAATATTATTGATGAAATAATATGGGTGATCTAAACTATCACCAGGATTACAAGTGTAACCTTGAATCTTTGATACGTGAAAGGGTTTAAAGATGGAAGTTATGCATGGAAAATTATGGGAAAGATGTGTCTAAGAAGGTGTCTTAAGGGTTCCTTTTATAGTATAAGGAGCCCTTATTACAAGTGGCCAAGTTGCTTAATATAATATATTAGAGGTCTATCTTATCCTAATATTACACCTTTCAAGGTAAAACACTCCATTATATCTACTGAGACTTCTGTACTACTTCTACTTAACGTATAACTTTGTACGAAGACTAATAATACAACTAAATATCTCTAAATAAAATATAACAACTTGTCGTGAAAACTGGCAGGACCTTCTTTAACTAGCAGTACCTTCTTACCCAGAAGGTACTGTTAGTATATCTTCAACATCAGCAAAACTGAAGAGGCAGGCTTAACTATCAACTAACAGGCTCTTCTGGCAGACTCTTTACTTTGTGCATTTTATTCCCAACAATCCTCCCCTAAAATAACCAAGTTTCTTGTGGAAGGATTCTATTGATTTGTGCAAACACTTAGGATGTTAATCTCAGTAATGTGTTTAGGATATTTATGAATGAATGTGAGTTAGCACGCGGAATTTACTAAAACACACTAAAGGAACAAAGGTGGTGAATAAGTAAATGAGAATGAACACAACATGAATAACACAAAATGATTCAATATTATTGATGAAATAATACGGGTGATCTAAACTATCACCAGGATTACAAGTGTAACCTTGAATCTTTGATACGTGAAAGGGTTTAAAGATGGAAGTTATGCATGGAAAATTATGGGAAAGATGTGTCTAACAAGGTGTCTTAAGGGTTCCTTTTATAGTATAAGGAGCCCTTATTACAAGTGGCCAAGTTGCTTAATATAATATATTAGAGGTCTATCTTATCCTAATATTACACCTTTCAAGGTAAAACACTCCATTATATCTACTGAGACTTCTGTACTACTTCTACTTAACGTATAACTTTGTACGAAGACTAATAATACAACTAAATATCTCTAAATAAAATATAACAACTTGTCGTGAAAACTGGCAGGACCTTCTTTAACTAGCAGTACCTTCTTACCCAGAAGGTACTGTTAGTATATCTTCAACATCAGCAAAACTGAAGAGGCAGGCTTAACTATCAACTAACAGGCTCTTCTGGCAGACTCTTTATTTTGTGCATTTTATTCCCAACAATCCTCCCCTAAAATAACCAAGTTTCTTGTGGAAGGATTCTATTGATTTGTGCAAACACTTAGGATGTTAATCTCAGTAATGTGTTTAGGATATTTATGAATGAATGTGAGTTAGCACGCGGAATTTACTAAAACACACTAAAGGAACAAAGGTGGTGAATAAGTAAATGAGAATGAACACAACATGAATAACACAAAATGATTCAATATTATTGATGAAATAATACGGGTGATCTAAACTATCACCAGGATTACAAGTGTAACCTTGAATCTTTGATACGTGAAAGGGTTTAAAGATGGAAGTTATGCATGGAAAATTATGGGAAAGATGTGTCTAAGAAGGTGTCTTAAGGGTTCCTTTTATAGTATAAGGAGCCCTTATTACAAGTGGCCAAGTTGCTTAATATAATATATTAGAGGTCTATCTTATCCTAATATTACACCTTTCAAGGTAAAACACTCCATTATATCTACTGAGACTTCTGTACTACTTCTACTTAACGTATAACTTTGTACGAAGACTAATAATACAACTAAATATCTCTAAATAAAATATAACAACTTGTCGTGAAAACTGGCAGGACCTTCTTTAACTAGCAGTACCTTCTTACCCAGAAGGTACTGTTAGTATATCTTCAACATCAGCAAAACTGAAGAGGCAGGCTTAACTATCAACTAACAGGCTCTTCTGGCAGACTCTTTACTTTGTGCATTTTATTCCCAACAATCCTCCCCTAAAATAACCAAGTTTCTTGTGGAAGGATTCTATTGATTTGTGCAAACACTTGGGATGTTAATCTCAGTAATGTGTTTAGGATATTTATAAATGAATGTGAGTTAGCACGCGAAATTTACTAAAACACACTAAAGGAACAAAGGTGGTGAATAAGTAAATGAGAATGAACACAACATGAATAACACAAAACGATTCAATATTATTGATGAAATAATACGGGTGATCTAAACTATCACCAGGATTACAAGTGTAACCTTGAATCTTTGATACGTGAAAGGGTTTAAAGATGGAAGTTATGCATGGAAAAGTATGGGAAAGATGTGTCTAAGAAGGTGTCTTAAGGATTCCTTTTATAGTATAAGGAGCCCTTATTAGAAGTGGTCAAGTTGCTTAATATAATATATTAGAGGTTTATCTTATCCTAATATTACACCTTTCAAGGTAAAACACTCCATTATATCTACTGAGACTTCTGTACTACTTCTACTTAACGTATAACTTTGTACAAAGACTAATAATACAACTAAATATCTCTAAATAAAATATAATAACTGGTCGTGAAAACTGGCAGGACCTTCTTTAACTAGCAGTACCTTCTTACCCAGAAGGTACTGTTAGTATATCTTCAACATCAGCAAAACTGAAGAGGCAGGCTTAACTATCAACTAACAGGCTCTTCTGGCAGACTCTTTACTTTGTGCATTTTATTCCCAACAATCCTCCCCTAAAATAACCAAGTTTCTTGTGGAAGGATTCTATTGATTTGTGCAAACACTTGGGATGTTAATCTCAGTAATGTGTTTAGGATATTTATAAATGAATGTGAGTTAGCACGCGGAATTTACTAAAACAAACTAAAGGAACAAAGGTGGTGAATAAGTAAATGAGAATGAACACAACATGAATAACACAAAATGATTCAATATTATTGATGAAATAATACGGGTGATCTAAACTATCACCAGGATTACAAGTGTAACCTTGAATATTTGATACGTGAAAGGGTTTAAAGATGGAAGTTATGCATGGAAAATTATGGGAAAGATGTGTCTAACAAGGTGTCTTAAGGGTTCCTTTTATAGTATAAGGAGCCCTTATTACAAGTGGCCAAGTTGCTTAATATAATATATTAGAGGTCTATCTTATCCTAATATTACACCTTTCAAGGTAAAACACTCCATTATATCTACTGAGACTTCTGTACTACTTCTACTTAACGTATAACTTTGTACGAAGACTAATAATACAACTAAATATCTCTAAATAAAATATAACAACTTGTCGTGAAAACTGGCAGGACCTTCTTTAACTAGCAGTACCTTCTTACCCAGAAGGTACTGTTAGTATATCTTCAACATCAGCAAAACTGAAGAGGCAGGCTTAACTATCAACTAACAGGCTCTTCTGGCAGACTCTTTATTTTGTGCATTTTATTCCCAACAATCCTCCCCTAAAATAACCAAGTTTCTTGTGGAAGGATTCTATTGATTTGTGCAAACACTTAGGATGTTAATCTCAGTAATGTGTTTAGGATATTTATGAATGAATGTGAGTTAGCACGCGGAATTTACTAAAACACACTAAAGGAACAAAGGTGGTGAATAAGTAAATGAGAATGAACACAACATGAATAACACAAAATGATTCAATATTATTGATTAAATAATACGGGTGATCTAAACTATCACAAGGATTACAAGTGTAACCTTGAATCTTTGATACGTGAAAGGGTTTAAAGATGGAAGTTATGCATGGAAAATTATGGGAAAGATGTGTCTAAGAAGGTGTCTTAAGGGTTCCTTTTATAGTATAAGGAGCCCTTATTACAAGTGGCCAAGTTGCTTAATATAATATATTAGAGGTCTATCTTATCCTAATATTACACCTTTCAAGGTAAAACACTCCATTATATCTACTGAGACTTCTGTACTACTTCTACTTAACGTATAACTTTGTACGAAGACTAATAATACAACTAAATATCTCTAAATAAAATATAACAACTTGTCGTGAAAACTGGCAGGACCTTCTTTAACTAGCAGTACCTTCTTACCCAGAAGGTACTGTTAGTATATCTTCAACATCAGCAAAACTGAAGAGGCAGGCTTAACTATCAACTAACAGGCTCTTCTGGCAGACTCTTTACTTTGTGCATTTTATTCCCAACAATCCTCCCCTAAAATAACCAAGTTTCTTGTGGAAGGATTCTATTGATTTGTGCAAACACTTGGGATGTTAATCTCAGTAATGTGTTTAGGATATTTATAAATGAATGTGAGTTAGCACGCGGAATTTACTAAAACACACTAAAGGAACAAAGGTGGTGAATAAGTAAACGAGAATGAACACAACATGAATAACAAAAAACGATTCAATATTATTGATGAAATAATACGGGTGATCTAAACTATCACCAGGATTACAAGTTTAACCTTGAATCTTAGATACGTGAAAGGGTTTAAAGATGGAAGTTATGCATGGAAAATTATGGGAAAGATGTGTCTAAGAAGGTGTCTTAAGGGTTCCTTTTATAGTATAAGGAGCCCTTATTACAAGTGGCCAAGTTGCTTAATATAATATATTAGAGGTTTATCTTATCCTAATATTACACCTTTCAAGGTAAAACACTCCATTATATCTACTGAGACTTCTGTACTACTTCTACTTAACGTATAACTTTGTACGAAGACTAATAATACAACTAAATATCTCTAAATAAAATATAACAACTTGTCGTGAAAACTGGCAGGACCTTCTTTAACTAGCAGTACCTTCTTACCCAGAAGGTACTGTTAGTATATCTTCAACATCAGCAAAACTGATGAGGCAGGCTTAACTATCAACTAACAGGCTCTTCTGGCAGACTCTTTACTTTGTGCATTTTATTCCCAACAATCCTCCCCTAAAATAACCAAGTTTCTTGTGGAAGGATTCTATTGATTTGTGCAAACACTTGGGATGTTAATCTCAGTAATGTGTTTAGGATATTTATAAATGAATGTGAGTTAGCACGCGGAATTTACTAAAACACACTAAAGGAACAAAGGTGGTGAATAAGTAAACGAGAATGAACACAACATGAATAACACAAAACGATTCAATATTATTGATGAAAAAATACGGGTGATCTAAACTATCACCAGGATTACAAGTGTAACCTTGAATCTTTGATACGTGAAAGGGTTTAAAGATGCAAGTTATGCATGGAAAACTATGGGAAAGATGTGTCTAAGAAGGTGTCTTAAGGGTTCCTTTTATAGTATAAGGAGCCCTTATTACAAGTGGTCAAGTTGCTTAATATAATATATTAGAGGTTTATCTTATCCTAATATTACACCTTTCAAGGTAAAACACTCCATTATATCTACTGAGACTTCTGTACTACTTTTATTTAACGTATAACTTTGTACAAAGACTAATAATACAACTAAATATCTCTAAATAAAATATAACAACCTGTCGTGAAAACTGGCAGGACCTTCTTTAACTAGCAGTACCTTCTTACCCAGAAGGTACTGTTAGTATATCTTCAACATCAGCAAAACTGAAGAGGCAGGCTTAACTATCAACTAACAGGCTCTTCTGGCAGACTCTTTACTTTGTGCATTTTATTCCCAACAATCCTCCCCTAAAATAACCAAGTTTCTTGTGGAAGGATTCTATTGATTTGTGCAAACACTTGGGATGTTAATCTCAGTAATGTGTTTAGGATATTTATGAATGAATGTGAGTTAGCACGCGGAATTTACTAAAACACACTAAAGGAACAAAGGTGGTGAATAAGTAAATGAGAATGAACACAACATGAATAACACAAAACGATGCAATATTATTGATGAAATAATACGGGTGATCTAAACTATCACCAGGATTACAAGTGTAACCTTGAATCTTTGATACGTGAAAGGGTTTAAAGATGGAAGTTATGCATGGAAAACTATGGGAAAGATGTGTCTAAGAAGGTGTCTTAAGGGTTCCTTTTATAGTATAAGGAGCCCTTATTACAAGTGGTCAAGTTGCTTAATATAATATATTAGAGGTTTATCTTATCCTAATATTACACCTTTCAAGGTAAAACACTCCATTATATCTACTGAGACTTCTGTACTACTTTTATTTAACGTATAACTTTGTACAAAGACTAATAATACAACTAAATATCTCTAAATAAAATATAACAACTTGTCGTGAAAACTGGCAGGACCTTCTTTAACTAGCAGTACCTTCTTACCCAGAAGGTACTGTTAGTATATCTTCAACATTAGCAAAACTGAAGAGGCAGGCTTAACTATCAACTAACAGGCTCTTCTGGCAGACTCTTTACTTTGTGCATTTTATTCCCAACAATCCTCCCCTAAAATAACCAAGTTTCTTGTGGAAGGATTCTATTGATTTGTGCAAACACTTGGGATGTTAATCTCGGTAATGTGTTTAGGATATTTATGAATGAATGTGAGTTAGCACGCGGAATTTACTAAAACACACTAAAGGAACAAAGGTGGTGAATAAGTAAATGAGAATGAACACAACATGAATAACACAAAACGATTCAATATTATTGATGAAATAATACGGGTGATCTAAACTATCACCAGGATTACAAGTGTAACCTTGAATCTTTGATACGTGAAAGGGTTTAAAGATGGAAGTTATGCATGGAAAACTATGGGAAAGATGTGTCTAAGAAGGTGTCTTAAGGGTTCCTTTTATAGTATAAGGAGCCCTTATTACAAGTGGTCAAGTTGCTTAATATAATATATTAGAGGTTTATCTTATCCTAATATTACACCTTTCAAGGTAAAACACTCCATTATATCTACTGAGACTTCTGTACTACTTTTACTTAACGTATAACTTTGTACAAAGACTAATAATACAACTAAATATCTCTAAATAAAATATAACAACTTGTCGTGAAAACTGGCAGGACCTTCTTTAACTAGCAGTACCTTCTTACCCAGAAGGTACTGTTAGTATATCTTCAACATCAGCAAAACTGAAGAGGCAGGCTTAACTATCAACTAACAGGCTCTTCTGGCAGACTCTTTACTTTGTGCATTTTATTCCCAACAATCCTCCCCTAAAATAACCAAGTTTCTTGTGGAAGGATTCTATTGATTTGTGCAAACACTTGGGATGTTAATCTCAGTAATGTGTTTAGGATATTTATAAATGAATGTGAGTTAGCACGCGGAATTTACTAAAACACACTAAAGGAACAAAGGTGGTGAATAAGTAAATGAGAATGAACACAACATGAATAACACAAAATGATTCAATATTATTGATGAAATAATACGGGTGATCTAAACTATCACCAGGATTACAAGTGTAACCTTGAATCTTTGATACGTGAAAGGGTTTAAAGATGGAAGTTATGCATGGAAAATTATGGGAAAGATGTGTCTAAGAAGGTGTCTTAAGGGTTCCTTTTATAGTATAAGGAGCCCTTATTACAAGTGGCCAAGTTGCTTAATATAATATATTAGAGGTCTATCTTATCCTAATATTACACCTTTCAAGGTAAAACACTCCATTATATCTACTGAGACTTCTGTACTACTTCTACTTAACGTATAACTTTGTACGAAGACTAATAATACAACTAAATATCTCTAAATAAAATATAACAACTTGTCGTGAAAACTGGCAGGACCTTCTTTAACTAGCAGTACCTTCTTACCCAGAAGGTACTGTTAGTATATCTTCAACATCAGCAAAACTGAAGAGGCAGGCTTAACTATCAACTAACAGGCTCTTCTGGCAGACTCTTTACTTTGTGCATTTTATTCCCAACAATCCTCCCCTAAAATAACCAAGTTTCTTGTGGAAGGATTCTATTGATTTGTGCAAACACTTAGGATGTTAATCTCAGTAATGTGTTTAGGATATTTATGAATGAATGTGAGTTAGCACGCGGAATTTACTAAAACACACTAAAGGAACAAAGGTGGTGAATAAGTAAATGAGAATGAACACAACATGAATAACACAAAATGATTCAATATTATTGATGAAATAATACGGGTGATCTAAACTATCACCAGGATTACAAGTGTAACCTTGAATCTTTGATACGTGAAAGGGTTTAAAGATGGAAGTTATGCATGGAAAATTATGGGAAAGATGTGTCTAACAAGGTGTCTTAAGGGTTCCTTTTATAGTATAAGGAGCCCTTATTACAAGTGGCCAAGTTGCTTAATATAATATATTAGAGGTCTATCTTATCCTAATATTACACCTTTCAAGGTAAAACACTCCATTATATCTACTGAGACTTCTGTACTACTTCTACTTAACGTATAACTTTGTACGAAGACTAATAATACAACTAAATATCTCTAAATAAAATATAACAACTTGTCGTGAAAACTGGCAGGACCTTCTTTAACTAGCAGTACCTTCTTACCCAGAAGGTACTGTTAGTATATCTTCAACATCAGCAAAACTGAAGAGGCAGGCTTAACTATCAACTAACAGGCTCTTCTGGCAGACTCTTTATTTTGTGCATTTTATTCCCAACAATCCTCCCCTAAAATAACCAAGTTTCTTGTGGAAGGATTCTATTGATTTGTGCAAACACTTAGGATGTTAATCTCAGTAATGTGTTTAGGATATTTATGAATGAATGTGAGTTAGCACGCGGAATTTACTAAAACACACTAAAGGAACAAAGGTGGTGAATAAGTAAATGAGAATGAACACAACATGAATAACACAAAATGATTCAATATTATTGATGAAATAATACGGGTGATCTAAACTATCACCAGGATTACAAGTGTAACCTTGAATCTTTGATACGTGAAAGGGTTTAAAGATGGAAGTTATGCATGGAAAATTATGGGAAAGATGTGTCTAAGAAGGTGTCTTAAGGGTTCCTTTTATAGTATAAGGAGCCCTTATTACAAGTGGCCAAGTTGCTTAATATAATATATTAGAGGTCTATCTTATCCTAATATTACACCTTTCAAGGTAAAACACTCCATTATATCTACTGAGACTTCTGTACTACTTCTACTTAACGTATAACTTTGTACGAAGACTAATAATACAACTAAATATCTCTAAATAAAATATAACAACTTGTCGTGAAAACTGGCAGGACCTTCTTTAACTAGCAGTACCTTCTTACCCAGAAGGTACTGTTAGTATATCTTCAACATCAGCAAAACTGAAGAGGCAGGCTTAACTATCAACTAACAGGCTCTTCTGGCAGACTCTTTACTTTGTGCATTTTATTCCCAACAATCCTCCCCTAAAATAACCAAGTTTCTTGTGGAAGGATTCTATTGATTTGTGCAAACACTTGGGATGTTAATCTCAGTAATGTGTTTAGGATATTTATAAATGAATGTGAGTTAGCACGCGGAATTTACTAAAACACACTAAAGGAACAAAGGTGGTGAATAAGTAAACGAGAATGAACACAACATGAATAACACAAAACGATTTAATATTATTGATGAAATAATACGGGTGATCTAAACTATCACCGGGATTACAAGTTTAACCTTGAATCTTAGATACGTGAAAGGGTTTAAAGATGGAAGTTATGCATGGAAAATTATGGGAAAGATGTGTCTAAGAAGGTGTCTTAAGGGTTCCTTTTATAGTATAAGGAGCCCTTATTACAAGTGGCCAAGTTGCTTAATATAATATATTAGAGGTTTATCTTATCCTAATATTACACCTTTCAAGGTAAAACACTCCATTATATCTACTGAGACTTCTGTACTACTTCTACTTAACGTATAACTTTGTACGAAGACTAATAATACAACTAAATATCTCTAAATAAAATATAACAACTTGTCGTGAAAACTGGCAGGACCTTCTTTAACTAGCAGTACCTTCTTACCCAGAAGGTACTGTTAGTATATCTTCAACATCAGCAAAACTGATGAGGCAGGCTTAACTATCAACTAACAGGCTCTTCTGGCAGACTCTTTACTTTGTGCATTTTATTCCCAACAATCCTCCCCTAAAATAACCAAGTTTCTTGTGGAAGGATTCTATTGATTTGTGCAAACACTTGGGATGTTAATCTCAGTAATGTGTTTAGGATATTTATAAATGAATGTGAGTTAGCACGCGGAATTAACTAAAACACACTAAAGGAACAAAGGTGGTGAATAAGTAAACGAGAATGAACACAACATGAATAACACAAAACGATTCAATATTATTGATGAAATAATACGGGTGATCTAAACTATCACCAGGATTACAAGTGTAACCTTGAATCTTTGATACGTGAAAGGGTTTAAAGATGCAAGTTATGCATGGAAAACTATGGGAAAGATGTGTCTAAGAAGGTGTCTTAAGGGTTCTTTTTATAGTATAAGGAGCCCTTATTACAAGTGGTCAAGTTGCTTAATATAATATATTAGAGGTTTATCTTATCCTAATATTACACCTTTCAAGGTAAAACACTCCATTATATCTACTGAGACTTCTGTACTACTTTTACTTAACGTATAACTTTGTACAAAGACTAATAATACAACTAAATATCTCTAAATAAAATATAACAACTTGTCGTGAAAACTGGCAGGACCTTCTTTAACTAGCAGTACCTTCTTACCCAGAAGGTACTGTTAGTATATCTTCAACATCAGCAAAACTGAAGAGGCAGGCTTAACTATCAACTAACAGGCTCTTCTGGCAGACTCTTTACTTTGTGCATTTTATTCCCAACAATCCTCCCCTAAAATAACCAAGTTTCTTGTGGAAGGATTCTATTGATTTGTGCAAACACTTGGGATGTTAATCTCAGTAATGTGTTTAGGATATTTATGAATGAATGTGAGTTAGCACGCGGAATTTACTAAAACACACTAAAGGAACAAAGGTGGTGAATAAGTAAATGAGAATGAACACAACATGAATAACACAAAACGATTCAATATTATTGATGAAATAATACGGGTGATCTAAACTATCACCAGGATTACAAGTGTAACCTTGAATCTTTGATACGTGAAAGGGTTTAAAGATGGAAGTTATGCATGGAAAACTATGGGAAAGATGTGTCTAAGAAGGTGTCTTAAGGGTTCCTTTTATAGTATAAGGAGCCCTTATTACAAGTGGTCAAGTTGCTTAATATAATATATTAGAGGTTTATCTTATCCTAATATTACACCTTTCAAGGTAAAACACTCCATTATATCTACTGAGACTTCTGTACTACTTTTACTTAACGTATAACTTTGTACAAAGACTAATAATACAACTAAATATCTCTAAATAAAATATAACAACTTGTTGTGAAAACTGGCAGGACCTTCTTTAACTAGCAGTACCTTCTTACCCAGAAGGTACTGTTAGTATATCTTCAACATCAGCAAAACTGAAGAGGCAGGCTTAACTATCAACTAACAGGCTCTTCTGGCAGACTCTTTACTTTGTGCATTTTATTCCCAACAATCCTCCCCTAAAATAACCAAGTTTCTTGTGGAAGGATTCTATTGATTTGTGCAAACACTTGGGATGTTAATCTCAGTAATGTGTTTAGGATATTTATAAATGAATGTGAGTTAGCACGCGGAATTTACTAAAACACACTAAAGGAACAAAGGTGGTGAATAAGTAAATGAGAATGAACACAACATGAATAACACAAAACGATTCAATATTATTGATGAAATAATACGGGTGATCTAAACTATCACCAGGATTACAAGTGTAACCTTGAATCTTTGATACGTGAAAGGGTTTAAAGATGGAAGTTATGCATGGAAAACTATGGGAAAGATGTGTCTAAGAAGGTGTCTTAAGGGTTACTTTTATAGTATAAGGAGCCCTTATTAGAAGTGGTCAAGTTGCTTAATATAATATATTAGAGGTTTATCTTATCCTAATATTACACCTTTCAAGGTAAAACACTCCATTATATCTACTGAGACTTCTGTACTACTTCTACTTAACGTATAACTTTGTACAAAGACTAATAATACAACTAAATATCTCTAAATAAAATATAAAAACTGGTCGTGAAAACTGGCAGGACCTTCTTTAACTAGCAGTACCTTCTTACCCAGAAGGTACTGTTAGTATATCTTCAACATCAGCAAAACTGAAGAGGCAGGCTTAACTATCAACTAACAGGCTCTTCTGGCAGACTCTTTACTTTGTGCATTTTATTCCCAACAATCCTCCCCTAAAATAACCAAGTTTCTTGTGGAAGGATTCTATTGATTTGTGCAAACACTTGGGATGTTAATCTCAGTAATGTGTTTAGGATATTTATAAATGAATGTGAGTTAGCACACGGAATTTACTAAAACACACTAAAGGAGCAAAGGTGGTGAATAAGTAAACGAGAATGAACACAACATGAATAACACAAAACGATTCAATATTATTGATGAAATAATACGGGTGATCTAAACTATCACCAGGATTACAAGTGTAACCTTGAATCTTTGATACGTGAAAGGGTTTAAAGATGGAAGTTATGCATGGAAAACTATGGGAAAGATGTGTCTAAGAAGGTGTCTTAAGGGTTCCTTTTATAGTATAAGGAGCCCTTATTAGAAGTGGTCAAGTTGCTTAATATAATATATTAGAGGTTTATCTTATCCTAATATTACACCTTTCAAGGTAAAACACTCCATTATATCTACTGAGACTTCTGTACTACTTCTACTTAACGTATAACTTTGTACAAAGACTAATAATACAACTAAATATCTCTAAATAAAATATAACAACTTGTCGTGAAAACTGGCAGGACCTTCTTTAACTAGCAGTACCTTCTTACCCAGAAGGTACTGTTAGTATATCTTCAACATCAGCAAAACTGAAGAGGCAGGCTTAACTATCAACTAACAGGCTCTTCTGGCAGACTCTTTACTTTGTGCATTTTATTCCCAACAATCCTCCCCTAAAATAACCAATTTTCTTGTGGAAGGATTCTATTGATTTGTGCAAACACTTGGGATGTTAATCTCAGTAATGTGTTTAGGATATTTATGAATGAATGTGAGTTAGCACGTGGAATTTACTAAAACACACTAAAGGAACAAAGGTGGTGAATAAGTAAATGAGAATGAACACAACATGAATAACACAAAACGATTCAATATTATTGATGAAATAATACGGGTGATCTAAACTATCACCAGGATTACAAGTGTAACCTTGAATCTTTGATACGTGAAAGGGTTTAAAGATGGAAGTTATGCATGGAAAACTATGGGAAAGATGTGTCTAAGAAGGTGTCTTAAGGGTTCCTTTTATAGTATAAGGAGCCCTTATTACAAGTGGTCAAGTTGCTTAATATAATATATTAGAGGTTTATCTTATCCTAATATTACACCTTTCAAGGTAAAACACTCCATTATATCTACTGAGACTTCTGTACTACTTTTACTTAACGTATAACTTTGTACAAAGACTAATAATACAACTAAATATCTCTAAATAAAATATAACAACTTGTTGTGAAAACTGGCAGGACCTTCTTTAACTAGCAGTACCTTCTTACCCAGAAGGTACTGTTAGTATATCTTCAACATCAGCAAAACTGAAGAGGCAGGCTTAACTATCAACTAACAGGCTCTTCTGGCAGACTCTTTACTTTGTGCATTTTATTCCCAACAATCCTCCCCTAAAATAACCAAGTTTCTTGTGGAAGGATTCTATTGATTTGTGCAAACACTTGGGATGTTAATCTCAGTAATGTGTTTAGGATATTTATAAATGAATGTGAGTTAGCACGCGGAATTTACTAAAACACACTAAAGGAACAAAGGTGGTGAATAAGTAAATGAGAATGAACACAACATGAATAACACAAAACGATTCAATATTATTGATGAAATAATACGGGTGATCTAAACTATCACCAGGATTACAAGTGTAACCTTGAATCTTTGATACGTGAAAGGGTTTAAAGATGGAAGTTATGCATGGAAAACTATGGGAAAGATGTGTCTAAGAAGGTGTCTTAAGGGTTACTTTTATAGTATAAGGAGCCCTTATTAGAAGTGGTCAAGTTGCTTAATATAATATATTAGAGGTTTATCTTATCCTAATATTACACCTTTCAAGGTAAAACACTCCATTATATCTACTGAGACTTCTGTACTACTTCTACTTAACGTATAACTTTGTACAAAGACTAATAATACAACTAAATATCTCTAAATAAAATATAAAAACTGGTCGTGAAAACTGGCAGGACCTTCTTTAACTAGCAGTACCTTCTTACCCAGAAGGTACTGTTAGTATATCTTCAACATCAGCAAAACTGAAGAGGCAGGCTTAACTATCAACTAACAGGCTCTTCTGGCAGACTCTTTACTTTGTGCATTTTATTCCCAACAATCCTCCCCTAAAATAACCAAGTTTCTTGTGGAAGGATTCTATTGATTTGTGCAAACACTTGGGATGTTAATCTCAGTAATGTGTTTAGGATATTTATAAATGAATGTGAGTTAGCACACGGAATTTACTAAAACACACTAAAGGAGCAAAGGTGGTGAATAAGTAAACGAGAATGAACACAACATGAATAACACAAAACGATTCAATATTATTGATGAAATAATACGGGTGATCTAAACTATCACCAGGATTACAAGTGTAACCTTGAATCTTTGATACGTGAAAGGGTTTAAAGATGGAAGTTATGCATGGAAAACTATGGGAAAGATGTGTCTAAGAAGGTGTCTTAAGGGTTCCTTTTATAGTATAAGGAGCCCTTATTAGAAGTGGTCAAGTTGCTTAATATAATATATTAGAGGTTTATCTTATCCTAATATTACACCTTTCAAGGTAAAACACTCCATTATATCTACTGAGACTTCTGTACTACTTCTACTTAACGTATAACTTTGTACAAAGACTAATAATACAACTAAATATCTCTAAATAAAATATAACAACTTGTCGTGAAAACTGGCAGGACCTTCTTTAACTAGCAGTACCTTCTTACCCAGAAGGTACTGTTAGTATATCTTCAACATCAGCAAAACTGAAGAGGCAGGCTTAACTATCAACTAACAGGCTCTTCTGGCAGACTCTTTACTTTGTGCATTTTATTCCCAACAATCCTCCCCTAAAATAACCAATTTTCTTGTGGAAGGATTCTATTGATTTGTGCAAACACTTGGGATGTTAATCTCAGTAATGTGTTTAGGATATTTATGAATGAATGTGAGTTAGCACGTGGAATTTACTAAAACACACTAAAGGAACAAAGGTGGTGAATAAGTAAATGAGAATGAACACAACATGAATAACACAAAACGATTCAATATTATTGATGAAATAATACGGGTGATCTAAACTATCACCAGGATTACAAGTGTAACCTTGAATCTTTGATACGTGAAAGGGTTTAAAGATGGAAGTTATGCATGGAAAACTATGGGAAAGATGTGTCTAAGAAGGTGTCTTAAGGGTTCCTTTTATAGTATAAGGAGCCCTTATTACAAGTGGTCAAGTTGCTTAATATAATATATTAGAGGTTTATCTTATCCTAATATTACACCTTTCAAGGTAAAACACTCCATTATATCTACTGAGACTTCTGTACTACTTTTACTTAACGTATAACTTTGTACAAAGACTAATAATACAACTAAATATCTCTAAATAAAATATAAAAACTGGTCGTGAAAACTGGCAGGACCTTCTTTAACTAGCAGTTCCTTCTTACCCAGAAGGTACTGTTAGTATATCTTCAACATCAGCAAAACTGAAGAGGCAGGCTTAACTATCAACTAACAGGCTCTTCTGGCAGACTCTTTATTTTGTGCATTTTATTCCCAACAATCCTCCCCTAAAATAACCAAGTTTCTTGTGGAAGGATTCTATTGATTTGTGCAAACACTTGGGATGTTAATCTTAGTAATGTGTTTAGGATATTTATGAATGAATGTGAGTTAGCACGCGGAATTTACTAAAACACACTAAAGGAACAAAGGTGGTGAATAAGTAAATGAGAATGAACACAACATGAATAACACAAAACGATTCAATATTATTGATAAAATAATACGGGTGATCTAAACTATCACCAGGATTACAAGTGTAACCTTGAATCTTTGATACGTGAAAGGGTTTAAAGATGGAAGTTATGCATGGAAAACTATGGGAAAGATGTGTCTAAGAAGGTGTCTTAAGGGTTCCTTTTATAGTATAAGGAGCCCTTATTACAAGTGGTCAAGTTGCTTAATATAATATATTAGAGGTTTATCTTATCCTAATATTACACCTTTCAAGGTAAAACACTCCATTATATCTACTGAGACTTTTGTACTACTTCTACTTAACGTATAACTTTGTACAAAGACTAATAATACAACTAAATATCTCTAAATAAAATATAACAACTTGTCATGAAAAGTGGCAGGACCTTCTTTAACTAGCAGTACCTTCTTACCCAGAAGGTACTGTTAGTATATCTTCAACATCAGCAAAACTGAAGAGGCAGGCTTAACTATCAACTAACAGGCTCTTCTGGCAGACTCTTTACTTTGTGCATTTTATTCCCAACAATCCTCCCCTAAACTTGTTATTCCCATTTAAAATAACCAAGTTTCTTTGTGAATAAAATTCATACCTTGAGGATTTGAGGGAACTCTTGCAAAAACCTTATCTT
The DNA here is from genome assembly GCA_030686995.1 of Artemisia argyi. NCBI lineage: Eukaryota > Viridiplantae > Streptophyta > Magnoliopsida > Asterales > Asteraceae > Artemisia > Artemisia argyi. Next base: position 153,679,724 of record CM060701.1, on the reverse strand, counting down.
TTTCTCCTTAGGCTTTCATACTGATCAAATATGCTCTCCTTTAATCTTTTGACTGCATCAGTCTCTTCTTCACACAAAAGCTTATTGGAGATCAAGACTGATAATACTTCATAGCTTAAAGGATACTCCTTCTCACCTAGCATAAAGAGCTCTATTCCACTCTGAGTGGAAAGATGATGAACATACTCATGTTGAAGTATTCCCATGTAACAGATAAATCATAGTAAGGAAATTTCCAATGAGTATCAGTAGGATTTGGATCATACAATCTGCTGAACTCAACCCATAGCTCTTGTTCCTTTGCATCTGGCTTATACTTGGTTTTCAACTTCTCTTGAACTAATACCCATAATTCATCTAAATCCATTCTGCTACATGCTTTAAGTAGATTTTCAAAGTTCTTGAAAATCTCAACCTTATTTCCAACTCTTGTTATCTTCTATGCTTTGCCAAACTTGTCATTGAAGATTTCCCAATCTATGACTGGATGCCTTGCATGTAAAGGTTCAGCAAAAACAACTTGTGGAACATGGACAACCATTTCTCTTGATTGAACAAGAGGCAATTCTGTTGTCTCTTTTTGTTCCTTCTGATCATCTTTTCTTCCTTTGGAAGGCCTTTCTTGAGCATCCATGAGAAAACTGGTTTTGTTTCTTCTGTAAGCCTCTAAGTATAGAAGCTTCAATTCATCAAAAGATTTACCTTTGAGTTGATGATCTTTCATGTTCACTTCTCTTTTCAGATATATCTTGAAGAATTTCTTCTGATCTGCTTCAGAATGTGGCATTTTAAATCCTTTCTTCTGATTCTTCTAAATCTGCTGATAGACATCATCCAATGCCTCTTGATTGTATTTCTTGGTGATGAAATCATTGAGCTTGATTGTCATTTCATCTGAGCTAAGAGATTCATCACACACCACGGTATAAGCTTCACCTCTTACAATTGGATCAATGGAAATGATGTATTGCAGCTGAGCATCAAACTTTTCTTGCAGCATTCTTGATTCTTCTTCAGCCCCTATAACTTCTTCTTCATGAAGCTGTTTGGACAACTCTTCATCTACAGCCAATTGTGCTTGCTCTTTCTTCTTCAACTTTTTAGGCTTTGGTTCATCTTCAACCACAATTTTCTTGCCCTTGTCTTTTGGTGATGATACTGGACTTGGAGCAGCAGATTGTTCATCAGAAACAAGAAACCTCCCCTGAGGCTTTGATCCTCTCTTTCTTTTGTAAGACACTTGATCAGAACCTTTTAAATTCATAGCTAATAGCCTCTGAATCCCAGCAGGCTCTTGCTCTACTTCAGCAGTATCTTTCAAGCTAACAGGCTCTTTTTCTTGAGTAGCAGGCTCTGTTTCTTGAATAGCAGGCTCTTCATCAAACACTTGAGTTCCTTCATGAAACTGAAATTGAATATCTTCTTCATTTTTAGAACTACCCATCCTACCCTTTTTGGAAGAGAGACCCAAACCCTCTGCATCTGAACTTGAGGAACTAGAAACAACCAACTTAGATGTTCTTTTACCCTTCAACAATTTCACCTTCAACTCTAATTTCTTAACCCTCTTAACTAACTTGGTGTTGATCTCTGTAAAATGTTTGTTTTGACTTTCAAGAGTAGTTTGCAAGTGCTGCACTTGCTCCTTTAATTCCCTGACAGTCTGAGCATCTACACTTTGTTGTGGAGGAGATTGTGGTGGTGAGTTATGATGTGACAATGATGGTGAAGTTGCAGATGGTGTTTGTGTTGGTTGGTGAGATGGTAATGTTACTGGTGATGGATGTGGTGATGGATGATCAGATGATGTGGACGGTTCTTCAGAATGTTGTGGTAACATTTCCTCAAAAAGTGGTACTTCTTCTCCTTGAAAACCAATTTTCATGTTTGAAAACACCTTGTGTGTAAGTTTGGGAGTCTTAAAAGGTTTGTTTGGGGGAAGTAACAAATGTTTGGATTTGTTGATGAGGCACTGAATGAACCTTGGGTACATCAAAAACTTTGTTTCACTGTCTACAGTTTTAACCAATCCTTCAAAAATATATTTTGAAAAGTTGAATTTCTTGTTTGTTGCCAGGCAAATGAGAGCTGCAGCCATGTTACCAATAAATTGCTCCCATGAGGTTTTCTTTTGGCTTAAACAATGAAGGATGGTATGAATCAAAAATCTCCATTGAGGGGTAAAATGCTTTTTAAGAAATGTAAGCTTTGTAGAAGTTACATTATACCCCATTTTTGTCAAATTTTCAAAGATTTTAGTATTAGGTAGTTGACTAATGCCATCTGAATCATCCAAACGAAGATGTCTTCTTATGGATGATTCGGTAAAAGTCAAGGTTCTACCATCCACTTTGACCATTAACTCTTGAATCCCATCCCTAAGAGTGTTAACTTTAGCAGTTTGCCAAAATTGTGAAATTTGAGATTCAAAAATAGTGGGATTCACGAGTAAAGCAAACCTGACATAAGAAATGTTTAGAAAATCCACTGCTTGATGAAAAGTGTCATTGTCATCAGACTTTTCCAAAAATGCTAATTGGTTGTGACGTTTGACAAAACTTAGACGAGCCATGGTGAAAGGTTTGATGAAAATTTTGATTTTGATGGTGGGATTTTAGTGTTGTACTGGTAGAAGATGAAAGGTGAGTGTGAATTATGCTAAGGATTGATTATGAGAAAAATGACTTTTGACTGACTATAAAAGATATGGATAAGTAATTGAAGAGGCGGTCAAAAAGATCTTTTATTATAATAACTATATCCTTAAGTCGAGGAAAACATGAATAATTCACAAAAATACCCTTTAAAAACAACGGCTATATTTTAACCTGACAGACTCAACGGCTATGTAGCAGTACCATTTTACTCTACCAGTACTAAAATTTGAACTACCAGTACCTTGTTTTTGAAATAAAACTTGGCAGTCTCTTTGAAATTTTAGAAAATATCCCTTATAGTTTTTAGCAAACTATCAGCTATCAACGGATTCGATAAGTCTTTACCAAGAGCCGTTTGCTTTGGACTAGTCAGTTCGTTAAGTTTTTGAAACTGGGTGAACTGATTACCTTATAGTTTTTAGCAAACTATCAGCTATCAACGGATTTGAGAAGTCTTTACCAAGAGCCGTTTGCTTTGGACTAGCCAGCTCTTAAGTTTTGAAAAACTTGGTGAACTGATTACCATTTCCATATCCTGATTGTGTTAGCAAGCTTGAGAAACCTGAATGGTTAGTTGTAAACCAAAAGAACAGAGTGCAAAGCACTTGTTTTATAGCATTGTTAACATTTAAACATCAAGATGAGCAAAAACAGAGCAAACTTTGAACTAACAGTACCAATTTTGTACTGACAGTACCTTATGACTAACTAGCAGTACCATGTTTAGAGGCCAGAACTTGTTTATTTATATAAAACACATGTTTTTCAAAGATTTATCATACCAATACCTGCTACCAGGTATTTAAACCTACCTAAATCAAAAGCTTTGGTGAGAAGGTCTGCAAAATTATTTTCAGAATCAATTTTGACAACTTGAATTAACCTTTTCTCATTGCAATCTCTTATGAAATGGTGTCTGATTTCAATGTGTTTTGTTTTTGAATGTTGAACTGGATTTTTAATGATACAAATAGTACTGCTGTTGTCAATGTAAATAATGGTGTTAAGAAAATTGTACCCATAGTCAAGCAATTGATTCTGGATCCAAAGAACTTGGCCACAACAACTTGCACTTGCAACATATTCTGCTTCAGTTGTAGAATTGGCCACCATTGTTTGCTTCTTGCATTGCCATGATATGAGTCTGCAGCCAAGAAATTGACATCCACCAGTTGTGGATTTTCTGTCTAGGGTTGCACCAGCATAGTCACTATCTGAGTAAGCTACCAAATCAAAAGATGATTCCCTTGGATACCATAGACCCAACTTAGGCTGGCCCTTGAGGTATCTGAAGATCCTTTTGACTGCTGTGAGATGAGAAACTTTTGGATTTACTTGAAACCTTGCACATACACATACTGAGAACATGATATCTGGTCTTGATGATGTAAGGTACATTAGTGACCCAATCATTGATCTGTAGTTGTGCACATCAACATCTTCACCCTCAGCATCTTTGTGTAACCCCTTTTCTGGATCCATTGGTGTACTTGCAACCTTTGAATCTGCAAATCCCAAATTTCCTTATGATCTCTGCTACATACTTATCTTGGCTGATAAATATGCCTTCATTAGATTGTTTCACTTGGAGACCCAAAAAGAAGGTAAGTTCCCCCATGGAACTCATTTCAAACTTACTATGCATAAGTTTTTCAAACTCCACACACAATTCCTGATTTGTGGATCCAAAGATAATGTCATCAACATAAATCTGCACCAGCAAGATGTCTTTCTTGGTTCTTTTGATGAACAAATTTGGATCAATCTTGCCTCTTTGAAATCCATTTTCCAATAAATAGAAAGCCAATGTTTCATACCATGCTCTAGGAGCTTGGTGTAGACCATAAAGAGCTTTGGTAACCTTGTACACCTTGTCTGGATATTCTGCATCAATGAAGCCTGGAGGTTGAGAAACATACACCTCTTCTTCAATAGTACCATATAAAAAGGCACTTTTGACATCCATTTGGTAGACAGTGAAACCTATGAAAGAAGCATAGGCCAAGAATAGCCTAATTGCTTCAATTCTTGCAACTGGAGCAAAAACTTCTTCATAATCCACTCCTTCTTCTTGAGTATACCCTTGGGCCACCAATCTGGCTTTGTTTTCGATCACTATTCCCCTTTCATCTTTCTTATTTCTGAAAACCCATTTGGTTCCAATTGCCCTGTAACCTTTGGCCAAATCAACCAGTACCCAAACCTTCTGCAGTTTGAATTAAAGCAGCTCTTCTTGCATTGCTTCAACCCAGCTTGAATCATCTAAGGCTTTTGTAATGTTTTTGGGTTCTACTTGTGAGAGAAAGTATGAAAACAGGCATATGTGGGCAACTTCATGGTTCTTTTCTTCATACACAGCTAGGACAAACCCATCTTTGTCTGAAGATAAGACTTGAGTTCTTGTTTTAACACCAGAATCAATGCTGCCAATCACATTATCAATGGAGTGATCTTTGAGAATTCTTGTGTTGTGTATTGTAGGAACATCATAGGAAATTGGAAGGTTTCCAATCCCTACATCTTCTGGTAAGGAATCATCTGATAGAACATTTAATGGTTCAGCAGGACCAATTTGTGAACTGGCAGTACCATTTTCATTTTCAGAATTTTGTTGATTCCCTTGATCTTGAGTTCCATGATCATCTTCAACACCTTCATTTGTAGTATTTGAAGGCTCTCCATGACTTGAAGATGAATCCAATCCTGTCCAAATTGGCATCAAGATGTAATCTTGATCCTTAGTTGTTTCATCATTGTCTTCAAGACCTGCATTATCATTAGTATTTGTACCTGTGACAGGCACATAATTCATAGATTCTGAAAGCTTATCAATGTCAAAACACCAATCTGGTCCAGTGCCTGCAACATTTGGTAGTTTATCTTGGAACTCTATGTGCAGGTTTTCTTCCACTAGCCTAGTGCATTTATTATACACCCTATAGGCCTTACTTTGCAAAGAATAACCTATCATGTAGCCTTCATCAGCTTTTCCTTCAAACTTTCCTAGATGATCTTTGGTATTGAGAATAGTGACATGACATCCAAAAGGTCTCATAAAACTTAGAGATGGTGTTCTACCAAATAAAAGTTCATAAGGAGTCTTTCTATGAGGTTTAATCACAAGAACCCTATTCTGTACATAACAAGCAGTACCTACTGCTTCAGCCCAAAATGAAATAGGCAATTTAGAATCTACTAGCATTGTTCTAGCAGCCTCTATAAGTGTTCTATTTTTCCTTTCTGCTACTCCATTTTGCTGTGGGGTTCTAGCTACACTATATTCTCTTTTTATTACTTTTTCTTTGCAAAATTCATCCATAACTCTATTCTTGAATTCTGTCCCATTGTCACATCTAATTACTTTTACTTTCTTATCAATTTGGTTTTCTATCCCTGTAATGTAGGACTTAAGGATCTCACTTGTTTCATCCTTAGTTCTTAAAAAGAAAACCCAAGAGAATCTGCTGTAATCATCAGTAACTACAAGACAATATCTTTTACCATTCAAGCTATTCATAGATGTAGGACCAAAGAGATCCATATGAAGCATGTATAAAGCTTGAGAAATTGAGTTATGGGTCTTGGGCTTACAAGAAGCTCTATGTTGTTTGCCTTTTAGACATTCAACACAGGTTTGGTCATTTTGAAAAATCTTTTTGGGTAAACCTCTAACCAAATCATATTTTGCAATTGTATTGATTGTTTTAAAGTTTACATGACCAAGTCTTCTATGCCAAAGCATAGATTCATCCAATGAGGCTTTTGCTACTAGACAGGTTAAACTCTCTTTAGGAACAATGTTCTTTAACTCAATAATGTACATATTGTTCTTTTTAGGGATTTTAAGAAGAATCTGATTTTCATCAGGAATTTTAAAATCAGGAGAAAGTACAATGCATTCAGTGTCAGTAAAAAGAACATTGTTCTTTGTGTCACACATTTGTGAGACACTTAAGAGATTAAACTGTAGTTCTTTCACAAAGTACACATTTTCAAAATCTAATTTACTGGTTTTAATTGTACCTTTACCAGTAATCTTTCCTTTGATTCCTCCCCCAAAGGTAACATATCCTCCATCAAATGATTTGAAGTCTGTGAGGTAAGACATGTTGCCTGTCATGTGCCTTGAACATCCACTATCTACATATCCTTGATCTGCAATATCATTTGAATGTTCCTGCACATGTATACACATATTAGTTTCCTTGGGGTACCCAAGCCATGACTGACTTGGGTTTGCCTCATGCATCAATGTAATCAAACCTTTTTAGGACTGTTGATGCACCATTTGATTGGAGTGGTCTCCAAATCCAACATGTTGAGGACTTAACAGCATTGTCATTTTTAACACATTTTGTGGTTTTTGGTCTAACAGTATCAAATTTGGCAGTACCATTTGGTCTAGCAGGACCATATGGCCTAGCAGGACCTTTAGGTTTTGGTCTCTAGTCTTGTGTTTTAACCACAAAATTCCTTTCAATATGACTTTTCACAACTTTTGGTGTATGTTTGAAAGTATTACTTGCACCCTTAGTAGTAAATTTTGGGTAAACAGGCTCATTTGGTCTAACAGTATGATTGACTTTTGGTGTGTTAGATTTCACAAAACCTTTTCTGGGGTTTGTTTTATTTGTTTTAGACTTTGATGTACTCCCAGAAACCCAATTGTTACAATAAGCATGAGTATGATTAAAACTACCACAATAATAGCATGCTTTATTGTACAAAACAAAGTTATCACCAAGTTGATGTGACTTAAGATTGTTCCAATTTCTCTGACTACCTCTAGGTTTGCTATTACATTTAGCACAACATTCAACTGTTTTTAGAACAACTTAGGTCTTTGTGATACTTTCTACACTTTTAGGACTGGTTGGTCCTACTTTGTTTCCTTTCTTAGAAACAGTCTCTTTTCCATTTTCATCAGATGTCTAACCTTCATTAGATGTAACATCTGAGCTCTTATCAGTGAGCATCTTTTCTTTGGAGAGTAAAGTATCACTTGTACTCTCAAAAGGTTCACTATTTTCTACAGGTTTTACTTTTTCTAGTGGTTTATTTGTGAGTTCATGTAAACCTGATTCAGCAAGATCTAAACCTGGGGGACAGGGAATTCCTCTGTAAGGAGGTGGACATGTGTTGTATCCAATCCCAGATTTGATTTTCTTGTTCATTTGGTTCTCAACTATACTTTTAGTACATGCAGAAGCATTTTCTAATGTTGTAACAGTTAGTTGAATATTATCTTTTGCTTGTTTCACTTTAGCAAACTCAGTTCTTAACAGGTTTATTTCAGCATCTTTAAGAAATATGTCTCTATTAAGTGATGTCCATTTCCTTGCTCTTGTTCTCATTGTTTCCCCTGTTCTTGTTCTCAAAACCTCTTCCCTTCACCCTGCTTCTTTGGTCTTCTACATTCTCTTGAGTAGTGACCCTTCATGTGGCAGTTGTAGCACTCCACTTTAGACTTGTCATACCCAGCAGGTTCATTGCCATTGATGACAATCTTCTTTCCAGTCCTCATCAAATATTTCTTAGCCCTCATGTTAAGAAGTGAAAGCTGCCATTTTATGTCCATTTCTTCAAGATCATCATCACTGATCTCTTGAAGATCTTCAAAGGTCAATGTGGAACCATTGTGTTGTGATGTTAGGAAAGCACAACCAATTGTTTCATCTAAAATGGTTTTGGTACTGCTGGAAGTACTGGCAGTACCAAAATTTGTGTTGGTAGTACCTTCTTCTCCACCATCTTTTTCTTCATCAACTTTCTTGGAAGTACCATGAGATGACATAAATGCCATATTTCCTGAGTTTGAACTAGTAGACTTCTTTAGTTCATGCTCTACTATTTTGAAGTTGCTGTAAAGATCATTGAGACTCATGGAATCAATATCTGGTTTGTTTTTCCAGACAATGACATGCATGGCCCATTCAGAGGGTAGACTTCTAAGGAATTTGGAGTTTAAGTCTTCTTGAGATATTATCACTTCATGAATGGCTAACTGACTAGAAAGCTTTTGTAGTCTATTGAACATGCTGTCTAAAGACTCATTTGGTGTGGCTGAAAAGTTTTCAAACTGTTGTTTTAAAAGTGTTTTCTGGGTTTTCTTGGTGGCATCATTACCACCAAATCTAGCCACAATAGCTTGAAAAAGGGTTTTAGCACACTTGTACTTGTTAAAGATTAAAAGTTGGTCATTTGGATTAGACATGAGAAGCATACTCCTGGCTTTAAGATCATTTCTCTTTTGAATTCTTTCTTCAGCTGTTATTGGGTTTACTTGCACAGTTGTGACAAGTGCATCATTTACTGTGGAGGTGGTGGTTACTGGTTTAAATGAGTTTCCTTTTTCAATGATCTCCCAAAGTGCATAGTCTTGCACTTGGAAGTGTTGTTCAACCCTTAGTCTCCACATCTCAAACTCATTCTGTTTGAGTAATGGAAGTTTTGCAGCCACATTGGTTTGAATGTGCTCAACATCCATTTTTGCTTTGTTATTTTATGTCGTAAATATCAGCCTTGCTCTGATACCACTTGTGGAAGGATTCTGTTGATTTGTGCAAACACTTGGGATGTTAATCTCAGTAATGTGTTTAGGATATTTATGAATGAATGTGAGTTAGCACGCGGAATTTACTAAAACACACTAAAGGAACAAAGGTGGTGAATAAGTAAATGAGAATGAACACAACATGAGTAACACAACATGAGTAACACAAAATGATTCAATATTATTGATGAAATAATACGGCTGATCTAAACTATCACCAGGATTACAAGTGTAACCTTGAATCTTTGATACATGAAAGGGTTTAAAGAAGGAAGTTATGCATGGAAAACTATGGGAAAGATGTGTCTAAGAAGGTGTCTTAAGGGTTCCTTTTATAGTATAAGGAGCCCTTATTACAAGTGGTCAAGTTGCTTAATATAATATATTAGAGGTTTATCTTATCCTAATATTACACCTTTCAAGGTAAAACACTCCATTATATCTACTGAGACTTCTGTACTACTTCTACTTAACGTATAACTTTGTACAAAGACTAATAATACAACTAAATATCTCTAAATAAAATATAACAACTTGTCGTGAAAACTGGCAGGACCTTCTTTAACTAGCAGTACCTTCTTACCCAGAAGGTACTGTTAGTATATCTTCAACATCAGCAAAACTGAAGAGGCAGGCTTAACTATCAACTAACAGGCTCTTCTGGCAGACTCTTTACTTTGTGCATTTTCTTCCCAACATTATCCTTGCTTATTTCTGTGTTTTTGTGCTTCTCTGATGTTTATTAGTCAATTTGTAGCTTAATATCTCATGCTTATTCAGTAGTTTCAATAGTTGCTCATTGTTAAGATTTCATTGTTAAATTGAATACCCTTGATTCATGAGAGTTTGTTGCTTTTGTTGAGGTTTATGTGCTTGAACAAGTTTACAACATTAATTCAAGTCCTTGTGAATCAATCTTTCTGTCCAAATCACTTAAATGGTTTGAAAATCTCAAAATCACTCCTGTAAAGGAGTGTTTGGTTTAAGCAGTTCCCATATGATCCAGTGAGCTTTTGTGGTTTTTTTAAGTTTAGACATGTTAGAATAGGTTCTAATAGTTCATTTCTTGAATAAAAATCAGTAGTCCTTTTGAAAAAGTCAAAAACTCACTTGATCTCAATTTGTAAGTTCACTGTTAGAATTTTAGGTTTAAGATCTCATCACTTCATTATAATAGTTGTTAAAATAACTTGTTTTAGTATCACAATAGCTTAATACATCAAATTCAGTAAGATTAGGCCAAGCAAAGCTCATTTTAGTCAAAATTTCAAGTTCATTCAAAAAGTCAAATTGCATGTTCATGTGAAATTGGCAGATTTTGCAGGAATTGTTTTGATATTTAGGATAAGAGCTGTTAGAATTTTAGGTTTAAGATCTCATCACTTCATTATAATAGTTGTTAAAATAACTTTTTTTAGTATCACAATAGCTTAATACATCAAATTCAGTAAGATTAGGCCAAGCAAAGCTCATTTTAGTCAAAATTTCAAGTTCATTCAAAAAGTCAAATTGCATGTTCATGTGAAATTGGCAGATTTTGCATGAATTGTTTTGATTTTTAGGATAAGATTCAGGACTTGTGCTTTTCAGATATTCATATCCTCCAGCTAAACTTAAGGAATCCAACTTGGCTTAATTTTTAGAATTTTTTTTAGTTTGCTTATGACGTGCCGTAATCATTGGATTATACTTAAGGGGGTGTTTGGATAAACTGAGTCCTGTAGGTCCTAGTAAGTTTCAGTTGTTGTTTGATATTGATACATGCTTCATTAGGTCTAGTTAAGTCAAGTAAGTCATAAAATACACCACTCCTTCACCAAAAGTCAAAAATCACTTTTAATTTTTAATGGTGCATACACCAGATAAGTACTAATGTGCATAGTCATAGATATAGTAGCGTAAGTAGGTATAATAGCTTAATCTTGTCTCATTTCAGCTTAAAAACTTATTTTCAATCATTAGAGATCAATCAAAGTTCATTTAAGTCAAAATTCCATATTTCTCAAAAAAGTCAAAATTAACCATTTGGCAAAAATCTCAAAAATTGCAAGATTTGTTTAGAATTTTGTGTTAGGATCTAGGACTTGTGCTTTTCAGGAATTGTAGCCCCCCACCTCAACTTTGAAGTCCCATCTTTCTTATATTTTTGTGATTTTTTTTGTGGGCCCCACAACCCCCTAAACAGGACTGCAGGCCCCTGCTGCACCAGCAAACCACCCCAAACCCACCACTTTGGTGGGTTCCACAGGCCACCTCAGTGGGCCCCACAACCTCCCCCTTAGTTCTTTGGACTCACAAGCTGGCCACCTTTCCAGCGGTACCAAGCTTTTGAGCTTAAACACCCTTGTGGGCCCCCTAGATCAGCCACAACTTTGTCCCATTATCTGTGTGTAATCAAGGGATTCAAGTGCTTATTTTTTTCTTATTGGCTTATTCATTGATACCATTTGGTTGTTTTAGCTTCATATCAGTTCACTTAACTTGTTTGCACTTAATTTCACCTCTGTCAGAAGCTTATTTTTAGCTTAAGTCAACAAAAGTCAACTGTTTTAGCTTTATGTTTCCATTTTGCTTATTTTTAAGCTTGGGAAAAGGTGTCTTCACAAAAGTTCTTAGTTTTTAGTAGTAAAATAGATTTCAAAAAGAAAATTCAGAAAAAACCAATTTAAAATTAAGTAATAGTTTCTATTTAATATTAATTACCTTTTTAATTTTCCTTTTTAGCTTTTTATTAATTAATTTACTATTTTATATTTTTCTTAATTTTCTTTTATGTTAAAGTATTTTTAGTAATTTTTCTAGAATTTTATCTTGTCATTTAGTACTTATTAGATTTAATATTAGTTTTATTAATTATTAATTAATATTTAAGTATTAAATAGCATAATTAGTTTTTATCAAGTAATACCTAGTTTTTATATTTTTCCTAGCTTTTATATGTTGTAAAATCATTTTAGGAATTTTTCTAGAATTTTTATTGTTCATTTTCTAATTTTCTTAATTAATTTAGTTAAATTAGATATTATTAGTGTTTAATTAATAAAAACCCCACAAAAAGACAAAAAGACATATTCTTAATTTTTAATTTTATTTTAAGTTATTTTAGACTTTTAGAAATTAATTTTGCACTTTCTTAGTTAAAATTTGTATTATTAAGTTTTTAAGTTAATTAGTTTTAATTAAAAAAATTAAATAGTTTTAATTTAAAAAATAATAATAAAATAATCTAAAAAATAATTTTCTTTTTAATTTCATTTTCTTTTAATTTTAAGTTTGTAAAATTTTCATTTTCACCCCCTGTAGTTTATTTTTCCTTAAAACTCACCTTTTTCCCAGCACGCAATCGTGTCTGATTTTAATTTGATTTACGTCTATACACATCTGTTTTCCCGTGATTGTTAATACTGTTATTCCTAATCATTCCAGTAGTGTAAAACAAATCCAAATCTTTATCTGCTTACTTCCCATTCAAATTCACCCGATCACAAACCCGTTTTTTATACCATCACACCTCGTCGGGACATAACGACCCGGGGAAACCCCTATACTTCCACGGAGATTGACTCTAGGCAGTTTGACCTTGTTGACCATTCACCTGGTCAATTTAGTTGACCGTTTGGAGCCAATCAAATTTTGGCGCCGCTGCCGGGGAGGTTGTGCGCGTATTCTAAACGGTTTTGCAGATTAGTGAATCTGTATATACGTTCTTTGTATATTTATCCATCTTTGTTCATATTTTATTATTATCATATAAAAACGGTTCCCGAAAATGTTTTAAATCAGTTTTCAACGAACACAAAAAAACCAAATAGATTTTTCTTTCTTATTCTTATAAAATGTTTATCAAAAATCTCAAAAATATCCATCTTTACCCTCCTACCTTTTTGATTCTACATTCCTAACTCTCCAAAACCATTTGATTCTTTCTATGTCTCATCCTCACCTTCTTGTTTGTCGATGATGTGGTAGTCCTTATAATGGTGGAAATTGCCTCAGTTGTGGCATGGTAGAGTCAGGAAACGGGTCTGTCTATAACCAGAATCCCTATTCCTACCATGACACGACTGATTCATTCCATCAGCTTCCACACCATGATACCCAGCAGTTTTACTGTTGTGAGTATTGTGGAGGCCCTCACTACAGCTCTGATTGTCAAACGAGGAATCAGTTTGTCTATGAACAGGTTCCTTGTAACAATCATGAATTTGGTTTTAACCAGCCTTCACAATACACAACCCCTCAACCACTTCCTCAAGACGAGTTAGCTAGAGCTGAATTGATTACTAAAATGATTATTGCTCAAACTCAATTCAACCAGAACATTCAAGATAGTATAAACTGTCTTAAGGATCTGATTCTTAGGAAACAAAATCCTCCTGTTAACTCATTTTATCTTGAGGATGAAAGTGATGAGGATGAACCATTTGAAGAGGAAAACCCTAAGGAACCTTCAGATATCTTGACAATGGGGGACAAGGAAGTCAAAGTCAATCCTCTTGAGGAAATAAATGACCTTGTTCCAATCCCAAAGGTATTTGAGAAACCTTGTGATTCGACTTCAGATGAAACTGCTTCGTTTCAAAACTCCCATGAGAAATCCATGGAAGAATTGTTAGCTGAAGAACAGGCTGCTAAAATAAATTCCCAAGATGCCATTGAAAAATCTATTAGGGAATCAATTGAAAAAGAAAAAGCAGTCAGATCTAGCTCTCGATTTCGTTTCATTCCTGATGACAGTGATGATGAAGATACACTTGATATACTTCAATTTTATAAAGATTCGTCAGATGAAACTCCATCAGTTGAGATTCCATGTCAACCCACTGCTATCACACCCGAGATTCCCACTCACTCTTTAAGCATGGGGGACGAGCATCTTGACACTGTTCCTGAAAAGGAATCGGACGAATTCATAAAGTCTAGTGTTGAGAACCTTGTCCCAATCCCAAGAGAGTCACAAGTAATTTTTGATCATTTGTGTGATATCCCTCCTCCTCTTATCTTCCCAACTGATCATGTTGAGATGTTCTCCGATTCTACTGATGACGATTCGTTATCTTGTGGAGACATCGTTTTTATGGAAGATTTACCTTCTAAGCTAGTTAGGTTAGAAGAAGAGAATGATGAGATCGACACTGAAATCAAGGATGAAGCACTTCATGCAACATTATTGAATGTCAATCTCCTTATTTCTAAAATCGAGGCTTTCAAAAAGAAACCTATTTCATCTCCTATCCCCATTAAGGATAGTGACACTTTCTCCGATGATCCTATTCCGGAGTTTGAAGCCTTTACTTTTGATCATATGGGAGAGAAAATTAGTGGCAGTACCACTTCTCATTCTCAAATTTCTCTCCCCGAATATGATTCATTCACCTTTGAGGAGTTCTCCGGTGAACTCACTCATATCATATCTCCACCGGAGTATGATAACTTCTACTTTGATCTAGCCAAAGATGATCTTTGTGTCCCGGAGGGAAATATTCTCAACCTTGAGAATTTGATTGATATCAAAATCCCAACCCTCCCACCCATAATATGTCTAGATCATATGAGCTCCAATGATGAGATTCATGATCTACCAATCAGGGATTCTCTTTTTGATGATGATGAGTCAATCTTGATTGTCATCAAGATCTTTCTTCCCTTCTTCACCTACCGGGTGACTTCTGCTGTTCTTCATTCCTTCGGGAATGAAGACATTATTTTTGACCCCGGCATCACCGCTTATAGTTTATACTATCTTAAGCCAGGGTCTGTATATCTCATCGGTGTGGAACTTTCACGTGCTTCAAATGTTTGTCCAAACATCTTGAATGAAAGTCCGATGGAGATTGTTTCTTCCACATCATGCTTCCCCATGAACCAATGAATTCGGGGTCGAGTCAAGCTAGCGACTCGGTAAACAAAAACAGTAGCATGCTTATAGGGTTTTCACCCTAAGTGTGGGGGAGTTACCCCTGCTCTGGTTACCAATAAAGTGAAAAAAAATGGTGTTTCCACATTTAGCTTTTAATGTTGCCCTTTTACGTTCAAAGAGTCGGCATAATAGCCGGGACTTTGAATATTGAGGACAATATTCAATTCTAAGTGTGGGGGGGTATTCCAGCGAATTTTATCATATTTTACCTTCTAATACCCCCGTTTTTGACCAAAATTTTTAAAATTTTTTCACTTAAGTTCAAAATTTTGTGTGGTTATCAGTCCGCCATGTCTAAGCGACAAAAGGATTGGCTAATCCAGGAGCAAACGGCTCTTGGTAAAGATATATCAAATCCGTTCACGGCTTACAATTTGCCCAAAATTGTATGGTATCTCAACTCGCCATATCCTAAAGAGTGAAAGAGTTGGCTAGCCCGCCAGATTATGGCTTGAAGTAAAGGCAGTGGAAAAACCATAATTGGTAATCAGTTCACCAAGATGTTGACTTTGTCCATCAAGAGTTGGCTAGTCCAGAAGCAAACGGCTTCTGGTAAAGACAAATCAAATCCGTTTACAGCTGGTGGTTTGCTCAAAATCACATGGTTATCAGTGTACCATGGTTCTTACTTGAACTGAAACATTTGGCTACTCCAGAAGTAATGGCTTTTGGTAAAGAGATTAAAATCCATTAAATTTTCAAAACATTTTATTGCTAGGGACTAGCAATAGTTTAGTGTGGGGGATTGATGAGTGCTCAAACACTCATCACTTTGGTCATTCTGAACTGCAAAAACATACAAAAACACTCAGAAATGCATCAAAATACTGAAAATATTCCAAAATTGTGTTTTATATGTTTTAGATGCAAAATGAGTAAAAACAAATGAAAAACGTACAAAGTTTGCATAATTGGCAGTTTCAGTCCCCTAACTTTTAAAAATTGGCAAAAATAGTCCTTGAGCACTTATTTTAAAAGAAAAGTCACCAAAGGTCCTTTTGAAATCATAAGTTATCATATTTAGTCCTTTGGTGAAAAATTTCAAAAGTTTTGAGAATTTACAAAATTAGTCCCTGGAGTTTCACTTTTGGCAGATTTGGTCCCTGGTGGGATATTTTTGGAAGAAATTGCAATAATGGTCCTTGGAAAATCACAAATAGCCCTTTTGTGGAAAGTTTGAAGGTTTTGCAGATTTGGTCCCTCAACTTTGAATTTTGGCAAAACTAATCCCCGGGAATTTAATTTTGGAAACTAAATATCAAAGGGCCTTGGGAAATTAAATAATGGCAAAATTGGCCCTTGTGATTAACTTTCACAAATTAGCAGATTTGGACCCTCACTTTTCAGAATTTACAATTTGGTCCTTGTGATACTTATGTAAACCAAATGGACCCTTTGATTTTATTATAAGCCCAAAGACACAACCAATCCACCACCCAGCCCACTTTGCAAGCCCAATCCAGCCTTATAACTCCCTCCCATTTTAAATAAAACACAACAGTCAACCCAAACCTTTGACTAACTTCTCCCCCTCATCCCACTTGATACCTGCTAAACCACTGCACACTCCACCCCCCCCCCCCCCTCCTCCACCTCAGACCAAACCCACACCTTGTCCTCTCCACCTCACCAATACCTCCAAAGTTCATTAATTGTCCTAAAAACCCTCCAAGAAACCTTCCCAGTTGCAAAACATTTATTCCCGCCAAAATGAATGAATGGTCAAGATCATATTGCAGTCATCCAAAGGCTATTATTGTTGATGGGATTTACACAGAAGCCTAGTGGGAACCCAACACATCATCTATAAAAGGAAAGAAGCAGAAGAACCAAGAGTAGTAGTTGATTAGTATAGAATTAGTGTAGAAATAGTGTAATTTTGCTTTTCAGTTGTAAACTTAATCAATTAATGGTTGTACTCAGTTAATTTAGTATTAATTAAACTTTCTTAAACTTTAAATTCCAGTCTTGTTCAGTGAATTAATATTTAGCATTTTTAAGTGAAATTGACAAAGTCACTTAACATTGTTAATTGTTGTTGTTCTATGCCCATTTAAGTTCAGTTAAGCTTATTTATAAGTTTTTAAAAGCTCTCAAAGTATTCAAACAAGTTTTATGCAGTTTACATAAAATTACTCAAAATTCAAGTAAAATAGTGTAAAATTAAAAATCAGTGTTTAATAAAGAAGAAGCTTGGAGCATGGATGAATTTGGGTTGCAATGGTATTTAAAGCTTGTTAGGAAGCTTTAGGAAGGGTTCTTGGTCCTTGGTCCTTGGTATTTGGCAGGATGGAAATGTGTAAGCTTAATCTCATCTTTTTGGCTTTTCACTGTTCAAAAGCTTATCCTTGCTTATTTCTGTGTTTTTGTGCTTCTCTGATGTTTATTAGTCAATTTGTAGCTTAATATCTCATGCTTATTCAGTAGTTTCAATAGTTGCTCCTTGTTGAGATTTCATTGTTAAATTGAATACCCTTGATTCATGAGAGTTTGTTGCTTTTGTTGAGGTTTCTGTGCTTGAACAAGTTTACAACATTAATTCAAGTCCTTGTAAATCAATCTTTCTGTCCAAATCACTTAAATGCTTTGAAAATCTCAAAATCACTCCTGTAAATGAGTGTTTGGTTTAAGCAGTTCCTATATGATCCAGTGAGATTTTGTGGTTGTTTTAAGTTTAGACATGTTAGAATAGGTTATAATAGTTCATTTCTTGCATAATAATCAGTAGTCCTTTTGAAAAGGTCAAAAACTCACTTGATCTCAATTTGTGAGTTCACTGTTAGAATTTTAGGTTTAAGATCTCATCACTTCATTATAATAGTTGTTAAAATAACTTGTTTTAGTATCACAATAGCTTAATACATCAAATTCAGTAAGATTAGGCCAAGCAAAGCTCATTTTAGTCAAAATTTCAAGTTCATTCAAAAAGTCAAATTGCATGTTCATGTGAAATTAGCAGATTTTGCATGAATTGTTTTGATTTTTAGGATAAGATTCAGGACTTGTGCTTTTCACATATTCATATCCTCCAGCTAAACTTTAGAATCCACCTAGGCTTAATTTTTAGAATTTTTTTTAGTTTGCTTATGACGTGCCGTAATCATTGGATTATACTTAAGGGGGTGTTTGGATAAACTGAGTCCTGTAGGTCCTAGTAAGTTTCAGTTGTTGTTTGATATTGAGACATGATTCATTAGGTCTAGTTAAGTCAAGTAAGTCATAAAATACACCACTCCTTCACCAAAAGTCAAAAATCACTTTTAATTTTTAATGGTGCATACATCAGATAAGTACTAATATGCATAGTCATAGATATAGTAACGTAAGTAGGTACAATAGCTTAATCTAGTCTCATTTTAGCTTAAAAACTTATTTTCAATCATTAGATATCAATCAAAGTTCATTTAAGTCAAAATTCCATATTTCTCAAAAAAGTCAAAATTACCCATTTTTCAAAAATCTCAAAAATTGCAAGATTTGTTTAGAATTTTGTGTTAGGATCTAGGACTTGTGATTTTCAGGAGTTGTAGCCCCCCCACCTCAACTATGAAATCCCATCTTTCTTATATTTTTGTGATTTTTTCTGTGGGCCCCACAACCCCCCAAACAGGGTGCAGGCCCCTGCTGCACCAGCAAACCACCCCAAACCCACCACTTTGGTGGGTTCCACAGTCCACCTCAGTGGGCCCCACAACCTCCCCCTTGGTTCTTTGGACTCAAAAGCTGGCCACCTTTCCAGCGGTACCAAGCTTTTGTGTGGAGTTTGTTAGACTCCATAGATCGTTTTGAGCACTAGGGTTAACAATAACAATGATAATAACATGCAGCGGAATAAGAATAAATCAAAGTTATTGACACAAGGTTTTTCACCATCATCACCTCCAATTACTATTTGATCAGAATAATAACGTGTTACCAATTGTAACAAGGATCTAAGACATCTCAGACCTTAGAGGTTAACAATAACAATGATAATAACATGCAGCGGAATAAGAATAAATCAAAGTTATTGACACAAGGTTTTTCACCATCATCACCTCCAATTACTATTTGATCAGAATAATAACGTGTTACCAATTGTAACAAGGATCTAAGACATCTCAGACCTTAGAGGTATCAAACACAAATAAGTTCTAGGCATCTACAAGACATATGCCCTAGAACACACACACACCTTTCCTGTATTTTTACATTGTTGAAGACTTAATAAAACATACGACCTGTATCCTCTTTATATATTAGAGGATTAGGTTTACAAAGAATATTTCTAAATAATAAAAAGATCTGTAGCAATCTTTTTCCTGCATTTGAAGTTTCATCCTTTGTCACATTAAGTCCCTCTTGTTTTCATTCTTTTATTTATTTTGTCACATCAAATCAAGAATCCCAACAATCTTCCCCTATTTGATGATGACAAAACAAACAAAGTCGTGTACGAACTTCCCTAGGCGAAGTAGAGAAGTTGAGATATAAACATCTCCCTGAATGAAACAAGTATTGTCTTCCCCTTAAGCCATGCCATGCCACTCCAACATCTTTTCCCCTTTTTTGTTATCAACAAATAGGGAACCTATGAAATATGATCTTTACCACCACGAACCAATATTACAAACTTCCAATCCAAGCCTTCCAATGTTTCAAATTGCCCTCCATGAAGCACAAAACGAATAATGAACCCAAAACAATAAAAAACTCCAACTAGCAGTAGAAATAGTGATCAATAGTAGCAAACATCAAACACTTCCCCTTGAGTGATGCGTGAACATCAAATGAATAAACACATCATAAGAATAAGCTTCCCCTGAAATCAATGTGTTAATCATTTTCATGATTCTTCAAATCTGTAGGCTATATGTAATGATCACATGTGAAGAAAACCAAATATAACGAATTTGTTGAAGAAGTTGAATAACCCAAACTTGTGTCTTATGTCTTGTACTAACCACGTGACTTTGAACTTATACCCAAAACCAAATATATAAGTAGACCGCAATCTCTTGACAAAATCCTCATCTTCAATGAGACACTGAGCACAATAACGTAACTCCTTCAAGTGATAGTTAACTAGGTCTTCGTCCATCCTCCCCTTAACCTTAGAAAACTAGATTTGACAAGTCATTGTCACCATCGTATAAACCAAACAAGTTATCTTCAAAGTGTAACACCCACTTTGAGATATGATAAGAACACAAACTTGTGAAACTCAACTACAACATCAAATAAGTGATAATCCATCTTCTTCGTAATCAATTAATCAATAAGAACAAATATTAGCCTTTTAAAACCTTTAAGAACATAAAACCAAACCAATCTCCTTGTGTGTATTAACCAATAACCTTCCGTGTGTGTAAAACCAATAATCAAATCTGCCATAATATTTCTTGTCGAATTACCTTAAAACTCATGTATTCTTGAAGCTTCTTCCCCTCAATAAATTAAACTTTGCCAAAACAAAGCTTTCAAGAAACCTTTAATGTCGAAAAAAAATTACTCTTCCCAAGCAGCACTTACTCATAATCGCAGCAGTAGTATGCATGAAACTCGGTTTACTAAAGCTAGCAGTAGAAACTTTGACGCTCAGGAGAAAAATATAACTAGCAATAGTATCGAGAACGAGCAGCAGACAAAATCTACGTAGCAGTAGTATCAAACTATACGTAGCAGCAGAATCATTTAACCTTTAAGCGCAGTAGCATCATGCGAAAGCAGTAGGAATATATATGTATATGGAGCAGCAGTGTCAGATAGCGTAGCAGCAGAATAATCAATTAATATCCACTGTCCAATCACCAATTTATATCTAGCATCGAATCCCACAGTTAATTTCACACGTCAATACCAACAGTTAATTCCATAGGTACGAGGTTAATTTGTCAATATGACATATTAAATTGATCATTTTTCCACTCAATAAATATCAAACCGACACAGTACCATGATATAACAATATTTGACAAAATAAATTCGAGAATACTTAGATACAACCTTTTCCACCAACCCACATGCTATTCCACTATCAAATCAGTACGAGATAATTACGAATATTGTATAATCCTTGCTAACTATCACTGACCCACTAGCAATTAATAACAATTGATATATCAATTAGCAATAACCTATTAATAGCTTAGTGATGAATAAAGTCATGATCACAGTACGAGGTATCATTAATAGTAAACGCCAACGCACATAAATAAAATAGGTACCATTATGCGCACCACGACAAACACGATTGAAGATTATAAATCGAATTCAATGTTTGTCACATGATCTTTTTGTCGCCACTTGTAAAACAGTATTCAGACTTTCATAATACCTTCTTACCCAAAGTCGATTAATAAACCAATCGTGCTCCAGAAACCATAAATCAAATCGACTAACTATAAACTGAAGCTGCTTCCATCGACAATAAAGAAACCTTGTAAATCCCTAGGTAATGAGCTAACCTGTCTCTGATGTCAATTGTGGAGTTTGTTTGACTCCATAGATCGTTTTGAGCACTAGGGTTAACAATAACAATGATAATAACATGCAGCGGAATAAGAATAAATCAAAGTTATTGACACAAGGTTTTTCACCATCATCCCCTCCAATTACTATTTGATCAGAATAATAACGTGTTACCAATTGTAACAAGGATCTAAGACATCTCAGACCTTAGAGGTATCGAACACAAATAAGTTCTAGGCATCTACAAGACATATGCCCTAGAACACACACACACCTTTCCTGTATTTTTACATTGTTGAAGACTTAATAAAACATACGACCTGTATCCTCTTTATATATTAGAGGATTAGGTTTACAAAGAATATTTCTAAATAATAAAAAGATCTGTAGCAATCTTTTTCCTGCATTTGAAGTTTCATCCTTTGTTACATTAAGTCCCTCTTGTTTTCATTCTTTTATTTATTTTGTCACATCAAATCAAGAATCCCAACATTTTGAGCTTAAACACCCTTGTGGGCCCCCTAGATCAGCCACAACTTTGTCCCATTTTCTGTGTGTAATCAAGGGATTCAAGTGCTTATTTTTTGCTTATTGGCTTATTCATTGATACCATTTGGATGTTTTAGCTTCGTATCAATTCACTTAACTTGTTTGCACTTAATTTCACCTCTGTGGACCCCACAGAAGCTTATTTTTAGCTTAAGTCAACAAAAGTCAACTATTTTAGCTTTATGTGTCCATCTTGCTTATTGTTTAGCTTGGGAAAAGGTGTCTTCATAAAAGTTCTTAGCTTTTAGTAGTAAAATAGATTTCAAAAAGAAAATCCAGAAAAAACCAATTTAAAATTAATTGATAGGTTCTATTTAATATTAATTATCTTTTTAATTTTCCTTTTTTGCTTTTTATTAATCAATTTGCTATTTTATATTTTTCTTAATTTTCTTTTATGTTAAAGAATTTTTAGTAATTTTTCTAGAATTTTATCTTGTCATTTAGTACTTATTAGATTTAATATTAGTTTTATTAATTATTAATTAATATTTAAGTATTAAATAACATAATTAGTTTTTATCAAGTAATACCTAGTTTTTTATATTTTTTCTAGCTTTTATATGTTACAAAATCATTTTAGGAATTTTTATAGAATTTTTATTGTTCATTTTCTAATTTTTCTTAATTAATTTAGTTAAATTAGATATTAATTAATAATTAAGTAAATAATTAGTAAAATAGTCTAAAAATAATTTTTATAAGTTTTTTATAATTTTTTAGGATTCCTGAGATGGATAATTATATTTTTAAATTTTTCTATAATTATCTAGTCATTTTTAGTATAATTAGTGATTTAAAATAGTTTAAATAGTTTAATTAATATTATTAGTGTTTAATTAATAAAAACCCCACAAAAAGACAAAAAGACATATTCTTAATTTTTAATTTTATTTTAAGTTATTTTAGACTTTTAGAAATTAATTTTGCACTTTCTTAGTTAAAATTTGTATTATTAAGTTTTTAAGTTAATTAGTTTTAATTAAAAAATTAAATAGTTTTAATTTAAAAAAAATAATAAAATAATCTAAAAAATAATTTTCTTTTTAATTTCATTTTCTTTTAATTTTAAGTTTGTAAAAGTTTAATTTTCACCCCCTGTAGTTTATTTTTCCTTAAAACTCACCTTTTTCCCAGCACGCAATCGTGTCTGATTTTAATTTGATTTACGTCTATACACATCTGTTT
The DNA here is from genome assembly GCA_030686995.1 of Artemisia argyi. Taxonomy (NCBI): domain Eukaryota; kingdom Viridiplantae; phylum Streptophyta; class Magnoliopsida; order Asterales; family Asteraceae; genus Artemisia; species Artemisia argyi. The sequence goes on along the minus strand of CM060701.1, from coordinate 153,656,407 downwards.
TCCCGTGATTGTTAATACTGTTATTCCTAATCATTCCAGTAGTGTAAAACAAATCCAAATCTTTATCTGGTTACTTCCCATTCAAATTCACCCGATCACAAACCCGTTTTTTATACCATCAGACCTCGTCGGAGATTGACTCTAAGCAGTTTGACCTTGTTGACCATTCACCTGGTCAATTTAGTTGACCGTTTGGAGCCAATCAATTATGTTTAGTGTTTGTCTATGTGCTCGTTTTAAAGAAGATCCTAAAACAACTCTTTAGTTGAGCTTGTTTGGATACATCAATAGGTACTACACAACTAGGATTATGGTATCCCAAAAGAACAGGAATAGAAACCATAGTGTATGCCAAATGGAATTATGTAGGTAATAAGTTGATAAGAAAAGCACAAGTGGTACTTGCACTTTTATACTTACTTACCCATTGATTCTTCAAAAACGCTTATGGTTCTCATATTAGTATCGGATGGAGAAGCACGTCAACAAGCTCCACTTGAACAAGCAAACTCGCGTCGACAACGGATTTCATCTTATCAACATTGTTATCCCTTCAACAAAGGAAGCATCGACTTCAGTGACAATCCAATCCATTATGTTCTTAATTGATATATTGTGATCCGTCATCATCGCCTTGGTAAAAAATGTTCATTGAGGAACATCTTAGCTAAGAAAGTCGTATACGTTAACCATTCTGTCAACGTTCTCACGAAACCTCTGGAATGAGAAGCATTCATCATCCCTAGACTTAGGTAAAGACTCATAAGACTTAAAACCTTAGTTTTGAACATTAGGATAAAACCAAAAAAATCAATAGGAACAAGAACAAATGTCAATAGGGTTTCATTCCAAAACATTTAGCACTTAAGTTCACTTGTTCTTTCACCATCATCTCATCGCATTCACCTTGTGATATATCTCAGCCCATAAGATTCACAAAATGAGCAAAACTTCAAGCATCTTCCTCATAACCTTTCATCACTCAAACCTCAAACAACCAATGTGTAATGAGAAACCGAGTTATCCTTTGTCCTATCAATATCGAGTCATCCACCATTTCCATGCCCTCAAAGAAACCAAGAGTCAATATCATCTTCACCAATAACTCCACCTAGTCATCTTTACAGAAGATTCCACAATGTAACCAAACAAGTGTGTCATCCCCACTATAACCTAACCAATTAAGATTAAACCACCTTTCATGATACATAAACCTATGTTCACCCTTGTGTCGCTCTTTGAAACAAAGGGCAATTGTCATATCCATACTCTCATTAACATATTTGTCTATGTCATCAAAAGTCAAGTGAATTTCATTATGAAATGCGTCTCTTCCACTTTCTAGCAAGTGAAGAACACAAAGAAGATATCCAAGCTTCAAGTGTTGTCAAGGAATCATCACCTCATTTCACATATCCACTCTCGGTCGTCAACCATACTTTACCACCGTTCACCACATTTTTAAAACAAATGAAAAACGTCATTGAAACATCACTTGCATTATAAAACGTTTTTAAGCATCAAAATGAGTCAAGTTAACCGCACCTCCACATTGTTTTCGTATAGGCACACACTAGAACATACACATTACAATAGTCGTTTACTTAGACTAAAATGTGAAATTTTGATTTTCTAGGAATCATCATGCCTCCTCTAACTCACTACGACCACAAGGACACCATCAAGTACCTACCCAAACACCACAAAACCAAAGGTCTTACTCAAACTCAAATCGTTGTTTTCAAAGCCTTAGAAAAACGATATATCCATAAGGGTCGAACCATTGATACATCCTTCTTAGAAGGTACAAACCTCTACACGGAACTTGCCACAATCAACTTTGAATGTCTCTTAGAAATCGACGAGCCTATTTGTTCTAGGTTCATTTTAGAATTCTATGCATCCGTCACCCTCTCCAAGGACGAGTATGGTCGCATGTCTATTAACTTTAGGGCTATTAGTCATCAATACTCCTTCACTCTCGAGGAGTTTGCTCAAATCCTAGGTGTCCCAAACCATGGTACTTGCATCTACTCTGACTTGCACTCCCTCTCAACTCTTGACAAACTCTTTGACCGCATCCATCCCTATGATACCCCTCTTGTGTCCAAAGATGAACATTAGGACCACCAACACTAGGAGAACTAGAACCGGAAATGAGGTCATCAAGGACCCATATGGAATGGAATTCAATGAACTCAAGCCCCAATTCAAGAAATGGGAAGAACTCCTTAGAGCCAATGTAATTAGCACCATAGGAAACCGGGATCACATCAATGTTTGCCTTTGCTACATGCTCTACTCCTTGTCCGTTAGGCAACCCTTCAACCTTGCCTACTACATGACCAAGAGAATGGCCGACATTCCCGTGCAAGGCACAACATCTATGCCGTATGGAATGCTCTTGACCCGTCTCTTTAGGTTCATCTCTCCCATTCCATCAACTCCTAGAGGTCTTCACCTAGACTACTCTCTCATTCCACACGCTTTTGTCCCACTAAGTGATAGGAGAATCTACAAAAGCCCAAGGTAAACATTTTCCAACTCTAGGCTTTGCCCAACTCTAGGCTCCCACCTCTAGAATACATTTTGCAACTTTCGGATATTCCAAATGAGTAGGCGGAGTTCAAGCAAACAAAGGGGATGTTCAAAAACATCCAGAGATTTCTTGGAAGGCTCAAGAAGAAGATTGACCGTCTATGAGAGCGGGGGTGTGTAGGAGTGTTTGGCACTAGGTGCTATTTGAACAATTTGGTCGTTTAAACATTACGTGTTATGTATTTGTGTGGTTATAAGATATTTGGTACTATTTGGAACTTGTAGGAACTAACAATGATGCAGGAAGACAACATTTGGCATGTTGTCAAATTTTCAAGTTTATGATAATTTCACTAAGTATTGTGAAATTCGCTAGCCCCCGGTCAAAGTCCAATGGTATGCGTCTTTACAAGTCCAATTTTTGCATTTCCTAACCACATATCAATTATATTTTTGTTTTTAGAAGTTTCGAAAAATTTGAAAATCGTCTCGCGGGTCAAAAATGCGGACTACCAAGTTTTTCAGGTTTGGCGGATCTGGCGGCACCCAAAAATGGGTTCCGCCAGTGTATTTTCTGGGCAATCCAGAAATGGCCCAACGGACCAGCCGGAACCCTCAGGAGGGTTCTGCCTGTGTTGTCTCAGGGTTCCGCCAGTCAACTGTAGAAAATTTTTGTCATTTTTCTTAAGTTCAAAACTTGTAAACTGTCAAATCATTTTCTTTAGTGAGAAACATCTTCCCTTACCTCCAATAACCATACTATGACAACTCTCACTCACTAAAATAATTAGGAAGTCACTTCCCGCCAAAAATTCGAAATCAAACATAACTAACCCAAGGAACCCTTTTAAAGGATCCTTCAAACCATTCGAACATTTTCAAACCAAATCACTTCCCATGATCACAAAGCATTGAGTTCATATGCTGGTCTTTCACTCCACCCAATTCCATTGGATTGACATCAAATCATTTGAAACCTCAATCTTTGTATGGAACACATCAAATCCAAACACTCCTTCCCACAATTTTTTTTTTTTTTAAGTTTGATCACTTTAGAATACCCCAAAACTCACACCAACACCATTACTTCTCTCAATCTCAAAACTCTTTCAAACCAAAGATTTGAGATGACTAAATCAAACACCTCATCCGAATCATCAAGCTAAAACCACTAGGATTAGTTTTAAACCTTGTTGCTTCAACAAAACCATCAAATCAAGCTCATCACTTGACATTTCTTCACCTATCCAAGACTTCCTTAATCTTACTACCTCAACACCATATTCAATACCTTGCAACATCAACATGACCACTATTCAAGATTTCCTCAATCTTGCTACTCCAACATCCTCTCCCAAACATGGTAATACAAACATATACACTTTTCAACCATCAAAAACTTTTTCAACCATCGATCACCAACATTTACACCAATGGAACTTTTCCATACACCACCAATATCACCACTACCCTATTTGGAAACTTTAGAAGACCTATCACCTAAATTATCAAGCCTTCCATCTTTGTCACTCTTTGACAGCATTGCTCAAATGGAAACCCAACAACAACCAAGTGAGCAATTAGATGATCAACCCCATCAACCATCATTGGTAGAACGGTTGGCTTACCGTTTTGCTAGATTCTCTATTTTTCCAAATGATCAAGGTTTTACACACCTACAATCATTTGTGTTTCACCCCATTTACAAAGAACCAAGCTTACACCATTTTGTTCAAACAACAACCACCACAACAACAATAACTACCACCACCACAAGAACCTTCCCAACACTTTGAATCTCTATTTTCTTCGTATAAGAAAATAGAAGCATCTCAATGATCCTCCATCAAGACCAACAAAACCACCACCTTTCACAAATGAAAAATCAAGGTCATTGTTTGACCAAAATGAGTCTTTTGACCACAACCAACCACCACAACAAGAGTATCACCACCCAAAACCATTGTTGTTTCACCCTATCTACAAAGATATCCATGATTCTCTAACCAATGAAATGAGGTTTATCCTAAACCACATTTTGGATCGTCTCAAGTTTAGAGTCTCCAAAATGAAACAAAACCGTTTCTTTTGGAAAATGTTTCTCATTAAAACCAATAAACCATGTTTAAAGAACCAACATCAAAACCAACAAACCAAAACCGTTTCACCTCCACAACATTCAAAACAAAACCCGCTACATCATCCAACACACATTTTCCTCCTTAAATAACTTTTGCCTTGTTTATGGAAAATGTTTCTCATTAAGGAAAATGATGGTTTCCTTTTATCAATGTAGGATTTTATGTTCTTAGTTTCTTTTTATTTTATTTTTTTATTTTTAGAAGTAGGATGCTTTCTTCCTAATTTCTTATCCTTGACTTTCTAAGAGTCAAAATTTTACATGAAATGAATTTCTTTCTACTACAAGGTGTGCATTGTTTGTTGACCATTTAGGTATGATGAGTAAACTATACCTCGCAATGGTAGCATACATATATCTTGTGTTTTAGAAACTAACATTTCTTTTTGTAGGATCATTATCCATGTTTTCCTTCCTTGATACTCCATTTAGGGGAGTAATATTCAAGGGGGAGCATGAGTGTTGCATTAGTCCACTTCACAACTCTTAGTTGTGTTCTAGACATGAAATGCTTTCATGACTTGTCTTGTGTGGCAACTAACATTTTGTTTTGTAGGGTCAAAATCCATGTCTCCTCTCTTGGCAAATATGGGGGTAATAAATTGATGTCTTCCTCATTACTCCATATTACTAGTACTTTACCCATGAGTCCCAATCATCCCAAAACAATATGTACAAGACATGACTCGACTTAGCAACCATGTAATCAATTAGATAATTAACTAAGGGTTTAAACATAAAACAATAATGCACTAAAGATGAGTGCATACAAGGAAGGCTAAGGCGATTTGGTTGCACATTTGGGTGGGTTGTAAACAAATTATTCCTTTAAGTAAAATGCTTAAAGTTAGAAACGAAAAGATAGGCTCGGAGGGGTGTACTAGGGGTTTCGTGTACTAAAATTGAGTACAACGCTAAGGTGTGGGAAAATTAATTAACACAAGGGTAATCCTAATGCCTCTTATAATGTAGTAAATCCTACTACACGAATGTAGTCTCACTAGTGGTCTCGGGATGCATCACTAACGCAAGTTCTAGAATCTAAATGCTACCGGTACACTCATAAGCACTAATAATGAATGCTTTTCCTATCAAATCTAAAGGCGAACCTTACATATTTGGGTGGAAAATTTTTTAAGTGATACGGTTTTGTGCTAGTCATACGACTCCTATCCATGAGACGCTTGTTAATGCTAAAGTTTCACTCCTAAATGTTGTAAAAAAACTTAAATTTTGCGCTAAAATTGCACTAACAAGTATTTTTCTCAGTTTTATTGCACACCTACTATCAAACAAACAAACTCAAGTGCAATTGTATCCTATAAGGTATCATCATTTACTCTCCCCTTACACTTAGGATGAACATTGTCCCTAATGTTCAATTAAAGAATGTAAAAGTAAAGCAGGTAAAAGAATGAAAACAAATACTCCCCTGATTCGTTCGGTGTGGATAGTATCTTCCTCCAAGAAAATGAACTTTTAAAGCTTCCCTCCAGAAATATAAATCATCTTCTTGTCATATACAACCTGTTAAAGCTGAGAAAACAATCAAGGCAAACCTCGCGTAAAATTGGCAACAATCTATATATACTAATAAAAATCCTAGAAAACAAATTAAGATATAATGCTTGTGGAATGAATGTTTGCATACTTCCTGGAGTTTATAAAACTAAAGAATCAACAAAAACATTAAAATTCTGGTTTAAACACAACTCGCAAAATTTTTCAGAATTTTAGTACCTGGCGTCGTCAGAATGTTCCTGGAAAAATCTTATGTTAAGTTTCTGGAAAAACTTATGCCTTATTTCCTGGAAAATCCTGCAAAACATCATTATGACTCGATACAAGCATTTGACTCTAACAAATACTAATATACATGCTCATTTAATGTTGTAGTGAATCATGCTCATTTTCGTTCTTATAAACAAATTTGGATTTCCCTTACACTTAGCTTTTGCAAAATACCTTTATATGTAATTAAGACGAAGTTAAAAACAAAATAAAGCATTTTCACAATTTACTTTGAAACATGAGCCAATAACAATAAAAATAAAACACGCATATGGAAGCAAATAAAATCAAACAAATAAAAATCAAACAAATAAAAGCACACAAAACATGGGTTGCCTCCCAAGAAGCGCTTTTCTTTATTTACGAGTCTTGTAGCTAGACTCAAGGTCATGGGCTATTACGTGACCTCGTCATCAAATGTTACATCCTCCTCACTAATCATTTCATTACCACTTTCTTGATAATGTTTTACGCGTTGTATATTTACGGTGAATTCTCTATTTTCATCGTCCATTAACACAACAGCGCCCACTTTAGAGGAGCTTTTCACCGTAAAGGGTCCATACCATCTAGACTTAAATTTCCCGGGAAATAACCTTAACCGGGAATTATATAATAGAACTTTGCCCCCTTCTGAGAACTCCTTAGGTTTCTTAATTCGTTGGTCATGCCATCTTTTTGCCCTTTCTTTATATGTAACAGAGGATTCATACCCTTCTAGCCTTAAATCATCAAGCTCATGGAGTTGTAAGAACCTATTCGTCCCAGCGACCGTATAATCCAAATTACATGCCTTAAGTGCCCAATAAGCCTTGTGTTCAAGTTCTACTAGAAGGTGACACGCCTTGCCATAAACCATGCGGAACGGGTTCATTCCTATAGGTGTATTGTAGGCCGTTCGGAATGCCCATAAAGCCTCATCGAGTTTAAATGACCAATCCTTTCTGTTCTGATTGACCATTTTTTCAAGTATTCTCTTAATCGCTCTATTGGTGTTTTCAACTTGACCGTTGGTTTGAGGGTGATAAGCAGTGGAGAATCGGTGGGAGACTCCATATCTTTTCATGACCTTTTCCATTTGTGCATTGCAAAAATGGGTTCCTCTTTCACTAATAAGAGCTTTAGGGATGCCAAAACCTAGCGAACAGTTTTTTTAAGAAATGAATGAGTACCCTAGCGTCATTAGTCCTAAGGGCTTGTGCCTCTACCCATTTTGAAACATAATCAATGGCCAATAATATGTATTCGTTCCCCCTGAAGATGGGAAGGCCATGAAATCTATTCCCCAAACATCGAAAACCTCACAAACTTGTATAAAATTCTGAGGTGCTTCATCTCTTCTCGATATATTCCCAGCTCGTTGACATGCATCGCATGCATGTATCATTCCCTTCACATCACGAAATATTGTAGGCCAGTAGAATCCTGCATCGAAAATCTTTCGTGCGGTGGTATTTATCCCAAGATGGCCCCTAGAAGGGCCCGAATGACATTCTTTCATAATCTTCATTGCTTTTTTTCCTGAAACACAGCGCCTAATTACTTGATCAGGACATCTTCAGAATAAGAAGGGTTCATCCCAGAAGTAGTATTTTATTTGGGTAAAGAACCTTTTCCTTTCGTGTCTAGTCATGTGTTCCGGAATGAGTCTGCTTGCAAGATAATTAGCATAATCAGCGTACCATGGCTCATAATCTATTATTGACATGAGCTGTTCGTCAGGAAATGAGTCCCGAATCTCACTCTTGTCAAGTTCACTAAGGAGGGGATTTTCGAGACGAGAGAGATGATCAGCAGCTAAATTCTCTGCCCCCTTTTATCACGAATTTCAACATCAAATTCTTATAACAACAAGATCCACCGAATTAGTCGTGGTTTAGTGTCTTGCTTAGCAAAAAGGTATCAAAGAGCCAAATGATTAGTAAAAACGACCGTTTTTGAAAGGACAAGATATTGGCGGAATTTGTTGAAAGCGAACACCACGGCTAATAGTTCTTTTTCGGTGGTAGAATAGTTTTCTTGAGCAGGATTCATAGTTTTGCTAGCATAGTATATTGGTTGGAATTGTTTGTTAAACCTTTGGCCTAATACTGCTCCAACAGCATAGTCGCTAGCTTCACACATGATCTCGAAAGGTAATTCCTAGTTAGGTGTAACCATGATTAGGGCTTGTGTGAGTTCCTTTCTTAGGAGATTGAATGCATCCTTGCATTCTTGAGAGAAGTCGAAAGGGGCATCCTTTACAAGAAATTGAGTCATTGGCCGAGCTATTTTAGAGAAGTCCTTAATGAACCTCCTGTAGAACCCGGCATGACCCAAGAAGCTACATATTGCCTTGACAGTAGTGGGATAAGGTAGTTTAGATATAGCTTCAACCTTTGCTTGGTCCACCTCAATCCCATTTCCTGAGACCTTATGCCCTAGCACAATCCCTTCTTTTACCATAAAATGGCATTTCTCCCAATTTAGTACCAAGTTGGTCTCCTCGCAACGTTTGAGCATTTTTTCAAGGTTAGCGAGACAGCAATCGAAAGAGTCCCCGAAGATTGAGAAATCATCCATGAAAACTTCCATTCTATCTTCCATTAACTCGTGAAAGATTGCGGTCATACATCGCTGAAAAGTGGCGGGAGCGTTACATAGCCCAAAAGGCATTCTCTTACAGGCGAATGTTCCATAAGGGCAAGTAAATGTGGTTTTTTCTTGGTCCTAAAGGGCTGTGAGGATTTGGAAATATCCTGAGAATCCATCCAAGAAACAGTAGTACTCGTGCCCTGCTAATCTCTCCAACATTTGTTCAATGAACGGGAGGGGAAAGTGATCCTTTCTGGTGGCATCATTGAGCTTTCTATAATTGATAAACACCCGCCAACCAGTAACCGTTCTCTGGGGTACCATTTCACCGTTGTCATTTTTCACCACAGTCATCCCTCCTTTCTTTGGTACAACCTGTACAGGACTAACCTACGGGCTATCCGAAATTGGGTAGATCAGCCCCGCATCCAAGAGTTTGATAACTTCCTTTTTCACCACCTCCTTAATTTTGGGATTTACCCGCCTTTGGGGTTGCACGGCTAGTTTATAGTCTTCTTCCATAAGAATCTTATGCGTGCATAAGGTTGAGTTAATCCACTTAATGTCGGCTACACTCCATGCAAGGACTCCTTTATGTTTCTTTAAAACTCCTAAGAGTTTATCCTTTTGCCCATGTTCAAGGGATAAATTTATGATCACTGGTAGTTGAGCCTCTCCATGGAGGAAAGCATATTCCAAGTGGTTTGGGAGTTCTTTAAGATCTAGCTTGGGTGGTTCGATAATGGAGGGCTTTAGCTTATTTTCGGGTTTACGGAGTTCGAGCTGTTCAGTGGTCTCTTATCTGGGATAGAAGGAGATTGCGCTAGCGCCCTCCGTCTTCTCCTTCTCTATTATAGGGAGGAAGACCTCATCCCGCAACCAGCCCTATTCGATTTATTCATCAATACAGTTGTCAATGACATCAGTTAATTCATCGACCTCTCCGATGAAATAGAGCCGGTTAGCTGCTTCGAGAGATAGATTCATAGTGTCTTTAATATCAAAGGTCAAGCTATCGGTCCCTACTCATAAGGTTAACTTGCCGTCGTGAACATCGATAACTGCACGAGCGGTGGCCAGAAAGGGTGTCCCTAAGATGATGGGCACCAGGTCATCCTCCTCCATTTCCAAGATCACGAAGTCAACCGGAAATTTGAACTTCCCTACTTTAACTAGCACGTTCTCGCATATCCCCAAGGGATATTTGACCGATCCATTGGCTAGTTGGATGTTCATACGGGTTGGTTTTAATCCAGAATATCCTAGTTTGAGGAACATGGAGTAGGGCATGAGGTTGATGCTTGCCCCTAAATCGGCAAGAGCATTCTTTATCGATAGAGATCCTATGGAATAGGGCAAGGTGAAGCTGCCTGGGTCATCTACCTTTTTTGGTAGCCCTCGTTAGGTCACCACCGAACATTCTTCTCCCAAAGTCACAAGAACCTCGAGTTTCTTTCGGTTGGCAAGAAATCTTTTGAAGTATGAGCTATACTTGGACATGTGATAGCAAGCATCAAGGAGAGGTATGGTGACCACTGAATCTTTTAGATAAGACAAGAATCTCTTATTATCGTTCTCAATCTTCTGATTTTTTAGGCGGGACGAAAATGGGATTCTCACAGGTTGGTTAGGTGGAGTTGGTGGAGATGGGGTCACCAGAGGAGGTTGCTCGGGAGCCTCGTTGCTCACATTACCTTCCTCCTTGTGGGGATTATTTGGCTCAACGGCAACAGGATGTTGGCTCGGATAAGGAGGGTCCTTGGTTGTTGTTCCAGCTCGAGTAGTAACCGCGAGCAAGGGATCTTTTTGGCTTATTGGGGGCCTGTTATGGCCATCAAGGGTGGCATTAAGCTTTTTGAACCATTTTTCCATGTCATTCTGTTGTTCAGTGATGAGCTCGTCAAGCCCTTTCAATTGTAAGCCTTTTTCCTGAGTAAAGTGTCCAAGGTCATCCTCAAAAGTGATCCTGATTTTGAAGTCAGGGCCTTCCTCTCCTTCTTTTCTTTTCACTAGATTCCCCCAAAGGGTATAATCATCGTTTTGGTAAAAAGGCAAAAGGGAGGGGTCATCGAAGATGTCATGTCCCGATAAACACGCATGTTCGGTAGTGATCAATGTTGCAAAAAAATAGCTACAAGGCCGATTAATCACCGCCTAGGCGCTACAAGGCCACCAACCTTGCCGATTTATGTAACTGGATTAAACAAATAGGTCAACCATGGTCAACGGTGATTAACGGCGATCAATGGTGGTCAAACTTGTAGGAAACATGGAAATCTTGTCGGCAGTACCCAAAACTTACCGTAAACTTATTTTAATCACTCATACTAACTTCTTAATCAATTACATGTTGTTTTTTAGAAAAAAATCTTGCTGAAAATACCTAAAATTTGCCGATCTTGCCAAAAATACACAAAATTTGCCAAAAATACCCAAAATCTGCTGGAAATGCTAATCCGATTAATCCCTCCTAATCCGATTACAAGCTACAGGATGGTCGACCGCCTCACTACCGATTCACGATTTTTGCAACCTTGGTAGTGATTTCTCCTCCGCATTTTTCTACTTCGTGCGGGCCCCTACAGTAGTCGTAGATCAAGTAAGAATTTGAAAGTTGTTTAGTTGTTCGTGACCCTGGAAGGTATGACATCTTTTCGTGAAGTTTCCTCAGCCGATCTGAGGGTGTTTGTGTGATTTCGGATATGCTCTTAGTCGAATCGGGTTCATCCCAAGTATCGTCCTGGTCTTGAGCATATTCCTCAATCCTATTCCACCCTTCCTCGGCGCTTAGATTGGCTATTTTCCCTTTTTCTCGAATTATTGATTCTGTTCAGGTCATTTGGGGAGACGTTGTCGTAGAAGATTTGGACCAGAAGCCAAAGATCTATGCCATGATGGGGGACTTGTCTTATTAGATCCTTGAATCTAATCCATGATTTATAGATGGGTTCATCCTTTCCCTTTCGGAAACAGAGGATCCTATCCCTAAATGCTGAGGTTTTCCCTGCTAGGAAGAACTTCTCATAAAACTTGGATATAAGTTGCTCCCATGTAAAAATAGATTCAGAGGGAAGTTTATCATACCACTCCTTGGCTTTTTCATGAAGGGTAAAAGGAAAGAATCGTAATCGGGACGTGTTTCTAGTGGCCCTGTCCGTATGGAGGGTGTCCACTATCTTCAAGAAATCCCTAATATGTTGCATTGGGTCATCGGTTTGTAGTCCGCGAAACTTGCATACACTTTGGACAAGCCAAACATCGTTTGCACGCAAGACCTCCTCGATGCGTTCGTTTGGGAAAACAATGGCATTTGAGAAGCCGTGAGGATTCGGGGAAGAATAGTCCTTAAGGCGCTTAGGGGTGGGAGTTTCGGGGGTGCTCATATCATGGTTGGATTGGGGGCTAGAGGGCGTGAGGTGATTATCTGAATCTTCTTCAGAAAGAGCCTCATCAAAGTTGATGACTATGCCAGATGGTTCGGGTGTTGGGAGAGATTGCTTTAGCCTATGCATTTCCCTTTCAGGTTTTGCATATGGCAAAACAAGATTTCTTACGGTACTACGACTCCTAGTGATTCTAAGGTTAGAAAGATCTTCATTTGCCATGATGGCGGATGGTAATGGTTACGAATAAAGGAACAAAAAAATAAGATAGACTAAAGAAAACCTAAAAATAAAAATAAAAATCATACTAGAAAGGAATCTAGCAAGTAGACCTAATAAAAAGAAATCATAATCTAGACAATAACTATTCCCCGGCAACGGCGCCAAAAACTTGATACGCGGGATTGCGCCCTCGCAACAGGTTTTACCTCTCAAGGGATCTTGAGAAGCTTGCAATCCCCGCCAGGCAGTGTACCTGATCGTTGTAGTATAGTATAGTGACAAGTACCGGGGGATTGATCGTTCAACTCAGTAATAGTGTCGCTAGGATTAGAAAGCCTACTAAACTAGGTCTAGAGGTGAGGGATCATTCTTTTTGTATTTTTTAAATTTCATGAAAGCAAGTAAAATCTCGGGTTTTGAAGGAGTGGGCGGAATTAGTTGCTAGTCAACTAACCTAATTAACTAAGATGCAATCAAGATAAAATAAAAATAAACGAAATTAAACTAATGTGGTGGAAACAATAATGAGAAAAGATGTGTTTACTTAGTTTTCATTACTCCCTAGAATCTTTTACCGGTTGATTAGCTTGTTACAATTGCATGGATGACGGGTTATATTCCTTAATACTAGTCATAGGGCCGTGTACAATATTCCCTAACTCTATAAGATCCTACTTCACTCCTATGTCGAGCCGACTAAAAGCTCCTAACATGGGATCATTAGAATTCACTTATGCATTAAATACAACCAAAAATCGTAGTACACATCCGATCATGTTTCTTAAGACGTTCAAGCAAGTTACCAATGGAAGTCTGCCAGTTTTCTTAAGCCTATCATCGAATACAATCATCCACAACAATTATAAGCAAACAATCAACCAATAATCAACATCTAGGTTTCACTACATCTAAGCAAACACAATAAAAACCTAAACTAGCATAATCAAATAACACATAGACATATTGAATGATTATTGGAAGAGTTATATTTATGCAAACATGGAAGAAATAAGGGTTTGAAACCCCTGCAATATGAAGAAAATTCGACCTACGGTTTATGCTTCTAATGTTCCACACTTTGTTCCACCCTTTACAATGAAAAATTGGAAAAATATATATAGATAAAACATCCTGACGGCGTCATGTATTAGCTTCTGACGCCGTCAACTCGCCACCAAGTTAAGAGTAGTATTGCCTAGATCCAATCTTGACGCCTTCATGTAGAAATATACTCTGGGCCGTCACATGTAACCTGACCCTGACGGCCTTGGTGACGCTGTCAGGTTATTAACACTGAAAATGTTCTGGGCCGTCACGTTACAATATCCACTTCTACCTCTTTTGCCACTCTTGACGCCGTCATGTATGAAGCCTTGACGTCGTCAGGTACTGTTCCCAGCAAGGAATTTGAGACTTTGCTGTTTTCTTAACTTTTATGCTCCAAAAACGTCCAAAATGCTTCCTTTTCCATATTTCTCCTCAAAAGTACCTAAAATGACAAAAGGAACCATTTAGGGCAGTAATTGATCAAATAATCACGAATTCGGGCTTAAATGACCCCTTAAAAGCGGTACACTTTTCGTCTCATCAACAACCTATACAGGTGGTCAAGGTAAGTTCTGACATTAAATTGCGAATTGAAAAGAGATCAATTCTTCTCTTCCACCACCCTGCAAGTAATCTTAAAGGAAACGATTCCGGTTAACGAATTGATACCAAAAATATTTCCAAAAGTTTTTTCACACACACCCAAAAAGCCAAAAATATTTTGTTTTCTGTTAATAATTACATAAAATACATTGTCAATAACCAAGGCAGAATACCTACCAACTGAGGGTATGAACATTAATAAGTTCTCAAACTAAAGATAAAAACTTGCCTTTGTATCCTTGTGATTATTGGTTTAAGTTCACTGTTGTTTTGCCTTAGTCTTGTTTTAATTGACTTTGTTTTTAGTGCATGCGCACTCGTTCACAATCAAGGCGTAATCATCAGAAAAACGTACACGAGTTAAGTACAGTTATTGAAAAACCCAAAATAAAAATGGACGAGCCCCCACCACCCCCACTTGACCCTCCCAAGGATGAGACAGCTCCCGATCTCCAAACGATGGAGGTGTTGTGTCAACCTACCATGCACGGGAGAGGTGGACCCATTGCACCACTCACTATTGAGGCCACGGACTTTGGACTCAAGCACCACATGATCCAGCAAGTCCAAAATTCATGCCAATTCCACGGATTGTCGAGTGACGATGCTAACAAGCATCTCGACAAATTTTTAACCGTCACCCAGAGCATGAAACAAAATGGCATCACCGAAGACGGCCTTCGTCTGTATCTCTTCCCCTAATCTCTCACTCATCATGCGACTGCCTGGTTCGATCGTCTTCCAAAGAATTCGATCCACACTTTTGATGAGATGGTTACCAAATTCTTGGCAAAATACTTTCCACCATCCATGGTAACTAAACTGAGGAATGATATCAGCAACTTCAGACAGCTTCCCGACGAATCCTTATTTAAGGCATTGGAACGCTATAAACTCATAATATGAGTGACGATGTCTAAATCATAATATGCTTCTTGTCACCATTATAGACACCTTTTATAATGGTTTGACACTTCGTAACCGAGACACCATCAATGTTGCTGATGGGGGCACCTTTATGAAAAGGACCCCTGAAGAGTGCTATGATTTGATTGAAAACATGACTGCCCATCACAATTTTTGGGATTCCTCAACTGAGAGCAATGACTCATGTAAATCAGTCACTCCAGCAAACAATGATATAGTTGTCCTAAAAAGCTTGATAATTTGTCTACTGCAGTTTTACGTATCCATCAGTCAAATCAAAATCATCATGTCAAAGTTGTCAACCTAAGTTGTGAAACTTGTGGTTGTCCCCACCCGTACACTGAGTGCCCAGCCTCCAGTGGCTTCGCTCATGAAAATGTGTACGCAGCTCAAGGTTCCTATAACGCGGGAGGTAATTCTTACCAACCACAAGGGGACCGAAACTTTTTGAGCTATCGTTCCAATAACTACCTTGGACCACCCAGGTTTAATCAAGCTCAGAATCAGAATGCTCAAAACAGGAACCAAAATTTTAATCAAAACCGAATGAACCAAGGTTTTCAAAACCAAGGGAATTCTAATTCCGGTCATAACCAGGCTTTTCAAAATCAAAACCAAGGAAATTTTAACCATAATCAAGGTCATTTTAATCAGGGTAATAATTTACAACAGGATAATTTTCAACAAGGAAACAATTTTCAGGGTCATAACAATCAACATAAGGGAAATTTTCAAAACAACCGTGCTCAAAATTTTCCTAACCAAACTCAAGTCGTTCTTCCAACTGGACCATCATCCGATGAGTTGTTGAAACAGTTTATGAAATCCCAAGAAGTAATGAACAAATTGTTGGTCAGCCAGATTTCCGAACTCAAGAAGTCTTTAAATGATCGACCCTCGGGCTCAGGTACACTACCGAGCAACACGATCGCTAACCGAGGGGCGATATAAAGGCGATCATAACCAGAAGTGAAGTTTCTTATAAAGGACCCACGGCTCTGTCTACCTCTTCTCCTACTCAGGTAGAGGAACATGAAACTGAGGCTACAATGGACACGGTACTTCCTACTAACCACGGAAATACCAATGACGTCCCTCCTCCAGTTATCCCGGTCCCGACCCCCAAAACAAGGGTCGTATTTGAACCTCCTGAGAATCCAGTTGAAAATCCGAAACCCAACCTGAAACCTTCAATTCTATATCCCTCACGTTTGCAAGATCAAAAGCTCCGCGAAAAATCAAACCATCAAATGGAAAAATTCTTCCAAATTTTTCAAGATTTACACTTTGATATCAGCTTCACGGATGCTATTCTCTTAATGCCCAAGTTTGCCTCAACAATCAAAAACCTATTAAGTAATAAGGAAAAATTGTTCGAGATGGCAAAAACTCCCCTCAATGAAAACTGTTATGCGGTTCTGTTGAAACAGCTTCCCGAAAAGCTGGGAGATCCCGGGAAATTCCTCATTCCATGCATATTCCCGGGAATGGTTGAATGCTACACCTTGGCCGATCTTGGTGCCAGCATCAACATGATGCCTCATTTAGTATGGAAGAAACTCTCTCTCCCGGAACTCACTCCCACCTGCATGACTCTTGAGCTTGCAGATCGTTCAATATCTCGTCCCCTCGGTAGTGCCCAGGACGTATTTGTAAAAGTGGAGAAGTTCCATTTTCTAGCAGACTTCGTGATTGTTGATTTTGATGCGGATCCAAAGGTTCCTTTCATTCTTGGAAGAGGATTCCTTAGGACGGGTCGTGCTTTGATCGATGTATTCGATGAGGAAATCACATTACGTGTTGGTTCTGAAGCAATAACTTTCAACCTTGATCAGACCTCGAGATACTCCTCAAACTATGATTCTAAATCAGTTAACCGCATTGATGTCATCGATGTTGCTATAGAGGAGTACTCTTAAGAAATTATTGGTTTTACTGATGATTCTTCGAGTGTTGATGCGTGGGAATCGCACCTTGCTTTACCTCTCGAGGGATCTCGCGAGGCTTACAACCCCCACCAGGCAGTGTACCTGATCGTTGTAGTATAGTATAGTGACAAGTACCGGGGGATTGATCGTTCAGCTTAGGAATAGTGTCGCTAGGATTAGAAAACCTAATTAATAGTTCTAGAGATGAGAGATGATTATTTTTGTGTTTTTATATTTTTATGAAAGCAATTAAAATCTCTGGTTTTGAAGGAGTGGGCGGAATTAGTTGCTAATCAACTAACCCAAAGCTAAGATGCAATCAAAATAAAATAATAAAAATGAAATTAAACTAATTAAACTAAGGTTGTGAGCAGTGGTTGGAGAAATTGTGTTTACTTAGACTTCACTACTCCCTAGATATCTTTTACACGTTAATTACTTGTTACACTTGTATGAATGACGGGTTGTATTCCTTAATACCATTCGTGGGGTGGCATACATAACTCCCCAACTCTATGAGCTCTTATCTCCTCCTACACCATGACCCAGCACAACTATAGGGATTGTAAACAGTGGCTCATGCATTAAATACAACCAATAAAGACCTAGTACGCCTCGGTTCATGTTTCTTAAGACGTTCAAGCATGTTACCATTTGGAGATCTGCCAGTTTTCTTAAGCCTAACATATAAATCATTCATTCAAAACAAGAGTAGACAAGTAATCAACATATAATCAACATCTAGGTTTCATTAGATCTAAGCAAACACAAGAGAGATCTAGCCTACCATAGTAGAATTGAGACAAGAACAAGAGATAAACAACCAACACATAGACATATTGATTGAATTGAAAGTACACTTATCTCAATTACAATGCAAGGTCTCAAGGGTTTGGAACCCTTGAAAAACCTGTGAAAGAGGCACCAAAATCGTCTTTAGGGTTTCACCAAAACTTCTCCTTTTTTTATGAAAAAAAACTAGAAAACTATATATAGGAAAATCGTTCTGACGGCGTCAAGAGTTAATTCTGACGCCGTCACCTCGCCGCCGTATACTTCCTCGGACGCCCTAGATCCACTTGTGACGGCCTATGTGACGCCGTCACCACCCACGGTAAATTATTCTTGGCCACTTTGACGCCGTCACCAGTACGTCTGACGCCGTCACCACCTTCGATATTTAATTCTTCATGTCTGACGCCGTCAAGCTTTTGGTCTTGACGCCGTCACCTTGTATTTTCAGCTTGGATTTTTGGTACTTTGCCGTTTTCTTCACTTTATGCTCCAAAAAACGTCCAAAATAGCCTCTTTTCCAGAATTCACTCTCCAAACACCTAAAATCACAAAAGGAACGATTTAGGGCAATATTTGATCAAATAAAGTCGGATTCGGGCTTAAATGACCCCCTAAAAACGGATCATTTTTCGCCTCATCATATACCCTTACACTTGAGATTTGCTTGTCCTCAAGCAAATGAGCTTTTATTCTACTCAAAAGACAAGTTAGGGGTCATTTAACACTAATATAAAAGTAATTACAACAAATAATCGTTCCACTAAAGACCAATAGACAAGCACGGAGGTCATACACAAGCACCTCACAAATAGTGTTTAGATACTCACATCTCTCGGGTGTAATAAAGTAATATAACATTATGGAAATGGAAGATATCTCTCACTACCTGTCATAGCAAAATAGATTACCATAGGCTTCGGAAAGGATCAAACCTCCACCACATGGCGTAAGCACCTAGGATAAACTATCAAAGAGGTCTTTTTAAAGGGTTATAACGTTAGGTGTAGGGATATGAATTACACGGTTTTGTTGGATAAAGGGAGTTTTACTGGTGGCGAGTTAACAATCTTAGTTAATTACATGTACAAGATGGCGTTGCTAAGCCAAGACTAGACTCGACTTAAGCTAATAAATGAAAAATAACAAAAACATAAAATAAACATAGAATAAAAACGGGATGGTAGTCCGTATTTTTTTTCTCTTTTTTTTTTTTTTTTTTTTTTTTGAATTTTTTTTCCATTTTTTTTTTTTTTTTTTTTTTTTTTTTTTTTTTTTTTTTTTTTGCATACACTCTTACCCTACCATCCGAAATAATACATCATAGGGGATGAGAATTTCCCTTACACTTGAATCTTTACATACTTTACATTTAACTAATCTAATGACTCGAATTAAGAAAATCAAAACACTTGGAGCACTTTTAAGATTAACGCACATATGGGGGTAATAAGTGATGTTCTTCCCCATTACTCCATAAAATAAGTACTTACCCATGAGTCCCAATCGTCCCAAAACAATATGTACAATGATATGACTCGACTTAGCAACCATGTAATCAATTAGAAAGTTAACTTAGGGTTTAACAAATAACAATAATGCACTAAAAATGAGCGCATACACGGAAGGCTAAGGCGATTTGGGGGTAATAAGTGATGTTCTTCCCCATTACTCCATAAAATAAGTACTTACCCATATGGGGGTAATAAGTGATGTTCTTCCCCATTACTCCATAAAATAAGTACTTACCCATGAGTCCCAATCGTCCCAAAACAATATGTACAATGATATGACTCGACTTAGCAACCATGTAATCAATTAGAAAGTTAACTTAGGGTTTAACAAATAACAATAATGCACTAAAAATGAGCGCATACACGGAAGGCTAAGGCGATTTGGTTGTACATTTAAGTGGGGTGTAACAAATTCTTCCTTTAAGTAAAATGCTTAAAGTTAGAAATGAAAATATAGGCTCGGAGGGGTGTACTAGGGGTATCGTGTACTAAAAATGAGTACAACGCTAAGGGTGTGGGAAAAATTAGTTGACTTAACTAGCCAAGTAATATGACTTAAATGGTCAAGTAATTATAATACGGGTTTAACACAAGGGTGATCCTAATGCCTCTTATCATGTAGTAAATCCTACCACACGAATGTAGTCTCACTAGCGGTCTCGGGATGCATCACTAACGCAAGTTCTAGAATCTAAATATGCTTTTCCTATCAAATCTAAAGGCGAACCTCACATTTTTGGGTGGAAAATTTTTCTGAATATACGGTTATGTGCTAGTCATACAACCTCCTATCCATGAGACACTTGCTATGGCTAAAGTTTCACTCCTAAATGTTGTAAAAAATTTTAAATTTGGCGCTAAAATTACACTAACAAGTATTTCTCGTAGTTTTATTACTCATCTACTATTAAACAAAACAAACTCAAGCGAAAGTGCATATGTAAGGTATCATCTTTTTACCCTCCCCTTACACTTAAGATGAACATTGTCCCCAATGTTCAAGTAAAGAATGTAAAAGTTAAAAAGTAAAGAGAATGAAATCAAATACTCCCCTGATTCGCTCGGTATGGATTTTAGTTGACCAGGTTAAATCTTCTTCCAAGAAAACGAACAATCAAAGCTTCCCTTCCAGAATATAAATCATCTTCTTGTCACAAATAACCTGTAAATCCTGATAAAAGTAGACAAGGCAACCTCGCGTAAAATCGGCGGCATCCTATATAAGTTACTAAATCCTAGAAAACAAAGTAAGATATAATGCTTGTGGAATGAAGTTTGCAGATTTCCTGGAGATTATAAAACTTAATAATTCACAAAAACTATAAGACTCCATTAGAAAAACAAAACCGGTAAAATTTCCAGATTTTTTACTCCTGACGCCGTCAAGAGCAATGCCCTGACGCCGTCAGAATGGACCTGCAGAAATTCTTATGTTAAGTTTCCGGAAAATTTCTGGAAAAACTTTGTCCTACTTCCTGGAAAATCCTGCAAAACTTCATTATGACTCAATACAAGCATTTGACTCTAACAAATACGAATATACATGTTCATTAAATATTGTGGAGAATCATGATCGGTTTGTTTCTTAAAACATATTTGGGGTTTCCCCTTACACTTATCTTTTGCAAAAATACCTTTAGGTTGAAGTTAAGACTAGGCTAAATAACATAATAAAGTATTTCACATTTTAATTGAGAAACATGATCAACCAACAATAAAAACAAAACATGCATACGGAATCAAATAACAATCAAACAAATAAAAATCACACAAAACATGGGTTGCCTCCCAAGAAGCGCTTTTCTTTATTTACGAGTCTTGTAGCTAGACTCAAAGTCGTGGGTTACTACGTGATTTCATCATTGGTTCCACTCTCTAGGTTGTCTTCTAAACCAGTTTTGTATTCCGGACCTAGTTGCAAGCATTCTTTGTAGAAACCAAGCATTCTATTTCTAACATACTCTACTCCTCTACGTCTATCCTCATCATTCCTATAATAAGCCGCTTGCTTACGTTCCTTTTCGAAATTAGAGAGAAGGCGGTATTGCTCAATCTTGTATGGCATTTGATAAGCAACCTCATCATTCTCTTCCTTGAATCTAACTACCCCTAACGTCGGATCATAACTCATCCTAGTGGCCTCAACAAATGGTTTCCCAAATATTATTTGACTTAGGCAAGCATCTATCACCGGACGCGTGTCTTCCACTATCATAAAATCAATCTCATAGGTGAGATTCCCTATAATCACATGTACTCCCTTAACTCTTCCTGCAAAATTACTTATCCAACTTTTACCGGGCATTATCCTAAAATTGAGTTGCTTCTTCATCACCCAATTGTAATAAGTCCTAGACATGATGTTCACGGGGGATCTAGGGTCTATGTAAGCTTTCAATACATGCATGTGCCCGATATTGCATGGGATGTTAATGTTAGAGGGGTCTCCCATTTTGATCAGGGGATCGCCAAAGATATATGTTGTCTCGGGACTATCGAATAAATACTTATGGTATTCCCGTTCTTCCTTGGTTGGCAACTTATCAAAATATTCCTCTATAGGTTCTACCTCCTCTAATTCCTCATCCTTATTAACCTCAACTTCCCTACTCTCATCCTCACTATTGGCTTCTACTCTAACTTCATCTTTGTCACTCTCCTCTATCTCCCTATCTATCGGCTTAATGGTGACAACATTGACAAAGTGGACATGTTTGGATGATGAGGGGTCCTTAGCTTGGATTCCACTATTGGTGTCCCTAGTGTCCTTCTTAGGTGTAGCTAATGTTTGGTTGTTGAGGGCTTTCAACAAGTTGTCGATCTTGTTGGTCATCTCCGTTTGTTGTTGGTTGAATTCGGTTTCAAACCTAGCTATGCGAGCTTCTTGAGATGCCATAAATTTCGACATCAATCCTTCAAAATTGTTGGTACTACCATAGTTGTTAGAAGGATTGTTGTTGAAGGTACGGTTGGATGGTGGACCGTTTGATTGGTAACGATTAGGTGGGTTGGATGGTTTCCACCTAAGGTTTGGGTGATTTTTCCATGAGGGGTTATATGAATCACCGTATGTGTTTGGCTCGGGCTTGAAAGTGTACCACTTATCTCCCGCTTCGTCGGTACGCGTGGATGCGTAGTCCGCAAAAGCTGTTCCGGGGAGTTCCACACAGTCACGAGTGTCATGGGGACCACTACATAATTCGCATGAAGAAGTGATTTTGTTCACTTGGCTTGAATGCTTCGGAGCTTCGTAAGATTTCATGAGAAACTTGACTTGGTCCTCAAGTTCCATGATCCTACGGTCGGGAGTGCTTGAATTATTCGAAGGCAAAGATATTGCCTTGACCGTTTTGTTCAAATCACGGGGATCATTCCAACTTTCGTTGTCATAGAGAGCAAGATCTTCTATGAGTTCCCATGATTGTTCCGCACTAAGATCACGTAGCTTACCACCGGCCGATTGGTCAATGGTTCTCCTCGTGGAGATGTCGATATGGTCATAGAAGATTTGGACTTGGAGCCAAAGATCTATGCCATGATGAGGGACTTTTTGGAGTAAGTCCTTGAAACGAGTCCATGCTTCATAAAGAGATTCATTTTGACGTTGTTGAAACATCAAGATGTCATTCCTAAGTTTAGTAGTTCTCCCCGGTGGGAAAAATTGAGCAAGGAAACGAGTGGCGAGATCATCCCATGTGGTGATGGATCCCGCGGGTAAACGCTCAAGCCATTGACTAGCTTGATCCCGTAGAGAGAATTGGAATAGGCGTAAACGGGTAGTCTCTCTAGTTTCAACACCTAGGTCTATGGAATCTACGATTTTGAGGAAATCCTTAAGGTGTTGGTTTGGATCTTCGGAACGAAGTCCATGGAATGCACATCCGCTTTGCACCAACCGGATGGTGTCGGATCGCAAGGGGGTCACATTGGCTCCGGTGAGCTCAATGGTGTTTCGGTAGCCTTGGTGGCTAGGTCGGGAATACTCTCCTAAGGTTCGGGGCCTAAGGGGTTCTAATGGGGGTTTTGTTGTGGTGGGATGATGGGTTCAAAGATGTTACCACCTTCCATGATGTCGGATGGTAAAGAGTTACGAACAAAAGCACGAAGAAATAAGATAGACTAAAGAAGACCTAAAAATAAAAATAAAATCTTACTAGAAAGGAATCTAGCAAGTAGACCTAATAAAAAGAAATTCTAACCTAGACAATAACTATTCCCCGGCAGCGGCGCCAAAAACTTGATGCGTAGGAATCGCACCTTGCTTTACCTCTCGAGGGATCTCGCGAGGCTTACAACCCCCACCAGGCAGTGTACCTGATCGTTGTAGTATAGTATAGTGACAAGTACCGGGGGATTGATCGTTCAGCTTAGGAATAGTGTTGCTAGGATTAGAAAACCTAATTAATAGTTCTAGAGATGAGAGATGATTATTTTTGTGTTTTTATATTTTTATGAAAGCAATTAAAATCTCTGGTTTTGAAGGAGTGGGCGGAATTAGTTGCTAATCAACTAACCCAAAGCTAAGATGCAATCAAAATAAAATAATAAAAATGAAATTAAACTAATTAAACTAAGGTTGTGAGCAGTGGTTGGAGAAATTGTGTTTACTTAGACTTCACTACTCCCTAGATATCTTTTACATGTTAATTACTTGTTACACTTGTATGAATGACGGGTTGTATTCCTTAATACCATTCGTGGGGTGGCATACATAACTCCCCAACTCTATGAGCTCTTATCTCCTCCTACACCATGACCCAGCACAACTATAGAGATTGTAAACAGTGGCTCATGCATTAAATACAACCAATAAAGACCTAGTACGCCTCGGTTCATGTTTCTTAAGATGTTCAAGCATGTTACCATTTGGAGATCTGCCAGTTTTCTTAAGCCTAACATATAAATCATTCATTCAAAACAAGAGTAGACAAGTAATCAACACATAATCAACATCTAGGTTTCATTAGATCTAAGCAAACACAAGAGAGATCTAGCCTACCATAGTAGAATTGAGACAAGAACAAGAGATAAACAACCAACACATAGACATATTGATTGAATTGAAAGTACACTTATCTCAATTACAATGCAAGGTCTCAAGGGTTTGGAACCCTTGAAAAACCTGTGAAAGAGGCACCAAAATCGTCTTTAGGGTTTCACCAAAACTTCTCCTTTTTTTATGAAAAAAAACTAGAAAACTATATATAGGAAAATCGTTCTGACAGCGTCAAGAGTTAATTCTGACACCGTCACCTCGCCGCCATATACTTCCTCGGACGCCCTATATCCACTTGTGACGGCCTATGTGACGCCGTCACCACCCACGGTAAATTATTCTTGGCCACTTTGACGCCGTCACCAGTACGTCTAACGCCGTCACCACCTTCGATATTTAATTCTTCATGTCTGACGCCGTCAAGCTTTTGGTCTTGACGCCGTCACTGATGCGTGGGAATCGCAACAGGCTTTACCTCTCGAGGGATCTCGAGAAGCTTACAACCCCCACCAGGCAGTGTACCTGATCGTTGTAGTATAGTATAGTGACAAGTACCGGGGGATTGATCGTTCAGCTAGGAATAGTGTCGTTAGGATTGAAATTAATCTAACTAGGTCTAAAGGTGAAGGATAATTCTTTTTGTATTTTTATATTTTATGAAAAGCAAGTAAAAATCTCGGGTTTTGGGAGAGTGGGCGGAATTAGTTGCTAATCAACTAACCCAAAAGCTACTATTTAAACTAATTAACAAGAAAAGTAAACTAGGGTTCTACAAGATAAGTGAAGCATGTCTACCTATGATATGTTACTCCTTGCTAGCTATCCAATCCTACCTATTGAATTGTAACCTTGTTTTAATTGACGGGTTGTATTCCTTAATACCATTCATGGGGTGGCATACATAACTCCCCAATTCTATGAGCTCTTATCTCCTCCTACACCATGCCCAGCACAACTATAGGGATTGTAAATAGTGGCTCATGCATTAAATACAACCAATAAAGACCTAGTACGCCTCGGTTCATGTTTCTTAAGACGTTCAAGCATGTTACCATTTGGAGATCTGCCAGTTTTCTTAAGCCTAACATATAAATCATTCAATCAGAACAAGAATCAATAGGAAACAAGGATTATAAACTAAACCAACTAGATCTATTGAAGTTGTCACGCCTTAATTGATGGAGATAGACACAACATCAACAAGAAATCAATGAGATCTAATCAATTATATACAAGTTTCACATAATCATAAGTAGACACAATGTGAATTAGCAAATCATCATCAAAGAAGAGCAAACAACAATGATAATGGAAAACATAATTAAGATAGAATCATCAAACCAATACATGATGTTTATGGAGTGATTGAAACCCTCTAAGTTGCTGGAAAAACACCCACCTAAACCCAGGAATCGACCTTAGGGTTTAGGGCTTACAAAAAGTGAAGTTATGAAGTTATATTTATAGGCATGTTTTCTGTAGGCCCTTCGTGACGGCGTCAGCCCGTACTCTTGACGCCGTCAAGACCATTTTTTCACCAAATTGTAGATCTCTTCGTCCTCTTCGTTTCCTTTTTTGAATCGCTCAAATCCGAGTTCGTATGCAAAAGTTATGGCCAAAACGGTGTCAGCTACCACGCGCGCAAGTTTTGACAAGTTAACACATGACGGCCTTGGTGACGCCTTCAGGTACACGTGACGGCCTTGGTGACGCCGTCACCAACCACGGTATTTTATTCTTGGGAGTTTGACGCCGTCAGGATGACTTTTGACGCCGTCACCACCTACGGTATTTTATTCCTCATGTCTGACGCCGTCAAGATGTAACTCTTGACGCCGTCACCTTGTGTCTTCAGCATGGAAAATTGGTACTTTGCCGTTTTCTTCACTTTTATGCTCCAAAAACGTCCAAAATGGCTTCTTTTCCAGAATTCACTCTCCAAACACCTAAAGTCACAAAAGGAACGATTTAACGCAATATTTGATCAAATAAATTCGAATTCGGGCTTAAATGACCCCCTAAAAACGGATCATTTTTCGCCTCATCATATACCCTTACACTTGAGATTTGCTTGTCCTCAAGCAAATGAGCTTTTATTCTACTCAAAAGACAAGTTAGGGGTCATTTAACACTAATATAAAAGTAATTACAACAAATAATCGTTCCACTAAAGACCAATAGACAAGCACGGAGGTCATACACAAGCACCTCACAAATAGTGTTTAGATACTCACATCTCTCGGGTGTAATAAAGTAATATAACATTATGGAAATGGAAGATATCTCTCACTACCTGTCATAGCAAAATAGATTACCATAGGCTTGGGAAAGGATCAAACCTCCACCACATGGCGTAAGCACCTAGGATAAACTATCAAAGAGATCTTTTAAAGGGTTGTAACGTTAGGTGTAGGGATATGAATTACACGGTTTTGTTGGATAAAGGAAGTTTTACTGGTGGCGAGTTAACAATCTTGGTTAATTACATGTACAATATGGCGTTGCTAAGCCAAGACTAGACTCGACTTAAGCTAATAAATGAAAAATAACAAAAACATAAAATAAACATAGAATGAAAAGGGATGGTAGTCCGTATGTTTTTTCTCTCTTTTTCCTTTTTTTTTTTTTTTTTTTTGCATACACTTTTACCCTACCATCCAAAATAATACATCATAGGGAATGAGAATTCCCCTTACACTTGAATCTTTACATACTTTACATTAAACTATTCTAATGACTCGAATTAAGAAAATCAAAACACTTGGAGCACTTTTAAGATTAACGTACACATGGGGGTAATAATATGATGTTCTTCCCCATTACTCTATAAAATAAGTACTTACCCATGAGTCCCAATCGTCCCAAAACAATATGTACAAGGATATGACTCGACTTAGCAACCATGTAACCAATTAGAAAGTTAACTTAGGGTTTAACAAATAACAATAATGCACTAAAAATGAGCGCATACACGGAAGGCTAAGGCGATTTAGGTGTACATTTAAGTGGGGTGTAACAAATTCTTCCTTTAAGTAAAATGCTTAAAGTTAGAAACGAAAAGATAGGCTCGGAGGGTTGTACTAGGGGTATCGTGTACTAAAAATGAGTACAACGCAAAAGGTGTGGAAAAATTAGTTGACTTAACTAGCCAAGTAATATGACTTAAATGGTCAAGTAATCATAATACGGGTTTAACACAAGGGTGATCCTAATGCCTCTTATCATGTAGTAAATCCTACTACACGAATGTAGTCTCACTAGCGGTCTCGGGATGCATCACTAACGCAAGTTCTAGAATCTAAATGCTACCGGTACACTCATAAGCACTAATAATAAATGCTTTTCCTATCAAATCTAAAGGCGAACCTCACATTTTTGGGTGGAAAATTTTTCTGAATATACGGTTATGTGCTAGTCATACAACCTCCTATCCATGAGACGCTTGCTATGGCTAAAGTTTCACTCCTAAATGTTGTAAAAAAATTTAAATTTGGCGCTAAAATTACACTAACAAGTATTTCTCATAGTTTTATTACACATCTACTATCAAACAAAACAAACTCAAGCGAAAGTGCATATGTAAGGTATCATCTTTTTACCCTCCCCTTACACTTAGGATGAACATTGTCCCCAATGTTCAAGTAAAGAATGTAAAAGTTAAGAAGTAAAGAGAATGAAATCAAATACTCCCCTGATTCGCTCGGTATGGATTATAGGTTGGCCAGGTTAAATCTTTCTCCAAGAAAACAAACAATCAAAGCTTCCCTTCCAGAATATAAATCATCTCCTTGTCGAACATAACCTGTAAATCCTGACAAAACAAACAAAAACCCAAAGCATCAACCCGAACAAAGATAACTCACAACTAGATGTAATTCCAGACTTAGGAATAGAAACAAAACAATTAAAGATATAATGCTTGTGGAATGAATGTTTGCAGATTTCCTGGAGTTTATAAAA
Source organism: Artemisia argyi (assembly GCA_030686995.1). Classification (NCBI taxonomy): domain Eukaryota; kingdom Viridiplantae; phylum Streptophyta; class Magnoliopsida; order Asterales; family Asteraceae; genus Artemisia; species Artemisia argyi. The sequence continues at coordinate 153,627,992 of CM060701.1, read as the reverse complement.
CTAAAGAATCAACAAAAACTTTAAGACTCCGTTAGAAAAACAAAACTGGTAAAATTTCCAGATTTTTACACGTGACGCCGTCAAGAGTAAACTCATGACGCCGTCAGAAGTGACCTGCAGAAATCTTTATGTTAAGTTTCCGGAAAATTTCTGGAAAAACTTCGTCCTACTTCCTGGAAAATCCTGCAAAACATCATTACGACTCGATACAAGCATTTGACTCTAACAAGTACTAATACACATGTCCATTTAATATTGTTGTGGTTCATGCTCAATTTCGTTCTTATAAACAAATTTGGATCTCCCTTACACTTATCTTTTGCAAAATACCTTTATATGCAATTAAGACGAAGTTAAAAACAAAATAAAGCATTTTCACAATTTACTTTGAAACATGAGCCACAAACAATAAAAATAAAACATGCATACGGAAACAAATAAAATCAAATAAACAAACAAACAAATAAATACACACAAAACATGGGTTGCCTCCCAAGAAGCGCTTGTTTTTGTTCGAGTCACGAGCCTGACTCTAACCTTATTTAACGGAAATAGAGGAGGTTCTCCGTACACTTAGGATTAAGTGTGGGTGAAAGTAGCGATACACACCCTTAGGGTGTGAATATGCCACGTGAGGTGAAGGGGGTGAGTGAATGGCTTCCTTCATCCTAAAACTACCCGGATAATATTGGTTAATGGATGGGTCGGTTCCTCTTTTGTCTCCTAGAAATATATCTAAGGATGGAAAGGTGTGTAAAGATTGAGGTTCCGGTTCATCAACACTAGGAAATTCCCTAGAACTAGGAGTAAGGTTATCACTACAAGTGTGCAAACCTATATCCTCAAGTGGTGCCTGGTCCAAGGGTTCTACCTCCATCGGAATTCCTAAAGTTTCTTCTACTTCTTCCGGGTAAGTCACGGGCGGTGTATATGCCTCAAATGATGGTAGGACTTGTGGGGTACTTAGTGGGCTTGGGTTTTCTACTATCTCTTCCATCACATCAATATCACCTATGTGTTCATCTTGTATTATGGTAGTACCTAACCATGACATGCAACTAGGTGGCTCAACTCTAACCTCATGTGTGTCGTATGTTTTGGTGAAATCTATCCCGCTCATGCAACTAGGTAGTTCAACACTAACCATATCATAATCTTGGTTTGATTCTAAGTTCATGTTCTTAGAAATTAGGCCATCTCGCTCATACGAATCCACCAATTCGTTGAACTTATGGGTTATGGTTAGGAAGCTTTTCACAAAATTCATCCAAAGGGTCTCATTAAAAGGAATTGATCCTGATAATGATCGTCTAATAGAAAACACACATGCATAAAATTCATCAAACCCATCTAACTTTACACCCATCTCCTCTTGTATATATGTAAGATCACTTAAAAATTCATTGGAACAACAGGAGGCAAATCTATCCGAGTAAACTAATTGTTCCTCTATAGTTAATGATCTAAATAGAATTTCATCCGCCATGGAGACAAATGAAAATGGTTTCACAAACAAAGGGCACAAAGAAAAAGATAGACTACAAGAAAGCTAATAAAAAAGAAAATAAAAATCTCACTAAAAAGGAATCTAAGGAGTAGACCTAATAAAAATCAAATTCAACCTAAACAATAATTATTCCCCGGGCTGCGGCGCCAAAAACTTGATGCGTGGGAATCGCAACAGGCTTTACCTCTCGAGGGATCTCGAGAAGCTTACAACCCCCACCAGGCAGTGTACCTGATCGTTGTAGTATAGTATAGTGACAAGTACCGGGGGATTGATCGTTCAGCTAGGAATAGTGTCGTTAGGATTGAAATTAATCTAACTAGGTCTAAAGGTGAAGGATAATTCTTTTTGTATTTTTATATTTTATGAAAAGCAAGTAAAAATCTCGGGTTTTGGGAGAGTGGGCGGAATTAGTTGCTAATCAACTAACCCAAAAGCTACTATTTAAACTAATTAACAAGAAAAGTAAACTAGGGTTCTACAAGATAAGTGAAGCATGTCTACCTATGATATGTTACTCCTTGCTAGCTATCCAATCCTACCTATTGAATTGTAACCTTGTTTTAATTGACGGGTTGTATTCCTTAATACCATTCATGGGGTGGCATACATAACTCCCCAATTCTATGAGCTCTTATCTCCTCCTACACCATGCCCAGCACAACTATAGGGATTGTAAACAGTGGCTCATGCATTAAATACAACCAATAAAGACCTAGTACGCCTTGGTTCATGTTTCTTAAGACGTTCAAGCATGTTACCATTTGGAGATCTGCCAGTTTTCTTAAGCCTAACATATAAATCATTCAATCAAAACAAGAATCAATAGGAAACAAGGATTATAAACTAAACCAACTAGATCTATTGAAGTTGTCACGCCTTAATTGATGGAGATAGACACAACATCAACAAGAAATCAATGAGATCTAATCAATTATATACAAGTTTCACATAATCATAAGTAGACACAATGTGAATTAGCAAATCATCATCAAAGAAGAGCAAACAACAATGATAATGGAAAACATAATTAAGATAGAATCATCAAACCAATACATGATGTTTATGGAGTGATTGAAACCCTCTAAGTTGCTGGAAAAACACCCACCTAAACCCAGGAATCGACCTTAGGGTTTAGGGCTTACAAAAAGTGAAGTTATGAAGTTATATTTATAGGCATGTTTTCTGTCGGCCCTTCGTGACGGCGTCAGCCCGTACTCTTGACGCCGTCAAGACCATTTTTTCACCAAATTGTAGATCTCTTCGTCCTCTTCGTTTCCTTTTTTGAATCGCTCAAATCCGAGTTCGTATGCAAAAGTTATGGCCAAAACGGTGTCAGCTACCACACGCGCAAGTTTTGACAAGTTAACACATGACGGCCTTGGTGACGCCTTCAGGTACACGTGACGGCCTTGGTGACGCCGTCACCAACCACGGTATTTTATTCTTGGGAGTTTGACGCCGTCAGGATGACTTTTGACGCCGTCACCACCTACGGTATTTTATTCCTCATGTCTGACGCCGTCAAGATGTAACTCTTGACGCCGTCACCTTGTGTCTTCAGCATGGAAAATTGGTACTTTGCCGTTTTCTTCACTTTTATGCTCCAAAAACGTCCAAAATGGCTTCTTTTCCAGAATTCACTCTCCAAACACCTAAAGTCACAAAAGGAACGATTTAAGGCAATATTTGATCAAATAAATTCGAATTCGGGCTTAAATGACCCCCTAAAAACGGATCATTTTTCGCCTCATCAGTCACCTTGTATTTTCAGCTTGGATTTTTGGTACTTTGCCGTTTTCTTCACTTTATGCTCCAAAAAACGTCCAAAATAGCCTCTTTTCCAGAATTCACTCTCCAAACACCTAAAATCACAAAAGGAACGATTTAGGGCAATATTTGATCAAATAAAGTCGGATTCGGGCTTAAATGACCCCCTAAAAACGGATCATTTTTCGCCTCATCAAGTGTCAATCCCACTCCCTCCTCTCAACCTATCACTGCCAATTCTTCTCCTTCCCTCGCTCCGTTTGAGGGAAGTGACTTCGTCCTGGAGGAAATAGAGGCCTTTCTCAGAAGTGATTCAATTCCCGAGGAGATTAATAACCAAGAGATTTACCCGGAAAGGGATATGCTTCTCCTTGAGAAGTTGCTGAATGAAGATCCCTCTCCTCCTCCCGTTCTTTCACATACACTTCATAAAGAGGAAATCAAAAATGTTGAGAAAACAGATGATTTTCCCGAGGTCGAGCTTAAGGACTTGCCTCCTCATCTTGAATATGCATTCCTGGATGGTGATGATAAATTACGGGTCGTAATTGCTAAAGACTTTAAAGATGAGGAGAAAACTGCTCTCATAAAGGTCTTGAAAACCCACAAGCAAGCAATTGCATGGAAGCTCTCCGATATCAATGGTATCAACCATGAATTTTGTACTCATAAGATCTTATTGGAGGATGATTTCAAGCCGGCAGTCCAACAATAGAGACGGGTTAATCCCAAAATTCATGAGGTTATCAAATAAGAGGTTCTCAAACTTCTTGATGCCGGATTGACTTACCTTATCTCTGATAGTCCTTGGGTTAGTCCCATCCATTGTGTTCCAAAAAAGGGTGGCATTACTGTTGTCACAAATGATGAAAACGAGTTGATTCCGACTCGATTGGTTATAGGATGGCGTGTGTGCATTGACTATCGAAAGTTAAATGATGCTACCCGAAAAGACCATTTTCCTCTACCCTTCATGGACCAAATTCTTGAGAGATTGGCAAGAAACAAATACTATTGTTTCCTTGACGGTTTCTCGGGTTACTTTCAGATTCCCATTGATCTGCAGGATCAAGAAAAGACCACCTTCACGTGCCCCTACGGAACTTTTGCCTATAGACGTATGCCTTTTGGCTTATGTAATGCTCCAGGCACGTTCCAAAGGTGCATGATGGCCATATTCCATGACATGATCGGGAAAACCATGGAGGTCTTTATGGATGACTTCTCGGTCATTGGGGATTCTTTCCAATCTTGTCTCTCCCATTTGGAAAACATGTTGAAACGTTGCAAAGAACCAAATTTGTGTCTAAATTGGGAGAAGAGCCATTTTATGGTCAAAGAGGGCATTGTCCTCGGCCATAAGATTTTCAAATGTGGGATTGAGGTTGATAGAGCTAAGGTTGATGTTATAGCTAAACTGCCTCCACCCACTACTGTCAAAGGTGTCAGAAGTTTTCTCGGGCATGCCGGCTTCTATAGGAGATTTATTCAAGATTTCTCCAAAATAGCCCGGCCTATGACCCATCTTCTTGAAAAAGATGCTCCTTTCATCTTCTCACCTGAGTGCATCGAAGCTTTTCAAACTTTGAAGAAAAAGCTTACAGAGGCACCCATTCTTGTTGCCCTCGATTGGGACTTGCCCTTTGAACTTATGTGCGATGGTAGTGACTTTGCAATAGGTGCAGTCCTGGGGCAACGAAAAACCAAACACTTTCAGCCTATACACTATGCCAGTAAAACTATGACTGAAGCTCAAACTTACTATACCACTACGGAAAAAGAACTCTTAGCTGTGATGTATGCCTTTGAGAAATTTCGGCCATACTTAATCTTGACAAAGTGCATAGTGTATATGGACCACTCGGCTCTGAAATATCTCTTTGCCAAACAAGATGTAAATCCGAGATTGCTCCGATGGGTTCTCCTCCTGCAAGAATTTGATATCATTATACGTGATAAAAAAGGAGCTGAGAACCTAGCGGCTGATCATCTATCCCGACTAGAGAACCCTCACCAAGATATCCTCGAGAAACAGGAAATTAATGAAACGTTTCCTCTCGAAACACTCAATGTGATCTCTTCTCGTGGTGATTCCACTACCCCATGGTTTGCAGACTTTGCAAATTACCATGCGGGTAACTTGATTGTCAAAGGGATGTCATCCTAACAGAAGAAAAAGTCCTTCAAGATGTTAACCACTACTTCTGGGACGACCCTTATCTGTTCAAAATATATGCGGATCAAGTCATCCGGCGGTGTGTCCATGGCCAAGAAGCCATGGATATTCTCAAAGCTTATCATGATGGGCCCACGAGGGGCATCATAGTCCAAACTACACCGCCAAAAAGGTGTTTGATTCCGGGTTCTACTGGCCCATGATCTACAAAGATGCTCATGAGTTTGTCAAAACCTGTGATGCTTGTCAGCGTCACGGGAATATTTCTAAGAAGGATGAGATGCCTCAAAATGCCATCCAAGTCTGTGAAATCTTTGACATCTGGGGCATTGATTTTATGGGTCCATTCCCGTCTTCACAAGGGAATAAGTATATACTCGTGGCCGTCGATTATCTGTCCAAATGGGTTGAAGAAAAAGCTTTACCCACCAATGACGCCCGAGTTGTTGTGAAATTTTTGAAAGCTCCTTTTGCCAGGTTCAGAACACCACGTGCCATCATCAGTGATCGTGGTACGCACTTTTGCAATGATCAATTTGCAAGAGTAATGCAGAAGTACGGTGTCACTCACCATCTTTCCACTGCGTACCACCCCCAAACAAGTGGGCAGGTGGAAGTTTCCAATCGTGGCATTAAAAGAATTCTAGAGAGGACAATAGGAGAAAATCGTGCCTCTTGGTCAGATAAACTGGATGATGCTCTCTGGGCTTTCCGTACAGCCTTAAGACAGCGGGTGATCACCGATTGAGCTAGAGCACAAAGCCTACTGGGCCTTAAAACATGCCAACTTCGACCTTAAGACAGCGGGTGATCACCGCAAGGTTCAGTTAAATGAATTAAATGAACTTCGTGATCAGGCTTACGAGAATTCTTTGATCTGCAAAGAAAAGACAAAGAAGATCCACGACACAAAGATCAAGAACCGCGTTTTCAACATTGGTGATCGAGTCCTTCTTTTTAACTCAAGATTGAAGATTTTCTCGGACAAATTAAAAACCCATTGGTCTTTTCACTATCACCAAAGTATTTCCGTGTGGAACCATTGAGTTATCTCAACCCGACGGTCCTAACTTCAAAGTGAACGGTCATAGGTTGAAGCACTACTTTGGAGGGGACATACCACCCATGGTTGTCCCAGATCTCCAAACTTTCCCCACGAACCAATGAATTCGGGGATCGAGTCAAGCTAGTGACTCGGTGAACAAAAACATTAGCATTCACATGGGTTTTCACCCATTTTTCTGACTTCTCTCTTCTTTCTAATAAAGTAACAAAAAGGAGGCAACCACTTCTGCATCTTTTGTTTGGTTTTTGTTGTGTTTGTACAGGTAATTATTGCCGAAGCATGAAGGCTCTCGTGCTCGTATTTTTGTCCTTACTTCATAAAAAGCTTCATCGTTCAAGAAATATGATATCCTTTACTAACGTTATCTTTTGGCATAATTAATAAACGGCCTTAGATACAACGTAGGATGACCCTAGCCTTTGAAACATTGAGGACAATGTTTAACTTTAGTCTGGGGGGGGGGGGGGGGTATCTTCAATTTGACTTGCACCTTTCATGTGCCATTTACTCATGCAACTCTGTTTTTCTCGAAAAATCCAAAAAAATTGAAAAATCATCAAAAAGTACCAAAAAATTGAAAAAATTTGAAAATTTCCTGCAAAAATATAAGAAGTTTTGACACTTTGTTCTGACTTTCCGCTAGGTAGAGTAGGAATAGAAATTTTAACCTGACCGGGCATGTTGAGCCCTAGCTTGTCCCCTTAACTTTTTAGGCTAAGCATCCGCGAATCTCATTACTTGAGGTAGTGACCATCCGAGTATTAGATTAATTGACTAATCGCGCCAGCGATCTAGTGTGTGACTTGGTGACCATCCATTATGCAAATAATGCGCCAGCGAGCCAAGAAATGCACTAGTGACCATCCCGTTAGTTGAAGCGTCGAAAAACTCGTGCCAACGAGCTACTAATATAGAGTTTATTTAGAAGTTAGATGCTAAACGTGGAGTAGTTGGTTCTCTTTAGAGCTCATCGTAGGTACTTGTGGCCTTTTGCTCCCACAAAATTGTGTCACCCTATATCCGTAAAAGAAAATAATTAACGACATTATGTTTTGACGAAACTTAGTTCTTTATCTTCTTAAGAGAATCCTTGTTTTAAAAATTGGGTACACATCAAGGTCGCTTAATAAATAAAGTTTAATTATGAGCTGCAATTCTAAAACAGGGCTTTGAACTTCTTCTCGGGAATATGTGAGATCTTGGTCTAAAAACCTTGGGCCCTCATTTCAGGAATATCTAGAGTGGAAATACCCCATGTTATGTAGGAAAAGTTATGTTCAAAAAAAATTATGAATAAGAGTGATTAGTGCTTAAGTGTTAGACAAAGTTGATGGCACGTGAGGTGCATGTACATGGTCCTAGACCAGACACATGAGGTGCACGTGTATTTCTCCTCAACTAATGTCTATGAGTCTGTATGAATCCCAATCCCTTGATGTGAACCTCATTTTTAAAGCAGCGATTCTCGAGAAAAGATAGAAAACTACTTAGCGTCTTAATATGGTATCTTTATCGGAATAAAAATTATCGAAACGAGAAACTATGAAAAAATTCATATCTCAACAAAAATAAAATAAATATAGGAAAATAGGAAAATGGGAGCCAGAGGTTATTACACAAGTAACTTACATGACTAGTGTTAGGATCTAACTTGTAATTAAGCTATGACTTCGTTTTTACGCTTAGCATGGGAACTCGTGAAAAATCATTGACGATGAATTCTATCCGTATGGACACTTCTCTCTGAGCTGTGTTTCCTACTCCGTGACCCTAAACGTTATTGAAAAAATGATGAAAGTCAAACATCCCATCACACAACAAGTGTAAAAAGTACGTAAATATTAGTGTAGGAAATAAAGCTGAAAAACGGAGCGTTCTCAAGAATAAATGATTTTGTACTCTCTTTTGAACATTTTGCTACTTTTTCAATGTCTAAAAAAAGAGTTATGAAAATTATTTATCTTGTGGGGCATGAATTGATCCCATTGCGTGAGGACACGCCAATACCGTCTGAGGGGATTTGGTGTGTGCTTATTCACGCACCTTTTTCTGTCCATATTAAGACCAAAACATACACAAACTAACCATAAATGCCAAAGATATTGTGTTTTTGTGTTTGTGATCGTGCAGGAATGGATATTTCAGAAATTGGCAAAAATCAGGCTAAAAAGGACAAAAATAAGCACGAGTTTGGAAAACGTGTCAAAAGCCAGAGCCGGGGAAGCAAATTACCACTTTTGAGCTCAGATTGTCAAAACACACCTTGAAGAATCACAAACTGACAAAAATAGTCCTTGGAGCAAAAGTTTGCAAAAATTGGCATAAATGGTCCCTCAAGTTTGGAATTTGACAAAAATAGCCCCTAGCATTGGATTTTGGAAGAAAAAGTCAACTATGGTCCTTGGGAATTCACAAGTGTCAAGTTTGGTCCCTAGGTGAAAAAGTTGAAGAAATTACAAGAATGGTCCCTGAAGTTTCAGATTTGGCAAAAGTAGTCCCTGGAATTTCAAAAATGGAAAATATCAATTGTGGTCCTTGTACTATTCAAGATTGGCAAGTTACACCCTTGTGACAACTTTGGAAGAATTGAAATTCAAGTCCTTGTATTTTCAGAAAATTACAAGTTTAGTCCCAAGAGTTTCAATTTTGGCAAAAATGATCCTTGGGAAATTTATTTGTGGAAATCTCAAAAGTAGTCCTTGGATAAGTGAAGTATGGCAATTGAAGTCCCTTGGATAAGTTTGGAAGAGTTGCATTTCCAGCCCCTTGAAAATCTTAAATTACAAAATTGGTCCTTGTATAATTTCCACACCAAACGGACCCTTGTATTGTTACTTAATCCAATCCAAGTCCAACCACAAACCAAACCAACACCCTGATCCACTAAAAAAGTCCAAAAGCCACCTCAGGCTCAACTCCCATTTAAAATAATACTCCCTCCAGTCAAGAAAAGTCAAACAAACACCCCTGTACACTCTTCTTCCCCACTTGCACTACAACCATCACCTCACCCCCCCCCCCCACCATCTCCATCACATACCATTGACCTTGCCACTATCCACCCACCAGTCCATAAACATTTAATGCTACCACCCCCTCTTGCAAATAAAACAGAGCAAATTGCATTAACCTATTTCCCGCCAAAACACGTGGAGGGCTAGGATTGATTTTCAAGGATCAAATGGTTGTAATTCATGATGGGAAAGTTACAAAGACCCAAGAGGAACCCTAATATGGCTTATAAAAGGAAGATGGAGCAGAAGAGATAGGCATGTAGTTTAATTAGCTAAAATTTAAGTCGTATTAATGTAATTTACATTCTAAGTTATTTTCTTTCCAATCAAAGTGTAATTTAAATCTTTTATGAGTAATAGAAATCTGTTTTTAACCTTTAATTTCAAGTTCATGTGTATGGTTTAGTTTTTCACCTCAATTTGATCCAAAATCTCATATAAGCTTAGTATTGTTAAAAATTATTGTTTAAAGTTCCTTTGAGCTAATCTTAGTACCCTTATAAGCTTTTTGAAGTTTGTAAACCATTTGGAAGTTAATTACTCATTAAACTCAAAAATAAAAAAATGTATATATAAAAAAATAGATAAAGAAATCAAAAACAGGTTTGAAGATGATGATGGCTGGAGCATGGTGTATTATGGATGGCCATGGGTTAGAGCCTCAGGGAAGGCAATAGGTTTGATTACTTGGGCCTTGGTTCTCAGTTTAAGCTTGGAGTGCACCTTGTAAGATCATCTCAATTTTTTGGCTTTTTACTGATCAAGTGCTTATTCTGTGCTTATTTGTGTGCTTCTGTACTTATTTAGTATAATCTAATCATATTGAAACTTAAAATCAAGTTGTAGATCATTAGAACCCATTCTACTTAATATCCTAGTTAAAATGTCAATTTTAGCATAATATAGTATTCTAGGTATTTGTGTTTCAATCCGGTGTTTTTGTGCTCAATTAAGCTTATCAGATCTTGCTAAGTTGTTTGGAATCAGGTTCATTGCCCCTAGTGTTCATTAGCCTTAAAAATCTTTCTTGCCAGTTGTATTAGGGGTGTTTGGATTTGAATAGTTAACTATGTACTTGCATGTTTTAGTGGTTAGATATTGTTGAGACATCATCCTTAGGTTCATAATAGCTCAGTCATAGTATAAAATCAATAGTTACTTGTTAAAAATGACAAACTTAGCTTAATCACCTCATAATTTGGTCACTGTTAGGAATTTAAGTCTTATATCAGTGTATAACTAGTTAATATAGATTAGATTAGTTTCTTTTTATCTTATAACAACTTAATCAGCCAGTTAGGATCCTTAGAATCTCACATAAGTCAAACCTAGAGTTTAAATCAAAAAGTCAAATTTGATAGGTTTGGTAGAAATCCAAAAATTTCAAGATTTTTCATGATTTAATCTTTTAACTTTAACCTTTGAAATTTTTGGAGATTAAAATTTGTCAGCTAAACTTGTGGAATCCACCTTTGGATTATTTTTTAAATTCTTTCTCTGGCTTATTTAAGCCTGCAGGGAGAGAACCTCCCCTGCACCAGGTTAATTACCCAACTTTCATATGCTCACCCTGACTTGACCTGTGGGCCCCATACCTCCATCTTGGCTTTTTGAGTAGCTTATCAGTAAGGATTATTAGTTCTAGGCTTATTTTGGATATCAGGTCCTTTGCCCCTAGCTTTTCTTGGCCCTTAAGTCACCCTCACCCAACTGAGTATACTGAGTGCTCAGTATAGACACCCAAGTTCATAAGCCCACCATTGGCTTATTTCTGAGCCATAAGCTCTGCTTATATCCTTATTGGAAAGCTCACTATTCCATCTTTTTAGATTACCATTTCATTTGGACCCTTGGTCACCCCTATGGGGCCCACCAAGGGCTGCAAATTGGCCATTTTGGCCTATTTTGATCTGTTTATTTTTGGATTTGCTTATTTGTATCTCCTGGCTTATTCCTAGTTCTTATTCTGTTAATTTCAGCTTATTTGTATGCCCTTTAGTTGTTTATAGCTTATTTTACCACTTATAGCTTATTAGTAGCTTATTGCATAATAAAGTCTACATTTATAGCTTATTAGACCTTCTGTCTTGATCATAACCTTGCGCACTGCTTATTTTTAAGATTCAAAAAAGTTTTCTTCATAAAAGTTACTTATTTTCAGTAGCTAAATAGTTGTGTAAAAGATAAAACAAGAAAAGTCAAACAAAAAATTAATGATAGCTTCTATTTAAGCCATTTGGCTTATTACTCAGCTTTTTCAAAAAGCAATTTTCAATTTTATATTTTTATTAAGTTTCTTATAAATTAAAATAGTTTCAAAAAAATTTTCATAATTTTCTGAGTTTGTTTAGTATTTATAATAATTAATTTAAGTTTAATTAGTTTTAATTAAAAAAACCAAAAAATTAATTTTCTTTATGCTTATTTATAAGAAATAGTACTTTTTTATATTTTTCCTAACTTTTATAACTAGTAAAGTATTTTTAGAAAAATTCTCATAATTTTTACTGTTCATTTAGTATTATTCATAATTAAATTAGTTAAAATAGATTTTTATTAATAAATAAGTAAATAATTAGTAAAATAGTTTAAAAATAATTTTTATAAACTTTTTATAATTTTTTAGGATTCCTGCTATGGTTAATTAGTTTTTTTTAAATTTCATATTTTTCTAAGTTACTCTAGTATTTTTCTTAAATTTAAATTAGGTTTAAATTAGTTTTAATTAATTATTAAATAGTTTAAATAGTTTTTAATTAATAATAAATTATAAAATAATCAAAAAAGTAATTTTCTTTTTATTAAATTTTCTTTTAATATTAAGTTTGTAAAAATTTCATTTTCACCCCCTCTAGTTTAAATTTGCCTAAAACTCACCTTTTTCCTCGTACGCAGTCGTATCTGTTTTTAATTTGGTTTACGTTTATACACATTTGTATTTCTGTAATTGTTTATACTGTGTACTTAGTTTAATTTAATCATTTCCAATAGTGTTATTCAAATCCAAATCATTATTTGTTACTTTCCTCAGTCACTAAATCATTCAAACGTTTTTAAAACACAATTTCAATCTCGTTGGGACATAACGACCCGGGAAAACACTGTGCTTAGACCGGATCATAAATTGATCTCTCCTCTCCCTCAGGGTTGACCTGTTGGCCATCCTTGGTTAATTTGGACTGACTGTTTGGGAGGAGTCAGATGGTTAGCTTATTACCTCGGGATAGAAGTTACTCAGACAGGAGGAGAGATTGCAATCAAGCAAACATGTTACATCAACAAGATCTTAAAAGATGCAAGTATGATGGAAAGTAATGACACGAAGATACCTATGGATCCGGGTACTAAATTGGTCAAGGCGGAAGATGGAAACTCAGTTGACGCAACTTATTACAGAATCCTGATAGGATGTCTCAGGTATCTACTACATACAAGACCAGATCTTAGTTACTCAGTCGGACTACTCAGCAGATTTATGCAAGACCAATAGGATCATCACCTAAAAGCAATAAAGCAAGTAATCCGATATATCAAAGGAACAAAGGAGCATGGTATTATATACAAGAAAGACGGCGGCTGCAAAATTACAGGTTATAGTGACAGTAGTTATGGAATCAATACTGATCAAGAAAAAGGAACTACTGGAATAGTATTTTACTTTGGAGAATCACCTATTACCTGGTGCACTCAGAAGCAACCAACAGTGGCACTCTCATCATGTGAATCAGAATTCATGGCAGCTACTGGAGCGACATGTCAAGCTTTATGGTTAAAACGGCTACTTAGTGAACTAACGGGTTGGGAGGAGAAAAGAATAACACTAAAGGTTGATAACATCTCAGCAATAGCACTCGTCAAGAACCTAGTTTTTCATGGAAGAAGTAAGCATATCGACATTCGTTATCATTTCATTTGTGAATGCGTAGAGAATGTACATATCAATGTGGAACACGTCAGTGGAGAATTACAAAGAGCAGATATATTAACTAAAGCTTTACCAAGACTAAAATTTGTCACTATGCGGCAAATGCTCGGAGTTCAAGATCTAGGATGAAGCAACGATCAAGATTAAGGAGGAGAATTTGGACTCTAATCTCGACATTGCTCTGGTTTAAAATATAGCAAACGAAAGCCAAGGGGCTGAACTTGTTAGTTTAATAGTTTGTAACCGAATAGCGGTTAAAGGTAGTTATAAAGTTAGTTAAGTTAGTTATGTTTCGGTTATGACTTAACCGAACAGTCACAATTAACCGAACAGTCACAATGGTTCGCCTGTGAACCTATATATATGTAGTACATGTATATGTTCGAATGGTTAGACGATATATGCAATATTATCCGGTAAACACTTGCAACTTATATCGACATTGGGACAACAATTCTTTCTTTTAACCCTTAATATATAACAAAACCAAAGATAAAAAAACATACTTTTAAGTAATATTGAAAGCATAGGTTACACATGTTAATACACTGAACATAATTTAAAACACATACATGATGATAGAACAAGGTGGTAGAATTAAAACTTTTATCGCGTCTGAAGTAGTGACACGTTCTTGGAGTGGCACCCGTTTAGTGGCTGTCATACATATGTATAAGTTCTAAGAGCGAGGGGTATGGTGGCGCCGTCGATGGTGTTTTCACCACCAGCCCAAAATCATCAAACGCGTATCGTACCGTGGGTGGCGCCACAGTCGCTCGCGCCGTGGTGGCCAGCCTACACGGTGGACTTTTTTTTTCTCTCTCTCTCTCTCTTTTTTGGTGGGTTTGTTTGTGTTTTTATATTGTGTCTATGTTGCTGTTTGCACTTTTTTTTTTTTTTTTTTTTTTTTTTTTTTTTTTTTAGGTTTGTATTTGCAGGCACAATTGTATGAGGAAAATAGGTAACATTCATTTTGCACCCTAAGGTTTTATATAATTTACACTTTCATCATAAACTTTTAGTTTCATTTTAATAAAGTACAAATGGGTTTACAAAATTTACACTTTCATCCCAAGTTTATAAAAACTCTAAAACTAGTTAATGTAATGTTTTATTTTATGTAAATAAAGTTTATTTTAGTTAATATTGTTTATGTTTTATTTAATGTAAAACTAAAAAAAAAAAAAAAAAAAAAAAAAAAAAAAAAAAAGTGGGGGGGGGGGGGGGGGGGGGGACGACGGCACCACATTTTCTGGTGCCAAAGGTTACAGCAACAATGTGGTGCCGTGGGATTTCTGATGCTATGGAGATTTTTACTAACGTGGCAGCACTTTTTCTTCATGGCACGAGGCTGACGGCACGAGCGTACCCAATGCTCTAAACGACGTGTTGTGTAACAAAAAGCTTTCATGGCTGAGTATTAGTACTGAATCACACATGTATGATGTTAAAGATAATTTTGTTCCTATATTTTTAGTTTCTAAAAGAACAGAAAGAATGACATGATATTTTTTTATAGAATGAAGTGCAGATCTTGGAAAGATTCAATTTAGAGCATGAGGATGAGGAATCATAACTTGAGTTATCAAATAACTCGGCGTCACGTCAGCGTCACAGCAAATAACATAATACCAAAAAACATTAGGAAATCATAACACCCAATAACACTACCTTTTTAGACCCACTTTTTTTTAAAAAAAATAACGCAAACCATAATAACTTGGTATAACTCAAGTTATAATTTGACAAAGGGAGTCATAACTTGACATAACTCAAGTTATAACTTGAGTTGCTATACCAACTTGAGTTGTAACATGGGAGTAACGTGAGAACTCAGGAAATGGTCATAACTTGCATTACCAAGTTAAAATCGTGCCACATAGGAATAACGCTGGGGAGGAGTTACCACTCTCCGGGCTCTTACAAGAAAAGAAAATTATAAAGAATAAAATTGCAAGTAAAAGAGAGGGTGAGATAAGATGATTAGTATGATCGGTGTTGTAAAAGGCACGTTAAGGCGCCGCAAAGGCGTCGTCAAGGCTCGAGGCGTGGCCTCGCCGCGGCGAAATGGTCCTTGGCGGCTGATCTAGGCATGGCGCAAAAAGACGTGAAATAAGGGGAGCAAAGGCGTGAAAAGGTGCGCCTTTTGGTAAGTCGTGGCGCCACTTTTTGAACTAGTTTTTTCTTTTTTTTTTTTTTTTTTTTTTTTTTTTTTTTTTTTTTTTAACAAAGATTCGGTAATTTTGGGGTCCCGCTAAAAAAAAGCCATTTTCCATCCTTGTAGGGCTGTAAACGAACCGGACGAACACGAACGGAGCCCTGTTCATGTTCGTTCATTTAATTTTAACCGGACAAATAAACGGATACGGACGCTTAAACGGACGAATTTTCTTGTTCATGTTCGTTTATTAAGAAAATAAATTGTTCATGTTCATTTATATTCGTTCATTAAGACACTAAACGAACATAAACGATCGAACATAACATAAATGAAAATAGACAAACAAACATAAACTTTATTGAATTCTTCACAATATATTGTTTTATAAGTGTAGCTTTGTTTAAATAAACCAATTTTTAAAATTCTAAAATTAAAAGATATGATATATGAATATAAATAGATAAATAAACATAAACGAACTTTAACGAACGCCTAATCGGACATTCACGAACATAAATGAACGAACGAGACTTTTGTTCATGTTCGTTCATTTAACTAAACGAACATAAAATATTGTTCATGTTCGTTCATTTAATAAACGAACGAACATAAACGAACTTTTTACCGAACGATTCATGAAATGTTCACTGAACGTTCAGTTCGTTAACAGCCATACGTCCTTGTTCCCCCGCCGACATCCTTCATCCTAAGTTTTGTGATTCGTTCAAGACTTATCAACTTTAGATGATGATTATACAAAAATATCTGTCGACATGCATATAGTAGACGTGTACAGCTACCACATGAATAACCAAACGTAGTTGCATGCCACGTGTAAAGTTATCTCACATGCCATGCAATTAACTAATTTGTCAACACGTTTTTCAGCTTTCATCACCTCACTTTAGCTTCCCTTTATATAAACGCTATAAACCTCATAAGATTCATAAAACAAAACAACAAAATCGAACTATCTATAATATATCGCAGTATCTTGTACTATTTTCAAGTGATCTTATAAAAAAATGGCACATTACGGAGGACACCAACAGCAAAGCTTGGGTTCCAAGATAGGTGAAGCCACTGGATTGACCGGTGGTACTCATGGAACTCATGGCGGTACTCATGGAACTCATGGCACCACCGGGCAGCACCAGGGGCTAGGTTCCAAAATAGGTCAAGCCACTGGGTTGACAAGTGGTACTCATGGAGCCACTCATGGGACTCATGGCACCACCGGTCAGCACCAGGGGATAGGTTCCAAAATAAGTCAAGCCACTGGGTTGACCGGTGGTACTCATGGAACTCATGGCGGTACTCATGGAACTCATAGCACCACTGGTCACCAGGGACTAGGATCGAAGATAGGCGAAGCGGCCGGCTTGGGGACAGGTGGTCATCATGGTACAGGGACTGGTTATGGTCAGCAGCATCAGAAGAAAGGAATGGTGGAGAAGATTAAGGACAAGCTTCCAGGCAGTCATGGTACACATACCACCACAACCACAGGTTCGGGTTATGGAGCGACACATGAGAAGAAAGGAGTGATGGAGAAGATCAAGGAGAAGTTGCCTGGACATCACTGATTGAAATATGTGGTACATTTAACAAATGAAGACATGATTTATATAATAATGTGTTTAGCTCTCTTGTATGTTTTATGGGAAGCCAAGACTTTGTGATGTTTTATGTTTTATTTTGGATTGTGATTTCATGTAATTTTAATGAAAGTTCTCTTTCTGGTGTATTGTTGCTAGTGTTGATTTTGTGGAATACAAGGTGCTTCTAAGCTAGTTCTCTACTCCAGGGTCTACTCTTAAAACACATTTTTCATTGTTATGAAAAAACTTTCATAATCCATGTGTCTCAAATGTTAATTTCCAAAATGTTAATAAACTATTACTTGCTACAATTGACAACATCTATGAGAAAAACCGTTCCATTGTACTAGGACTTAGTGATTTTGACCCGATCTTCTGGTAAAAAAAGACTAGCTTAATTATGTTACCTACACTGGATTATGAGTTGGTGATTTCGACTCGATCTTTCTGTCTTTGCCTTGGAGCATCTCTAATGCACCGATCATTTCAAATATTTAGTGCCGTAAACGAACCGGACGAACTCGACCGAAACCCTGTTCATGTTCGTTTATTTAATTTTAACCAGACAAATAAACAGACTCGGACGCTTAAATGGACGAATTTTCTTATTCATGTTCGTTTATTAAGAAAATGAGTTGTTCATGTTCGTTTATGTTCGTTCATTAAGACACTAAATGAACGTTAAACGAACATACACGATCGAACATAAGTGAAAATATACACAAACAAACATAAAATTTATTGAATTCTTCACAATATAACGTTTTATAAGTGTTGTTTTATTTAAACAAATCAATTTTTAAAATTATAAAATTAAAAGATATGATATATGAACATAAATAGATAAATAAACATAAACGAACTTTAACGAACGCATAATCGCACGTTCACGAACATAAATGAACGGACGAGACTTTTGTTCATGTTCGTTCATTTAACTAAATGAACGTAAAATATTGTTCATGTTCGTTCACTTAATAAACGAACGAACATAAACGAACTTTTTACCGAACGGTTCATGAAATGTTCACTGAGCATTCAATTCGTTTACAGCCCTACAAATATTTAAAGCTATTTCTAAGTCCTGCAACGTACCTATTATTAAACTTTCAACTTTGCATCCTCAAATTTCAGCTGATTATTTTCCCAGAACCTATTCACCAAATACCTTTTTTCAGCTTTTTTACTCTAATGTAATAATCCTTTTCAAATCATTTTTAAGTCTTTCTTGATTGTGGCATCCAAGAATCAAGATGCACTAAAAAAAACTAAAAATCTACCAGTTTTCTTTCTTAGAAAGGAAGTCTTCCCAGTCAGATCTTCCTAATGAAACTCACATCAGAAATCTGAGACCTTAGAAACCCTCGTCTATTGTTTACAACAAAATTCATTGTGAACAGCTTGAAACTCAAAATCCATCTCATGTGCTGGTCTCTTCAAAAATTGCTTTTCCCCGTGATTATTTCTTCAGAAGCACAAGATATGTACGCTAGAGATGATCTGATCTTTGAAGATCTACATTAACTAGTTAAAAGGACGGGACCATGTAGTAATGACCAGTTGACCACTAAATACCAACCACACAACTCTCCAAAAATTATACTAATCTTTATTCTTTCACATTCTATATGGGCGTCTCTGATGAGTTTTTCTTTTCGTGTCATATTTACTCCCCGGTACACCAAATAAGAAATCTAAATTACCAAAATAATCTTTACACACTCATTACCAAAGTGAACTTTTTTCTTCTGGTTTACGAAAATGACCAAAACACTATGTAGCACCGAAACGGGAATGGCAAAGAGATACAGGAACGAGAAACGGCAAAAAAATCAAAAATTCAAGATACGGAAACGGCATAGATACGGCAAATGAAAAAATTAACAATATATTAAAGAAAATCCAAAATAGATATATGTCAATGTAAATTGTAAACTCCAAAAATACTACATATTCTAAAGGTAATTATTTATCAATAATCAAATCATTTTATCCTTGAAATCACAGATATTTTTGATAAGGAGTTAAAGAGTAAAATTTTAGAAGTAAAATATGAAAGCAATAATGTATAGTTATAACATCGACAAAAAACAGTCAAATACAAATTTAAAACTTATCTTTGTCTAAAGTACTACGTTGGCCCACTTTGTGAGAAATGCCCTATTTAATTTAGTAATCTTCTCATACACGTGATATTTTGACTTTCTTTCTCTCTATCTCTAGTTCGTCTTACTCACAAGAACAAGATTTAAAATCAGATCTCATCTGTTTTTTCTTCCACCCTTTTATAATTAAATCAAGATGATGCCTGTTGGAATAAATAAATAAATAAATAAATAACCCCATTAAACCCTTTAGAAACTACTTGGAAACGGCAATGAAATCCAGAAACGTGTATAAATACGGCATGGAATCCAGAAACAGCTAGGGATACGTCTGAGAAACGTTTCGGGGATGTTTCGTTCGCGTTTCCATTCCCAAACGGGCACGCGGGCCTTCCAGGTGTTTCGGTGCATCAGAGCCAAAACATGTCACCATCATGATTTTCCTTTTCCATTCGCCTAGACTACTCTCGCCCAAAAAACATTATTCGCCCAATAACAAAAAGCATCTTCTATGAAGTGAAAGGACTCAATAACAAGTACTTCTCATGTGTGTATGTTAAGGACAACAAATAAAGCTTTAGGAAAGGATGTTTTGCTTATAGGGTGAAACAATAAAGTCCAGCCAAGTGTATCCCCATTTCCCTTAATGCAAAAACAAGTATCATTCCTGACTTAATAATTACATGTGTGTCCTTATTCCTGACTTAATTAACAGCTACTTTTTATTTTATTTATATTTTTTTTAATTCACAATGATAATCATATACTAGAAGCATAAAATATTCGGTACTAATAAGACTAGACTAAATGATTTTTACGTTATATCACATTGTATTTAGACTATGTTGCCCAACAAACATGATATTCGCCCCAACAACAAATATGTCGCCCAGCAAACATGATATTCGCCCGGGTATACACCTAACCCTCGCCCCACGTATATGTATTCGCCCTAGACCAGGTCATAGCACTCGCCCAGCTCGCCTATTCTTCGCCCATCCTTCGCCCTTAGCCTCGCATAGCCCTCGCCCCACTATATGTATTCGCCCAAAAAATAAGAGTGTTAACCTCAGCTCGCCTATCCTTCGCCCATCCTTCGCCCTGGCTTCACAGCTTGCCCACCCCTCACCCTGCTTCACAGCTGCTCAAGACTCGCTCACGACTCGCATAGCACTGTTTTTTATACACGTGTATGGTAGAAACCAATCTATTAATGAATCTAACGGATTATATTGAAAAGTTTATTTTGGAAAATTTTGTGTGCGAGATTGATATTGGTAAATTAGCCTTATAAACAATTCATTTAAGAAATTTGCTCTAAGAAGAAAGCATAATTTATCCACACTTTAGGTGCAATGATCAACCTTAGAGAAGACCAAAGTCATTTTTCGAGAAAAAAACCATGCATTCCATGTAGCAATTGTTTCTACAGCAACATTTACAAGTACGGGAGGAAAGGCAATGCCTTCTATTGTTGTCCTCCCAAAGCTTCAGGGACGGAACCAAGGGTTCCCACGGGTTTTTGGAAACTCTATGGATTTTTTTTTTATGTATTGTTAATTTTTGAGAAAAACAAATATTTTTTTTATAAATAAAAGATAACATAAAATGTAACCGGTCATATTTGATCGTCCCTTTAAAGCATAGATACTTGATACATGCAAAGTTCAAGAGAAAACCTCAATTAAACTTACTATACATGAATTCAATTAATCACCCAAAAGTTTGTTGTTAATATTATTTTAAGCTAACCAATAGAAAATCCTGGACTAGAACATCGAATGCTGCAAGATATGGAGCTACTGTTGAAGTTTTATTCACAAGAAATATCAGTCGACATATAGAAAACATGTGCAACTCCTACATGGATGACCAACTGTATCATGCCACGTGTATAGTTATCTCACATGACATGCAACTTCATTTCACACGTATACCACTGTTGCATCATCTCAAATTTTTTCTTCTATATAAACCCTTACACACCTTAGCAAATTCAGCAAACAAAACCATAACAACAAAATCATACAAAACTATCTTTTGCAGTGTTTCTTATACTATTTCCCAATAATCTTATAGAAAAATGGCACAATTTGGAGGAGACCAACAGTATGGACAGCAAACTCGCCACACAGATGCCCGCGGCAACACTATTCAACAAACTGACGAATACGGAAACCAGGTTCACACAGATGCCTACGGCAACACTATTCGACTAACTGACGAATACGGCAACCAGCTTCACACAAATGCCCACGGAAACCCTATTCGACAAACTAACGAATACGGAAACCAGGTTCACACAGATGCCTACAGCAACCGTATTCGACAAACTGACGAATATGGAAACCAGGTTCACACAGATGCTTACAGCAACCGGATTCAACAAACTGATGAATACGGAAACCAGGTTCTCACAGATGCCTACGGCAACCCTATTTGACAAACTAATGAATACGGAAACCCGGTTTACACCACAGCGGGTCATGCTGCAACTGGAGCCACAGGAACTGGTTATGGAAACCCAGGTTATACCACTGGGGGCACTGGGACTAGACTTAGCTATGGTCAGATCGAGCACCAGCAGGGTGGTCATGTGAGTGCTGAAGATGAATTTGATGTGAGTGGAGGATTTCAAAACCAACACGGTGCTACACGTATTGGTGGTAATGGTGATGAATTTGATGTGATGGGTGGAGGATTACAAAACCAACCTAGTGCTACACCTATTGGTGGAACTGGTTATCGTATTGGAACTGGATCTAGTACTGGAACTGGTACTGGTATTGAAACTGGTTATAGGGAGACGCGTGAGAAGAAAGGAATGATGGAGAAGATCAAAGACAAGCTGTCAGCACAATATTGATTTAGATACGTTGTATTATAGTATTCCATATGTAATAGAATAAAGATGGGATAATAATGTGTTTGGCTCCCTGGTATGTTGATGCATGGGCAGCCATAGTTAAGGCTGTTAGGTTTTGGCTTATTTTGGTTTCTGTTTTCGTGTAATTCTGATTAAAGGTTTTCTTGTTTAACAATGTTGTTTCTGTGGAATACTGCCTTCCAAATCCTAATTCTCCTAACTCTCGATTTTCCGCTCACTTAGAACATTGTTCTATGACGCGTAACCTATATAACATTCTGGCCGGATGGGTGCACTATACAGTATACCAGTTCGTTGTAGTAAGTGATACCTGCTATAAATGACAACATATATGAAAAAACCCAGTTCACTGTAGTAAGACTTATGTCCCAAATAAGAAAGGCTCTCATGTTTTACAACAAAAGTTTGCTCATCTCTTGTTCTACAACAAAGTTAAGAATGACCAGCTAGATATTCTGAGCCCTTCTCATACACTAATTTCACACATTGCCTTTTTCTTTCTCCTTATTATTCCTATGAAGGCACCTAATAAGCAAGGCAAAAACTAACTTGTATGCTGGGCATAATTTGATCATTGAAGATCTTCATGAACTAAGTTAAAAAGAGATGACCCTGTAGAAATGAGTCAGTGACCACTAAATACCGACCACAACTCTCCAAAAATTATAATCTTTCTTCGAAATATGAGTTTCTTAACGTTCTAAACACATCCCTGTTAAGTTTTCCATCTCGTGTCACATCTAATCTACATTACGAACAGCTTGAAACTCCGAATCCATCTCATTTGCTGGTCTCTTCAAAAATCGTTTTTTCCACCCTAATTATTTCTTCAGAAGCACATGATATATATGTGTGATAAGAAGTATCTAGTACGCTAGGGGTGATCTGATCTTTAAAGATCTACATTAACTAGTTAACTTAAAAGGATGGGAGCATGTAGAAATGACCACTAAATAGTAAATACCAACCACAACTTTCCAAAAATTATACTAATCTGTATTCTTTCACATTCTGTACGGGCATCTCTGATGAGTTTTTCTTCTTGTGTCATATCTACTCCACAGTGTACCAAATAAGAACAGAAAGGAATAATTTATACACTTTAAGTGCAAAGATCATACTTAGAGAAGACCAAAGTCATTTCACTGAGAAAAAATCATGCATTCCATGTAGCAATTGTTTCAACAACATTTACAAGTATGGAGGAAGGCGATGCCTTCGATTGTTATCCTCCCAAAGCATAGATACTTGATATGTCATTTAAAGTTCAAGAGAAATCCACGATAAAACTTACTGTACTATACCGAAAAGTTTTTTGTTCACAAATCACAACATTATTTTTAAGCTACCAGTCCGAGAATCCTGGACTAGAACATCGAATGCTGCAAGATATGGAGCTACAGTTGACGTTTTATTCACAAGAACTATTAGTCAACATATGGTAGGGGTGTGCAGAATTTGGGTTTCACCCACAAACACCGAAAATCGAACCGAATTTGTTACAGAGTTGAATTTGCCAAAACCAAACTGAACCAAATTAAATATTCGGTTTTCGGTTCGGTTATGGTTTTGGCAAAATGAAAACCGAATCGAATTGAAAACCGAATTATATATTTAATTAAAAAAATAATAATAAAATCAACTCTTTCATATGGTATAAATATAACGTTTTTCAAGCTTCAATTTTTTCTTTTGCAAAAATTCTATATAATTAAATAAATAAATAATTAAAATTATATAATTTGGTTTATTTGAGTTAGTCGGTTCGGTTTTTGGTTATACGTTTGGTTTAATCCAATTTGAATTCGGTTTGGTTAGGTTTTTCGGAAAAAGAAATTAACCGAAATAAACGAACCGAATAAACCGAACAACCCGATAACCGAACTGATGAACACCCCTGACATATACGACACGTGCAAATGCTACATGAATGACCAAACATATACATGCCACGTGTATAGTTATCTCACATGACATGCAACTCCCTTTCACCACCTATACCAATACCATCTTTGCATCATCTCAAATTTTTTCTTCTATATAAACCCTTAAAAACCTCAGCAAATTCACCATACAAAACTATCTTTTGCAGTGTTTCGTGTACTATTTCCTGATAATCTTATAGAAAAATGGCACAATTTGGAGGAGATCAACAGTATGGACAGCAAACTCGCCACACAGATGCCTACGGCAACCCTATTCGACAAACTGACGAATATGGAAACCCGGTTCACACCACAACCGGTCACCAAAGTTTGGGTTCCAAAATAGGTGAAGCCACTGGCTTGGGCACAGGTGGTCAACATGGTATCATCTTGGGTCATGCTGCAGCTGGAGCCACAGGAACTGGTTATGGAGCCCCGGGTCATACCACTGGGGGCACTGGGACTGGACTTAGCTATGGTCAGATTGAGCACCAGGAGGGTGGTCATGGGAGTGCTAAAAATGAATTTGATGTGGGCGTAGGATTTCAAAACCAACCTACTGCTACACCTATTGGTGGTACTGGTACCGGGATCAGTACAGCTAGGGCTGAAACAGGAACAGGGGGTGGTATGCTTCATCGCTCAGGAAGTAGCAGCTCGAGCTCTGTAAGTCTAAATGTCTTAACTATTTATTTTTCAAATATCGTTCTGATATGGTTTTGGAGTCTAAAGTTATGAATGTGTGAATTGATTTTTGTGTAGTCAGAGGATGATGGGAGAAGGAAGAAGGGTGTGATGCAGAAGATTAAGGAGAAGCTTCCAGGCAGTCATGGTGATCAGCAGCAAACAACAACGCATACGACCACGACCACAACAACAGGTGCAGGTGTTGGTGGAACTGGTTATGGCGAGACACGCGAGAAGAAAGGAGTGATGGAGAAGATCAAAGAGAAATTGCCAGGACACCACTGATTTAGATACGTTGTATATAGTATTACATATGTAATAGAATAAAGATGGGATAATAATGTGTTTGGCTCCCTTGTATGTTGATGGCAGCCATAGTGAGGCTGTGAATGGCACATTTTGGTTCCTGTTTTTATGTAATTCTGATATACTAGTAGTAGTTTTGTTCTTTAACTTGGTTGTTTTTGTGGAACATTGTTCTGTGATATGTAACCTATAGCTTAACATGGATGAGTGTATTATACAGACAAAACCAGTTCATTGTAGTTGATTATGCCTGCTATAAAATGCCATCATCGTTAAAAAAAAAAAAAAAAAAAAAAAAAAAAAAAAAAAAAAAAAAAAACGGTACATACCAAATGTTACTAGATTAATATCTAGTATATAAGTGAGAACATCTATGAGAAAAAACAATTAATTGGACATAACAACTAAAAGTCTTAAAAAGACAAGAGCAATCTTAGATCTTCCGAGTCAAATCACATCAGTAATCCGAATCCTAATTATGTAAACCTGGTTGACACCACAACCGGTCACCGAAGTTTGGGTTCCAAGTCCTCCTAATTACAGAAAGACTAGTCTTTTGTTTTACAACAAAGTTAAGAATGATCAGCTAGAAATTCCGAGTCCTCCCTATACACTAATTCAAAATTGCTTAATTTTTTTCCTTGTTATTCCTGTAAAGGCACATAATAAGTAAGGCAAAAAGTAAATTGTATGCAGGGCATGCTTTGATCATTGAAGATCTTCATGAACTAGTTAAAAAGACCGGACCCTATGAAAATGAGTCAATGACCACTAAATACCGACCACAGATCTCCAAAAATTATAATCTTTCTTCGAAATATGAATTTCTTGAAGTTCTAAACACATCTTTGATAAGTTTTCCTTCTCGTGTCGCATCTAATCTACATTGTAACTAAATAAGTAAAGAAACCTATAATTTTTTTACAGTTTAGGTGCAAAGATCAACCTCAGAGAAGGCCAAAATCATTTAACAAGTGACGAATCTTGAAATCTGTAAAACAGTTCTACTTACGACAGAATCACGGTATAACAATTACTCTCTAGACCCAACCATGCTTTAATTATCATGTCCATTATACATAAATTCTGCCTCTGCAATGATGCACAGCTTAAAATTTAAATGGTGTACCTTTGTCTTGTGCAGTAAGTCACCACCAACTAGCAGCCATATGATGTTCTTCCTTAACCCTCTCTTTCCCATTGTTAGTCTTCTCTAGACGTGTGTCGTAAGTTTCACCATGTTTGTGGCATGAGCAGTCATCCCATCTTTTCCAGCAGATGCAGGAAACCTATTGATCCATTCACTACAATTTCTGCAGTGCCTCCAGCTGATGTTCCCTTCCATTTATATCGAGAGAATAATCAAGATAACCTACAGTAATTTTGTAGGGCGTATGCATAAACGATAAACTTGAGGCAACCTTCAACCCAATCCCTTTATAGCTACATTATATATTTTACCCATTTGATCTGTTACAGATAAAACATACATGGATCGAGCCACTCATAATTAATGACCCGTTTCAATTTTAAGCAAAAATCTATTTACCCATAAGCAGGAGAGCAACAATATTTACCACTGTAGGAAGCTGGAAGGCCATGGCTACGCTTGTTATCCTCCCAAAGCACTCTCCGCAACCTTACACATAGTTAATTAAAAATCAGGCAAAGATCAATAGGGAAAACAGACACAAAAAAGCCTCTAATACACATAATGTAATCACCAAAAACTTTTTTCTTAACAAAATCATGTTTAAGCTACGAACTTAAGAATTCTGGACTAGAACATCAACTGCTGCTAAATATGGAGCTAGGGTTATTGTTTTATTTGCATAATGAACCTGATGTTGGATTTGCTTTTGTGCCACATAATTGCGTAGCTCTGTTTCAAATTTAGTCTGAACACTCATATCACTGCTGACAATAACTGCAAGTATTGGCACTTGTAGCATCTCTTATTGAATCAGCTGTAAGCTCTCACAAAATGAACATAGAAACAGATCTTGACCCTTACCCCTTGAAACACCTGCAAATAAACATTATGCTTAAGAAGGATTGGCATTAGCTTGAAGACAACCATAAGTATAACCCTCAAAAAATCATTACAGAACATAGGAATACTGTCCTATCTTAGAAGTAATGCTGATAGTCCAATTTCAATGGCTGGTAACCAACATCATTTACTCCAAATAAATTCCTAAAACTTTCAAAAGTTTTTAGGCTATAGTAATATTCAGTTATGCGAACTTGATAGAAAGTTCCCAGTTTCACATAGCCAGGTAAAAAAAACTCAACTTAGTCACAATTACAGATACATCATAGGTCACATCCCCATATTGAATTATGAAAGTCTGACACGTTTCTTTGAAAAAAGAATGGGTACATGAAACAAAATTGGATCAAAGTTGGTTTACCTTTTTATATAGTTAACCCAAGGTTCATGCTATCTGATATATTAAACCCAGTGGTCAGTGAAAATAACTATATAACCCTTCTTTGCCAAACTGAGATTTAAAAAAAAAAAAAAAAAAAAAAAAAAAAAAAAAAAAAAAAAAAAAAAAAAAACCTTACTGTTTATTGCGGCAAAAAGTATATCTTCGTTACGAACTTCAAGAGACTCCCTAAAATGCTCCCACAATACCCTTTTTGGCTTTTTGCCGCATTATCTTCAGCAAACTCCATAAGTCCTTTACTGTTGCCAAGATGAACAACATACGTCTTTGGCATCTTAATCCTGCAAATTTGATTTTAGAAATGTCAATTAAACAATCCAGGAACAGTGTATTAAAAAGCATATAATTCTCAATAAACTTGTATTAGTTAAAAAAAGTAATTAGGGAGATTCAGAGAGAAGTAAGGCATACTTTAAGCATTCTTGAGTCCTATTTTTCCAATATTCCACAGTTACATAGGAATCAATTATTGATCATTTGACGACCATCGGCATGTGCTTAACATAATCCAATCTGAGTCCTATTCTTCCAATATCAGTTGTTACATGGGAATTCATCATTGATCTGATAACCATCGGCATCTGCTTAACATAATCCAATTTGAAGTAATGGCATTGCACTTCATGGATCCACCATAGCACCTTTGGCGGTACTCGAGGGGTATCTTAATTCAGATCAGCATCCAGCAAATTTCCAGCAACAGCAGCGTTCAAAAACAACTAAACCAGCTTTTATGGCAGTATTTATAGCTTCTTGACCTCTAGCTGAAGAGACCTAATATGAAAAATAGCATATAGAACAATAAACTTAAGGGAAAATCATAACATCAAGGGAACAGAGTTAATCTACGTTGGCAGGCTAAATCATACTGATGATTTGAACATCTGTTTAGATTCCTTATATGTGTATCTGTTGCACTGAACTTCATAAATGACAGTTATGACACTTGTTCTCAAGGGTACGTGGATGTGCATTAATCAGAGAAAGAATATGACCAAAATCGTGAGTTAACAAATATAGAGACGACATACTCCGTATAATACAAAGAGCCAAATGGTACTTAACATCAATTGCCTTCTATATAACGTATTGTTCCCCTGCAAAAATAAGCATCATGGTATCACCAACCACACTTCTTAGAAGAATATACTTATATACAAGAGATGGTCCACACCCACTTTTTCCTTAGCCATGAAAAAGCGCTTAAGGACACCAATAATCACAAGTGAAGGCTTTAAGGGAATTATTGCAAGGCTCTAAGCTAGAATAGATACTAACTGAAATCAACATCACCTAGTGTTTGCTTATGATCTATGCCTAATTGGAATGTTTTCTTACATGATAAAAAATCAGTATGTGAGTATGTCATGGACGTCGATTAATGAACCACTCAAAAATGTAAGGCAATCAAATCTATAACACTAGACCTTCAGTCCATGTCAGCAACAAACTTATCAGTTACATAGGAATGTGGAGCTTTTTGTAAAACGGGGAGGCTTCCTCGTTTGAATCATCAAGGGTGGAATAAAAAAAGCATGGCTAATGACCATTGCATTAATTCCAGTCCAAAAGCAATCTTAGCTCAGCAGAGGCAGTGCTGATACTCAGGCTGCACAAAGTTTCCTTGATGAAAATGAGCCCACTAAATTGAGGCATATGTGGAATTTGTTCACCTTATATGAATTGCTACTGTCCACACATGACATTCTTGGTTGCTTCCTTCAAAGCTTTATCATTGAAATGAATGTGTTACATAAATCTTTGTTTTAGCAATCAGGTTTAAAAACTTCACAGCCTTATTCACGTTTTCCTAACACGAGACAAGACCAAAGTACATCTCGACATGTTCCTTGAGTTGCACACAATAAAGGCCTTTTAACTAAAAAGACAAGTCAAAGAAGCAGAGTAAAAGTGTGTGAGCAATATGGGCAAGCATTAAGTTCAGCCATTAAACAACAAAAAAAAGTTCTTAACAAAGTACCATCCTAGTATATATCAGCTTTTTGGCGCACATACAAGTATACAACAATGCAAAGAAAGCAATCAAACAAACACAAATCCTATGTCATTAATCAAACAATTCATTATATAATAATAATAAAATATTGAAGTTCATATAAAATTACATTAAGGAACTGTATATCAGCTCATCTTTTCCTGAAGGCTTTTACATTGTGATACAAAAACCTCGGCACCAACACTCATACTTAAATACTGCCCACATAAGACATAAAAATAAACAAAATAAATTCACATCAGTATATATCCTACACCATCCCACCCAAACAAAGAGGGTGTTTGGGATTAATTGTAGGCAAATAAACAGTTTGGAGTGTTTGGATATGCAAATTGTTTCTACTTACGTATCTGCTTACCTATTTCGAGCACATAATTTAAAAAAAAAATTAAAAAAATTAAAAAAATTAAAAAATTAAAAAATTAAAATACCTTTTTTTCTAAAACATGAACTTAGGTGTCGTTTGTTTTTTCCCAATAAGCTCTCTTTTCTTGTTTTCACTTCTTTTGTTTGCATGAAGGCGGAGGTTTATATTTGTTTTTTTGCAAACATATGTACTTCTTTTCACTTCTTTCCTCTTCTAAATTTCAGACATAATCTTTCACTTCTTACCTCTTCTTTCACAAACCCTACATCTCCTTCTCAATATCAATTTTTAATTTTTATACGTTTTAGTCAGCTTTTACATGTTTTCGTCCGTTTTTATATGATTTCGTTCGTTTTTTTACGTTTTCGTCGATTTTTTACGTTTTCGTATGTTATTTCACGTTTTCGGCCGTTTTTAACATTTTCGTCTGTTTTTTTAATGTTTTCGGCCTTTTTTTACGTTTTTGACCGATTTATTACGTTTTTGTCCGTTTTTTACGATTTTACTCGTGTTTTTACGTTTTCGACAGTTTTTTTTTTCCGTTTTCGTCTTTTTTTTTACGTTTTCGTCCATTTTTTTACGTTTTCGTACGTTTTTTACGTCTTCGTCATTTTTTTTTTATGTTTTCGTCCATTTATTTTACGTTTTCGTCCATTTTTTTACGTATTTGATCGCTTTTTACGTTTTCGACCGTTTTCAACAGTTTTTTTAATCGTCCGTTTTTTTACGTTTTTGACTGTTTTTTACGTTTTCGACCGTTTTTGTCAGTTTTTTACGTTTTCGACATTTGTTTACGTTTCAAGCGTTTTTTTTTACATTTTCTTTCGTTTTTCACGTTTTTTACCTTTTTTTTACGTTTTCATCTTTTTTTTTACGTTTTCGTCAGATTTTTTTTATGTTTTCGTCCGTTTTTTACGTTTTCGTCCACTTTTTTACGTTTTCTTTTGTTTTTTAGATTTTCGACCATTTCTTACATTTTCTTCCATTTTTTCACGTTTTCGACCGTTTTTTTACGTGTTTGCCTTTTTTTCGTTTTCGACCGTTTTTTACGTTTTAGTCATTTTTAATGTTTTCGACCATTTTTTTATGTTTTCGTCTTTTTTTCCCGTTTTTGTCCTTTTTTATGCTTTCAAACGCTTTTTACGCTTTTGACCGTTTTTTAGGTTTTCGGAATTTAATTACGTTTTCATCAATTTTTTAATGTTCTCGACCGTTTTACGTTTTTGTCCCTTTTTTTACGTTTTCAAGCATTTTTTTACGTTTTCGTCAGTTTTTGATCGTTTTTTACGTTTTCAACCGTTTTTTATGTTTTCGACTGTTTTTTTATGTTGTCTTCTGTTTTCGAATGTTTTTTATATTTTCATTCATTTTCTACGTTGTCATCTGCTTTCGTCCGGCGTCTTACTTAAGAAAATGTACAATAACATACAAAAAACTTACGAAATCATATGAAAACGGACAAAAACGTAAAAAACAAATGAAAACGTACTGAAACAGACGAAGACATAAAAACACAGACGAAAGCGTAAAAAAAACGTTCCAAAACGTAAAAATGAACCAAAATGTAAAAAAAACAAACGAAAACGTAAAAAAAAAACATTCGAAAATGTTAAAAAAAACAAACGAGAACGTAAAAAACAGACAAAAGCCTAAAAACACAAACGAAAACGTTAGACAACGGTCAAAAACGTAAAATACAGATGAAAACGTAAAAAAATGGTCGAAAAGGTAAAAATGGACGAAAATGTAAAAAATATTCAAAAACGTAAAAAAAAACGAAAAAAAATATACGAAAACATAAAAAGTAGACGAAAACGTTAAAAAATGGACAAAAACGTAAAAATCAGACGAAAACGTAGAAAAACATCGAAAACGTAAAAAAACGGACGAGAACGTAAAAAAAAAGACGAAAATGTAAAAAACACACGAAAAAGTAAAAAGATAGACGAAAACATAATAAAATGATAAAAACGTTAAAAAACAGACGAAAACGTAAAAACGGACTAAAAAACGTATAGAAACATACGAAAACGTAAAAAGCCGGTTAAAAACGTAAAAAAAAACTAACAAAAACATTAAAAAAACTGAAAAAAAAAACTAAAAAAAGGTAGAAAACGTAAAAAATGGTCGAAAACGTAAAAACGGATGAAAACGTAAAAAAAATGTAAAATAAACAGACGAAAACTTAAAAAATGCCGAAAACGTAAAAAAAAATAAAAGGGGGACAAAAACGTTAAAAAATGAACGAAAAAGTAAAAAAAAACGGTCGAAAGCGTAAAACACGTTCCAAAACGTAAAAAATAAACGAAAACGTACAAAAACGGATAAAACGGATGATAAATCATAAAACTGACGAAAACTTATTTTGATACTCCGTATTTTAAGTGATTGCTTGCTTCGCACTCAACATTTTAGTATTATTTGACAAAAGGATTTATATTCTCGAATCACAAAACAATAGTTAAAAGAAAAAGAAAAAAATAATAAAAAAAAGAGGAAGAAGTATTTCAATAGCACAAAAAACAAACAGTTTTCTATCATGTAGATGAAGACTTTAGATGTGCCTCTTCTTCTGCAGACATGGTTTGTAGATGAAGAGGTAAAAACTCTTAAAAAACAAACGACACCTTAGTATCTCAGACAATATACACCACAAAATCTCACACATGTACCTGACTTGAACCCAAGGGGTGTTATTCGGGTCAATCGAGTCAAGTCAATTCGGGTCAAGACTCAAGAAAAACATACCGAACCCGACCTTGTTTAGAACTCGGGTCACTCGGGTTCGGGTCAATTCGAGTTTGGGTCAATTCGGGTTCGGGTCAATCGGGTTGGGTCAATGTGTTCGGGTCAACCCGAGTATTTTTACATTGTAAAAGTGTTAGTTGAGTCGGGTTAGTCGGGTTCGGGTCAATTCGGGTTGAGGCTAATAAAAACATACCCGAACTCGACCTTGTTTAGAACTCGGGTCAATTCAGGTTGACCAGAGTATAATTTTTGACCCGATTGACCTGACCTGAAAAGCCATATTCAGGTTCGGGTTCTGGTCGGGTCGGCTTTTATAACACCCCCACAACCACTTGGGTACCGCTAAACTACAAGACCTTTGGATTAAAATGGATTCTATCGACACTTTGAACCATCTTTTTTTTATATGTCTAATTGCATTTTTAACGGCATAACCCCTCCCAAACACCCTCTAACACGTGCACAAACACCCTCTTACACATGAAGTTTATTTCAGTATAACTATAAGAGCATTAGGTACCATAACATTTGATCCGATGTTATGGCCAAGTTACCCTTGTTGAGGCCAAGTTATCATACCCCAAGTTATGGCATTATAACTCACGTTAGTATACTAACGTGGGAGGAAACGCACGTTGAGCCCAAGTTATCATACCCACCCCTCGTTGATCCGGTGTTATGCCCAAGTTACCATAATTTGTATTATTATTATTACTATTTTTAAGTGGGTCCTAAAAGGTAGTGTTATGATAAGGGGTGTTTTTTTGTGTTAATGTTGAAATGTTAAAACTGAGGTGGCGCTGACGTGGCGGGATTGTTTTTCGTAACTTGAGTTATGGTACCTATCACTCTAACAAAGTTCCATGATAACTATCTGATAACACTCAAATTATACATATTTCTATATGCGTTATCCGTGCTTTTATATATATATATATATATATATATATATATATATATATATATATATAGGTATGGGTTAAAATAAAAAGGGCCTTATAATAAAAAGTGTAGGAAGGATTGTGAGGGCGACATGTGTCACCCCTATGCCACATCATATGACACATGTCACCCCACCCCCCCCCCCCCCCCCCCCCCCCCCCGCAAAAATTTTTTTTCCGCCAAAAAAAAAATTTTTTTTTGGGCAAAAAAATTTTTTTTCCCGCCAAAATTTGTTAGTGCATCACAGTTATAAAGTTACTGCATCACAATTATAAAAGTTACTGCATCACAGTTTTAAATT
The DNA here is from genome assembly GCA_030686995.1 of Artemisia argyi. Classification (NCBI taxonomy): domain Eukaryota; kingdom Viridiplantae; phylum Streptophyta; class Magnoliopsida; order Asterales; family Asteraceae; genus Artemisia; species Artemisia argyi. Next base: position 153,594,034 of record CM060701.1, on the reverse strand, counting down.
TTAGTGCATTAAGGTTATAAGTTACTGCAACATAGTTGATGCACTAAACTATTAACTATGATGCAGTAACTTATAATAAAGATGCACCAAAACTTAAAAAAGAATCGTTTTTTAATTGTGATGCCGTTACATACATATATGATGCAGAAAACTTATGATAATTCAGTTTCTTTATAACCATGATGCAATAACTTTATAACCATGATGCAGTAACATTAAAACCATGAATGCAGTAACCGTGGTGCAGTAAAATCATAATTGTGATGCAGTAAACGTGATGCAGTAATTTTATAACCGTGATGCACGGGATATGAGCATATGGATGCTTCAACACGATGTCACGTGAAATATATAAGCTCCCTAAGTTTAGAAAAGCCTTGGCTAGAGGCGATAGTTAGAAAACATGAGTTGGCGTTTTCCCGTAAATGGGTGTTTTAAAAGTAGGATCTCTCAAGTCTCAAAACTCGTTTCGAGTGTTCTCAATTAAGCACATAACATATTCATACCTGTATTGAAAGATCCACATTTGTCGGGTAAGGGGAAAGCCGACTTTCAAAATTCGCCCGGAACCATACAGTGTCCTGGTCCGTCACCCGCGCGTTGACGCGTGGGCAGCGTGCCAGGAGCAGATATGGGCTCCGGCGATTTTGAGCTAGCATTTGTTATTTTATGTGTTTTGATGGTTTATTTGTCATCATTAAAACATGAAGAGATCTTGATCATGTTGCCTCAACAATCTCCCCCTTTTTAATGATGACAAATAAAAACCGAAAGCAAATAAAATTACAAAACTTAGCGAATACAAAGCGCGCCTTTGGTGTAGCTTGCGTCTTGACCTTTGCCTTGTAATTTGGTGAAGCCTTTAACAATTCTTGAATGGTCTTCACGTTCTTGCTTTCTTTCTCCCTCTTTTGTCGAATCAAAAAGGCGGGACTTCCAATCAAGCCAGATTTCGAACTTGGGCCTGCGGGATAAATGAGCAAACTTGTATATGCACCCGAATGTGCTCCCCTTTGAACATAGCTCCCCCTTGTTTCAAGGCGGGGATCCAATGGTCAAGAGCCTCACCTTTGCGGTGGCCTAGCTACACATAGAAATCACAACATGCAACAAACAAGAAATCCTGACATGTGAAAGTTCCAAAATGGGTTAGGTTACCATTTGAAAACTTGCAACATGGGTTAGTTCATAATTATATGACAAATTATATAAGTTCCAAAAGATTGCATTTCATTCCAAGCATACATGAACAAAATATGCTACACATTTTATTATACAAGAACTATCCTAGTACTTTATCTAAAAGCACTATACTAGTACTTGATGGCAACATAAAGGTGTGATGTCTAGATTCCTAGGTTTGTGCCTTGGTTGAACTCTTCTTTCACCATCTTCCCTTTCCCTTTCACCTTATCATCTTCCAACTTCCTATTCATCTTGGACATAGTAGCTAGCAATTCCATGATTCCTTCATGGATGGATAAGAGCATCACCCTAAACTCAATCCTTGATTCTTTGAGAGCATTGACCATGTGTGCGGTGTTTTCACAACAAATGGAGTACTCATCTTCATACAACCTTGGACTTAATGGTTCCTTAATTAAGCCCCACACTTCACTTTCCGCAAATGTCCTTAACTCATACTCAAACTTAATCCTATCATCACCTTCCTTTTTCATCATATCCATGAATGACCTTTTCAATCTCTTAGAGCTCTCCGGGTTTTGATTTCCTTGATTATTGTTAACGGACCCTTCCGAAAGAGACATGATTCCTATTGTGAGAGTTATTTTCTAAAGTATGGGGAAGGATGTTATGTGTTTTGTGAAGAATCTTTGGAGATTTTAAAGAGGATGAAGATGTGAAGGGGGTTAATATCCAAAGGTTAATACAAAAGGTTGTATGGTTATTTGGGACAAGTATGGGTTGGTGGATCATTATTAAAGACTTGTACTTAAGATTCTTCCTCTATGTTCTATTTATCATTTACATCCTCATCATCTTGTAGTAATCTCATTCCTAATCCTAATCTTAAATAGTTGAATTGATCTTTATCTAAGGGTTTTGCTAGGATCTTAGAGATGTACTCATCACAAGGAATTTTCTCTATGGTGAAATGTTTCTTAGTGATGTTGTCCTTTAGAAAGTGATGTCTAATTTCAATGTGTTTCGTGCGAGGGTAATCAATTGGGCTTAAATTTAGATTGATAGAACACGTATCGTCACATAGTATAGGTACTTCATTTAACATGACGTCATAGTCAACAAACGCTTGCTTCATCCATAACACTTGTTGGCAAGCCCTTCCGGCCGCAACGTAATCGGATTCCGTTATGGAGTTGGCGAAGGAAGTTTGTTTCTTAGAGAACCATGATGTTAAACAAGCACCTACAAATGTGCATATTCCACTAGTGCTTTTCATATCAACTATATCACCCGCATGATCCGAGTTGGCATAAACCAATACTTTTACCCCCGAATCCTTTGGATACCAAAGACCTAGATGTTGAGTTCCCTTAATATATCTAAATATTCTTTTAACGACCTCTAAGTGGGAGATTTTAGGATTTTCTTGAAACCTAGCGCAAAGGCGAACACTAAACATTATATCAGGCCTACTTGCCGTTAGGTAGAGCAAACTTCCTATCAAGAGAAACTGCGGGGCGTGTCATAACAAGTGCAAATATGGAGAATTTTGTGCCTACGGGATGTGCAATTATGCATAAGCGAGCGGCTTCTTCACTCTTCAAGTTCCACACATGCACTATTCGAATAAATCAAATATATTTTACTTAATCCATATATCTTTTATTCTAACTTTGTATTATTAAGAAAATAAACAGGAAAAATACTGGAAACAAGTGATTAATTTTTATGAATCAGTAGATAACATAAGCAAATAAACTGGTGTATGAAAAAGAAAACTTCAAAGATGAATGTGCTTTATGTTCATCATATATACATATATATAAGTCCATTGTTTTGAGTCTCGAACATCTTCATTTATAAATTGATGTATTTTCATGCATGTGTTACAATGGATGAGTTGAACAAGTAAATAACAGTTCACGAATTTGGTTTGGTATTATTTGTGTGTGTGTGGTTTTTTTTAAATAAAATAAAAATTGAATTATAAGACTAGCAAAGAGCAAGAAAATTGCATGAAAGTGATTAGGGCGTTACAATGATAACAAAACAAAAGTTCATAAAACTCTTAATCTTAAGCGACATGATTCAGGACCAACATAAAGCTCTTACAAGGTGGGATTGTTGACTGAGTTTGAAGCACCTGATTCAGGACCAACATCAAGCGACATCGACATTGTATCTTCAGCGAGCTCTTCAAGAGGAACTTCATTTGAACCTGCAAACAACCAATCTTTTGACCAAAAAACATAAACCAACAGTCATTATCTTTACTTTGTTCCTCGACAAGAGTCACTAATCACTATATTAAATTTCATCTAATTGTCAATGGAGACCTCCATAACAAACGAACACTACATTAAACCTTCATGTTGCAACAGTTAAAACAGCTCATTTTTCAGATTTGAAACCCACAAATAAATTCACAAATCCAAATCTTAAACGAATTTATTATCCACGAAAAGAGAGATAAGAAGTGGCTTACTTGTCTGTTGTTGTTGTCTTGTTGACACTACTGCTGTTGGGATAATGGGATTTTATTACTTCATTACTTGTTGACGCTACTGCTGTTGTTCGATTGGGATTTTATTTTAGGATGAGAGATTGAGTCATTGAGAGATGAGAGGGATCTTAGGGAAGGGGGACAAATGGGAGAGGCGGATTTTATTTTTAGGATAGAATAGGGTTTGTAATTTTAAGGATTATATAATTTATATTATTATATAAATATATTATAATATTAACAGGTCATAACTCGTCTGACCTGTTAAGACACGAATATTAACAGGTCTTAACAGGTCCAACCTGTTAAGACACGAAACCTGTTAAGGTCAAACACGAAACCTCGTGTCGTGTCGTGTCGTGTTAACAGGTTTCGTGTCAAAATTGCCGGCTCTAGCTAGTGGGCTGTGAAACAGGCCATAGCTCATTTTCAGTTTGGTGGGCTTAAGCCCACTTAGTGAGTTTGTTGTGTTTGTGATACGAGTGAACTGCTCAAGCTTTGAGCTTGTGAGGAGGGGCAAAAAAACTTATGAGTGAGTGATATAAGTGTAGCTTTATTGTTTATGATACGGAGAAATGTATTAAGCATTTTAACTTGTATGGTATACGTATAAATTCCAAAGTTTGAGGACCATTCCAAATGAGTAAAACTGATTGTGTGTGAGTGAAATAAGTTAACTGTTTTCATAAAGGGTTCACATAACCTATGGAACGTGTGATTTTTATTGGGTATACGTTGTGTTAAGTGAATAATATGCGTGTATACTTATTTTTAGCTAGGTTATGATTGGAGTGAGTGAGTTTATTAGTCATGAGCTTAACGAGACATAGGAGCTAATAGGTGATAGTTTATGTGTGTTATACATATAGAAAACATTAGAAATGATTAAGAAAAATGACTAAGTGTTGTAATCACTTACTACACCTTCAAAGGTGGGGAGTTAGTGAACTGTGGAGATGAGAAGAGGGCAAAGGAGACTTGTGACTTGATTCCTAGCACACCAAGGACTTGAGAGGGGCTTGTGGTGAGCTTGAATTAGCTTGTGAACACCTTGAACCTTCTATCTTTCTTCTTGGAATGAAAAAGTGAGCAATAGTGGGTTTGTTTGTGTGTGTTTGTGTTGATGCGTGAAGCTTACATGAATGAGAGTATATTAGCAAGATATAAGGGAAAGTTGGAGGGACAAGAAGAATATACGAAGGTGATAAGAAGTAGTTAGGCCTAGGGATACTTGAGTGTGTGAGAGCAAGTAGGATATACAAGTGTGAGGGTCTTTGTGTGTCTCGGTTTGGATGAGGTGACGAGGCAAGGATTCTAGATCTTCTATTTTATTTCGTGTCTTGTGAGTTAAGGCTGAGAATGAGGTGATCAAGGGTTGTGTTGTGATGTTTGTGAGCATAGGTGGTGTTTAGAAGGAATACTAGGACACATTTGGTACTAGAAATTATCTAAGGGTCCGTTTGATGTAGTAACATGACCAAAAACATAGGTTGGTGATCGAGTTGTGGTCTAGAGGTGTTGTAGTGTTGTAGAGATATCATTAAAGGGGTATTAGAGTCCCTTGGGAAGTTTGGGAGTGTTGAGAAACCTTCATGAGTCCAAACAAACTAAACGTGACCAAAAATAATTAGATATGTGATGAGGCAAAAAATGAACCGTTTTTAGGGGGTCATTTAAGCCCGGAATTGAATTTATTTGATCAAATATTGTCCTAAATCGTTCCTTTTATGATTTTAGGTACTTTGGGAGTGAATTCTGGAAAAGGAAGCATTTTGGACGTTTTTGGAGCATAAAAGTGAAGAAAACGGCAAAGACTTAATTTTTCATGTTGAGAACAGTACCTGACGGCGTCAAGAAGAAAAATGAGACGGCGTCAGGAGTAAAATCCATGACAACCCAGTGAAAACCTGAAGGCGTCAAGAGAAGGGCGTCAAGAGATAATATAGTGACGGCCTGCATAAGGAGTACACATGACGGCGTCAAACCCATATCTAGGCAGTCCGAGAAATTATTTAGCGGCGAGACGACGGCGTCAGAAGTTTCTTCTTGACGCCGTCACCCTTCAGAATCTATATATACTTTTCTATTTTTTCATTCATTAAGAGAGGAACTTGTGTGGAGAATACTAGGGTCGAACCTAATAAACCCTAGGTCGTTTTTAATTGTAATTTCAAGGGTTTTCACCACTTGAAACCTTTCATGTTCAATTGAGATAAGTCCTCTTTCAATTCATTCAATATGTCTATGTGTTGTTTGAATATATCTTATGCTTGTCTTGATTTCAACATGCTAGGCTAGATCTATCATGTGTTTGCTTAGATGTAATGAAACCTAGATGTTAATTATAGGTTGATTGCTTGTCTATATTTGTATTGGATGAATGATTTCAATGTTAGGCTTAAGAAAACTGGCAGATCTCCATTGTGTAACTTGCTTGAATGTCTTAAGAAACATGAACCGATGTGTACTAGGTTTTATTGGTTGTATTTAATGCATGAGCAAATTCTAGTGATCCCATGTTAGGAGCTTCTTAGCCGGCTCGACATAGGAGTGAAGTGAGCGCTTATAGGATTGGGGAAGTAAGTACGCCACCCCAAGAATGGTCTTAAGGAATACAACCCGTCATCCACGCAACTGTAACAAGTAATTAACCTGTAAAAGATATCTAGGGAGTAGTGAAATCTAAGTAAACACAATTCTCCCATATATTGCTCACACCTCTAGTATAATTTAGTTTTATTTTCATTTCTAGTATTTTATTTTTATTGCATCTTAGTAATTGGGTTAGTTGACAAGCAACTAATTCCGCCCAACTCCTTCAAACCCGAGATTTTTATTTGCTTTCATAAAAATATAAAATATACAAAAAGAATCATCCCTCATCTCTAGACCTAGTCTTTAGGTTTTCTAATCCTAGCGACACTATTCCTAGCTGAACGATCAATCCCCCGGTACTTGTCATTATACTATACTACATCGATCAGGTACACTGCCTGGTGGGGGTTGTAAGCTTCTCGAGATCCCTCGAGAGGTAAAGCCTGGTGCAATCCCTACGCATCAAGTTTTTGGCACCGCAGCCCGGGGAATAGTTATTGTCTAGGTTAGAATCTCTTTTTATTAGGTCTACTTGCTAGATTCCTTTCTAGTAAGATTTTATTTTTATTTTTAGGTTCTCTCTAGTCTATCTTTTTCTTCGTGCCTTTGTTAGTAAATTAAATTCATTGACTATTCCGTTGACCATTATGGAAAACGCGAATCCACCCCTTTCCCCTAGAGAAGTGGCTTTGTAACGAGAACAAACTGAGAATGAGATTAGGGAACTTAGGGAGCTTAATAGGTTGATTAAAGTTGAGCTCGACCATGCATTTAGTGACCTAGCGACCGCCTTGTATTCAAATAAGGACCTAGGACCTAATGATTTTGAGAATGTTGTTGAGGAACTTGAGGAAGGGGAAATAGATCCGAAGCTAAATGACTATTTCAATCTGTACCCCACTAAGGAGGAAATCGCATACTATAATAACCTTATTGATAATCCTCGACCTCCTTTCACTAGAATCGAACCCAAGATAAAGAGAGGCGATCCTAAGAACGCTAAGATACCATGTATGATTGGGTATAAACATATTGACCATGCTTACATTGATTTTAAATCCCCAATCAACATTATGTCCTCAAGTGTTTATAATGATATAGTGAAAACAAGACTTGGACCTAGAAGAGATCCCAAATACCCCGGTGGAGTTTGTAACTTTGTCGGGAGAATTAAAGGTTTACATGTCTTTGTTGGGAAATTCACTTATATCACTGACTTTATGATCGTTGAAGATCTTGCTAATGTTATTGATTGTCGATTATCCAATGTTGTGTTTGGTAAACCGTTTGTTGAAGAGTCCAAGTTAGAATATGATGAGATAGAAGGGACAATCCGGTTTGCGAGTAACACCGATAGGATCACTTATAGGATGCCTAATAGAATGAAAGAATTTCGTTTTGAGCCTCGATTTGACTTGGATAACATTGGTGCTTTTGAGGACATCAATGAAGAAGATAAGAAAAAGGGCATGGATTATGTATGGGAAAAGAAGAGTCTTGTCTACAAAGATTGCTTGACTCTAGGACCAAAGTATAAAGTCGATAAGGAATTTGCCCATAGGATTATAGGAGCGATTGAGAAAAAGGTGATTGGTTTTTACAAAGAACATTTACAATCAGAAAGTGAAACCAACAATGAGATCACGTAGTAACCCATGACCTTGAGTGTAGCTACAAGACTCGTAAATAAAGAAAAGCGCTTCTTGGGAGGCAACCCATGCTTTGTGTGATTTTTATTTTGTTTATTTGATTTTATTTGCTTCCGTATGCATGCTTTATTTTTATTGTTGGTAGATCATGTTTCAAAACTAAAATGGTGAAAATACTTTATTTTGTTGTTTGGCTTAGTCTTAACTTCATCCAAATGTATTTTTTCAAAAGATAAGTGTAAGGGGAAACCCCAAATATGTTTTTAAGAAACAAAACCGATCATGATTTTCCACAATATTAAGTGAACATGTATATTCGTATTTGTTAGAGTCAAATGCTTGTATCGAGTCATAATGATGTTTTGCAGGATTTTCCAGGAAGTAGGACGAAGTTTTCCAGAAATTTTCCGGAAACTTAACATATGAATTTCTGCAGGTCACTTCTGACGGCGTCACGAGTTTACTCTTGATGGCGTCACGTGTAAAATTCTGGAAATTTTACCAGTTTTGTTTTTCTAACGGAGTCTTAAAGTTTTTGTTTAATTATTAGTTTTATAATCTCCAGGAAATCTGCAAACATCATTCCACAAGCATTATATCTTATTTTGTTTTCTAGGTTTTATTAGCATATGTAGATTGCCGCCGATTTTATGCGAGGTTGCCTTGTCTGCTTTCTCAGGTTTTACAGGTTATGTATGACAAGAAGATGATTTATATTCTGGAAGGGAAGCTTTGATTGTTCATTTTCTTGGAGGAAGATCTAACCTCGCCACCTTATTATCCATACCGAGCGAATCAGGGGAGTATTTGATTTCATTTGTTTTACTTATTTCACTTTTATATTCTTTACTTGAACATTGGGGACAATGTTCATCCTAAGTGTAAGGGGAGGGTAAAATGATGATACCTTACAGCTACACTTTCGCTTGAGTTTGTTTGTTTGATGGTAGATGTGTAATAAAACTATGAGAAATACTTGTTAGTGCAATTTTAGCGCCAAATTTATTTTTTTTACAACATTTAGGAGTGAAACTTTAGCCATAGCAAGCGTCTCATGGATAGGAGATTGTATGACTAGCACAAAACCGTACCATTCAGAAAAATTTTCCACCCAAATATGTGAGGTTCACCTTTAGATTTGAAAGGAAAAGCATTTACTATTAGTGCTTATGAGTGTACCGGTAGCATTTAGATTCTAGAACTTGCGTTAGTGATGCATCCCGAGACCGCTAGTGAGACTACATTCGTGTAGTAGGATTTACTACATGATAAGAGGCATTAGGATCACCCTTGTGTTAAACCCGTATCATAATTACTTGACCATTTAAGTCATATTACTTGGCTAGTTAAGTCAATTAATTTTTCCCACACCTTAGCGTTGTACTCATTTTTAGTACACGAAACCCCTAGTACACCCCTCCGAGCCAATCTTTTCATTTCTAACTTTAAGCATTTTACTTAAAGGAAGAATTTGTTACACCCCACTTAAATGTACACCCAAATCGCCTTAGCCTTCCGTGTATGCACTCATCTTTAGTGCATTATTGTTAATTGTTAAACCCTAAGTTAATTATCTAATTGATTACATGGTTGCTAAGTCGAGTCATATCCTTGTACATATTGTTTTGGGACGATTGGGACTCATAGGTAAAGTACTTATTTCATGGAGTAATAGGGAAGAACATCATATATTACTCCCCGTATGTACGTTAATCTTAAAAGTACTCCAAGTGTTTTGATTTTCTTAACTCGAGTCATTAGATTAGTTTATTGTAAAGTATGTAAAAATTCAAGTGTAAGGGGAATGTTCATTCCCTATGATGTATTATTTTGGATGGTAGGGTAAGAGTGTATGCAAAAAAAAAAAAAAAAATATATATATATATATATATATATATATATATATATATATATATATATACATATATATATATATATATACATATATATATATATATACATATATATATATATATACATATATATATATATATATATCTATATATATATATATATATATGTATATATATATATATGTATATATATATATATATATATATATATATATATATATATATATATATATATATATATATATATATATGTATGTATATATATATATAGAAAAAGAAAAAGAAAAGAGAAAAACATACGGACTACCATCCCTTTTCATTCTATGTTCATTTTATGTGTTTGTTATTTTTCATTTATTAGCTTAAGTCGAGTCTAGTTTTGGCGTAGCAACGCCATATTGTACATGTAATTAACCAAGATTGTTAACTCGCCACCAGTAAAGACTGCCTATATCCAACAAAACCGTGTATTCCATATCCCTACACCTAACGTTACAACCCTTAAAAGACCTCTTTGATAGTTTATCCTAGGTGCTTACGCCATGTGGTGGAGGTTTGATCCTTTCCCAAACCTATGGTAATCTATTTTGCTATGACAGGTAGTGAGAGATGTTTTCCATTTCCATATTGTGATATTACTTTATTACACCCGAGAGATGTGAGTATCTAAACACTATTTATGAGGTGCTAGTATATGACCTCCTTGCTTGTCTTTGGTCTTTAGTGAAACGATTATTTGTTGTATTTAATTTTATATTAGTGTTAAATGACCCCTAACTTGTATTTTGACTAGAATAAAAGCGCATTTGCTTGAGGACAAGCAAATCTCAAGTGTAAGGGTATATGATGAGGCGAAAAATGAACCATTTTTAGGGGGTCATTTAAGCCCGAAATTGAATTTATTTGATCAAATATTGCCCTAAATCGTTCCTTTTGTGATTTTAGGTACTTTGGGAGTGAATTCTGGAAAAGGAAGCATTTTGGACGTTTTTGGAGCATAAAAGTGAAGAAAACGGCGAAGACTTAATTTTCCATGTTGAGAACAGTACCTGACGGCATCAAGAAGAAAAATGTGACAGCGTCAGGAATAAAATCCTTGACGACCCAGTGAAAACCTGAAGGCGTCAAGAGAAGGGCGTCAAGAGATAATATGGTGACGGCCTGCATAAGGAGTACACATGACGGCATCAAACCCAGATCTAGGCAGTCCGAGAAATTATTTGGCGGCGAGATGACGGCGTCAGAAGTTTGTTCTTGATGCCGTCACCCTTCAGAATCTATATATACTTTTCTATTTTTCATTCATTAAGAGAGGAACTTGTGTGGAGAATACTAAGGTCGAACCTAATAAACCCTAGGTCGTTTTTAACTGTATTTTCAAGGGTTTTCACCCCTTGAAACCTTTCATGTTCAATTGAGATAAGTCCTCTTTCAATTCATTCAATATGTCTATGTGTTGTTTGAATATATCTTATGCTTGTCTTGATTTCAACATGTTAGGCTAGATCTTTCATGTGTTTGATTAGATGTAATGAAACCTAGATGTTAATTATAGGTTGATTGCTTGTCTATATTTGTATTGGATGAATGATTTCAATGTTAGGCTTAAGAAAACTGGCAAATCTCCATTGTGTAACTTGCTTGAACGTCTTAAGAAACATAAACCGATGTGTACTAGGTTTTATTGGTTGTATTTAATGCATGAGCAAATTCTAGTGATCCTATGTTAGGAGCTTCTTAGCCGGCTCGACATAGGAGTGAAGTAGGAGCTTATAGGATTGGGGAAGTAAGTACGCCACCCCATGAATGGTATTAAGGAATACAACCCGTCATCCACGCAACTGTAACAAGTAATTAACCTGTAAAAGATATCTAGGGAGTAGTGAAATCTAAGTAAACACAATTCTCCCATATATTGCTCACACCTCTAGTATAATTTAGTTTTATTTTCATTTCTAGTATTTTATTTTGATTGCATCTTAGTAATTGGGTTAGTTGACTATCAACTAATTCCGCCCAACTCCTTCAAACCCGAGATTTTTATTTGCTTTCATAAAAATATAAAAAATACAAAAAGAATCATCCCTTATCTCTAGACCTAGTCTTTAGGTTTTCTAATCCTAGCGACACTATTCCTAGTTAAACGATCAATCCCTCGGTACTTGTCATTATACTATACTACATCGATCAGGTACACTAGCTGGTGGGGGTTGTAAGCTTCTCGAGATCCCTCGAGAGGTAAACCTGGTGCAATCCCTATGCATCAATATGGGTCGAAATATTGGTTGTGAGGTATTGGGAGTGTAGAAACATATTTAGCCTAGATCATTTAGCTTAGTATGAGTAATGATGAGTTTCTAATGGCCTTGGGAGGTCTCATGCATGCTTGGGAGAGTTGTGACATTTGTTGGGCACGTTTGAATATAAAAACGAGACACAAAGAATCGTGAGAGCATAATTGAGGTCTAGGAGCTTTGTGACTTGTGCTAGAATGCTTAGTGATGCATTTGAGGGTGTTTTGAGTGCAAGAGAATCAATGGGAACTTGTGTAGCACATAATGACCAAAGTTGGGTACGTTTAGAGGTCGTGTGGTCTCGTTAAGCTTTGCCATCTTTACACTATTCGTATATACGTATTATGTCAAAGTAGAAGTTGATCTCGATTCTTTTGTGGGTGATAAATGAGTTGATGCATTTTATTCCATAGGTCGTGTGTATAGATTTCGAATAAAAGGGCCAAAGTAAACGTGTATGTGCATGTGTATTTGTGGAAAATTAGAAGGGGAGGTTGAATAGTTTTGCGTCTTTTTGTTTAATAAAAGTTTGCTTTCAAAGAATTGATAGTAATTTGTAAAAACCTTTAAAGCTAAAGTATAGATACAAATTAATTCACATATGTTACATAGATACTACTTATATAAAGTGTTGAATTGAAATTATAATTTCATATATCTCACTTGATTATAAGTTTGTATTTATATATGTATATGTGTTTTAATGATTGTATATCCCTTTAGTTTACAAATGTATAATTAATGGTTTGAATGGAACTTAGTTTGATCTTTATGTGAAACCAATATATGCACAACACACAATAATAAATAATGTACGAGAAGTAAGTAAGCAAACAAGTAAAGGATGAGAGATGGAAAGATCAAACCGAGAGACAAAGGATTTATAGTGGTTCGGCTACAAGGACACCTTCCTTGCCCTACTCCACTCCCCGAGCACCGAACTCGAGAGTTTTCTTCACTAAGTCAATAACCTCCCTTATGGCAGAGAAAACCGTACACACCAAATGCTTACACCAATTAACGACACAAAGCAAGATGTTGAGTTCTAATCGTAGCTAGAACCAATCTCACACCAAATATCACACCACAACTTCTTCACACCTTTTACTTCTTCAATAAGTCTTCACACCACGAGTATCTTCAAGCCTTCACAAGATTCTTCACAACTTCAATGTCTTGCAACTTCATAACTTCAAAGCACCAATGTCTTCACAACTTCAAACCAATAATATCTTTGCACCTTCAAGCTACTAGAGTCTTCACAACTTTGATCTACTAATGTCTTCAAGTCTTCTCCACTTGAGAGCATCACTTTCTTCACTACTAGTCACTATTGCCACACTCTCCTATCTTCACTACTATCCAACACTACTTCTTCACTTCAACTTCCACTACACACTTACAACAATTCTAGATTCTACAACTAGATCTAGCAAACTAATACATACACCTTATTCACCAAAGTATGAAAGATTAACAAGATGAAACAAACAAACAACTTAGATAGCAAGATGATACTAAGTTGTAATACTTCTAGTAGAAGTATTCTTCTCTTTATACTTGAGTGTTGAGGCTTGAATCACTTTGAAACAAAGATCAAAGTATATAAGATCAAAGGATTTTTAGAGGATGGAAAAGGATGTTTAGATCAGAAAGTTTTTAGTGCAAAAAGGTGAGGAAAATGTGTGAAATGATCCAATATTTATAGGGCCAGATTTTACTGTTCGGGAGCGTGCCGGTCCCCTTAATAATAGGCCGGTCCCCTTAATCATTAAGGGGGCCGCCTAGTAAAATTAAGGGGGCCGCCCTCCTGAACGCTGGAAAAGTTTTTCTGGATAAAATTTGCCCTTTTTGGTTGGAAATTTGAAATCATATCTTTGTGGTTTAATATAGTATTACCAAAAATGATTTACAAATATATATAAAATGTTTATGTCATTTTATAATATGTTATGTCTTAAGACAAAATTTCCTTTGATCTTATAATCCCTTATACACTTTGTTTATTCATACCTTAAGTGATTAATTGGTAAAAGTGATTATTTATTACTAAATACTTGTTTATGTCATAATCTTTGGTTTGATGAGTCTTCGTTTTGTGATTATCAAAACATAGAGATATCGAAAGATATGAATAACGTTTTTAGTCATTTATTTATATCAACAATCTCCCCCTTTTTGATGATTACAAAACCTAAACTCATTAAATCCAACAATTAATTTTTAGACAAGTAAAATCAAAAAGGTTTAAGCCAATAGAGAGGAAGCTCTCCCTTGATGTATGCTCCCCCTCGTTTGAGGTCACCAAGGGTTCGAGAATTGAAATTCTTGCAAGAAAAATATTAGAAACACAAGCATGGCACAAGCAAACACATATATCATAATACCAACAAGTAATAAGCATGGCAAAAGATAATAAGAAACACATATCAAGTCATTCATTGATAGAAAATGATTATGTCAACCCATAATCATTGTTACAAAAGCCATAAATATAGAATACTAAGAATAAGTATAGCATCCTATTGTGCTAACAAGGAGTGTCACCAAACTTTCTTGAATCCCAAAATGGTTGAAAAGTTTTATTTGAAAATGAGAGACATAAGCATATAAAATGCTTGATGGTTTAGTGGAGATAAACTTTTGGTTGCATGGATGTTGGTGAGTTTGGAGATGTGGAACTTGTAGGTGGTGGGTTAGAGGTAGGATTTGTTGATTGAGTGTTTTGATGTTGTTCAAGTGATGATGTTTGTTGAGATCTTGTAAGAAGATACTCAATCCAAGTGAAGTGCTCATTCAAAGCAATGGTTTGTTGTTGAAGGAAGATGCAACAAGGGCAATTGTTGACATGCTTCTCAACTTGGTTGATGTTGTGTGGTGATGATGGTGAGCTTGATTGGGGTGGATCCAAATTGCGTTGAGCAAGATGTAATGCTAAAAGAGCACTAAGCTCATGAGCCTCTTTTAGCTCCTCAACGAACTTCAAGTGTTCGGAGGAAGGTGATGATGGTGGAACAAGATTGTTGTCTTGGGTGAAGGTTTGAACATGCAACATAGGAATGGCATGTGAGGTTGTAGGATGTGGTGGTGGTACTCTTGGTGGTGGAGACATGGTTAAGCTTGGGTAGTCATGAAAACATGAAATGGGTGGAAGAGGTTCTCCAAGAGTGAGTGGTGTTTTTGTTGAATGAGCAACATGTGAAGTATTGATTGAGATATTGGGATTGTTGTTTTGGGATTGAGCATGCTCATCATAAGAAGAAGCATGAATGAGGGAATGAGTGTGTGATAGGTTGTGAGATGGGTCATTATTGTAGGTTTGAGGTTTAGTAGTTGGTTGACTTGGAACAACATCACTTGAGTTATGACAAGAATCAAGTTTCCTCCTCCAAATGGGTTTGACGGAGATCCTTGCGGTTCTTGAAATCTTAGGTTTTTGGTTGTTGGGAGATGACATGTTTGGGTGTAATGGCATTAATGATGGAAGAGGGTATTTATAGTGTTTGAGAAATGTGGTTTAGGAAGGTAAATTTTGAGGGATAGCATGGGACAAAATATGTTTGTGAATTTTGGGAAGTATAGGCTGAAATGGGTCAAAAAGTGATAAAGAAAACAGTATCCCCGACCATCAGATGGCCGGTCCCCTTAATCATTAAGGGGGCCGCCTTATATAATTAAGGGGGCCGCCCATCTGGTGATTCCCAGAATGCCAGAAATGGGTTTTTGGCAGAAAATTTTCAAAAAGGTTGTGTTTTTGGATTTGGATTCAAGTAAGTTCAACTCTTTGAGGCAATATAGGGCATACTATTCATGCATGTAAAGAGTGATATAGAAATAATTGAATTAGGCAATTAAATTTCTAATAATCATGTTATCTATTAATTTATCAATTAAGATATGCACCTAAGGAGGCAATAAGGCAATTTAGTTAAATGTGTAACTATATGAAGATGATAACATTTAGTCTAGAGCAAACATGTTGATGATTGTTAACAAATAACAAATACGTGGATATGATTATATGGACTTCAAGACTTGTAACAAACAAGATCCATATGGGCAAGCCATGATTCTCATGAAATGATTTGATTAAATTTTGAATGTCATTTCCAATAGAAGTGTATGACATATGTGAGAAAGTCAAATGTGTTTTAAGCAAAACGTTTTTAGTTTTATTCAACAATGTTTTGTAGTAAATTCAAGTGTGCATTACAGTAACACAGATTGAGTTTTGTTTCATAACGTATTAAAAAAAATTCAATCTTGTTTTTGATTAAAATAAGGTTGTGAAAGAAATTTTAGTTAAGTAAATTGTTAAAAAAAAATATTTCATTCAAAAATAAAGAAGTTTTAACCATGATGTTTTGATCATGATAATCAAGAAGTTGCCAGTGAAGGATTTGAAATGGAAGCTTATCATGCTCAAGAGAATCAATTGAGCCCATTGTCACACATAATCATCTCTAATGTCATCTAAAGATATTAAAGTGAGATGATAGATATTTATGATCTAAATACAACGGGATTGGAAGGAACAAGGTAAATAGTTCATGGATACAAAATAGGCATTCATATATATATATATATATATATATATATATATATATATATATATATATATATATATATATATATATATATATATGTATACAAAGAACATCATAATATCATGTTGCAAACAAGTTTCAATTATAATACATCTATTTATGCAACTAGTAAGATCATATATCTTAAGTGGAAAGGTTCTACTATAGATCATAGAAGATTAAGAAGAATGATAATAGACTAAACAACAAGAAGGTTAATAATGCTAATATCATAAATGCATATATTAGTGTCAATGATCTAAAAGCACGGCAACTTATAAGTTAAATCATATTCACATACTAATTAAAGCATTCTAAAATATATTGTAATATTTGCAAGTTTTTGAAAAGAAAACTTATCTCAGGTCCAGCTTTTCTTTAAGAGTGGGCATGACGGTAATGGAAGAAATCTTAAGAGTTTGTCCAAAACATGTCGAAGTAGCCAAGTAATATTCCAACGCAATAGAAATAAAGGAAGCTAGAATTGAGATGCTCCATCGATCACACCAATCATCACAAGTTGTGAAGGCAAATAAAAATGTACTTTGGAGACTTCATCTTGAAATAGTAACGGACACACCATGATACCAATACTCCAAGAGTGAAGAACAAAATGTCGAGACAAGAAGATTCCCGCAACGACGTCATAGGCGAAACATTAGCAGAATGTGAAACAACGTGATAGAAACCAATATCCATCGAAGGTAATAGAGCGAGATGAGTAGATCAACACGTAATAGACTCTTCGTTCGTTAATTACCTAAACATGATAAACATCTTGGTACCCAGATTCTCATGGGTCCTAGTTGGTTAGATGATAACATCCATTGCATTTGAATGCACATGATGAGGATGTCGTCGATAAGTACAAGAATTCATCAATAGTTTGTTTTAATTAACAAACAATGACTTTCTTGACTAGAGTAATAAATAATAAATGTTGATAGTATTAGTTCTAAATTTATTCACTAGGTTTAACAAATTTTATTTGTTTTGATACATTTGTTGAAGGATCAGTTACGACAAATCCTAAGCCGGTCTTATCATAAAATGGCTTTTGAATGTTGAGAAGATATTTTAAAGATTTAGAACTATTTTCGAATTTTTCCAATGTTTTTGCTTTTTCATTTTCCATTTTAATTTCATGTTTGTAGTCTTGACATTTTTTACATTCAAGATCGATTTCAATATTACTTTTAAGTCTAGACATTTTATCTTCTAAAATTATTTCTTTTTCAAAGTTGTTTTCAGCGGATGTTGAAAATTCGTTCTTAAAAATAGTTTTTGAGTCAATTTTGCAAAAATGTTTGAAGTTGTTTTCCATTTTTGAAAATTCTAATATAAATTGATCATAGCAAAAATGTTTGGTTTTGGATTGTACCTTATTTGTAGTTGTACATTCTTCACATGCTATACGGTGATCAATTTCATTTTCCATGTCGCTCCATGTTTTGTTTGTAGTTTCACTTGGATCTAGAAACATGTAGTTCTTGTCATCAATACTTGTATTCACATTTGTTTGAATATTCTCATGAGCCGTATTATCATTGATGCGTGGGAATCGCACCTTGCTTTACCTCTCGAGGGATCTCGCGAGGCTTACAACCCCCACCAGGCAGTGTACCTGATCGTTGTAGTATAGTATAGTGACAAGTACCGGGGGATTGATCGTTCAGCTTAGGAATAGTGTCGCTAGGATTAGAAAACCTAATTAATAGTTCTAAAGGTGAGGGATGATTATTTTTGTATTTTTATATTTTATGAAAGCAATTAAAATCTCTGGTTTTGAAGGAGTGGGCGGAATTAGTTGCTATTCAACTAACCCAAAGCTAAGATATAATTGAAATAAAATAATAAAAACGAAATTAAACTAAGGTTGTGAGCAGTAATTGGAGAAATTGTGTTTACTTAGACTTCACTACTCCCTAGATATCTTTTATATGTTAATTACTTGTTACACTTGTATGAATGACGGGTTGTATTCCTTAATACCATTCGTGGAGTGGCATACATAACTCCCCAACTCTATGAGCTCTTATCTCCTCCTACACCATGACCCAGCACAGCTATAGGGATTGTAAACAGTGGCTCATGCATTAAATACAACCAATAAAGACCTAGTACGCCTCGGTTCATGTTTCTTAAGACGTTCAAGCATGTTACCATTTGGAGATCTGCCAGTTTTCTTAAGCCTAACATATAAATCATTCATTCAAAACAAGAATAGACAAGTAATCAACACATAATCAACATCTAGGTTTCATTAGATCTAAGCAAACACAAGAGAGATCTAGCCTAGCATAGTAGAATTAAGATAAGAACAAAAGATAAACAACCAACACATAGACATATTGATTGAATTAAGTGTATACTTATCTCAATTACAATGCAAGGTCTCAAGGGTTTGGAACCCTTGAAAAACCTGTGAAAGAGGCACCAAAATCGTCTTTAGGGTTTCACCAAAACTTCTCCTTTTTAATGAAAAAACTGGAAAACTATATATAGGAAAATCGTTCTGACGGCGTCAAGAGTTAAATCTGACGCCGTCACCTCGCCGCCATATGCTTCCTCGGACGCCCTAGATCCAATTGTGACGGCCTATGTGACGCCGTCACCACCTTCGGTATTTTATTCTTGGCCACTTTGACGCCGTCACCTCTACATCTGACGCCGTCACCACCTTCGATATTTAATTCTTCATGTCTGATGCCGTCAAGCTTTTGGTCTTGACGCCGTCACCTTGTATCTTCAGCTTGGATTTTTGGTACTTTGTCGTTTTCTTCACTTTATGCTCCAAAAACGTCCAAAATAGCCTCTTTTCCAGAATTCACTCTATAAACACCTAAAATCACAAAAGGAATGATTTAGGGCAATATTTGATCAAATAAAGTCGGATTCGGGCTTAAATGACCCCCTAAAAACGGATCATTTTTCGCCTCATCATATACCCTTACACTTGAGATTTGCTTGTCCTCAAGCAAATGAGCTTTTATTCTACTCAAAAGACAAGTTAGGGGTCATTTAACACTAATATAAAAGTAATTACAACAAATAATCGTTCCACTAAAGACCAATAGACAAGCACGGAGGTCATACACAAGCACCTCACAAATAGTGTTTAGATACTCACATCTCTCGGGTGTAATAAAGTAATATAACATTATGGAAATGGAAGATATCTCTCACTACCTGTCATAGCAAAATAGATTACCATAGGCTTGGGAAAGGATCAAACCTCCACCACATGGCGTAAGCACCTAGGATAAACTATCAAAGAGGTCTTTTAAAGGGTTATAACGTTAGGTGTAGGGGTATGAATTACACGATTTTGTTGGATAAAGGAAGTTTTACTGGTGGCGAGTTAACAATCTTAGTTAATTACATGTACAAGATGGCGTTGCTAAGCCAAGACTAGACTCGACTTAAGCTAATAAATGAAAAATAACAAAAATATAAAATAAACATAGAATAAAAACGGGATGGTAGTCCGTATGTTTTTTTTCTCTTTTTTTCTTTTTCTATTTTTTTTCTTTTTCTTAACTTTTCTTAATTTTTTTTTTTTTTTTTTTTTTTTTTTTTTTTTTTTTGCATACACTCTTACCCTACCATCCAAAATAATACATCATAGGGGATGAGAATTCCCCTTACACTTGAATCTTTACATACTTTACATTAAACTATTCTAATGACTCGAATTAAGAAAATCAAAACACTTGGAGCACTTTTAAGATTAACGTACATATGGGGGTAATAAGTGATGTTCTTCCCCATTACTCCATAAATTAAGTACTTACCCATGAGTCCCAATCGTCCCAAAACAATATGTACAAGGATATGACTCGACTTAGCAACCATGTAATCAATTAGAAAGTTAACTTAGGGTTTAACAAATAACAATAATGCACTAAAAATGAGCGCATACACGGAAGGCTAAGGTGATTTGGGTGTACATTTAAGTGGGGTGTAACAAATTCTTCCTTTAAGTAAAATGCTTAAATTTAGAAACGAAAAGATAGGCTCGGAGGGGTGTACTAGGGGTATCGTGTACTAAAAATGAGTACAACGCTAAAGGTGTGGGAAAAATTAGTTGACTTAACTAGCCAAGCAATATGACTTAAATGGTCAAGTAATTATGATACGGGTTTAACACAAGGGTGATCCTAATGCCTCTTATCATGTAGTAAATCCTACCACACGAATGTAGTCTCACTAGCGGTCTCGGGATGCATCACTAACGCAAGTTCTAGAATCTAAATGCTACCGGTACACTCATAAGCACTAATAATGAATGCTTTTCCTATCAAATCTAAAGGCGAACCTCACATTTTTGGGTGGAAAATTTTTCTGAATATACGGTTATGTGCTAGTCATACAACCTCCTATCCATGAGACGCTTGCTATGGCTAAAGTTTCACTCCTAAATGTTGTAAAAAAATTTAAATTTGGCGCTAAAATTACACTAACAAGTATTTCTCGTAGTTTTATTACTCATCTACTATCAAACAAAACAAACTTAAGCGAAAGTGCATATGTAAGGTATCATCTTTTTACCCTCCCCTTACACTTAAGATGAACATTGTCCCCAATGTTCAAGTAAAGAATGTAAAAGTTAAAAAGTAAAGAGAATGAAATCAAATACTCCCCTGATTCGCTCGGTATGAATTTTAGTTGGCCAGGTTAAATCTTCTTCCAAGAAAACGAACAATCAAAGCTTCCCTTCCAGAATATACATCATCTTCTTGTCACAAATAACCTGTAAATCCTGACAAAAGTAGACAAGGCAACCTCGCGTAAAATCGGCGACATCCTATATAAGTTACTAAATCCTAGAAAACAAAGTAAGATATAATGCTTGTGGAATGAAGTTTGAAGATTTCCTGGAGATTATAAAACTTAATAATTCACAAAAACCATAAGACTCCGTTAGAAAAACAAAATCGGTAAAATTTCCAGATTTTTGACTCCTGACGCCGTCAAGAGCAATTCCCTGACGCCGTCAGAATGAACCTGCAGAAATCCTTATGTTAAGTTTCCGGAAAATTTCTGGAAAAACTTTGTCCTACTTCCTGGAAAATCCTGCAAAACTTCATTATGACTCGATACAAGCATTTGAGTCTAACAAATACGAATATACATGTTCCTTTAATATTGTGGAGAATCATGATCGGTTTGTTTCTTAAAAACATATTTGGGGTTTCCCCTTACACTTATCTTTTGCAAAAATACCTTTAGGTTGAAGTTAAGACTAGGCTAAACAACATAATAAAGTATTTCCACTTTTTAGTAGAGAAACATGATCAACCAACAATAAAAATAAAACATGCATACGGAAGCAAATAACAATCAAACAAATAAAAATCACACAAAACATGGGTTGCCTCCCAAGAAGCACTTTTCTTTATTTACGAGTCTTGTAGCTAGACTCAAAGTCGTGGGTTACTACGTGATTCGGGTGAGTTCCTCATTGAGGACATCTTTGGGATCGAACTTAGGTTTCAACTTCCTATCGGTTCCCTTAGTGTGGTATGACCTTTCAAACTTTTCTCCATCCGGATCATACAAGGTCATTCTAATATGCCATGACCCGTCACCTTCTTTAGGTGGCTTGTCCCACCTCCATTTATACTTATCTCCATCTCTTTTCCATTTATTCAACTCTATATTAATAGGCATTACGCTCAAGAACTCAATCATCTTTCTAAAGACTAAGGGGTCCTTAAAGGGATCTAGCTCCTCATCCCTAGCTATGAGTTGTTCTACCGAATGTGTCTTCTCAACGAAATCCTTTTCTAGATAAAATGGGCATTGAGGTCCTATGAAGTTCCTTTCTATCCAAGGTCCATATCTAGATGGTCTCCTATTCATCTCTACCCAATGCGGTGTTGGTTCATCATCACAATCATAACTATGCTTCTTAACATCATACACCGACCAAGTATCGCCTTCTCCTACCGCTATCTTGGATTCCTTGCAATCTATCATGGCACTAGCGGTTGCTAAAAATCCTCTTCCTACCAATAATGGGCATGTAGTGTCACTAACCATGTCTAGGACGTGAAAATCCGCTAATATAGTTAACCTTCCTACGTGAACAACTACATCCTTAATCATTCCAACCGGGTGGGCAATACTTCCATCCGCTAGCCCTATCAATACCTCCGTTTCCTCTAACTTTCCTAGCTTAAGAGCGGTGAATAAGGATAAGGGAATCAAGTTGAGGCTTGACCCTAAATCGGCTAGTGTGTCGAAAGCTTCGGATCTTCCTATCTTACAAGGCAAAACAAATATACCCGGATCATCAAGCTTTTTAGGCAACTTGTTTTGAACGAAGGCGGTCCCATTTTTACCTAGCTTATACTTCTCATATTTTTCTAGGAGGGCACTATAGTAAGGAGCACGCGCTAAGACATCAATGACGGGGCGTTCAAGGTGAAGTTCTTTGAATTCATCGTCAAGGTCTTGCGTAAGAGGTGTTTCAACTATGCTTTTGACCGGCTCTATAGTGGGTGTTTTAGTTGATTGGTCCTTTTGAGGAACTTGGTGTTGTTTGAAACACGTGCTCGTTGATTTAACCGAGTAGTATTGTGGACACGAAGTGGGTGACGAAACTGAAGATATGTCATTAACGTTTAGTTTCGGATTCTTGATGGTGTCGCTTGGGAGTGTTCCCATTTCTCGGTCATTGAGAACTTTCAACAATGCATCAATTCTATTGGTCATCTCGCTTTGATTTTGTTTGAAATCGGCTTCAAACTTAGCTATGCGGGCTTCTTGAGATGCCATGAACTTTGACATCAATCCTTCAAGATTGTTGGTACTACCATAGTTGTTAGAAGGATTGTTGTTGAAGGTACGGTTGGATGGTGGACCGTTTGATTGGTAACGATTAGGTGGGTTGGATGAATTGGGTTGATTTTATTTCCACCTAAGGTTTGGGTGATTTTTCCATGAGGGGTTGTATGAATCACCGTATGTGTTTGGTTCGGGCTTGAAAGTGTACCACTTATCTCCCGCTTCGTCGGTACGCGTGGATGCGTAGTCCGCAAAAGCTGTTCCGGGGAGTTCCACACAATCACGAGTGTCATGGGGACCACTACATAATTCGCATGAAGAAGTGATTTTGTTCACTTGGCTTGAATGCTTCGGAGCTTCGTAAGATTTCATGAGAAACTTGACTTGGTCCTCAAGTTCCATGATCCTACGGTCGGGAGTGCTTGAATTATTCGAAGGCAAAGATATTGCCTTGACCGTTTTGTTCAAATCACGGGGATCATTCCAACTTTCGTTGTCATAGAGAGCAAGATCTTCTATGAGTTCCCATGATTGTTCCGCACTAAGATCACGTAGCTTACCACCGGCCGATTGGTCAATGGTTCGCCTCGTGGGGATGTCGATATGGTCATAGAAGATTTGGACTTGGAGCCAAAGATCTATGCCATGATGAGGGACTTTTTGGAGTAAGTCCTTGAAACGAGTTCATGCTTCATAAAGAGATTCATTTTGACGTTGTTGAAACATCAAG
This sequence comes from Artemisia argyi, assembly GCA_030686995.1. Classification (NCBI taxonomy): domain Eukaryota; kingdom Viridiplantae; phylum Streptophyta; class Magnoliopsida; order Asterales; family Asteraceae; genus Artemisia; species Artemisia argyi. The sequence continues at coordinate 153,569,886 of CM060701.1, read as the reverse complement.
ATGTCATTCCTAAGTTTAGTAGTTCTCCCCGGTGGGAAAAATTGAGCAAGGAAACGAGTGGTGAGATCATCCCATGTGGTGATGGATCCCGCGGGTAAACGCTCAAGCCATTGACTAGCTTGATCCCGTAGAGAGAATTGGAATAGGCGTAAACGGGTAGTCTCTCTAGTTTCAACACCTAGGTCTATGAAATCTACGATTTTGAGGAAGTCCTTAAGGTGTTGGTTTGGATCTTCGGAACGAAGTCCATGGAATGCACATCCGCTTTGCACCAACCGGATGGTGTCGGATCGCAAGGGGGTCACATTGGCTCCGGTGAGCTCAATGGTGTTTCGGTAGCCTTGGTGGCTAGGACTGGAATACTCTCCTAAGGTTCGGGGCCTAAGGGGTTCCAATGGTGGGTTTTGTTGTGGTGGGATGATGGGTTCAAAGATGTTACCACCTTCCATGATGTCGGATGGTAAAAAGTTACGAACAAAAGCACGAAGAAACAAGATAGACTAAAGAAGACCTAAAAATAAAAATAAAAATCTTACTAGAAAGGAATCTAGCAAGTAGACCTAATAAAAAGAAATCCTAACCTAGACAATAACTATTCCCCGGGCTGCGGCGCCAAAAACTTGATGCGTGGGAATCGCACCTTGCTTTACCTCTCGAGGGATCTCGCGAGGCTTACAACCCCCACCAGGCAGTGTACCTGATCGTTTTAGTATAGTATAGTGACAAGTACCGGGGGATTGATCGTTCAGCTTAGGAATAGTGTCGCTAGGATTAGAAAACCTAATTAATAGTTCTAAAGGTGAGGGATGATTATTTTTGTATTTTTATATTTTATGAAAGCAATTAAAATCTCTGGTTTTGAAGGAGTGGGCGGAATTAGTTGCTATTCAACTAACCCAAAGCTAAGATATAATTGAAATAAAATAATAAAAACGAAATTAAACTAAGGTTGTGAGCAGTAATTGGAGAAATTGTGTTTACTTAGACTTCACTACTCCCTAGATATCTTTTATATGTTAATTACTTGTTACACTTGTATGAATGACGGGTTGTATTCCTTAATACCATTCGTGGAGTGGCATACATAACTCCCCAACTCTATGAGCTCTTATCTCCTCCTACACCATGACCCAGCACAACTATAGGGATTGTAAACAGTGGCTCATGCATTAAATACAACCAATAAAGACCTAGTACGCCTCGGTTCATGTTTCTTAAGACGTTCAAGCATGTTACCATTTGGAGATCTGCCAGTTTTCTTAAGCCTAACATATAAATCATTCATTCAAAACAAGAATAGACAAGTAATCAACACATAATCAACATCTAGGTTTCATTAGATCTAAGCAAACACAAGAGAGATCTAGCCTAGCATAGTAGAATTAAGATAAGAACAAAAGATAAACAACCAACACATAGACATATTGATTGAATTAAGTGTATACTTATCTCAATTACAATGCAAGGTCTCAAGGGTTTGGAACCCTTGAAAAACCTGTGAAAGAGGCACCAAAATCGTCTTTAGGGTTTCACCAAAACTTCTCCTTTTTAATGAAAAAACTGGAAAACTATATATAGGAAAATCGTTCTGACGGCGTCAAGAGTTAAATCTGACGCCGTCACCTCGCCGCCATATGCTTCCTCGGACGCCCTAGATCCAATTGTGACGGCCTATGTGACGCCGTCACCACCTTCAGTATTTTATTCTTGGCCACTTTGACGCCGTCACCTCTACATCTGACGCCGTCACCACCTTCGATATTTAATTCTTCATGTCTGACGCCGTCAAGCTTTTGGTCTTGACGCCGTCACCTTGTATCTTCAGCTTGGATTTTTGGTACTTTGTCGTTTTCTTCACTTTATGCTCCAAAAACGTCCAAAATAGCCTCTTTTCCAGAATTCACTCTCCAAACACCTAAAATTACAAAAGGAACGATTTAGGGCAATATTTGATCAAATAAAGTCGGATTCGGGCTTAAATGACCCCCTAAAAACGGATCATTTTTCGCCTCATCAATCATCGTCTTCTTTGCACTTGTTGCACCATGATTTATTCACGCTCTTTCTTCGGATTTGGCTCATGTATTCTTCGTTATAGATACCTTCAAAGATCACATTTGAACTAGTAGTACATGTGTTTATTTCAACTAAATATTTATTTACGAAATTTTCTAGATTAACTATTTCTTGTGCAATATCAAGTTTATCATCTTTGATTTTACATTTCTCTTGGTGAATCTTTAAAAGACATTTCCAAATATCATTTGCCGTTTTATAACGAAATAATCTTTCATATTTAACTCTTGGTAGAGTTTTGAAAATAAGTAATTTGGCTTTAATGTTTTTATCAATTTTGGTTTGAAGATTATTATATTGATTTTCAAAATCTATTTTGGTTGGTTTAAGATCACCAATTGAAATGATATGCCAAAGATCAAGATCTATTGATTTCACATAATTTTCAAATTTGTTTTTCCATTCAAGAAAATGATCATTTTCAAATAATGGTGGTTTTTGTGTAAATTCCCCTTCTAAATATTTTTCAAATTCCATAGATCGTTACAAGTTTTAAAATACAATCTATTTTAAAAATCTTGCTAGACGTGGCTCTTGATACCAATTGTGGAAAACTAGAAGGGGGGGTTGAATAGTTTTGCGTCTTTTTGTTTAATAAAAGTTTGCTTTCAAAGAATTGATTGTAATTTGTAAAAACCTTTAAAGCTAAAGTATAGATACAAATTAATTCACATATGTTACATAGATACTACTTATATAAAGTGTTGAATTGAAATTATAATTTCATATATCTCACTTGATTATAAGTTTGTATTTATATATGTATATGTGTTTTAATGATTGTATATCCCTTTAGTTTACAAATGTATAATTAATGGTTTGAATGGAACTTAGTTTGATCTTTATGTGAAACCAATATATGCACAACACACAATAATAAATAATGTACGAGAAGTAAGTAAGTAAACAAGTAAAGGATGAGAGATGGAAAGATCAAACCGAGAGACAAAGGATTTATAGTGGTTCGGCTACAAGGACACCTTCCTTGCCTTACTCCACCCCCCGAGCACCGAACTCGAGAGTTTTCTTCACTAAGTCAATAACCTCCCTTATGGCGGAGAAAACCGTACACACCAAATGCTTACACCAATTAACGACACAAAGCAAGATGTCGAGTTCTAATCGTAGCTAGAACCAATCTCACACCAAATATCACACCACAACTTCTTCACACCTTTTACTTCTTCAATAAGTCTTCACACCACGAGTATCTTCAAGCCTTCACAAGATTCTTCACAACTTCAATGTCTTGCAACTTCACAACTTCAAAGCACCAATGTCTTCAAAACTTCAAACCAATAATATCTTTGCACCTTCAAGCTACTAGAGTCTTCACAACTTTGATCTACTAATGTCTTCAAGTCTTCTCCACTTGAGAGCTTCACTTTCTTCACTACTAGTCACTATTGCCACACTCTCCTATCTTCACTACTATCCAACACTACTTCTTCACTTCAACTTCCACTACACACTTACAACAACTCTAGATTCTACAACTAGATCTAACAAACTAATACATACACCTTATTCACCAAAGTATGAAAGATTAACAAGATGAAACAAACAAACAACTTAGATAACAAGATGATATTAAGTTGTAATACTTCTAGTAGAAGTATTCTTCTCTTTGCACTTGAGTGTTGAGGCTTGAATCACTTTGAAACAAAGATCAAAGTATATAAGATCAAAGGATTTTTAGAGGATGGAAAAGGATGTTTAGATCAGAAAGTTTTTAGTGCAAAAAGGTGAGGAAAATGTGTGAAATGATCCAATATTTATAGGGCCAGATTTTACTGTTCAGGAGCATGCCGGTCCCCTTAATTATAGGCCGGTCCCCTTAATCATTAAGGGGGCCGCCTAGTAAAATTAAGGGGGCCGCCCTCCTGAACGTTGGAAAAGTTTTTCTGGATAAAATTTGCCCTTTTTGGTTGGAAATTTGAAATCATATCTTTGTGGTTTAATATAGTATTACCAAAAATGATTTACAAATATATATAAAATGTTTATGTCATTTTATAATATGTTATGTCTTAAGACAAAATTTCCTTTGATCTTATAATCCCTTATACACTTTGTTTATTCATACCTTAAGTGATTAATTGGTAAAAGTGATTATTTATTACTAAATACTTGTTTATGTCATAATCTTTGGTTTGATGAGTTTTCGTTTTGTGATTATCAAAACATAGAGATATCGAAAGATATGAATAACGTTTTTAGTCATTTATTTATATCAATAGTATTCGTATAATACATAACAGTTTTGGATTGGGCTTGAATCATTGGGCTCATGAATAGTGAGCCCATGTGAGTTTTATAATTGATTTGTGTGGTTTGTTTTGGATTAGATTTCATAGGCTAGTGTTTGTGGGGCCCACTGAGTGTAAATAACTTACATTGGCAATATGGGGTCCATTGTAAGAAAAGTGGGACCCGGGGCTGTGCGTATACTGTGGTGTATAGGTGATCAAAATTGATCCATAGTTTGATTTGTACACGTTCCATGTTATTGTGGTATGCATATTAGCTCGTTCTGAATTTGTGTGAATCACATAGCACGTATTGATTCATAGTTGCATAGTGTAAACAAAAGTTTAAAATTTTGCCTAAAAATGGGTGTGTGAACAGTAACACACAATTACTTCATGATTAGTGTTTATTAATAACTAGGTTTTTCACAGGATATCACAGATGATGTTCAGCTGTGCTGATCATTCAGTCAAAGGTAAACTTTGCTATTTGGTTTACGTGTTGACTCTATCAGAGAAAGAGTTGGATCTCTAGCATGATCAACTATCCTTAACTTAGGCTGATTTAATGTTTCAAATACTTGTGAGAGATAATTTGGTCAGATTTGACTCAACACAATTAGACAACTAGAGAATGCATACCATTCTTTGGGTCGACACTCGGACTTATTTTAGGTGTACTACATGCGATCGGGTACACTGCTCGTTAGTATGTGTTAATCCTAGGTAGCTTCTAGATTATAAATTTAAAACGGGATTTAAACACATCAATCATAACCCTTTGTTGAGGTCTTATTGGACTAGTTCTTCATTTTTGGTTCCGCTTTAGAAACCGATTTGTTAGATTTCTTCCAACACTCTCGGAATCAAAGAAGATTTTTAGAGTCCATCACTTAGGCTTTATTGTGGATTTTGTGGCGTCATAGAAACTCAACAAAGGTGGATCTAGGTATACTTAGGTGGTGCTGGGAGCCCGTTGAAAATTATTTTCTTTCACAAACGCTATAGTGTTATTTTTAGGAACCAATTTAGAAAAATATAAGGAACCACCTGAGAAGCTTGGATCCAATAATATGGAAGAATAAAATTAGAAAAATGAAAGAAAATCTTACCGGAGATGCGAAGAAGATGAAAAATCATTGAGGAAGATGAAGAACATGTTGGGAAAGACGAAGAATAGTGTGTAACAATAAAGCAACTTTTTCTTTTTGTTTGGGGTTCGATCAGTCACGTGAGTGACAAAAACCAAACCAAAAGATGTCCTTTTAACTTTTCTTTTATAAAGCACTTTTAATTTTCATTTTTTTTAGATTTTACTTTATCAATTTAGTTTTTGAACACAAGAATATGTCCAGTGTAATTAGAAAGAATCAATTACAAATATAAAAACATACTGTTGGGGAAGACGAAGAATAGTGTGTGAAAAAAAATAGTAAAGCAACCTTTTTTTTTTGTTCGGGGTCCGATAAGTCACGTGAGTGACAAAAACCAAACCAAAAGATGTCCTTTTAACTTTTCTTTTATAAAGTATTTTTATTTTTATTTTTATTTTTTGTTTTGTTTTAGATTTTATTTTCTCAACTTAGTTTTTGAACACGGTAATATGTACTGTGTAATTAGAAAGAATCAATTACAAATATAAAAACACATTGTTATGGAAGATGAAGAACAATGTGTGACAAAAAAAAAGGTAAAGCAATTTTTTTTCTTTGGGTCTGATAAGTCACGTGAGTGACAAAAACCAAACCAAAAGATGTTCTTTTAACTTTTCTTTTATAAATCAATTTTAATTTTCATTTTTTTCTTTGTTTTAGATTTTATTTTCTCAAAATTTAGTTTTGAAAACAATAATATGTACGATGTAATTAGAAAGAATCAATTACAAATATAAAAACACACTGTTAACTACTAAAATATATTTGATGTTTTCATTAATAAAATTACATTAAAATGGGAGCGTCTTGAGATGATCCGACCCGACACATAAATCGATTGATCAATTGGTTTTTTCGCTCAAAATGGGAACCACCTTAGATTTTCGGCTAGATCCACCACTTAAACCCGGTTTTGTTTAATAACAAACCGATTCGTAGAAGTGAAATTTTTGATACGATAGTTTTGTTCTCTTTTAATTGGTTAAATAATCAAGCTTCCAAAGTTAATGTTTCTTGGAATGCTTGGTTGATGTGTCATTTGTAATTGTTGTTTTTTGGGTTTTAGCTTCTTGCTTGCCCGTTTTAATGAAATTCCGCTGTTTTGAAAGAGAGAGAGAGAAAATATATATATATATATATATATATATATATATATATATATATATATATATATATATATATATATATATATATATATATATATATATATATGGTAAGGTTATTTTCAGAACCAAATAAATTGCGAGAACTGCGAGAACCAATCTGCACCGTTGATCTATTTTTTAACTTTATTAATATTCTTTTAAATATAAAGGGCATATCAGTAAAAGCGTATCTTTCCTTTTTGAAACTATAATTAAAATCAATTTTTTTTTCCGTAATTTTAGTAAATGCTACAATTTCTTTTTATTTTACTTTTTATTAATTGGTTTGCTCTTAAATTACTTTTTATTTTAATTAATTGGTTTGCTATTCGGTTAAATAAATTCGAAACTTGATTTTGGTTTAGTTAGATTTTAAAAAAGAGCATTGTTTTAATCGGTAATAAAGTTTACGTTTGGCATGGCGTAATTGGTAATGGGATACTTAGCTTTCTAGATCTACTTTGATGATGAATGCATATGTGTTTTTACGGTATTAGTTTTTCAATGAAGTCAAGAATATGGTCTCGTGTGCACAAGTCATAAATACATTGTGCATATGTGTTTTGTAGTTTTTATGATTAAATTATTCGTTTATTAATTGGTTGTGGTTACATGTATGAGTATGATGAGCGATGTGAAAAGTGCACATGTGTTTTGTAATTTTATAAATTAAACGCATGATGAGCGATGTGAAGATGTGAAAAGTGCACATGTGTTTTGTAATTTTATAAATTAAACGCATGATGAGCGATGAAGAGTGCGCATGTGTTTTGTAATTTTGTAAATTAAACGTATAATGAGCGATGTGAAGAGTGCACATGTGTTTTGTAATTTTGTAAATTAAACGTATGATGTGAAAAGTGCACATGTGTTTTGTAATTTTATAAAGTAAACCAATCTATATGAATTATATAAATTAAACCAACATATATGATATTTGTCTAAAAGTTATGTGCGTCTAAGTATTTGTTTTATTATTAAAAAGATAGTAATGGTTAGTTGTGCTAGAAGTTTTTGGTAGGCGAGATAATTTAGTTTTGTGCTTAATTTTATTCCTTGTAATCTCTTTGATTAAGTTTAAGAAGTGTTGTAAATTTAGATGTTAAAATTTGCTCTATTTGTGTAGTTATAATCAAATATGTATATTGCCAATGAGGGTAATTTGCAGGATGGATACATGCGTGCACATATGCAATGAGGATGAACACGTTAAGGACGTTGCGCCATGTATGCATGTTGACGAGAAAAAAGAAAATGATGATACTATATTATCACTTATGTTATTAAGAGATTGAGAGGCGATGAAAACGATGAAGATGAACATGTTAACGACGATGCTGCACATATGCAAATTGATGAACACGAATGAAAACGATCATGTGAATATGCAACTGGTGAAAAGGATCAAGATGAACATATATGCATATTGATGAACACATATGCATACTCGATGAAGACAAGGAGTCGAGGACATCTACACACGTTACTGAATATTCTTAATTTTTGTACTCATTTAGGCATTTGCAATCAAATAAATTCCATAGGTTATTAAATTTATTGATTATTAGGTTGTATTATTTGTTCATTCGGTAATCTTTTATCGAGGTATTCAGAAAATTGGTTTAGTGAGACGTGTACATGTGTATTATATAATGATCTCAATGTATAAAGTGAATAAAGAGATTTAAAAGTATAAAAAATTTAAAGTCTGAATATGCCCCATTTTAAATACATGTGCACATATAACTTTTTTTAAAATAATACATGTACACCCCTTTTTTAAGCCATCAGGCACGAAAATTAAAAATATGTTGTAGCATTTACTAAAATTACGGAAAAAAAATTGATTTTAATTATAGTTTCAAAAAGGAAAGATACGCTTTTACTGATATGCCCTTTATATTTAAAAGAATATTAATAAAGTTAAAAAATAGATCAACGGTGCAGATTGGTTTTCGCAGTTCTCGCAATTTATTTCATATATATATATATATATATATATGAAAGCGTGTTGTGGGTTATCTGTATGCATGTGAGATGATTGACCACGAATTGTGCTACTTTGTTTCAAGTCCTTGCACTAATCTGGGAATAACTTGACTCCCAAGTCCCAACAAACTCCTAACACAACAGATATCATGTAAAACAAATTATATTTTTCAAAGACGTAAAACTACTAGCTAGTTAGTTACATTGACTTTGACAAGTCAACTTGAATACTTTTCATAGTTGAATTCTTATTTGAGCTGAACTATGAAAGAAGTACCGAGAAACTTAAAGGGATTGGTCAACAACTTCCATATTGAGCCAAGCAACAAAAAGATTTATCGTTAGCATGTGGAACTCCAAAGAGCCAATTAAAAGTGCCAAGTGTGTAACAATGGAAAGGTCAAATTGAATAAACACTATAATAGCAGAAAGAATGAGCAGTTAACTAACCTCTTGATGTGGTTGACCTAATTCAAAAGTAGTACATTTTTGTTGCATAGCTATCCAATAATATTCCTGATTGACAAACACAAATGCATGTTATGAAGCTGTAATTCACTCGAGCGAGTTTAACATAAGTAGAGTTATAATAAATTACATGCCACGGTTTAAAGAGCCCCAAAACTCCTGCTTATAATATATTTCCTTAGAAACTTTTTACGCCATATAATAATAAGTATAACATATAGTAGAGTTATTTGGTGTGCCTTAAACTACTTAAAAAATGCATGTTATGAAACTGTAATCACTCGAGCGAGCTTTAACATATGATTAGTTTAATTAAAGTTATTCGTTTAACAAATTAAGTCTTTAATATAAATTAGTTAATATTGCAATTATTGGTTTATTGTATAAATCTGATTACATTGAACATTTGATATACTAGTCTCTACAATATAACATAAACATCGACAAATGCCACAGATCATCTAAAATTATTGTCTTACTTCCTGCTCCAAGTAACGAGCTAATTAATCAAGTTCACAATAAAATTGTTAATAATTTACGAGTTCTTTTCAATGCTCCATGTTTGCAGGGAACTATGAAAAAGATATTCAACAAAAGACAGTAAATTGTTAATAATTCACGAGCTTGTAGTGTGCATAGATTGACCTAATAGTCTATGCTAGCGCGCCATTAAGTTTTTTTTTTTTTTTTTTTTTTTTTTTTTTTTTTTTACTTGTTGATAAAAAGGGTTGAAAGTGCGAGTACCACTACGCCTTTTTTAGGTTCTCGCGACGCTGGATTTGTAGCGATGACAGATGTCGTCGCTATAGGTGCACTACACGACAAAAAAGCAGCATCCTTTGCTCCGTCTTTTACCAAACTATTGTTGGAATTATAATAACATGACAATCATAAATAAACCAAAACACATCAAGTAAGCATATAGCGGAAGCAATTATAACAAGACCATAATATGTAATTAATTAATACGAAACATAAATAATAAATAATAAACGTACCTCGATGATTCTAGCCCGAACAAGAATCAAAGCAATCTTCCGGAACCAATTCCCCAATATAGGGTTTATGTGAACAAACCAAGAGACAAGCAATAATATGCTTGCTTCACGATCTTGTACACACGTACTACTTCAAGCAAACGTTATGCAAGTAAGACGAGCACAACACACGCTTAGAATAACAATTCTCGACTACCTTCACTAAATGGGGCTTGTCGAAATTGCTAGAGAGGAGAAGAGAAGAAAACACACAAGTTAGGTTTTCAAGTTGTGAATAGAATGAGAAAACTTGTGTGTTTATATAGGCTAGGAAATCTTGGAGCAAAAGACACCCAAAGGGTTTGGCACCCTTTAGGCCGATCGGCCCACCTCCCATGGAGGGGCTTTCGGGTCCTTCATGTTGTTCCAAATTTCATCTCTAGTCCTTCCCTTTTATTCGTCTAATAATCGTTATCCATTTCCGTTAAACGTTAACGATTAATACGTGTTTATACTCTAATAATTAATATAACATTTATATATAATTATTATACATTTACTTTTCATACGTAAAGTGTGCAATCCCGTGATCTCGAGTTCGATCCTAACACACAACTATTATTTTATCGTCTATAAAACCAACAGCTCCCACTTAGACATATCATAATAGTGTGATCACATCGGTTAGCGTCTTGCAACACGCCGATGCCTCTAGTACAAACCGAGTAAGGTTCCTGGAAAACCTTTTAATGATTTCTCATTATTATTATCCCTTTGTTTCTAATACCACGTTAATAAGGATATGGATCTAGGTCATTCCTTATTTAACCATTCTGTTTCTCGTTGTTAGTGATTTACAAGATTACCAAATCTTCTGAACATTTCAGGAAAGATCTTGGGCGCGGCCACGCATACATCTTGAAAACCCTACGAGGGGCCCAACAGTATTAAACTCCAAAATTAATTTGAAGGAACAAATTCTTTATTGACTACAAGCAAAACACATAAACTTTGTAACACTTCCGAAAACAACCCTTATGACTACCAGTTACGTATAGTGTTAAGTTGCTCCACAAAAATGTACTACATCTATGACCGTTATCTTGTATCTCAAGTCTGAGGATAACTTCTTATGATTTACTTAATGACAAGATCCATAAAGTAACATCATATAGTTGGGATAAGTCCTATATTCAGTATCATCGAATATCATCTGACATGGCATGACTACGCATCAATATACTTTAAGTATATTATACCAACCTTCAGATTTGTCTTAATTTAATAATATTCTCATATCATTAACTGACAATAGACAATTTAGAATAACTTTTATTCATGGATTAAAACATACAAAATAGGACAACAATAATTAACAATAGAAATAAACATACCAAAATACTTTATTTCATTAAATAATAATTGTTTACAATATCCTTTATCCAAATACTAATCACAGTTATGCATGAAACTACTAGCTAATTTAAGCCCAATACCCTTGGCTAAATCATAAAGCTTTTCTTTTGCCAAAGCCTTAGTGAATGGATCAGCTAAGTTATCATCTGTGTGAACTTTCAGCAGATTTATTTCACCGTCGTGAACCTTTTCTCGAACAAAGTGATACTTCCGTAGAAAATGTCTGGTGCCTCTCATGACTCCAGGTTCATTGGCAAATATGATTGCAGCAGAATTGTCACAATACATATTAATAGGTAATTCAATTGAAGGCATAACACCAAGCCCTGAAATGAATTTCCTAATCCAAACAGCCTCCATAGCAGCTTCTGAAGCAGCAATGTATTCAGACTCTGTTGCAGACATCGCAATTGTACTCTGCTTCTTGCTCTTCCAGTCTACTGCTCCTCCATTGATAACAAAGACATAACCCGTCTGAGACTTCGAATCATCTTTATTACTTTGAAAGGACGCATCACAGAAACCTGTAACATCAAGTTCTGCAGCTGGTTCTCCACCATATACCAAAAACATATCTTTTGTATTTCTCAAATACTTAAGAATATGCTTAACAGCAATCCAATGTTTCTCACCTGGATTCTGTTGAAATTGACTGGTGATATTTTGAGCAAATGCCACATCTGGCCTTGTGCATTTTACCGCATACATAATAGATCCTACAGCCGAAGCATAAGGAACTTTACTCATGCGAGCCACCTCAGCAGGTGTTGAAGCACAATACTCATTACATAAGCCATGTTTTACTTCCATCGGCAAATTTCCTTTCTTGGAATTTTGCATATTGAACCTTTTCAATATTTTGTCAATGTAAGCACTTTGACTTAATCCTATTAACCGCCTCAATCTATCTCTATAGATTTTTATTCCCAGAATGTATGCAGCTTCTCCTAAATCTTTCATAGAAAAACACTTTCCAAGATATGCCTTAACCTTTTGCAAACTTGAAATGTCTTTTCCCATGATCAATATGTCATCAACATATAAAATTAGGAAAATTACATTATCACTCCCACTAGCTTTGTGATACACACATGGCTCATCAAGATTTTGAGTGAATCCAAACTTTTTGATCTCAGCATCAAACCTCTTGTTCCATTGTCGTGATGCTTGCTTTAATCCATAAATGGATCTCTTAAGCTTGCAAACACAATTTGGAAATTCTGGATTTTCAAACCTTTCTGGTTGTGCCATATAGATATCTTCATCTAGATGACCATTTAAGAAAGCAGTTTTAACATCCATTTGCCATATCTCATAGTCATAGTACGCTGCTATAGCTATGAGAATCCTAATAGCTTTTATGTCTGCTACAGGAGAAAAAGTCTCCTCGTAATCAATTCCAAAAGTTTGAGTAAAACCTTTAGCAACCAGACGAGCTTTATAGGTATGTGCATTTCCATCCATGTCAGTCTTAATCTTGTAGAGCCACTTACTCCCAACTACCTTGGCACCAGGAGGTAAGTCAACTTCTTCCCAGACTTCATTGTCATGCATGGATTGTATTTCCCCATCCATAGCAGCTTTCCATTTAACCTTTTCAGGACTACTAATGGCAGCTCTATAACTAGTAGGTTCATTAAGATCCCCTAGTGTATACTCATCGACCTCTACATTAAGACATAGACGGTCAGGAGCTTTCACAGATCTTGAAGATCTGCGAATGGGAATTACTTCAACTTCCGGTGGAGGACCCAGACTTTCCGGTTCTTCAGGAAGTGTGCTAGTGTTTTCTGAAGGCAATGCATTATCTAGATCATATTCTAGATCATATACTCTCCCACTGACTTCTTGAAGTACAAAATCACTTTCAAGAAAATCACCATACCTAGCAACAAACACTTTGTTCTCAGGTGGATAGTAAAAGTAGTAACCCATTGTTTCCTTTGGATATCCTACAAAAATGCACTTAACAGATCTTTGTTGGAGTTTATCTGGTGAGTCACGTTTAACATACGCCTCACAACCCCAGACCTTTAAATAAGACAAGTTCGGAGCTTTTCCAGTCCATATCTCATACGGTGTCTTATCAACCTTCTTTGTGGGAACCATATTCAAAATACGAACAGCTGATTCAAGAGCATAGTCCCAAAAAGACAAAGGAAGATTAGTAAGATTATACATTGATCGAACCATGTCCAACAATGTACGATTCTTTCTCTCAGATACACCATTTTGTTGTGGAGTATATGGAGATGTGAGATTCTGGACAATTCCATTCTCAGTTAGGAAATCTTTAAAATCTTGACTAAGGTATTCACCACCTCGATCAGAACGAAGAGCTTTAATCTTCTTTCCCAATTGCAACTCTACTTCCGCTTTGAAAACTTTAAATGTTTCAAACACCTCATGTTTATGTTTAAGTAAATAAACATAACCATAACGGCTGAAATCATCTGTAAAAGTTAAGAAGTAGACAACACCTTTCCTTGACACATGTCTAAGTGGTCCACACACATCAGTATGTATTAAACCAAGTAGATCTGAAGCTCTTTCCATATTGCTATGAAAAGGTTTCTTCGTCATCTTCCCAGAAATACAAGACTCACATTTATCAAATGACTCATCATTGATATTTTCCAAAAGCCCTTCTTGTTGCAGCTTTTGCATGCGAGCCTTGCCTATATGGGCAAGTCTACAGTGCCAAAGGTAAGAAGAATTCAAGTCATACTTCATTCTCTTACTAATGCTATACATTGAATTATTATTATTGGACATACAATTATTCATATCAATTTCAAACACACCATTCACAGCAACAGCATTAAAATAAAATACACCATTTAAAGAAACAGAAATTTTATTGCCATCAATAGTATGAGTAAAACCAAGATCCAACAAACATGAAAAGGAAACAACACCTCTAACAATAGAACGTGTATAATGACAATTGTTTAAACAAAGTACTAAACCCGAAGGTAAACATAAATTAAACACTCCTATGGCTTCAACCACTGCTTGTGCTCCATTGCCCACTTGCAGAAATTGCTCCCCATAAGATAGCCTCCTTTCCTCTCTAAACCCCTGCAGTGTATTACAAATGTTAATACCACATCCAGTATCATATACCCAGGAATTTAATTTATGAGATAAAGTAAATAATTCAATGACAAATAAGTTACCTGAAGTGCTGGCGCCCATGTGCCCAGTCTTCTTAACCTTATTATTTCGCAAGTCATCGAGATAAAGAGGACAGTTCCTCCTCCAGTGACCCATCACCTTGCAGTAATGACATCCTTGATCCTTCTTCGGATTATCCTTCTTAGGAGGGTTGTTCAAGGGTTGATGAGGTTGATAAGCCATAACTTGCTTATTCTTATCAGCCTTTCCTTTAGCCTTAGCCTTACCCTTTCCCTTCTTCTTGTTCGCATTAGGCTTGTTAATTCTACCCCCATTAATCACAAGAACTTGGGGCGTAGGAGCCTTTTGTGGTGTACTTTTCTCATAATCAATGAGCAGTGCGTGCAATTCACTTACAGTCTTCCCCACGCAATGCATATTGAAGTTCCTCATAAAACCACTAAATTCCTTATCAAGGGATCTATTGATTAAGTTCACAGTCATATCATTTTCATAGGGTTTCCCAAGTGTTTGTAGTTGATCCATGAAGCTCTTCATTTTCAACACATGAGCACTCACAGGTTCACCAGGACCCTGCTTACAACCATGTAGAGCCTCCATCAAATCATAAACCTCTACATTTGATGGTTTCTCATAAAGTTTCTTGAGTTCATCAATCATGTTCATGGGGAAGTACTCTTCAAACTGCCTTTGAAGAGGTGGCGACAAAGCCCCTAACATCATTGCGGCCACATCAACATGTTCCTTACAAGATACTTTCCATTCAGCCTTGGCAGCATCAGTAGCTGCAGGACCTTCAGGTTCAGCAGGACAAGGCGTTTTCAAAATCTCAAGTTGATCAGTCACTCGCAAGACAATCCTGAGTGAACGATACCAGTCATTGAAATTTTCTGAGCCAGTCAATTTTTCTCGTTCAAAGAAAGTCTTGAACGCAGAACGAAAGTTGGTGTTATCAGTTTGAGCCATTTCTACAGATAAAGAAAGTTCAAAACATTAGTATTTTTGATAATACAATTTTTCAAGAAAATAAAATACCCAAGGAAATCATATCCATAGAATAATCTTGAAAACTAGGATCCTACATAAACATAGATTCATCACATCAGTTGATCTGCTAGTAATGAAAGTATAATATGAGGTAACTTGTCGTACAATAATTGGCATAACATTTGTCCAATTCCTAGATTTATGGGATTTACAATCACAAAACATTTGTATTGTAAGCATGTTTAATCCCCATCTTAATGCCTTGAGTCAAAGATCTCACTTCCTACTCAATTTAAGTTGTCTAACTTAAAAACTGCAAACTCATAAATCCATCACATCAGTTGATCTGCTAGCAATGAATTTATGAAATTTACCTCTCCATTGCAATCTAGCCAAGCTCTCACATGACATAAACCACAACTTCAAGTGTTCTTAATTAGATGGCATTTAACTCAATTTAATAAGGGTATAAATTTTGACATGTGATCAAAATTAATGTATGAAGAAGCATGCATACAACTTCATAACATTGGTTTTACAAAACAATTTTAATTACCAATTAATAAGAGTAAAATAGCAAAGTTTTGATTGAGGTATCGGGTTCACCAATTAAAGAATTACCAACAATTATCGTCCACTATATCGTACTTTTGCATAAGCCCTAAAGCTTAGTGTTTCGGATAATCATTATGGAATTGTGGTGAATTCACCCTTAAGATGACAATGTACATGTAATGGTTGTTCGGTAAGTCTAATTTACACACAAACGAGCGTTAAGACATGAATGTTGTCTCTCTAAGGCCACAATTTAATGCGTTGCCATCCTTATACCCATCTTATAGTGTGTAAACTTCGGTCGGGCCTATTTAACCATTACGTACAAAAACATCAATCAACCAATCCTTTGAAATTTTAAGCTCTTAAAACCAAAACAATTTCGCCATTTATTTAGTCCGTATTATTTTTCTATTCAAAATTACCCTTTTCGTTTATAAACATGTCTAACATAAAATAAACAAAAGAAGTAATGTAATAATAAAATAAAACAACCAAATAAACATATACATAATCATAACAATTAAATATGTATAAAACATGTAGCCACATGCAAATCTTATTCAATAGTCCTATTAATAATCAAACTAGGTGTATAATGTATTTATTCAATTAAGGCTTTCTTCTTCTTGGAAAAAGAGCCACATACATCGATAAATCGATTGCGTAAGCCAAAACTAAATTAATACCACATAGCACATAATTGATTACTTAATATTGGAGTCTTCCCCAATTCGACATCTATTAATAAATTTACATGTTCATATATTTAAACAATTTAAATAATCATACAATTAAATCCATGCAAATATGCACTTTTCATGGATTAGCTTAACAATTAACACATTGCACCAAGGTCGTTTACTAAAACGCATAAACAATTACATGACATCTTAGGGTTTCTAATCATATTAAAACAAAACCAAAACCCTAAAAACTAAAAGGTCAATCGACCTAATTAAAAGAAATTAGGGTTAGGAATCAAAACCCTAAAAAAAATGTAATTAACGAATCAAAATTCAATTTTTATGCTAGTTTCGATAATTAATTTCATATTACAACGGCTCGTGATGCCACTGTTGGAATTATAATAACATGACAATCATAAATAAACCAAAACACATCAAGTAAGCATATAGCGGAAGCAATTATAACAAGACCATAATATGTAATTAATTAATACGAAACATAAATAATAAATAATAAACGTACCTCGATGATTCTAGCCCGAACAAGAATCAAAGCAATCTTCCGGAACCAATTCCCCAATATAGGGTTTATGTGAACAAACCAAGAGACAAGCAATAATATGCTTGCTTCACGATCTTGTACACACGTACTACTTCAAGCAAACGTTATGCAAGTAAGACGAGCACAACACACGCTTAGAATAACAATTCTCGACTACCTTCACTAAATGGGGCTTGTCGAAATTGCTAAAGAGGAGAAGAGAAGAAAACACACAAGTTAGGTTTTCAAGTTGTGAATAGAATGAGAAAACTTGTGTGTTTATATAGGCTAGGAAATCTTGGAGCAAAAGACACCCAAAGGGTTTGGCACCCTTTAGGCCGATCGGCCCACCTCCCATGGAGGGGCTTTCGGGTCCTTCATGTTGTTCCAAATTTCATCTCTAGTCCTTCCCTTTTATTCGTCTAATAATCGTTATCCATTTCCGTTAAACGTTAACGATTAATACGTGTTTATACTCTAATAATTAATATAACATTTATATATAATTATTATACATTTACTTTTCATACGTAAAGTGTGCAATCCCGTGATCTCGAGTTCGATCCTAACACACGACTATTATTTTATCGTCTATAAAACCAACAACTATTAGCGACTACAACTTGACCTATAACAACTACATGTCGTCACTAAAGGTCCGCTAGACGACAAAACGACTGTTTAGAAAATGTTTGACTTTGACAATAACTTATAGCAACGACACGTGGTCGCTATAAGTTTGGTGACGACGAAAAAATAAGTCAAACTAAAAAAAATCCCGATTGGGTAAATTTACCAACCGAATCTTTAGCGACGTCTTTTGTCGCTAAAAGTCGTCATTAAAAGTTTAGGTTAAATATAAATTATTTAAATTAATTATAAAAAATTAAAATTAATTATAAATAATTTAAAAATAATTTAAATTAATTAAAAATAATTTTAAAATGATTTAAATTAACTATAAATGACTTTAAATTAATTATAAATGATTGACTAATGATTTAATTACTTTTTGTACTAGACGACGAAACGAAAGACTAAGACGAACAAGAACAACCCTCCTATAAACTCACACTTTCAATTTCCAATTCATCGTTAAACAGCATAGCCATTCAAATTATATAGCCGCTCAAATTATATCCTTGGCACACACGTCTTCTCTCTAAAATTCTTTAATTTAACTTTAAATTGAATGGTTAAACCACAACAAATAACTAAAATATATGAATTACATACCAAATTGATAAACGTTTAAACATTAACAAATGCAAATAACATTCAAATTAACACATTCAAATAAACATACAAATTACTACTACACACAAAGTTATTCCATGTTATTTAAAAGCTCATGAAGTATTGCAGCTTATTGACATGTGTGGTTCTCGGGATGTTTTTCTATATCTAGTGTTGCCTCCAGTATCTTTAACTTTAGAGCCAAAAGCTTGCAATTTGGGCACTCTATCTTCCAAGACTTGGTGTAGATCCAGAAGGTCTCCGAGAAGAACTTGGATGTGTTGAAGGTCCCGAAGAAGAACTTGGAGGTGTTGAAGGTCCCATAGAAGAACGTAGTAGACGGAGTCACAGCTCACCCTTTAATATAAAATATTCACATCCATAATCTTTTTGTGTTGGCTGTTACAAAGTAAAGAAATCATAAGAAATGTCTTTTTAACAATCAAATTATTTATATATTACCAAAAAAAAATAAAAATAAAAAAATAAAATAAAAACTACTTCTAACCATTCACCTTTAAATGAGGACACGCATAATAAAGTCTATCACGGCTTTTAGGTTGGTGTGATTTTCTTAACACTACATCTACCGCTCCACGGGTACGCTTAAAAGTTTCTTATGGCTCCGTCTACACAAGCCACAAACCGGGTGGCAGTGGTGGTGGGTGAGTTGGTGGTGTGAGGATAAAAGTTAACTAGATATGCTTTTATGGTAAAAACACGAGAGCTTTTAATGACGACATATAACAACTACATGTCATCGTTATAGGTCTGTTTAAAGTTAGTAAAGTTTTGGTCAAAGTCAATAAATTTTTTGTCGTTTAGTACATGCCAGTCACCACAAAGGCACCCATCCAATCATATCTAAAGTAGCAGTATACCTTCGCATCGAGAGATTTTATTTGTGGCAAATAAGCTTGGTAATAAATAGAGCAAATCAAGACCACAAGCTGGACTCCGTCGTCGCTAAAACTCCAAAATCTAGTAGCGTACAAACGTTTAGTGACCATGTTGATCAAAAAGCATAAGTACTTCTATACTTTTGTTAATTGTACTTCAAGAATTTAACAAATGTACTAGAGATATTCTTAGTTGAACCTGGGTTTAGGTGTAACTAACAGTCTAACACTAACATATTTTTTTTTAGAATTGATTTACATACTCTCAATTATTATTGACACACTCTAATATATGCATTAGACAGTTGTATTTTAAGCATAATCTGACTTAACTTTTCGTTTATTAGTCTGTGCGAATAAAAATTGAAAGTGTATAAATCACTTTCTATGTTTTAATGAGACTCTCATCTTTGTCTTCGTTATTTTTTTCATCTGATTTTCTTTTTTTGAAAAAACATGTAAAATATTTACTTGGGAAGTATAAGCCATGCATATCGATCACTTTCCCTCTCACTCTCACACACGTAATATTAGTGTCTACTGTTAAATATCTTGTTTGAATATCTTTTCGGTAACCATGGTTTACAATTTTTTGGCCTTCGTCGACTAATATATGAGGTTTTGAGCATACCACGAAATAGACATACATTGGGTAATGCTCGCCTCTTTTTGAGAAAGTTGACGTGCGCAGGGGCGCAGCTTCTAGGGGGGGGGGGGGGGGGGGGCGGCCGACCCCCTGAAATTTTTTTTGCGATGTAGGGGTATATAGTTTTTGTGTAGAAAAATTTCGGTATTTTCGGTTTCGCCCCCCCAATTTAATTCGGTTTCGACCCCCCATAGTGTTAGGAAAAAAAAATTTAGATCCCGACCCCCCGCTCGAAATTTCCAAGCTTCGCCCCTGGACGTGCGTGATCCCATTAAGATTATTTATCTTTCATAGTAACATGTTACTACTTGAGGACTCCTGAGTGGTTACATACCTCTGGGAGTCTGGGCTATAATCAACATTAACCAAATAGCATGTGAGTATACGACCATTTTGTCAACATAGTAGGTAAATCCACTCCATCTTCATCATTCTTTTTCAATATATAAAATGTTTTGAAGTCTTGGTTGACCAACTCATATCCATCATCACTTGCTTGGAATCAATTATTTATAACTTTTAAACATGATAACGTAGTTTTTGACGTTCTTTTTAGTAATGCATGCATGCATCAAAGTTAACTAATTCTGTCCAAATCAATTAAATCAACCAAAAAGGAAAAGGTAAATAAAGTCACCTTCTTTGTAATTACTTTAAAATTTATAATTAAACACATGTATGTTATTTAATCATAACGATGAAGCCAAATATAAATCTTGAAAAGTAAATTTGTGTTATTAAAACTAGCTAAACGAATACCAGCGCATAACGACGGTGTATAGCGGATAATAATTATACATATGAACTTGTGGTTTTTGTGTGACCCTTAATGCAACACTTACGGTTTCAATTTGTAATCATTGTGAGAAAAAAAGTCTACAGGCCGTTATAAGCGGAAATTAAAAATAAAAAATAAAGTTTAAGGATGTGAGGATTAAACAAATTTAAAAGTTTGAGGACCGGTGTATTTTGTAACAAATTTTTTTAACAACAATTTTAACTATCTCACAATGTTTACACCACAAATCTATTTCACATCCTACAACTATTTAGTTGGAGAACTTCTTATACAACATGACAAGTGTTTTGGTATATAACTTAACAATTGTTAATTGTTATAAAAGCAACCAACTCTTTTGTTTAATCATACACGACCCACAAATCTTGTCTATAAATACTTCATTCTGATCTCCACTTCCATCACAAACTACAACAAACAAGTCTTTCATTGACCATAGTGTTTACATTGCAAGCTAGCACATCATAACACGTACAATGGATCGGTCGATCACCATGATCATGGTTCTCCTTTCTGTCATGGCTATAGCCAATGCATCTTACCTCTACCCTCAGTTCTATGACCACTCATGTCCTCAGGCTAAGAACATTGTTCAGTCTGTTGTCGCAAAGGCTGTAGCAAAAGAGGCTCGTATGGCTGCTTCGTTGCTCAGGCTTCATTTCCATGATTGTTTCGTCAAGGTTTGTTCTTTACTCCAAATACATTTTGTCACTACAAGTAAATTAATGCTATACGTCGCCATTAAATGGTCTTTATTTTAGCGAGACACAAAATTATTTCGAACATGACCATTAAGTCTGCCATTAACTAGGAACGTACTATTTAGCTTGTACCTACATTTAACTAAAAGTTTAAGTGTACGGATGTATTGTTTCCATTGTTTAGTTACCACAATAACCTTCATACGGAAAGAACATCAGTATCATTATTGAGTTTAGTGATAACTTAGGTGTCTTAATTAAGAAGCTGGTCAGTTTAATTTATATAAATATACTAACTAAAATGCTAAAAGTGTGATCACAAAATACCTACATTTTTATTTTAACCAAATGATCATATATATAGGGGTGTGATGCTTCAATACTTCTCGACAACAGTGGAACCATAATTAGTGAGAAGGGGTCTGTACCTAACCGCAACTCAGCTCGTGGTTTTGAAGTCATTGATGAAATTAAAGCCGCTTTGGAGAAGGCATGCCCTCAGACCGTCTCATGTGCCGATATCATGGCTCTTGCAGCTAGAGACTCCACTGTTCTGGTACCACATCCTAACTCAACCACAACAAATTACTGTTTTGTACCTAGCTTAAACTGTGTATGCATACAAAATTTCTGTTTTTTCAATAGATGTTTGGAACTTTTGCAGACTGGCGGACCTAGTTGGGAAGTCCCATTGGGCAGAAGGGACTCATTAGGTGCAAGTTTGAGTGGTTCTAACCAAAACATTCCAGCTCCTAACAACACTTTCCAGACCATTCTCACCAAATTTAAGCTAAAGGGTCTTGACATTGTTGATTTTGTTACACTTTCTGGTAAGTTCTAAGCATGATTTAGGGACCCTAGTTTTATAATTGGATTTCTTTTTTCTACAGTTTATTTTAATTAACAGGCCAATGAATAAATTGTGCAAAAGTTTTTTTTTTTTTTTTTTTTTTTGAACAATGGTCCCCTTTTTTTCTAATACGGAGTAATAAGGTAGACCATTAGTTATCTAACCAACCCAACCCGAAAATGCATTGAGAATCAATCCAACCCATTTCAATCTGTCCCAAAAATGTACACCTTGTTTTCTAAACCCGTGTTGACCCTCTATAAGTACCCAATCAGGCGGAAGTTTTTCTATAAACATGATTGATTTCAAAAAGCTAATGTACTATTTTTAAAGAAAATCATGAAACTCGATCAAGATTTAATAAAATCTTGGAAACTCTCGAAAACAGTCCCTTGACGAGTTTTTGGCGTACATTTTCCAGGAAGTCACACAATCGGAAATGCTAGGTGCACCAGTTTCAGACAAAGGCTATACAACAACACTGGCAACGGGAAGCCAGACTTGTCACTAGACCAATCATACGCTGCAAAACTACGCCAAAACTGCCCAAGATCCGGGGGTGATCAGAACCTGTTTGTCATGGATCCAGTGTCACCAACAGAATTCGATAACAATTACTTCAAGAACTTAATAGCTGCTAAGGGCCTTCTAAGCTCAGATGAAATATTGTTCACTCAAAACCAACAAACAATGCAGTATGTGAAGCAATATGCTGCAAATCAAGAGCTTTTCTTCCAGCAATTTGCAAAGTCAATGGTTAAAATGGGAAATATTACTCCATTGACTGGTAAAAGTGGTCAAATCAGAAAGATATGCAGGAGAGTCAACAATTAAACAAAAGGATATTATGTTGAAAGAATTATACTTAATTGTGTTTTGGTGTTATAATGTGTATTTAATCGGTTGATTTTATGTCGTTTTTTTTATTACCATTTGTGCGTTAAGTTGTAATTTATGTCGCCAAAGTTGTACCATGCCTTGGATTTTGGCAATCGCGTTTAGATAAGGGAAAATGTTATCTAATAGCAATCAAGTTTCATCATTGTTAAACTACTTATAATACCTGTGCATGCACAGGGTTTTTAAAATTTCTTTTTGATTATGTATTATTATTGATTAAGAAATGAATCACTTAACATATTTTAAATGGTTTTACTTGATGGACTAAAAATAAAAAATCACATGCATATATGTTATAATCTACCTATTATTTTAGGAGAATGTTTTTGGATTAAAAATAATATTTTATTATTCAAGCAAAATCAAATGATGATACTTGACTTGTATAAGATGTTAGTCATATATGCTTTTATTTTGCAAACCCGTGCTATCAATTTACGATGTGTTTTGTAAGTGCGGTATTTCTTTTACTTATATTTTCGTTAAAATATATACCATATTTAGATAGCTTTGAAGATTGATTCATTTCCTTTATTATAAATAACCATCATACCATGTTTACCAATGTACATTTTTGTTCAAAAAATTTACGTGCATAAGTAAATCATAAATGCATGCAAAAAATGACAAAGAGTACATTCGCAAGTCTTTTAGAATTGTTTGAATCCTTACTGATCACAATTGGCCTAAATCGTCAAGGTAAAAGACACCCATATTCTAGACCGTTGGTTGACATCCATAGTGTTATCAATGACAGCAAATACCTGCTAAGCTTCATTAACTCATTCAAAGACACCTGCTAAGAATTTCAACCATAAAATTCCCCGTATAGGCACTAAAGGACCTGTGGTATATTAAAATACATTCATGTATTATCTAAATCAACAACTCAACTTAATTATACATTCATACCTTGAGCAGGCATAGAAAATCCTTTCACGACAATCATATGTTAATACTTAATCCTCCTTTAAAAAATGCACACAACAAATTGCATTACATTTTAGTGTGTGCGATAAGATCATAAAACTGCAAACACCACTAACATGTTGCATTATAGTGAGGATAACAACAAAGTTAGTCCTAACATCAAATAAGAAAACTTCAGATTAGAACTAAAGAGGTGTTTGGTAATGCTTATTAAAGGTGCTTATTGATTTATTGAATTACCATAACACAATAAGTTTATGATAAAGCTATAAGCTTTTTTTGAGAAGCATAATATTAAAAAAAAAAAAAAAAAAAAAAAAAAAAAAAAAAAAAAAAAAAAACCCTGAACTCACAACTAATTCTATCATAACTTAGTGTGTTTATAGTAAAAACACAAATATTAAGTGTAGAAGAATGGTTGTATCTCACATCCGTGATTACCAACTCAATAATATTATCGCAGTATAGTAACGTAATAACCTGATTAAAAACTATATATAATTGCTTAATAATTCTCATGTACATACTTTTAATTCCTTTACAACAACCAACTATTATGTTTTGTTTTGTTTTTATTAAACATCACGTCAATGAATAAAGTTAGGTTATCACCTACGTAGTTTTTCTTTTTTTGATTTAGGAGGTGATTGTTATCACATAAAGAATGTGAGGCGTGCATTTTTTTTTTTTAATAATTTAAAGAGAACACCTTCTAAATTAGACAATGACTATCTAACGCATTTTGTATAACGTTTTTAACTTACAGACATGTTGATGTTGATGTTGTTGTTTAAGTTTGACTATTGATATCATGTTGTACAAATGTGTGAGTTTATTAACACATAATGAGCGTTGATAAAGTTAAAATATGCTCCACAAAGTTTTTAAAATGTTTTTATAGATATCTATATATAAATTTCAAATAACAATTTCATGAGTCGTTGTTATAAGTAGAATAACGTATATTTATTTTCATATCACACTAACTCGTGCTTACCATTTGATATTTATATTCTCATTACTAATAATTTAGCCATGCTTAACATTTGATATTTATATTCCCGTTACAAATAATTTAGCAGTATTTAATATTCAAACCCGTATACGCATAAATTAAATTTTTAAATAGAATAACATGAGTCCTTATTTAAAAAAATATTCTGGAAAAGTCTAAAACTAACATTAGTTTAAAAAATATTTAACGTGTATTAAAACTAATTCACACATTTACCAAATTTTGTAATTTTAATGGATGAAAGTCTAAAAACTAATACTAATACTCATGTAATTTTAAACAAAGTTAATATTATAAAATATAAGTGGTATAAAGTGTAAGGGTTATTTGGTTTTTTTTTAAAGTTATTAAAAAACATAGGAAGTTATAATTTTACACTTAGCTCTACATAATTTATTTAAAATTAAACCACCAAAGATTTATTAATTACTTCATCTTTTTTTTAAGTTTTTGTTTTCATAAATTTGACACATATATTTTTATGCATTTTTTTTTCTTAACAAAATTTCTCCACCAAATTTATTAAGTTTGACCAAAATTAATTTAATTTTGACTTTCTATTTACCAATCATATTGCTCGATTTTGCTTGCGTGGCAAAATTGAGCTCTCCTATTGGTCTAATTTTTTTTGCAATAAGAAATGATTTGCAAAAACACTCTGTAATTCTTTTATTATATAAATAAATAAAATACTACGTATATCATATTTACTTATGGCCGGGAAGCTTATGCCTTCTTTCAATCAAGCAATTCAGTAGACATTTTCAATTGAACTGTAATTTTTATCTTTAGTATTAAGTGATATATGTTTAATCATGTTTGAAATTAAGTCTCTTGTGTTTTGTCATCCTTGATATCAATTCAAGAGCGCTTTACTATATTGTGATTTGAGCCATATTTAATCTCTTAGAGGGGAGGGAGTGGAGTCGGTGTTTGTCGGCAAAAGGTCGGTGAAGCTCGGCAACACCGCCGCCACCACTCGGTGAAAATCGGCAAAAAAAAAATTCGGTAACTTTTACCGAATGGTTTGTGTGGAAAGCAAGGACCAACGGTCGAATTTTTTGAACGAAAAACTAAACAAAATCCCTTTTTTAACTATATATACATACACCATTTTCTTCTTCCCAAATCAACCATTTCACATCTTCTTCCCAAAACAACTACATACATATAATTTTCTTCCAAATCAACTATGGATTCAAGAAAGTCAAAAAACCCGATCCCAACCAAACAAACCCGATCCCAACCTAGTCGATTGGTTTATCCGCAATCACAAAATTTTCTTCCAAATCAATTTTCTCAACCATCCCCAAATCAATTTTCTCAAGCATCTCAAACATCCCCAAATCAATTTTCTCAACCATCCCCGAATCAATTTTCTCAACCATCCCCGAATCAATATTATGTGCCACACCCCGCGTCTCCACATCTATTGTTTATGGGCAATCCTCCGATGAATCCACAACTCTACAACATGTCAAGGTCGATGGATTTGGACGAACTTGGTATTTTTAACAATCGTGAAGATGATGAGGTCATACCCGAGACACAAGAACCAAAATCGTTTGGTATATTTTCTTTCCTTTAATAATTTGTCTCGTTTTTTTTTTTTTTTTTTTTTTTTTTTTATGGATCGTTTAATAATTTTTTTTTTATGGATCGTTTTTTTTTTTTTTTTTTTTTTTTTTATGGATCGTTTAATAATTTTTTTTTTATGGATCGTTTTTTTTTTTTTTTTTTTTTTTATGGATCGTTTAATATTAGAAATGGAAGATGAAGACGACAACGAAGAAGTTCAAGAAGTGGATGCAAGAGGCAAGAAAAAGTTTGGTACAAAAAAGCCGCGAGAAACTTGGACGGAAGAGCAAGAGGTTGCATTGGCGAAAGCATGGGTTCAAGTATCCGAATGTAAAAAATTCGGTAATGATCAAAAGTGTGATAGTTTTTGGAACCGGATTTTGGAGCATTACACGACAACTCTTGGATCAACTTCACGGACATTTCATGGCTTGAATACCAAGTGGAAGACACTGAACGCGGCCATGGGACTTTTTAACGGCTTTTACCAACAAGCGGTATTTTTTTGTTTTTTTACATGTCTCGTATTTTTTTTATTAACATGTCTCGTATTTTTTTTATTAACATGTCTCGTATTTTTTTTATTAACATGTCTCGTTTTTTTTTAACATGTGACGTATTTTTTTTTTAACATGTCAAATATTTTTTACATGAAGGATCGTGCTAAGAAAAGCGGGTGTAACGACTTGGATGTAATGAAGGTTGCATTCGCCGATTACCGAACAAAAACAAAAAAAAAGTTCGGTCATGTGGCTTCGTGGGAGGTTGTGAAAGGGCATGACAAATGGCTCGAGCAAGATTGTTTTCAACAAGTTGGCGGTTCGAGGACAAGCGGGAAAAGAAAGTCGGGAGAGTATGAATCAGCAAGCAACGAGAATATCTTGCCCGACATGAATGAAGACCCCTTCCCTTCTTATGATTCAAGGAAGTCAAAGAAGAAGCAACCCGCATCCTTCACTTCGATCTCAAGTGCCGCGGAAGACATTAGCTCGTACGCAAAAAGCAAGCAACAATTTTTGCACGAGAAACGCGAGAAGGACAAGTTGGCGGCGGATTTGTTGGCAACTCAACTCGACGGGGCAAAGTTCAAGAACCGACAGCGCGAGATGAAGTTTTTTTACGAGCCCCATGATCACATTACCAACGAAGAGCACTTGAAAGTCGTTCTTGACGACAAGCGGGAAATTGCGAAGAAGAACGGATGGAAAATTTGGTTTTAGATTGTATTTGCGAATAAGAACGTATGAAATGTGTGTTTTAATTTTATGTAGTTTTAATTTTATGTAGTTTTTTTTTTTTAAGTATTGTGTAATGTTTTTTTTTTGTTATTAATAAAATGTTATGTTTTAATTTTATATATTTTTTGTTGGATTATATGTATTAAAAAAATATGATGTGGAAAATGTGGATTTGGTAAACTTTGGCAACACCGCCGCCACCATTTTGGTAAAGTTTGGTAAACTTTGGTAAACTTTGAGTTGGAAGGTTGTGATTGGTAGATGATGATGTGGCAATTAGGCAAAGTTTGGCAATTAGGTGACCACTCCCTCCCCCCTTAGGATAATAAGAGTTTCTCAGTTTGAGACTTTGATCAGATGGTTTGTATTTATTAGATCGACTTACGGAATCCAGAAAACATGATCTTAAAAATAAGGGAAAGGTGAAATATTTGGACCTTCAAGATCAGCATCTCATGAAACATTATACAGTATACACAATACAGAAGAACATATGCCTGCAGTCGACACTAGGTAAGGAAAGAAATTTAAGAATCCATAAAAAATTGGGTTATTTACACATATAGGTAATGAACTTAGAAAAATTTTCCGTGTTATGTAACGAACTTTGAAAAATATTAAGTTAAGTAACAAAAGTTTCAAAAACTGTTAAAGTTAGCTAATTTTACCCCATCATGCAACTGGTAACCTGTTGACACGGTAATTTTGTTTGACTAGTATATTTGACCACCCTTTTGAGACTTTTTCCCCCAAATACGTTTTCCCCCAAAATTGTGAAGAACCCTAATCCCCAAATACGCTAACCCTAATTCCCAAAATTCAGAAACACTAATTATCAAATCCATGTAATATTCAACATGAGTAAAGGTAAACCCGACAAGAATCGACCTTTCACAGTGAACCTAAGACACGAGGGTTGATTGGTGCCAAACGGTCAACCTAAATTGACCAGGTGAATGGTCAACTAAGTCAAACGTCTCAGACCAAATCTCCGCGGAAATACAGTGTTTCCCCGGGTCGTTATGTCCCGACGAGGTGTGATGGTTATAAAACGGGTCTGTGATCGGAAAAGGGGTTGAGATTGATCTGACTAAGGAATCTACAATGAAATAGCTTAAATAAGCTATATAAACAAGACTGGAAGTTTGAAAACACCAGAAACGCTTAAAACCTAAAACGCGTATGTTCACGTTTTAAATAACGTAAACGTACAAAATAAAACGTGAAAACTGAAATCTGAAAACCCCCAGGGGGTGAAAATGACTTTTTTACAAACTAAAAGATAAAAGAAAATTTTTAGAAAAAGAAAATAAATTTTAACACTAATTAATTATTTATTATTAATTAAATACTATTTAATACTTATTATCAATATTTAAAACACTTAAATACAATATAATATTAATTAAATACTAGAAAAATAAAAATAAAATTTTTAAAATTATAAAATAACTAAAAATAAGTTTTAAAATTAAAAATATGTATTTTTGTCTTTTTGTGGGTTTTCTATTAATTAACTACTTATTAAATATTAATTATCTAATTAAACTATTTTAAATTAAGAAAAATAGAAAATTAACAGTAAAAAATACAAGAAAATTTCTAAAATTGTTTTATATTATATAAAAGCTATAAAAAATATAAAAACTAGGTTTTGCTTTATAAAAACTAATTATGCTATTTAATACTTAGTATTAATTAATTATTAATAAAACTAAGATTAATTCTAATAAATACTAAATGATAAAATAAAAATCTGAGAAAATTATTAAAATTACTTTAACTTAAAAGGAAATTAATAAAAATATAAAAACACCAAGTACTTAATAAAAAACTAAAAATGAAAAATAAAATTTAAATAAAATTAAATAGAAACTATCACTTGAAATTAATTTTTGATTTTCTGGAATTTTCTTTTGGAAACTTGTTTTACACCTAAAAATAAAAAACTTTTGTAAAAACAAACTTTGTGGAACTCAAAAATAAGCACAACAAGTGCTTATTACTTGGACAGTTGACTTTGGTCAACTGTCTAAGCTATAAGCTTGAAATAAGCTTAGAGCTGAGAACTAGGGGTGGATTTAGGATCAAACAAGCTCAAGGGACATGTAATAAGCTAGAAAAACTAGAGTGGTACCCTGAATAAGCCAATAAGCTGATTAAGCTATTCCAAAAACCCAACAGACAACTCAGACAAGGGACAAGGTTTATGGACCTTGCAGCCCTATCAAATGGGGCACAAATCCCAAGATAAGCCCAGGGACCTGAAGATGAGCTTATTGGCTTCTCAAAAAGCCAATAAGCTCATTGTGGGGCCCACCCTATGTAAGCCAGGAGAAGGCATGAAAGATGGGTGTTGGGGCTGAGATCTGATGCAGCAGGGCATGTGCTTGCCCTGCAAGTGAGTTTGATCAGGTGTGGGACCCACAAAGAAAATCACAAAAATACAAGCACCATGGAACCTCAAAGATGGGCTGGTAGACTTTAACTACAACAAGTTTCAAGGTCTCAATCAACTCACATAAATCATAACAATTACTACAATATTTGGAAAAATCTGAGAGAACAACTTTGACTTTTTGAGATGAACTTGAAAATTGACTTTTCTGAGTTTGAAATCACTCTCACTGATTTAAACAGTTATTTTAAGCTAAAATTTAATGAAATTAAGCTACAATTATACCTAATGCAATGAAATGGATGGGTTGTGGGTCTAAAATCCTTGACAGTTAACTGTCAAGGGATTTTGAAATGGATTTTGACTTTTTAAACAAAAGTGACCAAGAAGTGGATCACAATGGACTACGTTATGCTTAAGAGTAATAAACTAAGCAACCTTGACTCAAAACAACAACTTCAACATAGGTTTCAAACCTAATCCAAACACCCTTATAAAACCTGATTATCACTATTTGTGAGACAAACCTATGACCTAAACCATGAAATCAACTTATAAACTTACACTAACATTAAATAACCATAAATAAACCAAAATAAACAGGAAATGAAGAGTATGAACAATAAGTGCTAAAATATAGGAAAGTGCTTACAAAAACTCCACTGAGATCAAAGAACAAGGACCCAAAAGCTAAACTACAACCTTCCACAAGACTTCATTGTCATTAACCTTCCATAACTCACCATAATCTTTGATTCAATCCCCCTTTCTACTGATTTTCTATTTTTTTACTTATTTTCTTGAATTATTAATTATTTTTGCTTTTCTTGTTGAAACTGGTTTTTAGGATTAGTATCCTATTAAAAACTTAAAACTGAGCTTAAAGGGACTCAGATGAACAAGTTAAACAACATTTAACAACAATCAAGTGAAATTGTCAATTTCAGTGAAATTTGCCAAAATATTCATTTAACCTAACAAACTGGAAATTGATGTTTAAAGTTACTTGAATTATATTAATAATGAAGAAAACAAAATGTTTGAGCTACAAATTACAACAGTTGATTGAAATTACATTAATACAAAAATAAACCTACACTAATTAACTACTCTACACTAACTACCACCTCAATCTTCTTCCTTTTTGACTTATATATGCCCTGCCACATGCCTCATGCTTTCCCACTTCTAATATTGGCCATTGGATGGCTTTATTTGATCCAGGCCGTTTATCTTGTTTTGGCGGGAAAAAGGTAATTTTGGCAGTTGGGTGGATTGGGTGAGGGTATTAAATGCAGGGTTGGTGTATTAAATGGAGGGGGACGTGTTGGTGAAGATTTGGTGAGGGTTTTGTGGAAAATAGGAGGGGGAGGTGAGACAGGAGAACGGGAAATGAGGGAAGAAGATGGAGGTGTTGGGTGTTTGACCTGGTCAAATGACCAGGGGTGGGTTTTTTTATTTTTATTTTGGTTTTGGGCTTGGGTGGGCTAAGGTATTGGATCAGGGAAGGTTTATTGGGTGGATTTGTTTGTTGGGTTAGATAATTAAAAGGGATCCGTTTGGTTTGGTAACTTAGTGAACACAAGGACCATTTTTGTAATTATTCCAAAGTTTAGGGACCTGTTGTGATACTTTCCAAAATTTATTATAAGGACCAAACTTGCCAACTTTTATTTATCCAAGGACCATTTTTTGCAATTTTTTAACTTTTGAAATTCCCGGGGACCATTTATGTCAATTTTCAAAATCCGGGGACTAAAATTGCCATTTTATGAAAAATTTTGTCCAAGGAGTAATATTGAACAATTTTGACTTTCCAAGGACTTAAGTGGACTTTTCTTTGAAATAAATTGACTAGGGACTAATTTTGACAATCTTTGAAAGTTCAGGGACTGAAAATGTCAATTATGCAAACTTGACTCGTTTTTCATTTGTTTTCAATCTTTTTGTCCCTGAAACATATAAAAACACAATCAAATGATATTTTTAGTACTTTGAAGCATTTTAAAGTGTTTTTGACTGTTTTTGTGGGTTTAACAATATAAAATATATGTGTTTTTAGACACATATCAAGGGTCTATTTACAATAAAACCGTTGGCTTATATGAACTATGATGAGAAGCAAATTACGGATCTTAACTTTGAAGGTATGTCATGTGTTCAACTCTTTGATGTAGTTAATCATTTAGTGCATGCTCCACTTAAGAGACTTTATTATTGCAAAATAGGAACCCCATTAAGAATAGGTATTAAGGAGATTAGGAATGATGATGATGTTCAGGCATTTGTAGCATGTGGTTATGAATCAAAATGGGTTGTTGACTTGTATGCTGAACATCTTGATGAAGATGCTTTAGAATGTAGGAACAGAACAGAAGCCATAGAAACAGAAGAGGGATATGAGTCTAGTGATTGTTATTGTTCTAGTGATGAGGAGGAAGACTTAGGTGATGTTTTCATGAAACTGATGAAAATGTTGAAATTAAGATTGTGTCTACAAAAGACCCATTTCTTAATAACTTGTGCTCTAATAGTGGTGAATTTAAGGGTTTCATTGATGAACCAATCAATGTTAATGAAATAGAAGTCTTAGAAGACCCAGAGCCTATAGATGTTAAGTATGTAGCTAAGCCACACATTATTTATCCTAGGCATGATCCTACACAGGATTGGGATAAAATGGAGCCTGTGCTAGGAATGAGATTTGAGTCAAATGAACAACTAAAACTTGCTTTAGCCAATTACGGTGTCCACAATGGGTATCAATTGTGGTTTGAAAGGAATGATTGGAAGCAGTTGTTAGTGTATTGTGGTAGGGATGTAGAAGCAAGTAGATGTGCTGGGGCTGCAACTTTAAAAAAAAGATCACAACAGAAAAAGTTAAAAGATGGTCAGGGTTGTTCTAAAGATGGGGAGGGTAGTTCTAAGTCAATTGCAAAGGTTACTAAAAAGGGTAGAATTAAAAGAAAACCTGTTAAGTCAACTGATGAGGAAAAAGATGTTTGTGGTTTTAGATTGTTTGCTTCTTGGATGTCAACTGAGAATTCTTTCCAAATCAAATCCTTAAAACCCAAACACAAATGTTCTAGGAACTATAACTTAGGAAGCTTGGTGACCTACAAATGGATAGCAGACCATTTGGCTAAGGAACTCATTGAAGACCCATTCATTCCCTTGTTAAAAATGCAAACACAAATTAGGGCAAAGTATCATATTAATGTCAGTGTTGGGCAATGCCAGAGAGCAAAATAGAGGGCATTATTTGATTATGAAGGTGGGTTGAAAGAACATTATGCAAGATTGTGGGAGTATAGGATTGGTGTCTGTTAATGACACTATTGAGACTCAAGAATCCATATTTGTAGGCATAAGGGATGCACCACCTGCAGATGATGATACTTTGCAAATTCCAGAAGTTGTTGATCTTGCAGCAAACAAGGGCAAAGCAATAGCTGATCCTCAGCCTAAGAAGCAGGGTAAAAAAAGGCAGGCTCATGACGATCCTTTAAGGATTTACCACAAGAATAGGGGAAGATCAGAGAGGATACTTGGTGAAAAAAAAAGACAGGCTTTGGTCCAAATGGTGAAGGGTCTACACCAGATTCTGCATTCTCAGTTGATTAACTTTGTTTGAATGTATTAACTTAATATTTGCATTATCAAGATTGTAATCTTTTGTTTAATGGTGGATGTAGTAAACTATGAACCAGGGCACAACTTTTGTTAAAGTTGAACCCAAAACACTATGTATGTGTCCCCCATTACTTACAAATATTGATGAATGCAAATTAGTTTATGTTTAAAACTGTTATTAAGCATGTCTTTTATGCCAATTTCATATATTTTATTGCAAGTTGTGTTATGCAGTTACCTACCCACTTTGGAACATATGCAGTCAATATTCTATGGTCAAATAAGGATCTTACTATTAGGCTTGTGAGTTTTGGGAAATCCTCTTGACCACATAGTAACTGCAAAAGCTTACATTGCTTTTACAATCACATTGATGACCACAAATTTACTGCACAATGGTTATGAACTTTGACTGCATTAAAGTATTTATAGCAATAGTCACAAAGGGAACCCAACAAATTCACTGCACAAAATGGCA
The DNA here is from genome assembly GCA_030686995.1 of Artemisia argyi. Taxonomy (NCBI): domain Eukaryota; kingdom Viridiplantae; phylum Streptophyta; class Magnoliopsida; order Asterales; family Asteraceae; genus Artemisia; species Artemisia argyi. The sequence goes on along the minus strand of CM060701.1, from coordinate 153,535,201 downwards.
TCAAGCAAGAAGAAATGTATTATTTTTTACTACAATAGTTACAATGGTTATCACTGCAATATGCATTCAGAATATCAAAACATATGATTTTTTGTTCAATGTAACAGATATCATTTTATAATTTTCTTAAATCATGTGCAGAAATCATTGCAATTTCCAGTGATAGCTCTGAATCAGATTTTGATGCAAGGCCATGGGGATGGGAGGATTATTTTCCAAAAGATTTTAAGGCAATTGATTATTTTGTGCCTGCAAAGAGGGTGGAAATAAGCTCAAGTTTGACAACCATTGAGGAACAATAAATGGCCTTTAAAGCAAGAGTTCAGGTACTAGGCATACCTAGCAACAAAAGATTGGCAGACTTTGGTGTGAAACCATTTGAGAAAAAATAACCCAAAGATCAAAAGGGCAAGGGAAAAAAATAAGATGCTTTGAAAGCATCTTGTGTTCCTAATGCTTTTGGTTACAACAATGTGATTATGTAACTGGTTTAGGTGTACAACCTAGACCAGTGTAGAATAAAACACTTGTAACCATCAATTATCAATGCAATGTTTGTTAATTCACAACAAGGATACAAAAACATGATTTAAATTGCATTCAACAAGATTAAGTTCATACATTAGATTGTGTACAAGGCAGGAAAACAGACACTGCCTAAGCTAAACCTAAGCCTTACACTACACCAAAAATCACACAATCTATGCCTAACAAACTAATCTACTTAAGTGCAAGTAGCAAGGAAACCAGAACAACAAAAACACATAGAATTGACTTTCAAAGAGTGACTTTCTTTAAAGCTTTTTTCAAGTCTGCCTCCAACTGTTCAATCTTTCTTTGATGATTAGCTTCAGCTTGAACTTCACGCCTTTGATTAGGATTGAGTCTGCTATACATCTCAAACAAGTGCATTTTGTACCATTCACAATCCTCCTCCGGATCATACCAATCTCATTTATCACATTTCTTCCTACCCGCTTTCTAAAATCAAGAAAATGTAGTGTATTAAACATTAAAATTTATAAATCTTGAAACAAAACGTATCCTATACTTACCCATCGATTTTGGCAGCATATGAATCGTCTAGCAGGGTTGGTGGGTGTCCATAATGTTACCACCATTGATAGCCTATCACAATCACAGTTATCATCATACAAATAAAAATACATGATTTAATTAGATTATGATTGGGGATTGTTATGCATTTTTAAGATTGTGGTTGTTAGGGTTTATGTAAAAAAGGGGGTGAATAAAAGGGGAAAATTGGGGAAAGGGTATATATCCGTTATATATGATGTGGCATGTGGGCTCAAAATGGTTCCCGGTTAATTACCTTACTTAGACGGTTTTGCCAAGTTTTGTTACTTAACTTAATATTTTTGTAAGTTCGTTACATAACACGGAAAATTTTTCTAAGTTCGTTACCTATATGTGTAAATAACCCTAAAAAATTACACGGGCATATGTAGGTGTGTATGTGTGAAACATTAGTGATTATAGAATGCATATTCGAGTGCAATTGTAGACATGTAACTAAATTGATGGGTTGACATGTTAACTTGACATTTTGTATCTGTCACATTAAATTTTATATGAATGAACGAGTAACACATTAAGCAATTTGGTTATAAGGTAGATTTTGGGAAGTAGCAATTAAACAAAGAAACCTCAAACCGAAAAGTAACACCCGAGCAATGATTCCTTTCATCATCTCCCTTCCTAGTCTTGTTTTCGAATTACCACATTATAAAATATACTAACAAGCAAAATGTAACGGTATTCAAAGGAATTTGTTACTCACTCCGTTATACATTAATAATGTTTCTCATTGGTTGATGTTTTGTGTTGTCACATTCTTGTTAGTTAATGCTTAATACTCTCGACATTCTAGAATCCAAGTACACATTGTGGCAAGTTTCTATTGGTCAATATGTGGTGCATATTTTACTGTTCACAATGCGTTTCATGTAATACTCCCGTAATACTCACCAAATACTGTACTACAACATGCGATTTCTAACACATGTGTATACTACTCCCTAATCTTTGTACTACACAATCTAAAATACACCATCTGTCCACCTAGAACTTTCTTCTTCTTCTTTAACAATCATCACACCAACATCAAGATAAACTTATACAAACAAAAACATAAAAGACTGAAGAAATCTCAAAGCAAGCTAGCACAGGTATTTTTTAAAAAACTTTTATATACATACATCTATATTGTCACAGATTTATGGTACATTTATTTCAATCATTTATGGTATAGTTGCATCATTGCATTTATGGTAGATTTGCACCATTAATATTGCTATCATTCTTTCTTTGTCATAAAGTTGAGCTAATAATTCTGTCGTTTTTGTTGCTTCCTTTGGTTTCGAAAGACCTGTACACTAACATCATCTATATAAAAAAAAATAGTTAAGCAATAAAAAAGATTAACAAAAAAGGAAAACCAACAATATATATATATATATATATATATATATATATATATATATATATATATATATATATATATATATATATATATATATATATATATATATATATATATATTATAAGTAAGTGTACCATGGAAAAAAGTGAATGTTCGCGGTGATTCTTTGTTGACAATAGCAAGAGAGTATGTCGACCACCTGAAAGTAATTATTGTCAACTTTATCAAGGTTTCTTAACTGAAAAACAAAGACAAAACTCAGAAAATCAATACATCAACCAGCTATTAGAAAGTAATAATGGAACATATTGTCAAATGCGGGATGGCTTTTTAAGGGAAAAGCAACCTCAGAATGGTATACATGAATGGCCAAAGCAGGTTAGCCAAACAAATAAACATGCACAATCATCAGAAAATCTTCATGGAAGTTCACAACCATGTGGGCCCTCAAGTAGTACAAGCCTTCCTGTTACACTACCGTACTTAACACCATCTTTTTCAAAAGTAAGTGAATACAGTCTAGTTTTGAATCAGCAACAGCAGCCATGTGTATTCTACTATCAATACACAAATGGTGAGGAAGAAAATACGGTTTTACCAAGTGAAACGAAATCGAAAAAAAGATATGCAAATGTCACCTTACAACCTGCATCTCCAAAAAGGGTTTGTAAACCAGAGTCGCACCTCACCAATGTAGCATATTTACCTTCAGAAAACATAGAGACTTCAAATAGGTAAGTACACAGATACTGATATGTTATAAAGAAATTTTAGATTAACATTCACATTATTAATATTTGTACACAATTTTCTTTGTAGCTGATTTGAAAGAAGAAGAGAACAGAAGACAGTTTGAAAAGAAGCATGCAAATGATAGAAAGAGAATCTATAATAGTAACATAAGACGTGTAAAGCAAAAAGTGACTGAAAAAGAAGCGATAGAAATTTATACACCAAACAATGCAGAATATAAAGGTACAATGAATGATTTTTTTTCTCTTATTTTATTAATTTATTTATTCTTTTACAATTAAATCTTGATTGTAATTTACCCAATACTTCATGACAGTTGATTCTGGACAAAATAGTATGAGAAAACGACATTTCAGCGGTACTGACCAAAATACTGGAAGCATATATGGTAATACAAAACGCTTCATGTATTTTAAAACCTTTTTTACTGCATTAAAAATAGCAGAACATAATTTTCAGCATATATTTCGATTATGATAGGTCAATCAACATTGGCACATACTAAGAGAAAAAAAAGTAATATAAGAAGGCGCCAAAGACAAACAAATTTTACCGATGACGATATATCCAATGATAGATTAGCAGCAAATGATGCAGGTATATATATATATATATATATATATATATATATATATATATATATATATATATATATATATATATATATATATATATATATATATATATATATATATCAGTGTTCCAAAAGGCGCGCCAAGGCGCCGCCAAGGCGTCGCAAAGGCTCGAGGCGTGGCCTCGGCGCCACGAAATGGACCAAGGCATGAAGTCTAGGCGTCGTGTGAAAAGGCGTGCAATAAGGCGCGAAAAGGCGTGCCAAGGCGCGCCTTATCGTATGGCGTGGCGCCATTTTTAGAAAGGGATGATGTGGGCTTAAATTTTGGGCCTAGTAATTTCTAAATATAGTTCAAATTTTCACTTTATTTCTTATGTATATCACTTTTTGTAAGCTCACCTTGTATAAACTCACCTTTTGTAAACTCGATATGCATATAAAATATGATATTATAACATAAATGATAAATATATAAATATTTTTCGCCGCCTTAGTCACGCCGCAAAAAACGCCATGGCTTCGCCATGGCGCGTAAGGCTTGAGGCGTGGCCTTGCCGCCACGCCACGCCTCACGCCATTTATAACATTGATATATATATATATATATATATATATATATATATATATATATATATATATATATATATATATATATATATATATATATATATATATATAAAATTCATTTTAGATGTTCTGTACCTATGTATATCAACTAATTTGGTTGCACTACTTTAATGGCAGATACATCATCTTCATACATCGATTTAGGGGACCCTGATTGGAGATGTGAATACTGTGGTGCATGTTTTTGGTATGGTGAAAGGCTAAAAAGTGGCTCCACACAACAAAGACCAAAATATAATAAATGTTGTTCAGGTGGGAAGGTTCGTCTTGAAGAAGAGTTAGATCCACCAGAAAGTATTAAACAATTGTTTAAGGGCAAACACTTTATGGAAAATATACGAGCCTATAACCAGATGTTCAGTATGACATCGTTTGGTGCACAGATAGATGAAACAGTTAATCAGGGTAGGGGACCATATGTTTTCAAGATTTCGGGTCAAATTTACCATTATATAGGATCGTTATGTCCATCTAATGGTAAAGATCCATGTTTCTAACAACTATACATATATGATACGGAAAATGAGGTTGAAAATAGGATGAAAGTTTTTGGTGGTAAAGATTCAAGTAGACTCAGGCCAGAGGTTGTAGAACATTTGGTGCACATTCTTGATGAGCATAATGAATTGGTAAGATTATTTAGGACTGCAAGAGATGCGTGCAACAATCAACATGTACCTGATTTCAAGATTAAACTTTATAATGTAGTTGGTTCTCGCGAACACCAACTACCGTCTTCAAACATACTTGGTGTTATACTGTTCGAAAGTGGGCCAAACAGTGTGACAAATTATGATGTTATCATACAAAAAAAAGGGGAAGATCCACAACGAATTAACAAGCTGCATTCATCCTACATGTCGCTGCAGTTCCCTCTTCTATTCGTGTATGGTCAGCCAGGTTTCAATACAAAAATGGTTCTGAATGAAACTGGACCAGATGGGAAAGAAAAGACGTTATCTATGAACATGTATTACATGTATCAACTACACGAGCGTCCACATCTGCATGGTCTACTATTTAAAGGCGGAAGACTTTTCCAACAACATGTTGTTTCTGTCTAATGTGCATTAGAACAAGACCGACTAGACTTTATAAGAGCCAAGCAAAATAGTATTCGAAGTGAGTATCTAACTGGTATTTATGATGCCATTTCAAGGGGAGATCATTGTGGTTCAGAAATTGGTAAAAATATTATCCTACCTTCAAGTTTTATAGGAAGGCAAGGTATATGTACAACCACTATTTAGACGCTCTTGCCATCCGACGGGTACTTGGTAATCCACAATTCTTCATTACATTTACATGTAATGTGAATTGGCCAGAAATCCGTAGATATATGAAAAGATATCCAGGACTCACAACCGCGGATAGAGCTGATGTTGTTGCGCGTGTTTTCGAACAAAAGGTCAATGATTTTGTGAAGATACTTAAAGGAAACAGATTTTTCTGGTGCGTTACTGGAGGTACTTATATGCTATACATTTTTTTATTTTTTTTACATAAACTATAAAAAAAAAACTTATAGCTAACAAAAGTATATACAACGAATACAAATTAGTAAACTTTTGTTTCTACCATATCTAACAATATATATGATTTTTATTATGCAGACCTATATACAATTGAGTTTCAAAAACGAGGCCTTCCGCATTGTCACACGTTATTATGGTTAGACTCTGACAGTAAAATACAATCGGCTGAAGATGTTGACAAATTCATTTCTGCGGAATTACCAGACAAATCAACAGATCCAGAAGGTTATAAGGTTATTGCAGAGATGATGGTTGATGGCCCTTGCGGAGCCGTCAATACAAAAGCACCATGCATGGAGGAAGGAAATTGCAGCAAGAATTTTCCAAAAAAATACAATGACAAGACTTTTTTTGACGAAAATGGCCATGTACATTACAGAAGACGAAAAACGCATGGTTATGTTACAAGAGGGAATGTACGGTTAGGAAATCCTTATATTGTCCCATATAACCGTTCGCTGTGTCTTATGTTCAACGCTCATATAAACGTTGAATATTGTGGATGGAGCATGCTGATAAAATATTTGTTTAAATACATATCAAAAGGCACCGATCGGATTGCAGCTCACATTATAAAACCTCTAGGTCAAGATGCGACATCAGCAAATACTACAAAGATACATATTGATGAGATCAAGAATTTCATAGATGGTCGATTTATATGCCCACATGAAGCATGTTGGAGAATACTGAATTTCCCAATTCATCATAGAGAACCGGCGGTGCAGATTCTAGCAGTCCATTTACAAGACATGCAACAGGTATAGTTTCGTGACAAAAAGCCACTATCAAATGTTGTCAATGACAGTAAAAGAAAGCTAACGATAACTGAATGGTTTACATTGCAGGTACGGTTTCGTGACAAAGAGTCACTATCAAATGTTGTCAATGACGATAAAAGAAAGCTAACAACGCTGACTGAATGATTTACATTTAATGCATTATATGAAGAAGGACGACATTTGACATACCAAGATTTTCCATCTGAGTTTGCTTGGTATGAAAATTCGAATACATGGAAACGAAGAAAATACAAAACTAAATCATCAATTGGAAGATTGGTGTATGTGCATCCTTCAGCTGGCGAGCTTTTCTACTTTAGAATGCTGCTTTCTCACCAAAAAGGTTGTAGATCGTTCATTGAAGTACGTAAAGTAAACAACCGACTACTGCCAACATATCGTGCAGCATGTCAAGCGTTGGGCCTACTTAAAGATGACAAGGAATGGGATACAGCGTTAGAAGCCGAATTCTCAGCAACATCATCAGAATTAAGGAATCTGTTTACTTACATTTTGATTTATTGTGAAGTGGCAGATCCGCTACAGCTTTTTGAACGACATTGGTAGCACATGATTGACGATATTCCAAAAAAAGCATCGACTATGGTTCATATTAAAGATCTTCACATAAATCATCCAGAAATAAAAGGGTATCTTTTATATGAATTAGAAATTATTTTAAACAGTTGTTCGAAATCAATAACAGATTTTGGTTTCGATCCCCCTCCATAACATCTACTTGAAGATTTAAACAACAGATTAGTGATGGAAGAAAAAAACTACAACCTCGATCTATTGAAAGAAGAAGTAGCAGCTGCTGTTGTTAAACTCAATGAAGAACAAAAAAAAAATACGACCTTATCGTGCAATCATCAGATGCAGACAAGCAAGAATTGGTGTTTGTATATGGTCACGGTGGAACGGGGGAAAACTTTTCTATGGAAAACAATCATCAACACTCTACGTTCTCAAGGTAAAATTGTGTTAGTTGTCGCGTCTTTATTGCTTCCAGCAGGTCGGACAGCTCACTCAAGATTCAAGTTACCACTTGAGTTGACTGAATAGTCAATGTGCCACATAAAAAAAACACTCTTTTGTCCAAGTTGCTAGCAGAAACTTCATTGATTGTCTGGGATGAAGCATCGATGAATGATCGCCGATGTTTTGAAGCTCTTGATAGAACACTTAAAGATGTTTTGAGCAATACAGATACATTATTTGGTGGAAAGTCGATAATGTTAGGCGGCAATTTCAGACAAACTCTACCGGTTAAAAAAAAGGGATCAAAGGCAGACACTGTGGCTGCATCAATAACTTCATCATACCTTTGGCCCCATTTCAAGGTTCAGAAAGTTACGCAAAATATGACGCTGCTGCAGACAACACTGACGAATGAAGAAAAATTCAAAACAACTGAATTTTCTAAATGGTTGTTGGATATAGGTGATGGTAAAATAGGTGAGCCTGATGAAGAAGATCCACACAACACTAATTGGCTTACAATTCCTGAAGATTATCTGATTCCAGATAGTGATACATGATTAGCAGAACTTATCAACTTTATCTATGATAAATATACGTTGGAGTCACCATCTGCGAAAATCTTACAAGAAAAAGCAATTGTGTGTCCGAAAAATGAAACAGCCGACGCAATAAACAAAGAAGTTTTGTCCTTAGTACATGGTCAAAGTACAACCTACTTAAGTTCTGACGAAGCCATTCCACTCGGAAAAAACGGCGCAGAAAATGAACTACTATACCCACCATAATACCTAAATACACTTAAATTCTCCGGGTTACCATCACACGAACTTACACTTAAAGTTGGAACTCCAATTATGTTACTGAGAAATGTTAATCTAGGAGGTGGGCTTTGCAATTGAACAAGAATGATTGTCACCCAGTTGTTGTCAAAACTAATAGAGGCAGAAATCATCACAGGAACCAGAATTGGTGAAAAGATATTTATCCCAAGAATTCCTTTAACCATCAAAGATCCCAACTTTCCGTTCATATTCAAAAGGAAACAACTCCCAGTTAAACTATGCTATGCGATGACTATTAACAAGAGCCAAGGCTAGTCTCTGAAGAAGACTGGGATCTATCTTCCAGAACCAATTTTCGGTCTTGGCCAACTCTATGTTGCGGTCTCAAGATCTACATCACCCTATGGTCTAAAGATGCTTATTAAAAGCCAAAAAAACCAACCAACAACGAAAACAAAAAATATAGTATATAAAGATTTTTTGCAAACAATTAATTAACAAAAAGTCTTTTGCATATCATTACATAACAAATACTATTTACAACATTTAAATTTTACGGTATTATTATTTCCATTATTATTGTTTAAAATTTAGTTGCATTCATTCATTTGCTACCGCATAATATGAACACTAACCATATTATTCATAATTCATTGCAGAATGACAATGTCTACCATTGAAGAACTCAGGTCAGGAATGAAAAACAGAATTCTAGAAGCAAAGGTATATCGTTCATGGACAGCCAGAGATCCTCCAAGCATAATAGAAAAAGGATACAGAGCAATCTTATTAGATAGACAGGTAAATGGCACCACGTAAACAATACAAATTTTCTTATAAATCAATCTTCTAAATCAATTACTATATACAGGGGAGTGCAATACAAGCAAAGATGTAAAAAAGTGACATTAATCATTTCAGAAGCATACTCATACCTGGCCAAGCATTCCGCATCTCAAATTTTGACTGTGTTAACACTGAAAACTGGCAACAAACAATTGAAAACACAACATCACTGTGGAAAACTAGAAGGGGGGTTGAATAGTTTACCGTTTAAAATCTTTTTAACTTGTTTAGTTAGCTTTGAAACTTTCCGTTTGATCAAAGATATATACACAAACACAATATATAACATGCAAGTAAATGAAAGAAACGATCAAACCACAACACGAGTATTTATCGTGGTTCGGCTACAAGGACTCTTTTTCCTTGCCCTACGTCCACGCCCCGAGTATCCAACTCGAGAGTTTCTTTCACTAGTCAACAAGCTCCTTTCACCGGCGTAGAAAACCTTACACGTCGCTTATACTTTTACCGACACTAAGCTAGATGTCGAGTTATTTACCAAGGGTACAACCACTCCCGTTAGTTCTTTTACAAGGGTACAACTACTCCCGACACACTTTGTATTTTGAGTACTAAAATACTAACCGATCACTACTGAAAATACACAATCAAATGAAGTGTAAACTACACAAGTCTACACAATGCTAAGCTAACAAGTCTTGCAATGTTGTGTTGAATACTTGTTACTTTTAATGAGCTCGTGAATCTCTTTCCTACAAAAAGAAACTTCACATATGAAATGTTAAAGGGTTAGATGAGAGAATGAATGAATGTGTGTAAATATGATCTAGAGTGATAAGCCAAAAATCAACTTGTGGCTTGGTATTTATAGCAAAGCCTTCAGCAGGCCTGGCGGATACGGCGGAACCCTCAGATGGGTTCCGCCCGTGTACCCCCAGGGTTTCGCCGGGCTTGCAGTTGGTTTTGCAATAAATCTTGCAAACCAAACAAAGTCACATCTCATTACACCTTGCAAACCAAACAATGTCACATCTCATTACATCTAGTCAAACACCAAACTTGCAAGCAACCACATAGTAAGTCAAACACATTTTCTTTCCATAAATGTGATGTGACACTTTTATTTTAAGAAATAAAAAGTGTTGTGTTTTATGAAATGTAAAATGTAGCAAAAGTCTAGTTTATGCATGTATTTAAAACTAAGATTATGTTTTACTTAGAAACTAAAGTTTACATTTTGTCGTTAACAAAACTTAGCAAAGATCGTAAAATATAAATAACGTTTTTAGGCGATATTTGTATTAACAATCTCCCCCTTTTTGTTGATGACAAAACATAAACTTTGTTTTTAAGTAACTCACAAAATCTTGGTGTTTAAGACTTAAAACAAAATTTTATATTAAACTTGTTTTACTTAAGTGATAAAAATCAAATTAAGTTTTGAAGGTTTAATATATTTCTCCCCTTTTTTGTCGAAACAAAAAGTAGAGTAACGAAGTGGAATAATGCACTTGCTCCCCCTTGCTTGTTACTCCCCCTAAAAGGAGTGCCAAGATGGGAAACATGGATTTTGATCCTACAAAAAAAATGGTTAGTTGGTGATATATATAGTCAAGCTTGTAGTTACCACACACATTGCAACCACAATGACAACACAAAAATGATCAACCAACAATGCACAAAAGTAAGTAGAAAGAAATATCATTCCAAGTAATATTTTGACTTTTAAAAGTCAAAAGACAAGAAATGTGAAATATTCTTCTACTTCTAAACAAAAACTAAAAAATAACCAAGAAAGAAAAGAAAATCAAATCCTACTTTCCTAAATGGGGCAAACGACCTCCAAAGGTTGTCTAGGATTTGTTTGGGTGGGAAAGAGCATCCAAACGTTCTATGACGTGTTGGAATGCAAAACGGGTTTCATCTTGGAATTGGTGAAGCAACATTTTGATGCTTTCACCCATTTGCTCACAATTTGAGCAAACATGGGGATGAGTGGGTGGAAATGGGTTGGTTTTGGTTTCTTGGTTTGAGGGTTGGTTGGTTTTTGGTTCTTGGGTGGATGATGGGTTTGGTATTGAGTCAAGCAAGGTGGTTTGAAGTTCCGTTGCTTAATGGAGGTGATTCTCAACCATGCTTTGGATTTCCTCATAGGAAGGAAAGAAGGATTCAAAGGTTTGGGCTTGAGAATCTGGTGGTGTTGGGTGATCATGGTTTTCAAAGTTTGGTTCTCCATAGAGAGGACCATGGATGTCATGGTAGATGGGGTGAAACAACAATGGTTTGGGTTGATTGTACACTTGTTGTGGTGGTTGGGTGTGGTTAATATGGTCATTTTGGTTAAGAATTGACCTTGGTGAAAAAGGTGGTGGTTGTGAAGGTCTTGGTGAAAGATCATTGAGATCTTGGACAAAAGGGTGTGGTGATGTTGGTGGAGACCTAAATAACTCCATAGGTTCAAGTTTAGGTAATGGTGATGGTGATGGAGTTTTGGATGGTTGGGTTGGAGCACTTGGTGGAGTTGGGTCAATGGGTGATTTAGTTGGTGGTGGAGTGAGCTCATTGGGTGATGGAGATGGAGATGCAAGGTTCAAAAAGTATTCATTTTTTATAGGTGAGGTGAATTCATCCGAAGATGAGGAGCTTAGGTTGATGGATTGGTTAGACCATAGTGGTTTTACACTTATCCGGGCGGTTCTCCGGATGGGTCGTGATGGTTGAGAGGTGATTGTTGACTTGGTCATAGTTAAAATGGTTTAATGTTCAGAAATTGTGATGAAGAAGGTGTGATTTGATAGTGTTTAGGATGGTTTAATTTATAGTGTTGAAGGATTGTGGAAAGGAGTGTTTGGATTTGATGTTAGTCCATACAAAAATGGAGGTTCCTAATGATTTGGAAAACTAATTGTGGGTTGTCATATCATGGAAGTCAATCCAATGAAAATGGTGAAGTGAGAAGACAAGTTTTGCACTAAATGCTTAGTGGTTTTGGTAGATTTGTTGAAGTATAAATCTCAGGGATTTCAAGGAACCTTTAGAAGGGTTCCTTCCTTTATGTGTGAAGGGTCCTTGGGGTGGTTATGGCTATTTTTGAAATTTGGCGGGAAATGGTTTTGGTTGAGTTACAAGGAATGAGAAGTACCCTATTGTGCTAAACAAATTGCAGGAAATGGGTTTCTATCTAAAAGGATTGTATTTTGGTGTTTGGATGTTGAAATGTTGAAAACAAAAAGAAAATTTCTGCAGGCAATTGGCGGAACCCTCAGGATACACAGGCGGAACCCATTTGAGGGTACCGTCTGGTCCGTTGGGCCAATTCTGGGTTTCCCAGAAAATACACTGGCGGAACCCAATTTTGGGTGCCGCCAGATCCGCCAGGGCTGAAAAAAGTGGCAGTCTGCGTTTTTGACCCGCGAGACGATTTTCAAAATTTTCGAAAACTCCTAAAATAAAAAAGATAAGGCATTTCTGGTTAGGCAATGCAAAAAATAGACATGTAAACACACATATCATAGGACTTTGACCTTGAGGTCGAGAATTTCACTATACTCAGTGAAAATTTGATAAGCATGAAAATTTGACAACTTGCCAAAAGTTGTCTACCTGCACCATAGTTAGATAATACATGTTCCAAATTGTATCAAACATTGTACTAACACACAAATACATCACAAGTATTGTTTAAACGACCAAATTTGTTCAAATAGCACCTAGTGCCAAACACTCCTACACACCCGCACTCATTGACGACCAAATTTCCAAGGAATCTTCCAAGATTCTTAAACATCCCCTTTGTTTGCTTGAACTCCGCTGACTCGTTAGGAATATCTGGAAGTTGGGATAGGTATTCGAGAGGTGGGAGCCTAGAGTTTGGCAAATTGTCATCTTCACTCATTGAGGAAGATGATGATGAGGTAGGAGGATGAGGACGTTTTCCTTGGGCTTTGTAGACTCTCTTATCACTAAGTGGGACAAAGGTGTATGGAATGAGAGAGTAGTCAAGACGAACACCATTTGGAGTTGGTGGAATGGGTGAGATGAACCTAAAGAGAAGGGTCAAGAGTATTCCATACGGCATAGCCGTTGTGCCATGCACGGGAATGTCGGCCATTCTCTTGGCCATGTAGTAGGCAAGATTGAAGGGTTGCCTAACGGACAAAGAGTAGAGCATGTAGGAAAGGCAAAGGTTGATATGGTCTCGGTTTCCTATGGTGCTAATGACATTTGCTCTAAGGACTTCTGATGAGTGTGTAAATACTCATCATTTTTACCATTTCTGAGCTGCCAAAACATATAAAAACACTCAATAATGAATCAAAATAGTGAAAATATCCCAGGAAAGTGTTTTACATCTTTCAAATGCAAAAATACCAAAAACAGATGAAAAACACAGAAAGTTTGCATAATTGGCAGTTTCAGTCCCTCATCTTTCAAAAGTTGTCAAATCTAGTCCCTGGTCATTCTAAAAACTTGAAAAAGTCACCAAAGGTCCTTATAAATCAAAAAGTTACATAATTAGTCCTTTGGTAAAAACTTTCACAAAATGTCAAGTTTAGTCCCTGAACTTTAGAAATTATCAAAAATGGTCCCTAGGATATGAAAAACTTTGAGAAAAACAAATTTTGTCCTTGCACTAACCTTTTATGACAGGATTGGTCCTTGGTGGAAAGTTTGGTGAAAATTACACAAATGGTCCCTGAAGTTTGAAAGTTTGACGGTTTCAGTCCCTGGTGAAAATAAATCTGAAAAATCATCAAAGGACCTTGCACTATTCATGATATGGCATATTATACCCTTGGAAATAATTTGGAAGCATGCCAAGATCACACCTCAAACTTTCATAAAAATGCAAAAAAGGTCCTTGTGTTAAACCAAAACCAAACCGGATCCATACAAATAATACCACTCCATCCTTAGTCCAATCCATGCCACAAAGCCCATCCCCCATCCTTTTTTCCCTCAGCCAAACCATAAAACCACCACACCCCTGGTATTGCTCCACCACCCCACCACTTGCAAGATAATCATCACACACCCACACCTCCCTACACCTACCTCACATCAAGCATTAAATGCCACCACCCCTTGTCTGAGTACCAGAATCAAATTGCAAAGATTCCCGCCAAAAACACGTGGCACCCTTAGAGTGGACCAAAGTTATCAGAGAGAGGTGGGAAATGATGAGGATGCAGCATGGAACCCTAATCTTCAAGTATAAATAGAAGAAGAAGTGCAAGGAAGAACTGTTTAGTTTATTTAGTCTTAAATTGTGTCGAATTTAAATTATCTTGCAAATTAGTGTAATCTTTTCAATTTCAAGCATTGTAACAGTGTTAGTGGTGTAATTTAAACCTTTTGAAGTTATAAAATCACAAGTTCCAATTCTGTCTTTCATTTTTGCAATTTACTCAAATTCTAAATGCTCAAGTGTTAATGGTGTACTGAGTTATGGATTGAGAATAAGTCACATAGGTTCCAATAAGCTTATTCATGCTTTAGAGACTCTAAAATCCAGTTATATTAGAAGGATACTAAAAATACAAGAAAAGTCAACCTTGGTCAACTGTTTGCTCTTTGAGTTTATTTTCAGGTTTGGAGAGCATTGAGGAGCAAAACTTGGATTGGATTAAGCCTATTTAAAGATAGGCTTCTGTGGAGAAACCTCTTGTTCATGCTAGAGGTCCCTTGTAAGCTTGTGCTCATTTAAGTTTCCATTAAAAACTTAGTTTCTAATTAGTTTCTGAGTTCTTGTTTGCATCTGATTTTCTGTGTTTAATTGTGTTTCTTGATTGTTAGTTAGGTAGTTTTTAGCTTATTAGTCATAAAATTTCAAAAGACGGGATTGAGGTTGACAGAGCTAAAATCGATGTCATTGCTAAATTACCTCATCCCACCACCGTAAAAGGTGTTAGGAGCTTTTTGGGTCATGCCGGCTTCTACCGAAGGTTTATCCAAGATTTTTCTAAGATTGCCCGGCCTATGACCCATCTCCTCGAGAAGGATGCTCCTTTCATCTTCTCTCCTGAGTGCATCGAAGCTTTTGAAACATTAAAGAAAAAGCTTACCGAGGCACCGATTCTTGTTGCCCCCGATTGGGACCTACCTTTTGAGCTTATGTGCGATGCTAGTGATTTTGCCATAGGTTCGGTCTTGGGGCAACGAAAAGCAAAATACTTTCAGCCTATACACTACGCAAGTAAAACTATGACCGAGGCTCAAGGTCATTACACCACCACTGAAAAAGAACTCCTAGCTGTGGTGTATGCCTTTGAGAAATTCCGGCCGTACTTAATCTTGACCAAATGTGTGGTGTATACGGATCACTCGGCTTTGAAGTACCTATTTGCAAAACAAGATGCAAAGCCGAGGCTTCTCCGTTGGGTTCTCCTCCTTCAGGAATTTGATATCATTATCCGTGATAAAAAAGGAGCTGAGAACCTTGCTGCTGATCATCTCTCACGATTAGAAAATCCTCATCAAGATGTGTCCGAGAAACAGGAAATAAATGAAACATTTCCTCTCGAGACACTCAATGCGGTTGCTTTTCGTGGTGACTCTACTACCCCATGGTTTGCCGACTTTGCAAATTACCATGCGGGTAACTTCATCGTGAAGGGGTTGACGTCCCAACAGAAGAAAAAATTCTTCAAAGACGTTAAACATTACTTATGGGACGACCCCTTCCTCTTCAAAATCTGTGCCGATCAAGTCATCAGGCGATGTGTATACGGACAGGAAGCCACTGATATTCTCAAGGCTTTCCATGCTGGACCCACCGGGGGCCACCATAGTCGTAACTACACCGCCAAAAAGGTGTTTGATTCCGGTTTCTATTGGCCCACGATCTATAAGGATGCCCACGAGTTAGTCAAAGCCTGTGATGCTTGTCAGCGTTACGGGAATATTTCACAAAAAAACGAAATGCCACAAAATGCTATTCAAGTTTGTGAAATCTTTGACGTCTGGGGCATTGACTTTATGGGGCCATTCCCATCTTCTCGTGGAAACAAATATATACTCGTGGCTGTTGACTACTTATCAAAATGGGTTGAGGCTAAGGCCTTACCCACTAACGATGCCCGAGTTGTTGTGAAATTCTTGAAATCCCTCTTTGCTCGTTTTGGAACTCCACGTGCCATCATTAGTGATCGCGGTACTCACTTTTGCAATGATCAATTTGCAAAAGTCATGCTTAAGTACGGTGTTACTCATCGTCTTTCTACCGCGTATCACCCACAAACAAGTGGGCAGGTGGAGGTTTCCAACCGTGGTATTAAAAGGATTCTTGAAAGGACAGTAGGTGAAAACCGTGCTTCCTGGTCGGATAAACTAGATGATGCACTCTGGGCCTTCCGTACAGCTTACAAAACACCCATCGGGTGTACTCCATACAAGCTTGTATACGGGAAGGCGTGTCATTTACCGATCGAGCTCGAGCACAAAGCCTACTGGGCCTTGAAACATGCTAACTATGACCTTCATAAAGCGGGTGATCACCGTAAGGTTTAAATCAATGAATTAAATGAACTTCGTGATCAAGCCTACGAGAACTCTTTGATCTACAAAGAAAAGACAAAGAAGATTCACGAATCTAAGATTAAGAACCGCGTTTTCAACGTCGGTGACAGAGTCCTTCTTTTCAACTCAAGATTAAAGATCTTCTCGGGGAAATTAAAAACCCGATGGACTCGACCATTCACTATTGCTAAAGTATATCCATACGGGACTGTTGAGTTATCTCAACCCGAAGGTCCCAACTTCAAAGTGAATGGTCATAGATTGAAACATTATTTTGGAGAGGACATACCACCCATGGTTGTCCCGGATCTCCAAACTTTCCCCATGGACCAAAATTAGCAACATATATGGGTTTTCACCCGTATTTCTGACTTCTTTCTACTTTCTACCACCCTAGTGTGGGGAAGTGGCCGTCCCCCACCATTTGAAAAGTAAATATGTATATAAGTTCTCAAAAAAAAAATGTATGATTTTATGTACAGATAAATAAAGTGAAAAATAAAATCGATATTTCCACAGCTAGATTTGCATATTAGCTTTTTCCGTTCAGAGATTCGGCATAATAGCCGGGACTTTGAATATTGAGGACAATATTCAATTCTAGTGTGGGGGGGGGGGGGGGGGGGAAATTCTTACGAATTTTATCACAAAACTTTCTAAGTACCTCCATTTTTAGGCCTAAATTTTTCAAAATTTTTCACTTTATTTCAAAATTTTTGTGGTAATCAGTCCGCCAAAGTCTAAGTGACAAATGGATTGGCTAGTCCAGGAGCAAACGGCTCTTGGTAAAGACATCTCAAACCCGTTGATGGCTGGCAATTTGCCAAAAATTGTAAGGTTCCTCAACTCCCCCGTATCCTCATAAGCAAATGAGTTGGGTAGCCCACAAGATTATGGCTTGTGGTAAAGGCCGTGGAAAATCCATAATTGGTAATCAGCTCACCAAGATGTTGACTTAGTCCATCAAGATGCTGGCTAGTCCAGAAGCAAACGGCTTTTGGTAAAGACAAATCAAATCCGTTGACAGCTGGTGGTTTGCTCAAAATCACACGGTTATCAGGTGTGCCACAGTTCTTACACCTGGCTACTCCAGAAGTGATGGCTTTTGGTAAAGAGATTCTCAAATCTATCAAATTTTCTCAAAAGATTGCTAGGGACTAGCAATGTTTTAGTGTGGGGGATTGATAAGTGTGTAAATACTCATCATTTTTACCATTTCTGAGCTGCCAAAACATATAAAAACACTCAATAATGAATCAAAATAGTGAAAATATCCCAGGAAAGTGTTTTACATGTTTCAAATGCAAAAATACCAAAAACAGATGAAAAACACATAAAGATTGCATAATTGGCAGTTTCAGTCCCTCATCTTTCAAAAGTTGTCAAATCTAGTCCCTGGTCATTCTAAAAACTTGAAAAAGTCACCAAAGGTCCTTATAAATCAAAAAGTTACATAATTAGTCCTTTGGTGAAAACTTTCACAAAATGTCAAGTTTAGTCCCTGAACTTTAGAAATTATCAAAAATGGTCCCTGGGATATGAAAAACTTTGAGAAAAACAAATTTTGTCCTTGCACTAACCTTTTATGACAGGATTGGTCCTTGGTGGAAAGTTTGGTGAAAATTACACAAATGGTCCCTGAAGTTTGAAAGTTTGACGGTTTCAGTCCCTGGTGAAAATAAATCTGAAAAATCATCAAAGGACCTTGCACTATTCATGATATGGCATATTATACCCTTGGAAATAATTTGGAAGAATGCGAAGATCACACCTCAAACTTTCATAAAATTGCAAAAAAGGTCTTTGTGTTAAACCAAAACCAAACCGGATCCATACAAATAATACCACTCCATCCTTAGTCCAATCCATGCCACAAAGCCCATCCCCCATCCTTTTTTGGGCCCAATGAATACCAGTCCACACCACAGCCCAACCAACGCAACCTTTTATATTAATAGCCGGGTCAAACTATTTGACCTGGTCAAATACCAGTCAAACCGCCCAACTTCCTTCTCCCTCAGCCAAACCACAAAACCACCACACCCCTGGTATTGCTCCACCACCCCACCACTTTCAAGATAATCATCACACACCCACACCTCCCTACACCTACCTCACATCAAGCATTAAATGCCACCACCCCCTTGTCTGAGTACCAGAATCAAATTGCAAAGATTCCTGCCAAAAACACGTGGCACCCTTAGAGTGGACCAAAGTTATCATAGAGAGGTGGGAAATGATGAGGATGCAGCATGGAACCCTAATCTTCAAGTATAAATAGAAGAAGAAGTGCAAGGAAGAACTGTGTAGTTTATTTAGTCTTGTCGAATTTAAATTATCTTGCAAATTAGTGTAATCTTTTCAATTTCAAGCATTGTTACAGTGTTAGTAGTATAATTTAAACCTTTTGAAGTTATAAAATCACAAGTTCCAATTCTGTCTTTCATTTTTGCAATTTACTCAAATTCTGAATGCTCAAGTGTTAATGGTGTACTGAGTTATGGATTGAGAATAAGTCACATAGGTTCCAATAAGCTTATTCATGCTTTAGAGACTCTAAAATCCAGTTATATTAGAAGGAAACTAAAAATACAAGAAAAGTCAACCTTGGTCAACTGTTTGCTCTTTGAGTTTATTTTCAGGTTTGGAGAGCATTGAGGAGCAAAACTTGGATTGGATTAAGCCTATTTAAAGATAGGCTTCTGTGGAGAAACCTCTTGTTCATGCTAGAGGTCCCTTGTAAGCTTGTGCTCATTTAAGTTTCCATTAAAAACTTAGTTTCTAATTAGTTTCTGAGTTCTTGTTTGCATCTGATTTTCTGTGTTTAATTGTGTTTCTTGATTGTTAGTTAGGTAGTTTTTAGCTTATTAGTCATAACTTGCTTGTTAGAATAATTAGTCACCTAAAATTTTAGTGTTAACTGTCATAATTAGCTTCAGTGTTTAACTTGTTTAATTATAAGTTGTAATCTGTTTTTTAGTACTTAAACCAGCTCACATAGTCATAATTTGTGGTGTGGAATTAAGCTTACACCCTTTAGTGATCATCTGCTTTAATAATCTCAAAACAGTTAAGCATTGAGGGTGTTTGGATTAACTGAGTTTGAAGACTCAGAGTGTGATTTGTGTGTTAAAATTGGTTGAAACAATCTTACCTAGGTACCTTTAGTGTAACTCAGTCATAAAACACCTAAGCCACTCATTAAAAAGTCAAAATCATTAGGATTTGATCACAACAGCTTAACTGTTGTGATTTTGTGGTTCAAATCTAGTGAAACAGCTTCAAAATAGTTAAGGTTGGTAATTTTGATTTGCATTGGACTTAACAAACACCAATAAGTCATCTGTGATCAAACAAATTTCACCAAAGTCAAAACTTGGTGTGTTCTTAAAAAGTCAACTTTGCACATATCAGATTTTTACAAATATTCAAGGAATTGTTTTGAATTATGTGAATTGATTAAGGGTTTGAAATTTGTTTCTAGTTGTAGCCTACCAGCTCAAATTCAAGTTCCCATCTTTGTTATAATTTTGTGATTTTTGTTGTGGGTCCCACAGACCCCCAAAGTGACTTGCAGGGAAGAAGTCTTCCCCTGCACAAGCAGACCTCACCCACACCACTACCTTTAGTGGTGGCTGCAGCCTAATCCAGTGGACCCTAGAGGTTCAATCTTGGTTTGGACAACTCCCCTCCTACCAGGGTACAAGTATTGACCAGCCATTTGACCTAGGACTCAGTGGACCCCACCTAGTTTAGTCCCTCAAGTCTGTCCCCATTCTATGTTAATTTTCATTTTGCTCAAGTGCTTAATTTGATCCTAACAGCTTATTTGTGCTTAGTCCTTGTTGTTTCTGGCTTATTTGAGTTTGTTAAGTTTGTTTGTACTCATTTGCACCATTGTGGACCCCACCTACACCCATTTGAGCTTATTTGCCCAAGCAGTCAACCAAAGTCAACTGAATAAGCAAAGGGGGTGCTACAGCTTATTTATAAGCTATTTTCAAAAGTGGTTTCACAAAAGTTTTTCATTTTCAGTATTAAAGTTAGTTTGTAAAAGAAAAATCCAAAAAAAATCAAGTTTAAATTAAGAGATAGTTTCTATTTAATTCAATTTAATTTTAATTTTCATTTTTAGATTTTAATTAAGTACTTAGTATTTTTATATTTTTATTAATTACATTATATAGTAAAGTACTTTTAGTAAAATTTTCAGATTTTTATATTACCATTTAGTATTTATTAGATTTAATTTTAGTTTTCTTAATTATTAATTAATATTAAGTATTAAATAGCTTATTTAGTTTTTATAAAGTAAAACCTAGATTTTATATTTTTCCTAGCTCTAATATAGTATAATAGACTTTTAGAAAATATATTTTGAAATTCTACTGTTCATTTTCCATTTTTCTTATTTTAATTGTTTAAATTAGACTTAAGTTAATTAAAAGGTAAATAATTAGTAGATTAATCTTAAAACATAATTTTTAGAGTTTTTATAATTTTTTAGAATTCCTGTGATGGTTAAGTAATTTTATAAATTTTATCATAATTTTCTAAGTTAGTTTAGTATTAATAGTAATTTAAATTAGTTTAATTAGTTTAATTAAGTTAAATAGTTTTCAAATAATAAAAAATCCACAAAAAGACAAAAATATTTATTTTTATTTTTTATACTTTCTTCAAGTTCTAATTTAAGTTTAGAAATTATTTTTGTAAGTTTTTAGTCTAATTTGTAATAGTTATAATTATTAGTTAATTTAAATTAGATTTTAATTTAGATTTTAAATAGTTTTATTAATTAAATAATATTTAAATAATATTTTAATCATTTTCATAATTTCATTTTCATTTTTAATTTTAAGTTTCAAAAAGTGTCAAAAGCACCCCCTGTAGTTTTTTAAATACCAAAATCCCACTTTCTCTGTCTGTTACGTGATCTGAATTGTGAATACGTGCATATATCTGGTATCTGATTTTTGTGAATATTATATCTGTGTACCAATACCAAAATAACAGTAGCAATATCAATTCCACATCATCTGGGCTACTGTCCTCAGTGCCACTCTCTCATAAACGATTCCCAAAGCACCATTTCAATCTCGCTGGGACATAACGACCCGGGGACACACTATACTATCCACGGAGAATTGGCTTGATTAGTTTGACTTTTACGGTTGACCATTCACAAGTGGTTGACTAATAAAAGTTGACTAGTTTAGACCCAATCAAAATTTGGCGCCGTTGCCGGGGAGGTTGTTGCGTGTTTTACAAAATCGTTTTAAGTTTAGTGGTTTTCAAAACCCTCCCTGTACAAATTTCACACAAATTTGTAAAAAGTTTTTGTAAAAATATAATCATATCAAAAACGTTCATTAACACTTCTCCTGAAGTGTCGAAAACACCAAAAAAATTAAAAACAACAAAACAAACTGTGAAGTTAAATTACTTCGTGTTCTTTAAGATTACAACCTGAAACAATTGGTTTAAGGTAAGTTCTGACATTAAATTGCGAACTGAAGAGGAAACCTATTTACTTCCTCCCGCCAGCCTGCGAGTAATCTTAAAGGGACGATTTCGGTTAACGAATCAGTTCCAAAAATATTTCCCAAGTTTTCTACACACACACCCATAAGCCTAAAGCAGTTTTTCAAATTAATAAACACACACCCATAATAAGTTCCCAAACAAAAGATAAAAACTTGCCTTTATATCCCTGTGAGTGGTGTACCTTTTTCAAAGAAGCTGCTCACTTGTGATTATTGGTTTAAGTTCACTGTGGTTTTGCCTCGATCTTGTGTTGAAAAATTGTTTTTAGTGCATGCGCACTCGGTCTCAAACAAAGAATAAAAAACAGAAAAACGTACCCGAGCTACGTTCTGATACAGAAACCGAAATGGCCGCTGGGCCACCACCACCATTACCACCCCCTGACCCTCCCGGAGGTGTGCCAGCTCCCGATCTCCGAACGATGGAGGAGCTGTGCCAGCCTACCATGCAAGAGCGGGGTGGGCCTATTGCACCACTTACTATTGGGGCTACGGACTTTGGCCTCAAGCACCACATGATCCAACAAGTCCAGAATTCGTGTCAATTTCATGGATTACCGGGTGACGATGCTAACAAGCATCTTGACAAATATCTTACGGTCACCCAAAGCATGAAACAGCATGGTGTCACCGATGATGCCCTCCGGCTGTACCTCTTCCCCTATTCTCTCGCTCATCATGCCACTGCATGGTTTGACCGACTTCCAAGAAATTCTATTCGTACCTTTGATGAAATGGTAACCAAGTTTTTAGCAAAATATTTTCCACCTTCCATGGTTACCAAGTTACGAAATGATATCAGCAACTTCCGGCAACGTCCCGATGAGTCTCTTTTTGAGGCTTGGGAACGTTATAAGCTAGCTATTGATCGGTGCCCTAACCACAATATGTTACAAGTTACCATCATAGATACCTTCTATAATGGTCTGACATTGAGGCACTGAGACATTCTCAATGCTGCTGCTGGTGGGACCTTTATGAAAAGACGTCCCGAAGAGTGCTATGACTTGATTGAGAACATGACTGCCCACCATAACTTTTGGGATTCCTCTTCGAAGAGGGATGAGTCATGTCATTCAGTTACTCCTTCATCATCATCATCTCCTGAAATAATTGCTCTTACCAAAAAGATGGATGATATTTCTACGGCTGTGTTGAGAATGAACCAAACGATGCAAAATCAGGCTCAAAATCAACAAGCGAAAGCCGTGGCCCGAAGTTGTGAAACTTGTGGGGGCCCACATCTGTATTCCGAGTGTCCAGCTACTGCTGACTTTCCTCAAGAGAACGTTTATGCTACTCACGGTTCCTACAACACGGGGGGTAATTCTTACCAACCGCAAGGGGACCGTAATCTCTTAAGCTATCGTTCCAACAATTTTCTCGGACCTCCCGGTTTTAACCAAAATCAAAACCGCAACTCGAATCAGAATTTTAACCAAGGTCAAAACTCAAATTTCCAAAACCCGAACCAAAATCAAGGCCAGTTTAATCAAAACAATTTTCAAAATGGCAATCAAAACCAAGGTTTTCAAGGAAATTTTCAAAGAAACCAGAATCAAGGAAATTACAATCAGGGTAATTTCAATCAGAGAAACAATTTTCAGGGTAACAACAATCAAAATCAAGGGAATTTTCAAAACAACCGTGTTCAAAATCCCCCTGTTCAAAATCAAAACGTTGTTCCACCCTCGTCTTCCTCCGATGCTGAGATTAAACAATTCATGAAAGCACAAGAGGAAACGAATCGGTTATTGATCAAGACGATCTCTGATCTTCAGAAGTCTTTAAATGATCGACCCTCGGGCTCGGGTACACTACCAAGCAACACGATCGCTAACCCGAGGGGCGATGTCAAAGCGATCACTACCCGAAGTGGGGTATCATACAATGGACCCTCGATTCCCTCTACCTCTTCTTCTCCTCCTAAGGTAGCGGAACGTGAGCCTGAGGTTACTACGGACACGGTACTTCCTACTAATAACGGAGGTGCCAACAACGTCCACCCTCAAGTTGTCCCGGTCCCGGCTCATAAGCCGAAAGTTGTATTTGATCCTCCTGTGAGTTCTGATGAAATCCCAAAGAATGATCCTAAGCCTTCAATTCCATATCCTTCACGTGTGAATGATCAAAAGAACCGCGAAAAAGCTAATCATCATATGGAAAAAATTTATCAAATTTTCCAAGAATTACATTTCGATATTAGCTTCGCGGACGCTCTTCTTCTCATGCCTAAGTTTGCTTCGACAATCAAAAATCTGATAAACAACAAAGAAAAACTCTGTGAGATGGCAAAAACTTCACTCAATGAACATTGCTCAGCAGTGCTCTTGAAAAAGCTTCCCGAAAAGCTTGGAGATCCCGGGAAATTTCTCATTCCATGTATTTTCCCTGGGATGGTTGAATGCTTTGCCTTGGCCGATCTTGGCACAAGCATTAACCTGATGCCTTACTCAGTCTGGAAAAGACTTTCTCTACCTACTCTTACTCCGACCTGCATGACACTCGAGCTTGCAGACCGTACTATATCCCGTCCTCTCGGCATTGCCGAAGATATCTTTGTGAAAGTAGGAAAGTTCCATTTTCCGGCAGATTTCGTGATTGTTGATTTCGATGCTGACCCAAGAGTTCCTCTCATTCTCGGGAGGGGGTTCTTAAGAATGGGTCGTGCTTTAATCGATGTATTCGAAGAAGAAATCACTCTACGTGTTGGTGGCGAAGCCATCACATTCAATCTTGATCAGACTTCAAGATACTCCTCCAACTATGACGCTGAAACGGTTAACCGAATTGATGTCATCGATGTTACGTCTGAGGAGTATTCTTAAGAGGTCCTTGGTTTCTCATCCAGTGGCAGTCTTTCTACTGACCCTATCATTTCCGACCCTTCCCCTTCCCTCACTCCGTTTGAGGGAAGTGACTTCCTTCTGGAAGAAGTCGAGGCTTTTCTTGCTCAAGATAGCTCAATCCCAAGTGGGTTTGATGAAAACTATCTTGACCCGGAGGGGGACATTCTTCTCCTTGAACGATTGTTAAATGACGATCCTTCACCCTCTCCGTCTCCACAAATACTTCATAAAGCGGAAGTCAAAAATGTTGAAATAACTGAAGACTTTCCCGAGGTTGAGCTCAAGGACTTGCCTCCTCATCTAGAATATGCATTTCTGGAGGGTGATAATAAATTACCCGTCATTATTGCCAAAGACTTAAAAGATGAGGAAAAGGCTGCACTCCTAAAGGTTCTTAAGTCAAACAAGCAAGCAATTGCTTGGAAACTCTTCGACATTAAGGGAATAAGCCCAAACTTTTGTACTCATAAAATATTAATGGAGGATGACTTTAAACCAGCAGTGCAACATCAGAGAAGGGTAAATCCCAAAATCCACGAAGTTATCAAACAAGAGGTTTTAAAACTTCTTGATGCGGGATTGATTTACCCTATATCTGACAGTCCTTGGGTTAGCCCAATTCATTGTGTTCCCAAAAAGGGTGGCATTACCGTTGTCACCAACGAGGATAACGAGTTGATTCCAACTCGTTTGGTCACGGGTTGGCGTGTATGTATTGACTATCGAAAGTTAAATGAAGCCACCCGTAAAGACCATTTTCCTCACCCTTTTATGGACCAAATGCTCGAAAGACTTGCGGGGAATGAATACTACTGCTTCCTCGATGGCTTCTCGGGTTACTTCCAAATCCCCATTGATCCCCAGGATCAAGAGAAGACTACCTTCACATGCCCCTACGGAACTTTTGCTTACAAACGCATGCCTTTCGGCTTATGTAATGCACCAGGCACGTTCCAGAGGTGCATGATGTCTATATTTTCCGACATGATCGGGAAAACTATGGAGGTATTCATGGATGACTTTTCAGTCATCGGGGATTCATTCCAGACTTGCCTCTCCCACTTGGAACAGATGCTTAAACGTTGCAAAGAAACGAATCTAAGTCTCAATTGGGAGAAGAGCCACTTTATGGTCAAGGAGGGCATTGTCCTCGGCCATAAAATTTCAAAAGACGGGATTGAGGTTGACAGAGCTAAAATCGATGTCATTGCTAAATTACCTCATCCCACCACCGTAAAAGGTGTTAGGAGCTTTTTGGGTCATGCCGGCTTCTACCGAAGGTTTATCCAAGATTTTTCTAAGATTGCCCGGCCTATGACCCATCTCCTCGAGAAGGATGCTCCTTTCATCTTCTCTCCTGAGTGCATCGAAGCTTTTGAAACATTAAAGAAAAAGCTTACCGAGGCACCGATTCTTGTTGCCCCCGATTGGGACCTACCTTTTGAGCTTATGTGCGATGCTAGTGATTTTGCCATAGGTTCGGTCTTGGGGCAACGAAAAGCAAAATACTTTCAGCCTATACACTACGCAAGTAAAACTATGACCGAGGCTCAAGGTCATTACACCACCACTGAAAAAGAACTCCTAGCTGTGGTGTATGCCTTTGAGAAATTCCGGCCGTACTTAATCTTGACCAAATGCGTGGTGTATACGGATCACTCGGCTTTGAAGTACCTATTTGCAAAACAAGATGCAAAGCCGAGGCTTCTCCGTTGGGTTCTCCTCCTTCAGGAATTTGATATCATTATCCGTGATAAAAAAGGAGCTGAGAACCTTGCTGCTGATCATCTCTCACGATTAGAAAATCCTCATCAAGATGTGTCCGAGAAACAGGAAATAAATGAAACATTTCCTCTCGAGACACTCAATGCGGTTGCTTTTCGTGGTGACTCTACTACCCCATGGTTTGCCGACTTTGCAAATTACCATGCGGGTAACTTCATCGTGAAGGGGTTGACGTCCCAACAGAAGAAAAAATTCTTCAAAGACGTTAAACATTACTTATGGGACGACCCCTTCCTCTTCAAAATCTGTGCCGATCAAGTCATCAGGCGATGTGTATACGGACAGGAAGCCACTGATATTCTCAAGGCTTTCCATGCTGGACCCACCGGGGGCCACCATAGTCGTAACTACACCGCCAAAAAGGTGTTTGATTCCGGTTTCTATTGGCCCACGATCTATAAGGATGCCCACGAGTTAGTCAAAGCCTGTGATGCTTGTCAGCGTTACGGGAATATTTCACAAAAGAACGAAATGCCACAAAATGCTATTCAAGTTTGTGAAATCTTTGACGTCTGGGGCATTGACTTTATGGGGCCATTCCCATCTTCTCGTGGAAACAAATATATACTCGTGGCTGTTGACTACTTATCAAAATGGGTTGAGGCTAAGGCCTTACCCACTAACGATGCCCGAGTTGTTGTGAAATTCTTGAAATCCCTCTTTGCTCGTTTTGGAACTCCACGTGCCATCATTAGTGATCGCGGTACTCACTTTTGCAATGATCAATTTGCAAAAGTCATGCTTAAGTACGGTGTTACTCATCGTCTTTCTACCGCGTATCACCCACAAACAAGTGGGCAGGTGGAGGTTTCCAACCGTGGTATTAAAAGGATTCTTGAAAGGACAGTAGGTGAAAACCGTGCTTCCTGGTCGGATAAACTAGATGATGCACTCTGGGCCTTCCGTACAGCTTACAAAACACCCATCGGGTGTACTCCATACAAGCTTGTATACGGGAAGGCGTGTCATTTACCGATCGAGCTCGAGCACAAAGCCTACTAGGCCTTGAAACATGCTAACTATGACCTTCATAAAGCGGGTGATCACCGTAAGGTTTAAATCAATGAATTAAATGAACTTCGTGATCAAGCCTACGAGAACTCTTTGATCTACAAAGAAAAGACAAAGAAGATTCACGAATCTAAGATTAAGAACCGCGTTTTCAACGTCGGTGACAGAGTCCTTCTTTTCAACTCAAGATTAAAGATCTTCTCGGGGAAATTAAAAACCCGATGGACTCGACCATTCACTATTGCTAAAGTATATCCATACGGGACTGTTGAGTTATCTCAACCCGAAGGTCCCAACTTCAAAGTGAATGGTCATAGATTGAAACATTATTTTGGAGAGGACATACCACCCATGGTTGTCCCGGATCTCCAAACTTTCCCCATGGACCAAAATTAGCAACATATATGGGTTTTCACCCGTATTTCTGACTTCTTTCTACTTTCTACCACCCTAGTGTGGGGGAGTGGCCGTCCCCCACCATTTGAAAAGTAAATATGTATATAAGTTCTCAAAAAAAAAATGTATGATTTTATGTACAGATAAATAAAGTGAAAAATAAAATCGATATTTCCACAGCTAGATTTGCATATTAGCTTTTTCCGTTCAGAGATTCGGCATAATAGCCGGGACTTTGAATATTGAGGACAATATTCAATTCTAGTGTGGGGGGGGGGGGGGGAAATTCTTACGAATTTTATCACAAAACTTTCTAAGTACCTCCATTTTTAGGCCTAAATTTTTCAAAATTTTTCACTTTATTTCAAAATTTTTGTGGTAATCAGTCCGCCAAAGTCTAAGTGACAAATGGATTGGCTAGTCCAGGAGCAAACGGCTCTTGGTAAAGACATCTCAAACCCGTTGATGGCTGGCAATTTGCCAAAAATTGTAAGGTTCCTCAACTCCCCCGTATCCTCATAAGCAAATGAGTTGGGTAGCCCACAAGATTATGGCTTGTGGTAAAGGCCGTGGAAAATCCATAATTGGTAATCAGCTCACCAAGATGTTGACTTAGTCCATCAAGATGCTGGCTAGTCCAGAAGCAAACGGCTTTTGGTAAAGACAAATCAAATCCGTTGACAGCTGGTGGTTTGCTCAAAATCACACGGTTATCAGGTGTGCCACAGTTCTTACACCTGGCTACTCCAGAAGTGATGGCTTTTGGTAAAGAGATTCTCAAATCTATCAAATTTTCTCAAAAGATTGCTAGGGACTAGCAATGTTTTAGTGTGGGGGATTGATAAGTGTGTAAATACTCATCATTTTTACCATTTCTGAGCTGCCAAAACATATAAAAACACTCAATAATGAATCAAAATAGTGAAAATATCCCAGGAAAGTGTTTTACATGTTTCAAATGCAAAAATACCAAAAACAGATGAAAAACACATAAAGATTGCATAATTGGCAGTTTCAGTCCCTCATCTTTCAAAAGTTGTCAAATCTAGTCCCTGGTCATTCTAAAAACTTGAAAAAGTCACCAAAGGTCCTTATAAATCAAAAAGTTACATAATTAGTCCTTTGGTGAAAACTTTCACAAAATGTCAAGTTTAGTCCCTGAACTTTAGAAATTATCAAAAATGGTCCCTGGGATATGAAAAACTTTGAGAAAAACAAATTTTGTCCTTGCACTAACCTTTTATGACAGGATTGGTCCTTGGTGGAAAGTTTGGTGAAAATTACACAAATGGTCCCTGAAGTTTGAAAGTTTGACGGTTTCAGTCCCTGGTGAAAATAAATCTGAAAAATCATCAAAGGACCTTGCACTATTCATGATATGGCATATTATACCCTTGGAAATAATTTGGAAGAATGCGAAGATCACACCTCAAACTTTCATAAAATTGCAAAAAAGGTCTTTGTGTTAAACCAAAACCAAACCGGATCCATACAAATAATACCACTCCATCCTTAGTCCAATCCATGCCACAAAGCCCATCCCCCATCCTTTTTTGGGCCCAATGAATACCAGTCCACACCACAGCCCAACCAACGCAACCTTTTATATTAATAGCCGGGTCAAACTATTTGACCTGGTCAAATACCAGTCAAACCGCCCAACTTCCTTCTCCCTCAGCCAAACCACAAAACCACCACACCCCTGGTATTGCTCCACCACCCCACCACTTTCAAGATAATCATCACACACCCACACCTCCCTACACCTACCTCACATCAAGCATTAAATGCCACCACCCCCTTGTCTGAGTACCAGAATCAAATTGCAAAGATTCCTGCCAAAAACACGTGGCACCCTTAGAGTGGACCAAAGTTATCATAGAGAGGTGGGAAATGATGAGGATGCAGCATGGAACCCTAATCTTCAAGTATAAATAGAAGAAGAAGTGCAAGGAAGAACTGTGTAGTTTATTTAGTCTTGTCGAATTTAAATTATCTTGCAAATTAGTGTAATCTTTTCAATTTCAAGCATTGTTACAGTGTTAGTAGTGTAATTTAAACCTTTTGAAGTTATAAAATCACAAGTTCCAATTCTGTCTTTCATTTTTGCAATTTACTCAAATTCTGAATGCTCAAGTGTTAATGGTGTACTGAGTTATGGATTGAGAATAAGTCACATAGGTTCCAATAAGCTTATTCATGCTTTAGAGACTCTAAAATCCAGTTATATTAGAAGGAAACTAAAAATACAAGAAAAGTCAACCTTGGTCAACTGTTTGCTCTTTGAGTTTATTTTCAGGTTTGGAGAGCATTGAGGAGCAAAACTTGGATTGGATTAAGCCTATTTAAAGATAGGCTTCTGTGGAGAAACCTCTTGTTCATGCTAGAGGTCCCTTGTAAGCTTGTGCTCATTTAAGTTTCCATTAAAAACTTAGTTTCTAATTAGTTTCTGAGTTCTTGTTTGCATCTGATTTTCTGTGTTTAATTGTGTTTCTTGATTGTTAGTTAGGTACGTAGTAGTTTTTAGCTTATTAGTCATAACTTGCTTGTTAGAATAATTAGTCACCTAAAATTTTAGTGTTAACTGTCATAATTAGCTTCAGTGTTTAACTTGTTTAATTATAAGTTGTAATCTGTTTTTTAGTACTTAAACCAGCTCACATAGTCATAATTTGTGGTGTGGAATTAAGCTTACACCCTTTAGTGATCATCTGCTTTAATAATCTCAAAACAGTTAAGCATTGAGGGTGTTTGGATTAACTGAGTTTGAAGACTCAGAGTGTGATTTGTGTGTTAAAATTGGTTGAAACAATCTTACCTAGGTACCTTTAGTGTAACTCAGTCATAAAACACCTAAGCCACTCATTAAAAAGTCAAAATCATTAGGATTTGATCACAACAGCTTAACTGTTGTAATTTTGTTGTTCAAATCTAGTGAAACAGCTTCAAAATAGTTAAGGTTGGTAATTTTGATTTGCATTGGACTTAACAAACACCAATAAGTCATCTGTGATCAAACAAATTTCACCAAAGTCAAAACTTGGTGTGTTCTTAAAAAGTCAACTTTGCACATATCATATTTTTACAAATATGCAAGGAATTGTTTTGAATTATGTGAATTGATTAAGGGTTTGAAATTTGTTTCTAGTTGTAGCCTACCAGCTCAAATTCAAGTTCCCATCTTTGTTATAATTTTGTGATTTTTGTTGTGGGTCCCACAGACCCCCAAAGTGACTTGCAGGGAAGAAGTCTTCCCCTGCACAAGCAGACCTCACCCACACCACCACCTTTAGTGGTGGCTGCAGCCTAATCCAGTGGACCATAGAGGTTCAATCTTGGTTTGGACAACTCCCCTCCTACCAGGGTACAAGTATTGACCAGCCATTTGACCTAGGACTCAGTGGACCCCACCTAGTTTAGTCCCTCAAGTCTGTCCCCATTCTGTGTTAATTTTCATTTTGCTCAAGTGCTTAATTTGATCCTAACAGCTTATTTGTGCTTAGTCCTTGTTGTTTCTGGCTTATTTGAGTTTGTTAAGTTTGTTTGTACTCATTTCCACCATTGTGGACCCCACCTACACCCATTTGAGCTTATTTGCCCAAGCAGTCAACCAAAGTCAACTGAATAAGCAAAGGGGGTGCTACAGCTTATTTATAAGCTATTTTCAAAAGTGGTTTCACAAAAGTTTTTCATTTTCAGTAGTAAAGTTAGTTTGTAAAAGAAAAATCCAAAAAAAAATCAAGTTTAAATTAAGTGATAGTTTCTATTTAATTCAATTTAATTTTAATTTTCATTTTTAGATTTTAATTAAGTACTTAGTATTTTTATATTTTTATTAATTACCTTATATAGTAAAGTATTTTTAGTAAAATTTTCAGATTTTGATATTACAATTTAGTATTTATTAGATTTAATTTTAGTTTTCTTAATTATTAATTAATATTAAGTATTAAATAGCTTATTTAGTTTTTATAAAGTAAAACCTAGATTTTATATTTTTCCTAGCTCTAATATACTATAATAGACTTTTAGAAAATAGATTTTGAAATTCTACTGTTCATTTTCCATTTTTCTTATTTTAATTGTTTAAATTAGACTTAAGTTAATTAAAAGGTAAATAATTAGTGGATTAATCTTAAAACATAATTTTTAGAGTTTTTATAATTTTTTAGGATTCCTGTGATGGTTAAGTAATTTTATAAATTTTATCATAATTTTCTAAGTTAGTTTAGTATTAATAGTAATTTAAATTAGTTTAATTAGTTTAATTAAGTTAAATAGTTTTCAATTAATAAAAAATCCACAAAAAGACAAAAATATTTATTTTTATTTTTTATACTTTCTTCAAGTTCTAATTTAAGTTTAGAAATTATTTTTGTAAGTTTTTAGTCTAATTTGTAATAGTTATAATTATTAGTTAATTTAAATTAGATTTTAATTTAGATTTTAAATAGTTTTATTAATTAAATAATATTTAAATAATATTTTAATCATTTTCATAATTTCATTTTCATTTTTAATTTTAAGTTTCAAAAAGTGTCAAAAGCACCCCCTGTAGTTTGTTAAATACCAAAATCCCACTTTCTCTGTCTGTTACGTGATCTGAATTGTGAATATGTGCATATATCTGGTATCTGATTTTTGTGAATATTATATCTGTGTACCAATACCAAAATAACAGTAGCAATATCAATTCCACATCATCTGGGCTACTGTCCTCAGTGCCACTCTCTCATAAACGATTCCCAAAGCACCATTTCAATCTCGCTGGGACATAACGACCCGGGGACACACTATACTATCCACGGAGAATTGGCTTGATTAGTTTGACTTTTACGGTTGACCATTCACAAGTGGTTGACTAATAAAAGTTGACTAGTTTAGACCCAATCAACTTCCTCCCATTTCTTGAATTGGGGCTTGAGTTCATTAATTTCCATTCCATATGGGTCCTTATCGACCTCATTTCCCGAACGGGTTCTCCTAGTGTTGGTTGTCCTAACAAAGAGGTGGTCACGGAGTACATCTTTTGACACAAGAGGTGTGTCATAAGGATGGATGCGGTCATGGAGGTTGTCAAGAGTTGAGAGGGAGTGCAAGTCGGAATAGATGCAAGTACCACGGTTTGGGACACCTAGGATTTGAGCAAACTCTTCAAGAGTGAAGGAGTATTGATGACCACTAACCCTAAAGTTGATATATATTTGACCATAATCATCCGTGGAGAGGACGGCGGATGCATAGAATTCCAAAATGAACCTAGGACAAATAGGCTCGTCGATGTTCAAAAGACACTCAAAGTTGATTGTGGCAAATTCGGCGTAAAGGTTTGTGCCTTCTAGGAAAGACGGGTCAATGGTTCTACCCTCATGGACATAGTGTTTTTATAAGGCTTTGAAAACATTTACTTGGTTTGGGGTAAGGCCTTTGGTTTTGTGGTGTTTTGGTAGGTACTTAATGGTGTCCTTGTGGTCGTAGTGGGTTAGAGAAGGCATGATGATTCCTAGAACAACAAAATTTCATATTTTAGTTTAAGTAAACTACTAATATAATATGGATGTTCTAGTGTGTGCCTATATGAAAACAATGTGGAGGTGCGGTTATCTTGACTCATTTTGATGCTTCAAAAACGTTTTATAATACAAGTTTTGTTATAAAACAAAAGATAACCCAAACGCTCCTAGTTTAATGTAGCTTCGTTTGAATGTACCCGAAAATACATATTGGTTATGTATTCCCTTTAGCATTCAAGAGACATTATGCAAGTGATGTTTTAAACATAACGTTTTGATTTTGTATTCTCAATGTGAGACGAAAAAATATTTGTCCTATTTGTGAGAAATTTTTGGAAAGATTTGACATGGGGTGTTTTAGAAAACATGTTCATGCTAAGTAAGAATGCAATTCCTAACTATGGGGAACATGATTAGTTTTGTTAAACACCTAATTTTATGCATGAGTTTCTCAAGTTTAATGCATAACCCCAAGTTTTTGTTTTAGTGCAAAAATAGAATTCCTAGACTCAGATCAGGATTGTAATCAAGTTTAGAATACTTACAATGATGATTGAATTGCAATGTGAGTGACAGGGAGACCAAGAAATCGTAGGTATGGATGGATGGTAAAGTGAATAGCAGCAGTTTGGAAGTGGTGGTATGATATAATGGGTGTTTGGTTTAATATAAACAAAAAAATTGATTCTGCAGGTCGGCGGATACGGCGGACCCCTGAAATGGGTTCCGTCAGTTGTGTCTGAGGGTTCCGCCGACCCTGCTGAGAAAAAGAGTTTTGGATTTGTTTTGATTTTTGTGATTTTTGTCTAATGTCCAGAACTACAATGTAGGTTCCATGAGTCCTAAGCCTAGCCTAAGAAGGTTAAAAGGTTCAGGTTTAAGGGGTTTTGTAAGAATGTCGGCTATGTTGTCTTCGGAAGAAACTTTCTCAATTGAGATATTTCCTTTTTGAACGTTGTCACGAAGGAAATGATGATGGATTTCAATATGTTTGGTACGAGCATGTTGAACAGGGTCTTTGCTAAGATCAATGGCACCTTTGTTGTTACAAAGAATTGTGATGTCGTTAAGTTGAATTCCGTAGTCGACAAGAGCTTGCTTCATCCAAAGAGCTTGTTGACAAGCCTTTCTGGCAGAAACGTACTCGGCTTCCGTTGTTGAGATAGCAAGAGCCGTTTTCTTCTTAGAGAACCATGAGGTGAGACAATGTCCAACAAAAGTACAAATACCACTTGTACTTTTTCTATCGACATAGTCATCGGCATGATCCGAGTCGACATACACTATGGTGTCTGTTCCCGTTCCTTTGGGATACCATAAACCTAAATGTGTAGTGCCCTTAATATACCTAAAAATCCTTTTAACGGCTTCGAGATGAGTAGTCTTAGGATCTTCTTGAAAACGAGTACATAGAAAAACACTAAACATAATGTCGGGTCTACTAGCCGTTAGGTAAAGTAGACTACCAATCATACCTCTATATTTAGTGCTATCTACGGATTCACTTTCCTCATCCTTGGTGAGTTTAGTTTCCGTGGACATGGGAGTTTTGATTGGTTTCGAATCTTCTAATACAAATTTCTTAAGCATGTCCTTAATATATTTAGATTGGTTAAAGAAGATACCATCTTCTAGTTGTTTAATTTGGAGTCCTAAGAAAAAGTTGAGTTCTCCCATCATACTCATTTCAAACTCGTCATGCATGATTTTTTGAGAAATCCACACATAATTCTTGACAAGTTGATCCGAATATAATGTCATCAACATAGATTTGGACTATGATAATATGTGAATCTTTCTTCTTAGTGAAGAGAGTATTATCAAATAAGCCCATGGTATACTTATGGTCAACTAGGAAGGTTTTAAGTCGATCATACCATGCTTTTAGAGCTTGCTTAAGTCCGTAAAGAGCCTTTTTAAGTTTGTAAACATGATTTGGTTTTTCAAAATCGATGAAGCCCGGTGGTTGAGCAACATACACTTGTTCATTAATGACTCTGTTTAGAAATGCACTTTTGACGTCCATTTGAAAGAGTTTAAAATTGTGTGCACATGCATATGCAAGTAAGATTCTAATTGACTCGAGCCTAGCAACCGGAGCAAAAGTTTCATCGTAGTCAATGCCTTCTTGTTGGTTATATCCTTGTGCAACTAGCCTAGCTTTGTTTCTAGACACAATTCCATTTTCATCCATTTTATTACGAAATACCCATTTTGTTCCAATTATAGTTTGACTCTTTGGTTGAGGAACTAATGTCCATACATCATTCCTAACAAATTGGTTTAACTCTTCTTGCATTGCAATTACCCAAGACTCATCTTTAATGGCTTCATTAATATTTTTAGGTTCAATGGTTGACACGAAACAAAAGTAGTTGCTTTCATTTTGAACTTTTAACCTTAGTGTTCTTTCGTTAATGTTGCCAATGACACCATCTAATGGATGACTTTTAGATTCTTTGACATTGACAAGTTCTTTGTTTAATAGTTCATCTTCCTTGTCACCACTTAAAATTTCTTGACTTTCTATTGCTTGGCTTTCAACTAAGTCATCATCTACCAAAGGTGATGTCTTAGAGGGAGGTGGACTCTCGTCAAATGTTACGTTCAATGATTCCTCGACTCTTAAGGTTTCTTTGTTCAAAGCAATGTAAGCTTTACTATTTTGTGAATATCCAAGAAATACACCTTCATAAGACTTTGGGTCAAATTTGGTGAGATAATCCTTGGTGTTAAGAATGAAACATTTACTCCCAAACACTCTAAAGTATCCTAATGTAGGCTTTTTACCTTTAAATAGTTCATAAGGAGTTTTATTCAAAAATGGTCTAATTAAGACTCGATTTAAAATGTACGTTGATGTGTCAACGACATTACACCAAAACTTTTGTGGAATGTTTTGTTCATTAAGCATTGTTCTACTCATCTCTTGCAATGTCCGATTTTTACGTTCTACTACACCATTAGATTGAGGAGTACGTGGAGCCGAAAAGTTATGAGTAATACTATTAATATCACAAAAGTTTCCAAATTGAAATTCATTATCAAATTCACGACCGTGATCCGTTCTAATAGACACAATATTAGACCCTACTTGATTTTGAATTTTTTTACTTAGAATCTCAAATTTATCAAAAGATTCATTTTTACTTTTCAAAAATTTTGTCCAAGTGTATCTTGAGTAATCATCAACTATGACCAAAGTGTAGAAGTTACCTCCATAACTTTGTATAGCGGATGGACCAAATAAATCCATATGCAAAAGTTCTAGACACCTAGATGTAGAAACCAAGTTTTTAGCCTTATGGCTACTATGGACTTGTTTACCGACTTTGAAAGCATCACAAAAGTGTTGGTCATATTTCAACTTAGGTAGGTTTCGAACTAAGTCTTTGGAGGAGAGGTTTTGGATTAGTCTCATGTTAGCGTGTCCTAAACGTCTATGCCATAAAGTTGAAGATTCATCTAATTAGGTAAGACAAAGTTTTTCTCTAGATGCTGGATCCATCTTCATGACGTATACGTTGTTCTTAAGGACACCTTTGGCTATGGTTATACCATCTTTAAGTATTTTACTTCCGTTTTCACTAAAAAGGACATTATACTTATTACGACAAAGTTGACTAATACTAAGGAGATTAAAACCTAAGTTATCAACATGAGCTACATCATCTATAAAAAGGGAGTCATAAGAGATTGTACCTTTTCCGATGATTTTGCTCTTAGCTTTACTACCAAACGTAACATTACCTCCGTCACATTTGTGATAAGTAGTGAAGAGGCTTTTGTTACCCGTCATGTGCCTTGAACAACCGCTATCTTTAATCCATTCATCCGGTTCCAAACAAACTTTGAGGCACACCTATTTTATGAAAAACACTCAAACATTTGGTCCCCAATTTCTCATGGGTCCATTTTGGTTAAGCATACCATTAACTTGTTCTAAATATGAAAATAGAGCATAAGGGTTCCATGACATGTAATTTGAAGTTTGGTAATGTCCAGGAGTGTTTTGGTTCCAAACATGTTGGTAGTTTGGTCGAGCGTTGAAGTTGCTCTTTGGAAAGGGGCGTTTGGGAATTGGAGTCTTAGGTATTGGTTGAGTAGTCTTAGCTCTAAATTCATTTTTACTAAGTCCTACTCGAGTTTTAAACACAGGTTTTGTTCCATTTTTATACGTAACTTTAACAAATTTTGAACGATCCGATGTGGATGGAGTTACTGCTGCAGCAGACCTGGCGGAACCTTCGGGTCCAACGGGCGGAACCCTGGATTGGGTTCCGTCTGATCCGTAGGCTGCTGTAGCAGTTTTGTTAGTTTCTTGTGCATTCTTTTCTTGTTTCGTTTGACCCTTTAAAGTTTCTATTTTCGTAAATCCTAGTCATGTTTTATCAAAGGGTGACTTTTGAAGTTTCATAATTTCATCCGCACAAGAAATGCTCTTATCGAACTTCTTAAACTTTGTGGTTTGTTTTATTAGATCATTTTGAGTAATTTTAAGTTTCTCAACTTCTAGTTTAAGCTCTTCACATGATTTGCATGATGTGTTAATACCTTTACTCTTTTCTAATCTCTTGGCTTTTTCTTTCAACTCATAAACTTCATTTTCTAAAAACTCCTTTTTAGTTTTCAAAAATTTATTTTTGTTTATGATTTTTAAGCTCAATTCACAAAGTTTGTTATATTCTTTTTGTAAGGTGTCATCATCAATAGAGGAGTAAGATGAGTCGGAAAGTACCTCATTTGAGTTGTGAGCCATGAGAGCAATATCATCATTCTTTGGCTCATCGTCATCTCCTTCATAGTCACTCCAAGCACCCACCACAAAAGCTTGTTGAGGTTTGCTCTTGGGTGGTTTTGGACATTCTCCTACAAGATGAATTGTGTCTCCACACCAATAGCATTTTCTTTCAACTTTTCCTTTCCTATCATCACGATCTTTTCGGAAAGTTTTCTTGTCATCTTTAGGTTGCCTTACAAACTTCCATCTTCTACGAAAGAACTTCTTGAAGTCTCTAACAGCCATAGCATATTCCTCATCATCACTATCCGAAGTAGATTCTTCATCATCACTTGATTGGACTCTAGCTTTCAAGGCAATAGACTTAACTTTTTCTTTCTTGCCTCTAACTAGTTCTGAATCTTTTTCCATTACCATTTCATGAACTTTGAGGTTTCCAATTAGCTCATCAAGTGACATGCTTGATAGATCTTTGGATTCTTCAATTGTCGTCACTTTTGCTCTCCACTTCGGATGGAGTGCTCTAAGAAATTTCCTGACAAAGTTCTTACTACAAAAAGATTCATCAAGTGCTTTAAGTGAAGTAATAATAGTGTTAAACCTAGCAAAAGCATTATCAATAATCTCATCTTCGGAAATAATAAATTGTTCATATTGTTGAACAAGAAGATCAATTTTGTTATCTTTAACTTGTGAGTTTCCTTGATGAGTGACAATTAAAGATTGCCAAATATCTTTGGCGGTTTTACACATAAAGACTCTTTCATATTCTTTCTTAGGCAAAGCATTGTAAAGCACCATTTTAGCTTCATTATTTTTACGAATCAATTTCTTTTGATCATCATCTTTAATGTTAGTAACTACGTTATCACCATCAATGATTATATACCATAAATCTATATCTTTAGATTTCACGTAAGTTTCAAAACGGTTTTTCCAATATATAAAACCATTTGCTTCAAAAAGTGGTGGTCTTTGCATAGATTGCCCTTCTTTGTAATTTTCAAAATCCATGGATCGTTTCAAGTTTTAAAACACAATATATTTTAAAAGATTGAGTAACATAGCTCTTGATGCCAATTGTGGAAAACTAGAAAGGGGGTTGAATAGTTTACCGTTTAAAATCTTTTTAACTTGTTTAGTTAGCTTTGAAACTTTCCGTTTGATCAAAGATATACACACAAACACAATATATAACATGCAAGTAAATGAAAGAAACGATCAAACCACAACACGAGTATTTATCGTGGTTCGGCTACAAGGACTCTTTTTCCTTGCCCTACGTCCACGCCCCGAGTATCCAACTCGAGAGTTTCTTTCACTAGTCAACAAGCTCCTTTCACCGGCGGAGAAAACCTTACACGTCGCTTATACTTTTACCGACACTAAGCTAGATGTCGAGTTCTTTACCAAGGGTACAACCACTCCCGTTAGTTCTTTTACAAGGGTACAACTACTCCCGATACACTTTGTATTTTGAGGACTAAAATACTAACCGGTCACTACTGAAAATACACAATCAAATGAAGTGTAAACTACACAAGTCTATACAATGCTAAGCTAACAAGTCTTGCAACATTGTGTTGAATACTTGTTACTTTTAATGAGCTCGTGAATCTCTTTGCTACAAAAAGAAACTTCACATATGAAATGTTAAAGGGTTAGATGAGAGAATGAATGAATGTGTGTAAATATGATCTAGAGTGATAAGCCAAAAATCAACTTGTGGCTTGGTATTTATAGCAAAGCCTTCTGCAGGCTTGGCGGATACGGCGGAACCCTCAGATGGGTTCCGCCCGTGTACCCACAGGGTTCCACCGGGCTAGCAGTTGGTTTTGCAATAAATCTTGCAAACCAAACAAAGTCACATCTCATTACACCTTGCAAACCAAACAATGTCACATCTCATTACATCTAGTCAAACACCAAACTTGCAAGCAACCACATAGTAAGTCAAACACATTTTCTTTCCATAAATGTATATTGACAAAACTTGCCATAAATGTGATGTGACATTTCTATTTTAAGAAATAAAAAGTGTTGTGTTATATGAAATGTAAAATGTAGCAAAAGTCTAGTTTATGCAAGTCTTTAAAACTAAGATTATGTTTTACTTAGAAACTAAAGTTTACATTTTGTCGTTAACAAAACTTAGCAAAGATCGTAAAATATAAATAACGTTTTTAGGCGACATTTGTATTAACAATCACTTTCATTGACTATGCAAACAAAGTTGGAGAGCATACCATCTGAAGCTTTCCCAGATCATTACTTCAACTTTGTGTCATACAATCAGCTACCTACCAAAATCATTGATCCACGGAATAGAACAAACAAGACATATCCAGTCCTGACAGGTAAAAATCAATAATTTTAAACCTTGCTTTGCTTGATTAACTAAAAATAATAATAAATAAATAAATAAACTAAGGAAATATACCTTCGAGTTTGCAGATTATATTGGATGCTACATCAGTTCAGGAGATGCTGAAAAGATCGGGGACCCTATTAGAAATCAATCTGTAATACGAAGAATCGGAATCGAGAACCTCATGTAAGTATCTTCACTTAAGCTAATATCCATTTTTATAAAACACACATTGAATTAATGTAACATATATTTAAAATTTATATTACAAACAGTTGAAACTTTGTTGAACTCACCTTATGGGATCAACTTGCACAACGTTTCAAAAAAGATGAGATTGATGCACTTGAGAGACCAATCATAATAGCTGTTTCATCCTGCACAGTCAAAAGATATCGGGACAGAGGTATGTTAATACTAATCAATATACACTCACAAATGCTTTACAAATAAAAATAACAAATATTTTACAAATACAAATTTTCCATTTACAGGTATGCAGCTATATTCGACACCAGCAACATACTACTATATAAATCCTAAGATTCCACAACTTCAACATTATTAGGCACAGTAAGATTTACATCCTAAATAGCTAATATATCTGTTATGCAAACATATTTAGAAACATATAATAGCATGTTGATGCGTAGGGATTGCACCAGGTTTTACCAATCGAGGGATCTCGAGAAGATTACAACCCCCACCAGGCAGTGTACCTGATCGATGTAGTATAGTATATTGACAAGTACCGGGGGATTGATCGTTCAGCTAGGAATAGTGTCGCTAGGATTAGAAAACCTAAAGACTAGGTCTAGAGATGAGGGACGATTCTTTTTGTATTTTTATATTTTTATGAAAAGCAAGTAAAAATCTCGGGTTTGAAGGAGTTGGGCGGAATTAGTTGCTAGTCAACTAACCCAATACTAAAGATGCAATCAAAACAAAATACTAAAAAATGAAAATAAACTAATTTATACTAAAGTTGTGAGCAATATGTGGGAGAATTGTGTTTACTTAGGTTTCACTACTCCCTAGATATCTTTTACACGTTAATTACTTGTTATAGTTGCGTGGATGACGGATTGTATTCCTTAATACCATTCATGTGGTGGCGTACTTACTTCCTCAATCCTATGAGCGCCTACTTCACTCCTATGTCGAGCCGGCTAAGAAGCTCCTAACATGGGATCACTAGAATTTGCTCATGCATTAAATACAACCAATAAAACCTAGTACACATCGGTTCATGTTTCCTAAGACGTTCAAGCATGTTACACAATGGAGATCTGCCAGTTTTCTTAAGCCTAACATTGAAATCATTCATCCATTACAACCATAAACAAGTAATCAACATATAATTAACATCTAGGTTTCATTACATCTAAGCAAACACAAGATAGATCTAGCCTAGCATGTTGAAATCAAGACAAGCATAAGATATATTCAAACAACACATAGATATATTGAATGAATTGAAAGAAGACTTATCTCAATTGAACATGAAAGGATTCAAGGGGTGAAAACCCTTGAAAACACTGTAAAATATGACCTAGGGTTTACAAAGTTCGGCCCTAGTATTCACCACATAAGTTCCCCTTTAATGAATGAAAAATAGAAAACTATATATAGATTTTGATGGGTGACGGCGTCAAGAACAAAAGTCTGACGCCGTCATCTCGCCGCCAAATAGTTTCTCGGACTGCCTAGATCTGGGTCTGACGCCGTCATGTATACTCCTTATGCAGGCCGTCACCAAATTAACTCTTGACGCCCTTCTTGTGACGCCTTCAGGTTTGCACTGGGTCGTCATGGATTTTACTCTTGACGCCGTCATGATTTCCTTCTTGACGCCGTCAGATACTGTTCTTAGCATGGAAAATTAAGTCTTTGTCGTTTTCTTCACTTTTATGCTCCAAAAACGTCCGAATTGCTTCCTTTTCCAGAATTCACTCCCAAAGTACCTAAAATCACAAAAGGAACGATTTAGGGCAATATTTGATCAAATAAATTCAATTCCGGGCTTAAATGACCCCCTAAAAGTGCTTCATTTTTCGCCTCATCATATACCCTTACACTTGAGATTTGCTTGTCCTCAAGCAAATGCGCTTTTATTCTAGTCAAAATACAAGTTAGGGGTCATTTAACACTAATATAAAAGTAATTACAACAAATAATCGTTCCACTAAAGACCAAAGACAAGCACGGAGGTCATATACTAGCACCTCACAAATAGTGTTTAGATACTCACATCTCTCGGGTGTAATAAAGTATATATCACAATATGGAAATGGAAAACATCTCTCACTACCTGTCATAGCAAAATAGATTACCATAGGCTTGGGAAAGGATCAAACCTCCACCACATGGCGTAAGCACCTAGGATAAATTATCAAAGAGGTCTTTTAAAGGGTTGTAACGTTAGGTGTAGGGATATGGAATACACGGTTTTGTTGGATATAGGCAGTCTTTACTAGTGGCGATTTAACAATCTTGGTTAATTACATGTACAATATGGCGTTGCTAAGCCAAGACTAGACTCGACTTAAACTAATAAATGAAAAATAACAAAAACATAAAATAAACATAGAATGAAAAGGGATGGTAGTCCGTATGTTTTTTCTTTTTCTATTTTTTTTTTCTTTTTCTTTATTTTTTTTTTCGATTTTTTTTTTCATACACTCTTACCCTACTATCCAAAATAATACATCATAGGGAATGAATATTCCCCTTACACTTGAATTTTTACATACTTTACAATAAACTAATCTAATGACTCGAATTAAGAAAATCAAAACACTTGGAGTACTTTTAAGATTAACGTACATATGGG
This sequence comes from Artemisia argyi, assembly GCA_030686995.1. Lineage (NCBI taxonomy): Eukaryota > Viridiplantae > Streptophyta > Magnoliopsida > Asterales > Asteraceae > Artemisia > Artemisia argyi. The sequence continues at coordinate 153,491,354 of CM060701.1, read as the reverse complement.
GGTAATATATGATGTACTTCCCCATTACTCCATAAAATAAGTACTTTACCCATGAGTCCCAATCGTCCCAAAACAATATGTACAAGGATATGACTCGACTTAGCAACCATGTAATCAATTAGATAATTAACTTAGGGTTTAACACATAACAATAATGCACTAAAGATGAGTGCATACACGGAAGGCTAAGGCGATTTGGGTGTACATTTAAGTGGGGTGTAACAAATTCTTCCTTTAAGTAAGATGCTTAAATTTAGAAACGAAAAGATAGGCTCGGAGGGGTGTACTAGGGGTTTCGTGTACTAAAAATGAGTACAACGCTAAGGGTGTGGGAAAAATTAATTAACTTAACTAGCCAAGTAATATGACTTAAATGGTCAAGTAATTATGATACGGGTTTAACACAAGGGTGATCCTAATGCCTCTTATCATGTAGTAAATCCTACTACACGAATGTAGTCTCACTAGCGGTCTCGGGATGCATCACTAACGCAAGTTCTAGAATCTAAATGCTACCAGTACACTCATAAGCACTAATAGTAAATGCTTTTCCTATCAAATCTAAAGGCGAACCTCACATATTTGGGTGGAAAATTTTTCTAAATAGTATGGTTTTGTGCTAGTCATACAATCTCCTATCCATGAGACGCTTGCTATGGCTAAAGTTTCACTCCTAAATGTTGTAAAAAAATTTAAATTTGGCGCTAAAATTACACTAACAAGTATTTCTCATAGTTTTATTACACATCTACTATCAAACAAACAAACTCAAGCGAAAGTGTATCTGTAAGGTATCATCATTTTACCCTCCCCTTACACTTAGGATGAACATTGTCCCCAATGTTCAAGTAAAGAATGTAAAAGTGAAATAAGTAAAACGAATGAAATCAAATACTCCCCTGATTCGCTCGGTATGGATAATAAGGTGGCCAGGTTAGATCTTCCTCCAAGAAAATGAACAATCAAAGCTTCCCTTCCAGAATAATAATCATCTTCTTGTCATACATAACCTGTAAAACCTGAGAAAACAGACAAGGCAACCTCGCATAAAATCGGCGGCAATCTACATATGCTAACAAATCCTAGAAAACAAATTAAGATATAATGCTTATGGAATGATGTTTGCAGATTTCCTGGAGATTATAAAACTGATAATTCAACAAAAACTTTAGGACTCCGTTAGAAAAACAAAACTGTTAAAATTTCCAGATTTTTACACGTGACGCCGTCAAGAGTAAACTCGTGACGCCGTCAGAAGTGACCTGCAGAAATTCTTATGTTAAGTTTCCAGAAAATTTCTGGAAAAATTTCGTCCTACTTCCTGGAAAATCCTGCAAAACATCATTATGACTCGATACAAGCATTTGACTCTAACAAATACGAATATACATGTTCACTTAACATTGTGGAGAATCATGATCGGTTTTGTTTCTTTAAAAACATATTTGGGGTCTCCCCTTACACTTATCTTTTACAAAAATACCTTTGGGTGAAGTTAAGACTATGTCAAACAACAAAGTAAAGTATTTTCACTATTTTAGTTTTGAAACATGATCTACCAACAATAAAAATAAAGCATGCATACGGAAGCAAATAACAAACAAACAAAATAAAAATCACACACAAAACATGGGTTGCCTCCCAAGAAGCGCTTTTCTTTATTTACGAGTCTTGTAGCTAGACTCAAGGTCATGGGTTACTATGTGATCTCATCCCTTGAAATGATGTACCCCAGGTAGTTGCGGTCATTATTATCGTGGTGGTGGTGTCTCAACCTGTCGATACTTGCAATCACCTTTCCTCATACCTTACTTCTCAAGTTAGCCATCCCATCTTGGCTTATGCTCTCAATTGTGAAAGGCCCATACCACCAGGGACTTGGTTTATCGGGAGATGTCGTCATCTCCAAGTGTCTTAAGAGTACTGAGTTCCCTTCCTCGAATGGTACGTGGCTCCTTGTTGGTTGACTGTGTTCGAACTCGACATGAACTTCATTGTTTTCGCTTCTTTCATGTTTAGCCTCCTTGTAGCTTTTGATTCTTGCCTCCCATGCAAGTATTTTCTCCTGAACATGAATAGGTGACGAGTTGATGTTGTTTTTGAGCTTTCGCCCCCTCAAACTCTCTTGCCCATATTGTGGGGTCATGGGGAAGCTGATCTTTCTTTTTCCTGATTTAAGCTCAATCTTCCTACTTTCATACTTGATGACAGCTCGTGCGGTGGTGAGGAATGGTGCCCCAAGGATTATTGGCATGCATCCATCTCCCTTATCATCAATGATCATAAAATCAACGGGATACATGAATCCTGCGACGTTGACCAACACATCTTCTGCGATTCCTAGGGGGTATACGTAAGAGTGTCCAACGAAGGACATCCTAACACGATTGGGTGCTGGCATTTTTGACGTTAATTGGGTGTAGATAGTCAAGGGCATAAGATTTACTTCCGATCCTTGGTTGGTGAAAGCACTTAGATATTTCAAATTCCCGATGCTGGTCGGCATCTCAAAGTTCCCACACGCCATCTGTTTAGTAGCCACTTTCTGTACCAATAGTTTCTCGAATATCGATCCCCCAGGTAATGTATCATATTCATCTTTTCCCTCTTCCTTCTTCTCAGAACCCTGTTTGGAAGATTAGTTGCGCCCGTCACCCTTTATCCAATTTGTTATAGTGTTTTTGTTTATATCATGTTTCAGGTAGTAACTTAAGGATTGGGATTTTGGTGGCTCTTCTACGCTTTGTTCAGTAGGGGTTTCTACCTTCTCATTATCCGTGTGGACAATTGTGATGGAATTAACAAATCGGGTAGCGGGGATGACGCTTTCTTTCCTTAGTAACATCCTTTCGGGGGTTCTCTGGTTGGCATACTCTTCCATCAGGCTCATCATCTCATTCATTTTCTCTTGCATCTCCTCTTTTTGTTTATAAATTGCTTCCTCGAATCTAGCAAGCCGATCTGAATGAGTTGCCATGTATTCTCTCATTCTGGCTTCAAACTCCGGGCTAAGCTTCTCGGGAGGGGAATAAGGTAGGGCATAGTTTTGAAAAGTCTCAACATTCTCTCTATAGGGTGACTCAGATAGCGGCGTTGAAGTCTTTTTCGAGACAGAATTGACAGTAGCCCGTTTAGGACTTAAGGGTCTCTTTTGCCTTTCCTCAAAATAGTCAACTTTTGCCTCAAGTTTGCATAGGAGTTCATCGGGGATTTGGTTAGTCCCTCCAGGTGTCAAGATTGCGTTGATGGCCGCTTTTATAGCATGATTAAATTCCCATATCTCTTGATTATCGGTGGCAAGCTCTTCAATAATTGCCCAAGACTCCTCGGCGTCCTTATCGCACAATCTACCTCCCGCGGCCCTATCGATTGTGCGTTTAGTGTGATAGTCGACATGATCATAGAAAATTTGAACTAATAACCAAAGGTTTATACCATGATGAGGGACTTTATGGAGGAGATCCTTAAAACAAGCCCATGCTTCGTAGAAAGTTTCACCCTGATGTTGTTCAAACATCAAAATGTCATTTCTAAGCATCGCAGTCTTCCCTGGTGGGAAGAATTGGGCAAGGAAGCGATTGGTGAGATCATCCCATGAGGTGATGGATCCCGCGGGTAAACGTTAAAGCTATTGGCTAGCTTGATCACGTAGAGAGAATTGGAATAGGCGTAATCGGGTTGACTCTCTAGTTGTAACATCAAGGTCTATAGAATCTACGATTTTAAGGAAGTCCTTGAGATGTTGGTTTGGATCTTCGGAACGAAGTCCATGGAATGCACATCCGCTTTGCACCAACCGGATGGTGTCGGATCGCAAGGGGGTCACATTGGCTCCTTGGGTGAGCTCAATGGTGTTTCGATAGCCTTGGTGGCTAGGTCGGGAATACTCCCCTAAGGTTCGGGGCCTAAGGGGTTGGTTATCTAGTGGTGGGTTTTGTTGTGGTGGGATGACGGGTTCAAAGATGTTACCATTATCCATGATGTCGGATGGCGAAGAGTTACGAACAAAAACACGAAGAAATAAGATAGACTAAAGAGAACCTAAAAATAAAAATAAAATCCTACTAGAAAGGAATCTAGCAAGTAGACCTAATAAAAAGAGATTCTAACCTAGACAATAACTATTCCCTGGGCTGCGGCGCCAAAAACTTGATGCGTAGGGATTGCACCAGGCTTTACCTCTCGAGGGATCTCGAGAAGCTTACAACCCCCACCTGGCAGTGTACCTGATCGATGTAGTATAGTATAATGACAAGTACTGGGGGATTGATCGTTCAACTAGGAATAGTGTCGCTAGGATTAGAAAACCTAAAGACTAGGTCTAGAGATGAGGGATGATTCTTTTTGTATTTTTATATTTTTATGAAAAGCAAGTAAAAATCTCGGGTTTGAAGGAGTTAGGCGGAATTAGTTGCTAGTCAACTAACCCAATACTAAAGATGCAATCAAAATAAAGTACTAAAAATGAAAATAAACTAATTTATACTAAAGTTGTGAGCAATGTGTGGGAGAATTGTGTTTACTTAGGTTTCACTACTCCCTAGATATCTTTTACACGTTAATTACTTGTTATAGTTGCGTGCATGACGGATTGTATTCCTTAATACCATTTATGGGGTGGCGTACTTACTTCCCCAATCCTATGAGCGCCTACTTCACTCCTATGTCGAGCCGGCTAAGAAGCTCCTAACATGGGATCACTAGAATTTGCTCATGCATTAAATACAACCAATAAAACCTAGTACACATCGGTTCATGTTTCCTAAGACGTTCAAGCATGTTACACAATGGAGATCTGCCAGTTTTCTTAAGCCTAACATTGAAATCATTCATCCATTACAACCATAAACAAGTAATCAACATATAATTAACATCTAGGTTTCATTACATCTAAGCAAACACAAGATAGATCTAGCCTAGCATGTTGAAATCAAGACAAGCATAAGATATATTCAAACAACACATAGACATATTGACTGAATTGAAAGAAGACTTATCTCAATTGAACATGAAAGGATTCAATGGGTGAAAACCCTTGAAAACACTGTAAAATACGACCTAGGGTTTACAAAGTTCGGCCCTAGTATTCACCACATAAGTTCCTCTTTAATGAATGAAAAATAGAAAACTATATATAGATTATGATGGGTGACGGCGTCAAGAACAAAAGTCTGACGCCGTCATCTCGCCGCCAAATAGTTTCTCGGACTGCCTAGATCTGGGTCTGACGCCGTCATGTATACTCCTTATGCAGGCCGTCACCAAATTAACTCTTGACGCCCTTCTTGTGACGCCTTCAGGTTTGCACTGGGTCGTCATGGATTTTACTCTTGACGCCGTCATGATTTCCTTCTTGACGCCGTCAGATACTGTTCTCAGCATGGAAAATTAAGTCTTTGTCATTTTCTTCACTTTTATGCTCCAAAAACGTCCGAATTGCTTCTTTTTCCAGAATTCACTCCCAAAGTACCTAAAATCACAAAAGGAACGATTTAGGGCAATATTTGATCAAATAAATTCAATTTCGGGCTTAAATGACCCCCTAAAAGTGGTTCATTTTTCGCCTCATCACATGTATATTTAATAGGTACAGAGAACTATACCAACAAAAACCGCCGTTAGATGTCATCAGATATCGATTCAATGAACCACAACAGGAGAAAGAAAGGAATTGATTTCCTCTATCACGACTCCTTACTGAAGATCCAGAACCTTATCAGGTAAATTAATGCAAAACACAACAACTATATACTATTACTCATTACTAACAGTAACTTTATACAACAAATTATTTTAACAAATAAAAATGAACAAACACAGGGACTACGTTTCACTTGCGAGGGTACCATAATTAGTCTCAACACATCATGTGACTGGTACTACATTTCATGCAATCAATGTAGCATCAAAGCAAAAAACTACAATGAAGTGTACGAATGCAGAGAACATGGAATCTTGGAATCCCCAAGTTACGGGTAACAATACAAACAACCACATACTCAAGTTTACACAAATTAAACTATAACCAACTCACACTATGCAGGTACAACTTCATGGCATTCATAACAGACACAACCGCAGTAGCACAATTCACCTTTTTCACACCAAAAGCAGATGAAATTGTTGGTGTTGATTATCCGACTTTGGTCAAATCAATGACCGACCCAAACCCACATGTTTTCCCAGAAAAGTTGCACGAAATCATCGACAAACAACATATATTCCAGTTCTACTTTAGTCCTACATGCAACAAAAAATCAGTGGAATTTATTCATAGTGACATCTTAGACGATCCACAGCCAGGAAACCAAATTGAAGGACAATCTTCTGGTAAGCAAAACATTTTAAATCAATACAAATTTTCTCCCTTTTACTCCTAAAATTATATTATCTTTAATATCTTTACCACATAAACTACTTATTACAGGTGTCGCAACAACATCTAAAACACCTGCTCCTATTGAACATGCACCAACACCAGACACTCTTTTGGACAACCTGGAACCGGCAACCCAGACTGAAGGCCAACTTTCAGGTAAAGAAAAAAAAAAACAAAACAAAACAAAAAAAAAATTATACACATTTTGTTGTTAACCTATATTATAATAAATATGTTGACCCTATTATATATCCATTGTAGATGTGACAACACCAACAAAAGCATGTGGTGATACTGAATTGACAGCAACACCAAACGCTCCTCAAACATTGGAAACACCAGATACAGACACGCTAGCTGAAGGACAATCATCAGGTAAAAAAAAACTTATAACCAAAGCCTTTTTTAAAATATCAATAGTAAAAAAAACAAAATAATAACCGTGGATGATTAACTTATTACAGAAATAACACCAACATCACCACCGTACACTGGAATGCAAACAAGGTCAAGAACAGATATGGGAATCGATGCAAGTCGCAAATCAGCTAGAAGACCACTTTTTCCAGAAGAACCATCAGACACCAAAAAAAAGAGGGCTTAAGGACTATAACATGATCAGTACCTTTTATCAACTACATATCAAAAAGCAGCAACTATCTACGCACTATAAAAGTGCAGGTTTAACCATAACTCATGTAAACATCTATCTAGAATAAAACCAGTTATGTAAGCTTAGACTTACGAAATAACAACTATGCTGCTGAATCTTTTGTATGTACACTTATGTTACAATAACTATCTTTATGTAATATATCTTAGACTAGCTTCCTGCTTAGTAATAGATTGCCATATTTCATTTTATTTTTTAACTTTAAACATTCATACTTTACTGCATCATAAAACCATCAGAAAATATATTTTCAGTTAATCTATTCAAAATACATATATATTAAATAACACAAACACTAGCCGTTTTATTCATAGATCATACCAACTACAAGCATTACAACAAATATTCACAACAGATTCTTAACCAACGACACACTATCATAAAATAATAGATAACATACAACCTACATGATATTCTAGCAACAAAAACACAAACACAAAGACCCATAATAAACCACACTACTTATGCACATCCATGACCCTGACATGACGCTTTTTCTCAACCCTCGCTTGACGCACTACATCCAAAAGAGCAACCAAAGCTTGCAAAATTTGTCCATTTTTTCAATTGCGCCTCCATCAAACATTCCATTCCATCACAAGCTGCTACATCCAACGGACTAAAAGTATTACCCTCTTCAATTAAGTCAACGAACTTGAGAATCTTCTCACGCATACCATTGCACCATTCAGAAACTTTCGTGATAAAAACCTCATTTTCATTATCTTCTTGAACAAAAAGAAACTTAAAACAATCTTTAATTTCATCAGACCCACAAAGTTCTTTTAGTTGTTCAAAGTTTGGAATAGAAGCCATTGCTTTTTCACACAATTTTTTTATAACTATTGTTGGATACAGATGAAAATAAAATGCACACCTACTTATATAAATAAATAAAGAACCACAAATAGTGCCACAAACCAAAATGTAACATTATCTCTTTAACATCTTTTTCCTACATTACATACTATCAAACTAATATAAAGTACAACGCTATTGAAAAAACAGCTTTAAAAAACAAGCACAACTCTCAAAAACCAAATACAACCACCCAGATACTACTTTACAAGTCTTCAAGTTTCCTTAACCACATACTTAGAATATCTACCTAACACCCTATATTCACATGCAAACATCCTGTATATATAAAAAATAATAATAATAACCATACTATTACTTGAAACTTAAAAACAGTCACCCCATTCATTAACCACAACTTTTTTTTTACCAAATACACACACACACACATTATAAGGAACACCTTCTAAGTGTTTCTTTCAAAATAACTTACACACGAACTACACACAAAAAAATAAAAATAAAAAATAGATTAAAGGCAACCTTTTTTTGCTAACAACCTGATAACAAAACAATTTCATATCAAAATTAACTAATATTCTAACTGTTCTATCAAAAAATTTAAACAACAACTTAAGATTTGCTTGAACTAATCTACATACTTAACTTTAAACAACAAAATACATGTAATACGATAATAACCTAAACTTTTATTAAGATTAACATAAAGATTCTACAACTTCCAGCTACACTAGAACTTTCATACATTCAAAATACAGAACATAGAATCCTAACATATGTTCCATGTACAATGGAACTTTGACACATTCAAAACACATAACATAAACACGACTATTTACACAACATCAAGATACACAAGACTACTAGACTTACACAAGTTAAAACATACAAAAGATAAAACAAGACACAACCTTTATTTAACCTTATTGAGTTTCTTCATAATCCTGGATTTTTCACCAGCACGTATGTCAGCAGCATGACTCATCTGAATCAGCCTACTTATTTTAGCAAAATCCTCTTGCTCCGCAGCCCTCAAAACATCCAAACAGTTGTCCAAATCAAACTCACTCCCAAGCTTCATCAACTCAAGAATAATCCCATGCCTATGCTCCACTCTAGCTTCTAACTCTTCAATCATTTCATTGTAACACTTTTCATCAGCTCTGTACGCTTTTTCCTCTCGCGAAAATATAACATATAGAACTTTGTCAATTCTTCGGTCACCAATTTCCTTTGCAATCCTCAAACACTTTGCAAACTTAGGAGCCATACCCTTAAAATAAAAATCACGATTTCATCCTCACAAATTGTTGCCAAATTTTGCTGTAACTGATAGAAACCCAAACCCTAGATTTTTTATTTACGTTTTCCCCAAATATGTTTCTCACCGTTTAATGGATACCAAAAAGCTGCTCAGAAACCGACCCACTATTCTACAGCCCAACAAGAATAAACCAAGTATAGGCCCAACTGAAATGCAACAAACTACAGCCCAACTTTTATATATAAAAAAAAAACATAATAAAATAAATAAAATAAAATAATAAAAAAAATAACGAAAAAAATTTACTAATAATAATAACAATGTATATGTAAAAACATTAAGTTAGAAAAATCTATTATACAAACAAAATCGTGCAATCTATTTACATACACAATATCGTATCAGATAAATACAAATAAAAATACAATTAAACCAAATAATTGTCACAAACAACCGCCCCGCAGCAACGCGCAAGCATTTAAGTTTGTTATGATACTAAAGAACTAGCTGGAAGACAAGTGGGGAGAGGATGTTTGGCTATGGGAGGTCTCAAGTTCGAGTCTTACCCGAGACTTTTACTTCTTTAGGCGATAAAAGGAGTAGTAGGCAGGTGTCAGGGTCTGCCAAATTGGATGTCACTGCTGGACCTGAACCCACTAACAAGAAAATGAGAAAAAAGAAAGAAAGAGAAAAAAAGAAAAAAAGATCGAGTCATGTTTGTTTACTAACTTAGTAACTTAGTAATTTGATATAGGCAACAAAAAAAAAATCATTTGTAGTCAATAAATATAGTTGTCAAATACAATAATTAAAAAATAAATAATATTTATTTTTACATGGAATACAATGTCATCACGGCCAATTAATTAGAACAATATATTTTCATGGGTAAAATGGTAAAATGACCAGCTAACAAAAGTATGACTTGTTTACAAAGCTAGGGTACCGGCCCAATTTAACTAGCATTTCCTTAGGTTTGCTAAAAAGATACTCCATCCGTCTCAAAATTATTTTCAAGAGACAAGAATTACAAAGTTTAATAAAAATGAGACCTCTACAATTTTCAACCAATCAAATGAAATATTCCCCCACTAAGTTATCTTATTTTTACCTAAAATGGAAGATGAACAATTAATTTGAAACATCCATAAAAGAAAATGTGGACAATAAATATGAGACGGAGTGAGTAGTATATATATACGATAATAGATTGCATTCGGTAGCATTCGGTATCACGATAATAGATTGCATTCGGTATCACGCAGGTGTATTGTTTGAGGGAAAAAATATATTGTTCCGAGAATGAGGTTTATGCCTTACATGGTATATGCGGTGGTTTTGACGAAGGTACTCATAGATCTTTGGGAGTTCGTGGTAGAAGATACAATCACACCATTCACAGGTGCGTTTCCATCGGATATAATACTAACGAAGATATTACCAAAACTTCCCACAAAGTCCATTGGTCGTTGCATGTGTGTTTGCAAAGAATGGAAGTCTTACTTATCGATGCCTAAGTTTGCCAAGATACACCTCCACCAACACGTAAATCGCAGCCATAAACTTCTCATATTTGATCCCTCATTATTAAAGAATGGTAACAAACAACTTACATTGCATAATGTTGATTATGATGCTCCCAATGTTGGTTTTACTACTGTCAGGGAAGTTACGTATAGTTCTCTCCCATATCCACATAATTTTCTCAATAGTCTCTATGTATTATCAAGCTTTGATGGTTTTGTGTGTTTAGCCTCACCGTTAACAAAAGAGCTAGCATTGTGGAATCCTTTTACTGGTGCTTTCAAGTCGTTGCCAAAAAACTCATATTCTCCTCATTTCTACAATCGTTATTCTGATGTGCTTGGTTTCTATATGGACTCTTTCAATGATGATTACAAGCTTTTGCATATTATGGTTTCAAAGGATTTCTTGGGGGCCTATGTCTATTCCCTAAAGACGGATTCATGGAAAAAGATCGAATATTTAGTTGATAACATTGACCATAAATCCGATTACTTTTGGACCCGGCTACTTTGTTAGGCCAATGTCTTTATTTTGTGGTTTGGGAAAGGTATGCAAATCAAAGATGCATTATTTGTTTCGATGTCAAGTCGGAAAAGTTTAGGAAAAAACAATTTCCACCCGTTCCAGTTTCATCATGTCAAAAGGCAAGTTTAGTGGTTTTGGATGGCTGCATTCACTTGTGTGTATCTTATATATCACAAGGGGGCCATTACCTTTCGAATATGGAAGCTGGTACATGGAGGATGGATGGTGATGATGGGTGGGTGAAGGTTAAGGTCTTTTCTTTTGAAAAATACAAATTTTCAAGGATTAGGAAGGTTTTTTCAAAGATTAGGAAGGTCTCTATGACCAGAAATGAGAACTGGTTCGCGATTGCTGAGAACAAGAAAGGCCTTTTTTACATAATCGACATGAAAGATTTTGCAGCAAGCTATGCGTGTTTACGCAAGGAGAGTTTGTTCAAAGATACACAAGAATCACGTACGATATATGTTGAGACTCTAGTGTCCCCGAACATGTAGTTCAAGTGAAGGTCTCTTCCATGAATCCTAGTCAAGCTTTTAGCAATTCAATTTTCTTTATCGTTTTGTTTTATAGATTTCTAATTTGTAGAAATGTGTTTTCTTCGATTATTGAGGCTTCAAGTTAACTTACATACTATGCCCTAATTGTGAAAACTATGTCCCATAAAAACAAAAGGAAAAAGACTTGTTGTTGATGCTTGTGCCAAAAAAAATTAAAATTATAGTTATTTTGTTGTGATGTTTAACAAACTAGCTATACTTTTATTTTAAAAATATATAATGACATAATTTGTAAAAAATAATCTCTCGAATCTTTTAAAAGCTTGTTTTGAGAAAACTTATTTTTCTACAATAATCCACAATTTTTATCACCCAAACAAAAATTATTTTTTAACAAAAAATTATTTTTCAAACAAAATAATCTTAAATCTCAATAATATTTCAGAATCTCTCGAAATCCTTCTAAACACTCCAAAGAATCAACTAAAAAGAAAATATTATTTTATGCCAAACTCGCCAACCGAACTAAAAATTCTGTTATTCTCACCGGAATAATAATAAAAAAAGCAACTAACCATCACCGGAATAATAATAAAAAAATGACAGCCATGTCAAAGGCGGTGGTTGACTGGCAATGGCAGAACGCCGCAGCAGGATCCGCCGCTGGCCTTGCTACCGTCACTTTTTCACATCCTCTTGACGTCGTTCGTACCAGATTCCAAGGTACCAATTTTATTCAATTCAGTTAGTAAGTAGTTTATAAATTACTACTGTAATAAGTTTTGTATTGTTCCAGTTAATGATGGACGGAATCCGCTTCTTCCGAGCTATAAGAACACTCCTCATGCTCTATTCACTATTGCTCGATCAGAGGTTAATATTATTTGCTTCTCTTAATGTTTAGTCTTGCGTTTTCCGGTTATGGTATCTCGAAATGTATGTAAGTTGCATTTCCTATCATTTGTTTGAATTAGAGTGGTTTTTGTATGTTTTTAATCTAGTGTTGAAGATTCGGAGTTTGGGTTGTGTGATATGACTAGTAACCAATACCGTACAAGTTTGCCTTTTTGTTTTGGGTAACCATTTTGGCTGACTAGCGGTGTTTGAACGCACCACTACACAGGCTCAAACCGGGTGAAGCCCTTCCTTTTCAGGAGGTTGGCGTGGCCACATCAGGGTTGTTTGCACCTAGCTGGAATTGAACTCGAGACCTCTCACATTTTAGTTTGGCTAGAGGATTTGTTTTGCGCAACTATTTCATTCTATTACTGTACTTGTTTTACTCTTGTGTTACTCTTGGCATTTTTAATTAGACGGTGTTTGTGATGGCTTATTGTTTTCTCCTTATTAATCAGCATTTGAAAGCTTCTTATAGGAACTAGAGTTTGGATTTGCTTAGTTTATTAGAAACTTTCAGTGTAATCCAGTTATGATGTGTTTTAGGTTAGATATGATGGTAAAAAGTATTTTTGGTTTCATCTCATATAAGCACTCTGAAATTAGCATTCCCTTGAAAATTGGTTATTTCGTCCCAAAATAAGCAGATGAATAGAAGCAGCTTGGAAGATCAAAACTTCAAACTGTGTATCTGCTCAAATAAGCTGATAAGGAGAAAAATAAGCAAATCCAAGCACCTTCTAAATTACGTGTAGTACAGTAGCATTTTTGAGAATCATTAGAGTAACTCAGCAAATCACGCCAATCTAGGTTTCCTCATATTTTAATATGTTTTCCCTTTGAGTTGAAACATTAGGGGTTTTTTTTTTTTTTTTTTTTTTTTGGATTCTGTTACTTGACATGATTGATCAAAAAAGAACAAGGAAAAAAAAAGTTCACTAATGGTTAGGAAAGTGCCAAAGAGGAGTATAAGATGATTATTAATGACAAAGATTGTAATTTTTGTGAAGTTTATGATTATTAATATTATCTTTTTTAGGGACTCAGAGGGCTCTATGCTGGCTTTTATCCTGCTGTGCTGGGCTCAACTATCTCTTGGGGTTTATATTTTTACTTGTAAGTCAAATATAATGACTTTGTTTACTTGTCAGTTGTCACTAAACATGCTATGAACGTTTCATCGTACTCCATCATACTTAGTTTTACCATTTTACCCTATTAATTGAACCCTCTACAATAGGACTTGCATCTGTCTATAGCATTGATGCATGTTTCTCTTTCTCTAAATTGAGAACAAAAACTTCAGTTTTTGTTAAATCTTTGCAAGAGTTGTTCTATCACCAATAAAAACGGGTAAATGGATAGGCTTTTCCCTATTCAAGTTAACTTGGGGTGGGCAAGTCTTTGACTCAAATGTACGCAGCCTAATTAAGGTATCCCTGTGACCGTTTCCGACCTTTCCTTAGTCACCCCCAAATGTACACCTAGTGAGGCTTGAACCCTAGACCTCTTGTGAGGAGGTCAAGTGTCTTACCACCAGACCATTTGGTGATGGTCTTTTAACCATCAATCAATCTCCTAGTTGTTCTATCATCAATCTCTGCTCATCACATGATCTTTTAACCACATTATGTCACTGTAGAATGAACATGCTAACTAATTCACGTTTGGTGAAAGAGAACACAATAAACTGTTGATGCTCAAATCTGAAGGTTTAGTGGTTCACATATAGTTGAGGATCCATTTTCACTTCACTCGTACATATCTTATGCCAATTTTGTGCTTAAAAGAATAAGTGTATCAAATAGCAGTTTTCTATTGTTCATTTAATTGGTATATGACAATTTTTGGGACCTACAGAGTCTGCATAAATAGATGCCCTTACGACAAGATAGGACAGAGATGGCTTTAATCTGATTCTGAATACATGCCATCTTAATTTTCATCTCTATCATGCATCAGACTTTGGTGGGGTTGCTGTATGCATATTAAACCTGTTAACACAATCTTATCCTTTTTCTCAGCTATAGCAAAGCTAAACAAAGGTATTTGAAGAATAGAGATGAGCTGTCCCCAGGTCTTCATCTTGCTTCAGCTGCAGAAGCAGGAGGTTTGGTAAGTATGTTTGTATTTTATTTCATTGTTTAGGGCCTTGAATGTAAGGATTTTTAATGAGCTACTCTCTGTGGTTATGATAAAGTTTGTCACATGTTTTAGGTTTGTCTTTTTACCAATCCTGTTTGGCTTGTGAAAACAAGATTACAACTTCAGACTCCTGAGCATTCTCGACCATATTCTGGTTTCCATGGTCTGCTCTGAATCTTATATTAAATTGCAAACTATGTCCTTTCTGATCAATTATCTCCTCTTTCTTCTGTACCAATAAATCCACCAAATCCAGTTTTTTACTGCACCTATTAGTCAACATGTGTACTAATGCAGACCTTCATTATATTCTGTCACAACAATGGATATTGTTTTTACAGTTTATATCACTAATCTTAACTTAGTTCCAGTTTCGGACATGCAGTAATAAATCATTTTTCTTCGGTAACTATGGTTTCCAACCTTTTGGCCGACTAATCCACAGGGTTTGAACCCACTACCATACAGATCCAAACTGGGTAAAGCCCTCCCTTTTCCAGAGGTTGGGCTGGCCAAGTAATAAATCGTTTTATGTTTTTATGCTACAGCATTAATAGGGTCCTGGATATCTTTCTGAACTAAAATGTACTATCACCAGTATCAAAATAGATACTTAAAAAAACCACTGCAAACACACAAAAAAAAGACAATATGTTTCGATACGTAAATCTTAAATTTTATTTTGAATATCATAAGTACTTACTTTTGGGACATAAAGCATTCTATTTTTGAGAAAGGTGTGAAATATGCTTGATATTAATACTCTTATATGATTTCAGATGCGCTAAAAACAGTAGTGAAAGATGAAGGATGGAAAGCATTATACAAAGGGCTTGTACCTGGTCTTTTTCTGGTCAGATTTGGTATTGTTATTTTCCGTTTAAGTTTATCAATACAAATAGGTATAGTTCTGCATATTAGCGCTTAAAACAATATTTCAGCTGGTTGATGCATCATATATTTGTGACTCATTATAGATATTAAGCTCATTTGATAGATAGGTTGATGATCCATCCATGATAATCACATTTTTTATAAAAGTTTACATACAAATCCCATGAACCTGACTTAAGCAACACCTTTGATAATTATGCAGCAAGTCACTCATGGGGCTATTCAGTTTACTGCTTATGAGGAGCTTCGTAAGGTTCTAGTCAACTTTAGGTCTGAACAAAGCATGTTGATCTCTAGCAGTGCTGAACTATTGGTAAGTTCCTCTAAAGAGTCATTTCAAACTTACAGACTATTAATGTATGGATGTGCTTATGAATATTAATTAATGCTTAACTCCTAGAAGGACATATGTGAGATTATCTCATGTCAATTCCATTACCTTAACTACTAGTAGTAACTGACTATCAAATATGATAGTTAAATTGAGGAAGGTAATCAAAAAGCAGTTGATATGTATACATGTTTCTACTAAACAGAGGTCATATATTTACGAAAGGGGTAGTGGGAAACACTAATTGCTAATTCTTTACCATCCTAAATTAGACTAATGCATTAGGTCCTGGAGGTCAGCGGGTCTACCCTCCACAATTCTTTTATATTTTACACCTCTTATCGAAATTCTTTGATTTTACACCTCTATTTGAAATTTTGGTTTTAAACTCATAAGATCCTTTTTTTTTTTTTTTTTTTTTCCTTTACTAACCGAGCAGGTTTAGGATAAGTTTATTATAATTTTAATATTATTATTATTATTAGGGCAAGCACATTTGCTCTTATAGTGCTTCACTGCCTTTTTACCTAATTGGAACAAAAGTTAGGTCTGTCTGCATGGGTGTTAAGAGGTTGTTTGTTAGTTGTTACTCTTGGGTAAGTTAATTTTACTGGGTTTTCAGACCTCGATGGATTACGCAACTTTAGGAGCCTCCTCTAAACTGGCTGCCATACTTGTGACATATCCAATCCAGGTAATCAATGTCATGGTAAAGTTACTCTATATATTTATTACATTTCTAAGCTCCAGTGTAGGAACTTATTGTTCAACATGTAACTGGTTCTCATTTGGCATGATGGCATTTCAGGTCATTCGTGCTCGTTTGCAGGTAAATGAGCTTCATCTCTATATCTTTTTTTAGGCTTTTGCTATTATTGTTTCCGACAGACTATTAAGAGACCTGTAAAATTACATTTTGGAATCCAGCAGAGTTTTTTAGTTTTATAATGTTAGTAGCTGAAGTTGTATCCTTTCACACTGTAGCAACGGCCAAGTATAGACGGAGTTCCCAGATATGTGGATAGCTGGCATGTAATGAAGAAAACTGCTCGGTGAGTTTGTAATTGTGTATTCTATTATTAAATTCAAAGATATGTAACTTTTTACTTGTTTCGTCCATACATGAGTGGCTTTCCTATCTGGCAATTTAGTATTTCTTAGTCCTTGTGGGTACGCAATACTCATAAAGTAAACCCAAACATTTCCTTGGTGAAACGAGGAAAAGTAGGTTCATTGTTTCTGTAGTTTGAACTTTATGAATATAAAGATTACTTAATGCACATGTATACTCTTATCTGTTTCATAACAACTCACTCTTTATAGGTTAGAGGGTCTAAATGGTTTCTACAAAGGAATGACAGCAAATCTTCTGAAAAATCTTCCTTCTGCTTCACTGACCTTCGTTGTGTACGAGAATATTCTCAACATGCTGACATTAGAAAGGGCCAAGGAGTGACATGTTTCCGGCCCTTCTACACTTACTCATTTTGTTTTAAAGGATCCCGTATGATCGTCTAATGAAAGTAGTGTAAACTTTGAAAAACTAGTGTTCCAACAATTTCATTTGTTAATTTCGGCTTTGCCAAATATATCATTGTAATGATAAGCTTCTAGAGGATGTTAAAAGGAAATACATCGATGTAATACTAAAAGAAAAGCCAATGGTAGTTTCGCTTTGCGCTCAAGGCTGGTATCTTTTGTTTATCTAATCAAAGATATCGTTTGTGTGTAGAAGCTATATTCTTCAACTCCTCACCTCCTGACTAACGTTATTGTAGTTACAAGTTACGTGCTGCAAAGGAGTACACATAATGAAGTTATAACTCGAAGAGTTAATCCAGTAGCTACTGCATCTTATGACTAGAGACGACGGTTATATCCCTTGAGATTGTATGAACATTTTAGTATTTTATGAGATTTACCCACTATTAGGTTACTTGATGAAAATGAGTTTCAGTAATAGGTAGCCAAGTATATAGTACTATAGTAGTACACTCTTATTTAACATACAATGACAGTAACATACCATCAGAACTGGGAAACATATTCTGATACATAAAAGACAGACACTTAGAGCCTAATTTAAGCTATTTTTTTGAGGAAAGATATTATCTCATCAGAAACCTCTTGGGGTTTCTCTAGTTGGATAAAATGATGGCCATCAAGAATAACAACTTCAATATCAGGAACAAGTTTTTTCATATCATCTCCCTCAAGGTACACCTTTGTAAAACTATCAAATGCAATATCTTTGTCTCCAACAATAAACTTTGATGGAACTGTTATTTTTGACCCTTGCCATGGTGCTTCAAGCTCCCAGGACCTGCAAATCAGTTAATATGGTTAGAAACTATATAAAATAATAACCTGAAACATCCCAATGCTATTCTTCTATGCCCATATCTGTGTTTTGAGTCTTACAGGTCCATAGCACGGTAATAGTTTAAGCCTCCAGTGAATCCAGACTCGTTAAACTTGTCTGCATACACTTGGAGCTCCTCTTCAGTAATCCATGATGGTAACTGTGTAGGTATTTCCAAATGATCAATAATCTCCACGCCAGGTGGCGCTATCAGCAAATCCGGACTATTGATCAACAAGAATTTCTTCACTACTGTCAGGTTATCATATTTTGAAAAAGCTTTCTCTGCTCTTCCTGCTTCCTGTATCATTTGTTAAGGTTTAAACATTCCTAGCACATAATATTTAAAGGAAATTCTTCAAAATAGCCGTATCACAAACGATTAGTAACAAAATGTCAAAATATTTTGTGTTTATACCCAAATAGCCATGATCTACAAAGCTTTTTTGCAGACTAAAATTATGCTCTATGCAGAACTTTTTCCCTTCAACATATCTGAAAAATACACCTAAAAAGTCAAATTTTGCAAAAATAATGATTCCAAAAAACTTATTGTGCCAAAAATAGGATTTCATAATTCATGATTCTTGCGGAATTTATGGCTATTTAGGTAAAAGCACAATTTCATCGACATTTTGTTAATAGACCATATGTAACATCATATGTGTGAAAGAGAACCTGGTACTGGGAGATATACAAGTCATCTCCAAATGATTTGAAGAATTGAGTAGGCTTCATATCTGGGTTCCTAGGAAAGAATGGAACACAGATAGCAACCATTCCTTTGACTCTATCAGGCCTAAAAAGACTAAGATGCCAAGCTGCAGCTGCGCCCCAATCATGTCCCACCACAAACACCTACAACATATATTTCCCAAAAGTCATCCCCATATCAAAACACACACACACAAGGTGTACGGGCTGTGCAACCGCACACGGTCTCAAATTTTTCAAGGCCTCAAACAAAAAATTTATATGGCATTTATAGTATATACAATCTCACGCATAAACACATCAATTTCACACAATCGTCCATGACAGTACTTTGAACCCACAACCTCTTGGTCGTTGGATCAGCCTTAACTTTCTCACGGGTAGCGCTAGGCCAAAGGCCCTATGGTTGATGGCCTCAAAATTAGTCAATATATTTGGGGTCTAAAAGTCCAATCCATTGAAAAACATTGAAAGCTATAAATTCTTTCTTTCCTAATAGTGTTTAGTACCTATATAACTTAGACACATACACACGGACACAAACATAGTTAAGAATAGATATGACCTGCTGCTGATTAAAGTGATCAAGAAGACCAATGAGATCACCAACTATATGAAAGTTAGTATATGAAGAGGGAGACACTGGTGAGTCAGATTCACCAAACCCTCTGAGATCAGGTGCAACCACATGGTAACCATGGCTAGCCAAGTGAGCCATCTGATGGCGCCATGAAAACCAAGTCTCAGGGAACCCATGAAGGAGAAGCACAAATGGTCCTTCTCCTTTTATCTCTGCTACATGCATCCATATTCCATTGGTTTTTATTCTATGGTGGTTCACATCACCCATCAATTCCATTTTTTTTTTCTCTGAAAGATCTTTGTTTCTGGGCAGTTTTGTGCTTATATAGTGATTAACTAAAGTAAAAACTAAAGATTAGTATGCTCATACTAGTCAAAGGGACGACTAATAATAGTAGTATTATATACTATATTATGCATGGGAAGAAAAGAAACGTCCCTCCATCTGTCCATCATCAATATATATCATCTTAAAATATACTAGGATCAACACCATTTTCCCTTCCAACGCACGCCATATTAGAATAACAAGGTACTCGAGCCCGCCGCGTTGCGGCGGGTACTTTTGATCACTCGAATAGGGATTAATCAGATTCTTGACATCACTGGAAAAGAACTTGAGCCGTAAGCATCAAGGTCAAACCTTCAGAAGGAGAGTGAATGGGTGTCTTTGTGTAGAGGTGTTGACCCTTATAGTTTTAAAAAAATTTAAGATAATTTTTAAAGTTATTTGAAAAGTTAAAGGCACATTTTGAACCAATGGGCTTGTGGTCCACTGGCCATGTCTTATTCAGTTAAGCGTGCCTAGTGGAGAGTAGTACCGGTTTGGGTGACCAAACCGGGAAGTCCTCCCTTGTGGACCACTGCCCTGTCGGTACGATTTCAAAGTCCTTCAATGAAGGTTTCAACCCACAAGGGTTCGAATATGGAGAAGGCAGGGTTTACTTCAATTTAAGTGTCGTGCCTTCAGGCGGCTTAAGTTGAAGATTTTCCCCCCATCGGGTTTCAAATTGGACTTGATTTCCCACATGAAAGTCAATTTTCAAAAAAAAAAAAG
Source organism: Artemisia argyi (assembly GCA_030686995.1). Lineage (NCBI taxonomy): Eukaryota > Viridiplantae > Streptophyta > Magnoliopsida > Asterales > Asteraceae > Artemisia > Artemisia argyi. Next base: position 153,470,685 of record CM060701.1, on the reverse strand, counting down.
GCACATTTTGAAAGTTCTTTTTACTTAAAAACTATATATACTAAACTTCAACATTTTTTATAAAATCGTGCGTACGTCAAAAACATATCAATATTGGGCTTGTTCTGTTCGTTATCGAGAGAGTTTTTTGACAGTATTTTTTTTATTCACAAAATTAGCAGATATCTGTTAGTTATTTGGCAAACAAAGTTTGTTATATAAAAAAATTGTAAATATTAAAAAGTCCATGGTATGTTTTGTAAGTTTTCTTTTTTTACTTATAAAATTTATTGTTTTTTATTTGAAAAATTAATTTTTTAACTGGACACGGATTTCGAGTCCATGCCCTATAGTATTTATAGTGAATATCTACAAATATACATATTTTTTTTGGTAAATTGCAAAAATGGTCCTTAACGTTCCACAAAATTGCAAAAACGGGATCAAGACAAAAAGTAGCGCAAAAAATCCACCCACGTTTCACATTTTCGCAAAACCGCCACTGAGAGCCCTTTTCCGTTAATTTTCCCGTTAAGTGCCACGTAGTTGAGGGTAGTATCGTCATTTCACGGTTCCCGCCTAAAACAATATTAGACCCACCGAACAAGCACATTAATCCCCTGATCCAAACACTCCCTTGCCCAAAGTCAATCGCATATTTTGCCCTAAAGTTTACAATTACGATTTCCGTACCGGGAAAAATTGAAGAAGATGGTTAGTTTATTTGGGAAAAACCGCGAACGATCGTCTCCGATCCCTAATCTTCAGCAACTTTACGGTATATTTTGGGCATTGTTAATTGTATCGATTTTTTTATCTACAATGATATGTGATTGTAATGAACAGTACGAATAGGATGTGGATTATACATTAAGTTGATTTTTCATGTTGTTAGTGTGTGTGTGTTGATGTTTATTGTTTGCATACAGCATCAAAGCCGACCTACTTCACTCTAAAAGTAACCCACGGTGGAAAATTTACGCCACTACCAGGAAGGATGTATGTTGATCCAGTTATTTCGTGGTATGATTGTGTGGATTATGACTTGTTTAGCTTTTACGCCTTTGAAGAGTTGGTAGCTGACATAGGTGTGAAAGGTGGGGTTGCAGGCTATTATTATAGGATACCAGGCGAGACGTTGGATGTTGGGTTGTACCCGTTGGAGTCTGATGAGCATGTGATGGATATGTTGGATTTGATTCCAACGCTTAGAGAGATTGAGGTGTATGTTGAGATGAAACGCAAAAGACCCAAAAGAGGACGAAAATGTAAAATAACGGATGAAGTACGGGTGGAGCCTTCAAATGATCCTACCATCGATCCAGAACAAGCTGAGACTTAAATTGATGGTACCAATGGTCAATCACCTGTGCCTATGATTGCTGGTCAAGAACAACAAGCTGAAGATAATGTTGGTGTGGGAGACGATTTGATTACAGACACTCCTTCTGCGCAACCACATGTAAGCCGAGTTGTTGGTGACACAGACACTCATGCTGCGCAACAACCTGTAAGTGGCGTTGATGGCCCAAAACAAGTTGAGCAACAATCTTAATATACAGATGAGGACTTGTACCAGTTTGCCAGTCCTGGAGATAATGTTGGTGTGGGAGACGACTTGATTACAGACATGGTTGCAGAACTTGACCAGAGTGAGGATGTGGTTTTAGAGCTCAACAAAAACTATGTTGATTTAGAAGAAGTAGTGGAAAGGGATGATGTGGAAAGGGATGATGTTGAAATCGATTATGTTGAAAGGGATGATGTGGGCACCTCATCACAGCAAGTAAATGAGGAAGAACATGTTGTACATGTGTCTGAGTTTGAAGATGAAGAGGATGATGTGACAGCCCCTATTGAGCCACAAGTGGAAATGATGGACTTTAAGTTTGATTTTGATCCCCACTTTGAGAATGTAGCAAAGTTAGCTGATGAGTGTATGGTGGATTATACGGATCATGATAGTGGCTATAACTTTGATGATGATTTTCATAGTGATGAAGAAGGCAATAATAACAAATTTGTCAACCTACGCAAGATAAGGTTAAAAGAAATAAGGAAGGAGTATGAGGGTAGGGCGAATGTCAAGAAGGGAGAGTTTTTTGTAACAGAAACATTTAAACACCCCAAGGAAATCAAAGATAAGCTCAGAATCTATGCGTTGGAGTCCCGAAGAGATATTAGGATTGAAAAGTGTGACCAAGAAAGGATTCGAGCGATGTGTAGAGGGACTGTTGTGGGTTATGGCAGAAATGATACAAGAAGTTGTCAACCATCAGCTTCTTCTTCGCAGTCAAAGGGCAAATTTGCAAGTACCAAAACCTACAAAAAAAAGAGCAAGGCCATGTGCGAATGGTCCCTACATGTGTCAAAAGTGGGTGATGAAAGGAGTTGGAGTGTCAAAACATTAAATGATGAACATAAATTCCTACAAACAAGAAAAATTAAATTGTTGACTGCACGATTCCTTTCATCCGAGGTTGCTAAAATTCTTGTTAGGGACCGCACAGCGCCGACAGCTGCAATAGCAATGGAAATAAATGAAAAATTGCAGCTTGATGTCCCAGATACAACTGTGAAGATTCAAGTTGAAGCAAACCCTGATTCAAGTGTTTCTTCAAGGGTTTTCAGACGGATCTATGTTTGTATTGGTGCATTGAAAAAAGGTTACAAAGTAGGTAGAAGGGACATACTAGGGCTGGATGGGGCGTTTATCAAAGGACATCACACTGGTCAAGTCTTAACTGCTGTTGGTGTCGATAGCAATAATGGCCTCTATCCAGTTGCTTATGCAGTGGTTGAAACTGAGTCCAAGAGTTCATGGTTATGGTTCCTTAGCAATCTTGGAGATGACCTTGATTTGCAACCAAATTCAAACTTCACCTTTATATCTGACAGACAAAAGGTATAAACATTGTGTAAATTCAATTAGTTGATTTCCAATCCAATTCAATCCTCATTACCATAGTAAGTTTTGTACCAATCTACAGGGAATATTACCAGCCATTGCAGAACTGTTTCCTGCTGCTGAACATCGCTTCTGTGTGCGACACATATATGACAACATGAAGCAGTTATTTAAGGGGGAGAGTATCAAGGAGCTTGTTTGGAGGTGTGCTAGAGCATCAACAATCCCTGAGTTTAATAGAGGAATGGAAGAGCTAAAATCAATCGACTCTAAAGCTTATGACTGGTTAAGAAAGATACCAGCATCATCATGGTCAAGGTCACATTTTTCAGGTACACTATACACATATTATGACTTTCATCTGTACTATTAATAATATTGAAAATGATTTTGATATTATGACTGTCATATGTAATGTTAATAAGATTAAAAGTGATGTTGATATTATGACTGTCATCTGTAATATTAATAAGATTAAAAGTGATGTTGATATTGATATATTGGTTACAGGGAGAGCTAAGTGTGACATCCTTCTTAACAACTTATGTGAATCGTTCAATAGCAAGTTAGTGGGCGGCAGAGATCAACCAATCATTGGTTGTTTGGAGTACATCAGGCAGTATCTTGTGAAGAGAAGTGTTAGTGTGCAACATGTAATAGACAGATGTGAAGGTCTCTTAACCCCAACAGCAACTAAAATTTTAGAAACCATCAAGGAGGAAGCAAATGAGTATAAGGTTTTATGGAGTGGGGGGGATACATACCAGTGTGCGGGAGGTTGGGGTGACCAATGTGTTGTGAATATGCCGAAAATGGAATGCACATGTAGGAGATGGGAACTCACTGGTATTCCATGTAAGCATGTTGTTGCGGCTATCAACGACATGGCTAAACACAACAAGGAATCAACTGACAACATGGTTGTGATCCCAGAGGATTATGTGCACCAATGCTATTGGTTAACCACATGGAGGGCGATGTATCAACACAAGATTGAAGGAATTGCTGGTCGACACTTTTGGCCCAATTGCCCTATCCCTAGTGAACTAAAGCCACCTCACTACCATGTTCCAATTGGGAGACCACGAAAGAAGAGAAGAGTGTCAAGGGATGAGATTGCTGAACAGGTTATGAAAAAATCAATGGTGAAGAATGGGAAGCTGTAAAAAAGGGGCAAGACTGTCAAATGTGGTGCATGTGGTGGGCAGGGTCATAATAAGAGAGCTTGTACGGGACGAAGAGGCAACCAAGGGACAAGAAGAAGGGAAGGAGTACCAGATGAGGTACTAGAAAGATCAAGTCAGCCAGTGGGATCTTCTGCAACAGAGGTGGGAGCAGGGCCAAGTCAGCCAGTTGGAACACAAGCAAGTGAGGTAGCAGGAGGGCCAAGTCATCAAGTTGGAACACAAGCAAGTCATGTATCACAATTTACTGGGAATGGTGGAGGTCAAAGGAAGAATAGGATTAAGAGAAAAGCCAAAATCGCCAAGTGAGTCAACACAATTGTGATAGTGCAATAACCTTTGGTTGGTTATTTGTTTATGTGTTTTAACACAATGAGTGTATGGATTGTGTAACTGAGTTTTTGTCTTCTAGACAATAATTTGTACGTGATTTGTTTTTTAGACTTGATTAATCAGGAATGGTATTTGTTTTCATTTTGGTTTACCATCATTATTTGCTGCATAATGTTGTGCACAATTTGTGGTTTGCCATCAGCATATACTTATTTGTTGTATTATGTTGTGCACAATTTGTGGTTTGCCATCATCATATACTTACATATATTGAATGACCCAACATGCCCACTACATAAGTATACCGAATGACCCAAACTTGTTTTGACTTTTTGTAAGTCAAAGTTGATAAGGAACCAGAAACCAAGTTTACTGCATATTGATTCTGTAATATTGACTCCATTTGTCTTCTTATAATAACAAGGACAACCAAAACAACGATGATCCCACTATACTGCTAAAATCAAACACTTTTTATTAACATGAAGGTCAATACAAACCAGGGATGACCTTATACCCTGTGATGATACAACCCAAAAAGATGTCAACACACCTAAAGCAACTTAATGGCAATGAAAAAAAAGAGACAACTAAACATAAGAAACTTGTTGAGCTTCTTAATTCGCTGATCCTTCTCCCTCATCAACCTCACCTGCTCCTCCAACTCTTCTTCAAGCTCGTTCCTCGCCCTCAACAGGCCAGGAATCACAGCAACTGCTCGGCAACATCCGTCCATCCAATAAACCCACATGAAGGACAACAGTAGAATCGTCGTCCTGGGTTCCTGTTCGTCCAGCTTGTTTTGATTGTGCTTGTTTCCCACAGTCACATATCACGACCATATTTTTTGCTGGATTTCAGAAAGTGTGAAACTTTGATGTGCTGCAACGTTCATATTTAACTGGGAGTGGATATTGTACCGTTTGTAAAAAAGGCAAACAATCGCTTGCAAATTTAGTCCCTCAAGCTACAGTGTCACTAGCTTAGTACCCGATGAACAGTAAAATGACGATACTACCCTCAAATACGTGGCAATAAACGGGAAAATTAACGGAAAAGGGCTCTTAGTGGCGATTTTGCGAAAATGTGGAACGTGGGTGGCTTTTTTGCGCTACTTTTTGTCTCGGTCCCGTTTTTGCAATTTTATGGAACATTAAAGACCATTTTTGCAATTGACCCTATTTTTTTAATATGGTCTATTTAAGATTGCTAACAGTTTCTGAATAAATAAAAGCTTATTGTAGGTAATGTTATGAACATGGTTGATACCGCAAAGAGTATTTTTTTAAGTATATACGGAGCAGTAATGATAAATAAATAAAAAAATAAAAAATAAATAAAAAAGGTGTTTTTAAACTAGTATGGAATATTAAGCTATACTAGAACGGTACCTGCGCAATGCGGCGGCAGGTACCTGTGACTATATTTTGTATTATTCGGTTATTCAGTTACATATTTAGTTGTCTTTATACTTTATAAGTAGAGATGGTAGATATGATTAAGCCAAATAATTTTAGTTTGAACAACCAACTTGCTTTCTAACCAATTTCCTAACCAACTTGTTTTCTAACCAATTAATTTTGAAATCCTTACATAATAAGTAAAAGTCTGAATTTTAAGCCATTCTAATTATAGAATAATCACAAATGCATTAGGGGGTTGGCAATGGATGCGGGGAGGCACGGGACGGGGTGTTTCCCGTGCGGGAACACTGCCGCCGTTCCATGTTTACCGCACGGTGGGGTGTTTTTGCGGGGAGGTTTACCGCACGAGAGAAGCCAAAAAATCAAACGTTGGAGCCTTCAATTTTGGACCGTTGGGGCTTCAAATGGGTAGTTGATGGTTTTTGATAAGGATTAGTATATGTTAAGGGTGTGGGATAGACATGGCTTATGCATAAATCTGTTGTACCTTTATGCTTTGATGATGGTGATAAAGGGTGATCTATATTTGGTACTACAAGTTTAATGGCATGGTGATGTATGAGTTTGAGAAATGTATTTGGGAGTAGGTGATGCCAACAGAGAAGAAGAAATAGAGCGCGGAATATATGTATATATATATATATATATATATATATATAGAAAGAGTATAGCTCACACGCACTAGAAACACGTTAATGAAATTTTAGTTTTTAATAAATTTTAATAGTATTTAAAAAGAAAAAGAAAAAAGAAAAAAAAAAGTGAGTGAAGGGTGGGGGGTGTGATGCCAACAAAAAGTGAGTGATTGAAGGAAAAAGTAGGAGAGTGATGTGACATAAGGGGATTGGTTATAAGTGAGTGGAGAGATTTGAAGTGAGTGGTGTGTTGCAAACCCCAAGTAAGTATAGATAGTCTAGTGTTAGTCAAATTTGTGGCTTAAATCTCAAAATTGGGATTTCTGGTCATTATCTAGAAACAGGTATGCTGCTTTGGTACGCGTCTTCTTGGTCTCAAAATTTGAGTAAAATTAATGGTGGGCTAATTGCTTGAGAGTGTTAGAAATAAATTCTTTTGGGGCGGGGTGGGTGAAGGGAAAAAACTATCATGGGTTAAATGGGACACGTTACTAGCCTCACACGGGGAAGGGGGTTTAAATATTGGGTCTTTACGGGCAAAAAACATGGCTCTTCTAGGAAAATGGTGGTGGAGGTTTAAGAGGGAGGGAGGGAGTCTTTGGGTTAGAGTTATCAAGAGTATTCATGGTGAATGTGGGGGGTTAGGCGGTATTAGAGGGGTTGGGGACTCGAAGGGTGGTGGGGTGTGGCGTGATATAATTAAAATAGTTGATGAGATAGATGGTTTAGGAATAGAGTTTTCATCTTCATTTGTAGGAGCGGTGGGAAATGGAGGAGATATTAGGTTTTGGGTTGATATTACAAAGTTGTGTGATAGATTTCCTAGATTATACCATTTAGATAGAAGAAAGGAGGGTAGTGTGGCGGAAAAAGGGTTGTGGGTAAGTAATGTATGGCGTTGGGAATGGGATTGGGTGAGGAATATTAGAGGTAGGGTACAAAATGAGTTTGAAGAATTATTAGATGTCTTGCAAAATATTGTTATTTCTATTGATTGTAGGGATAGATGGAAATGGACGCTAAATGGGGACGGGAATTTTACGGTCAAAGATCTCTCAAGATTGGTCGAGGAGAAGATTCTAGACGTGGAAAGAGGCGGTCGAGAAACGATATGGAACAAGTTGGTGCCTAAAAAGGTAAATATATTCGTGTGGAGGTCTTTGAAAGGAAGATTACCGGTTCGTGAGGAGCTCGATAAAAGAGGAATCGACTTAGATTCGGTTCTTTGTCCATGTTGTGATAGTGTGGTGGAATCATGTGCTCATAGCTTGATTCTTTGTAATCTAGCTATGGGTGTTTGGGAAAAAATATTTAGTTGGTGGAAGGTTGGGGAAGTTAATGCCTTTACTATCGATGAATTATTTTCTTTGAATGGGGGTGTTAATGTTCCTAATCTCTCGTCTCGATTTTGGCAAGCGGTCATTTGGACAACCGGTTATTACATATGGAAAGAGAGAAATGCTCGTGTGTTTGGAAAGAAAATTTCGGGTGTTAGCAAAATCGTTCAAGACATTCAACTAAAGAGTTATGAGTGGATTGTTAGAAGAACAAAAAATAAAAAAAGGTTAGATTGGCAACAATGGTTCAGAGATCCCGTGAATTGTCGATATCAAGATAGCATAAGTTAATATGAGGCAGGTTTTCAGCAGGTGGTTCAGTAGCTTGATAAACTTTGTTTGGTTCAGATCAGTTCTGCTGCAAATATCAGTATCACAATTTAGTTCGAGTTCAGTTTATCCAGTTTTGTGTTCGAGAGCAGTTATGTTGCGAGTGGCAGGTGTTCGTTTTTCTCTAGTTCTTCTGTCAAATTTCTGCAAGTTATATAGTGTTTTTGTGGGATATGGTCTGCTTTTTCAATGAGGTCTGCAATGTTTTGGCTTGTGGGTCTGCTTTTTTTAGACTTCGTCTTTTATGGTGGATCTACACTTCAGGCATAAGTATGTGACAAATTAATGGAAATGTTCTTTCTATGTTTGTTTGTGAAAGTTTTTTGGTTCAGGTTTGTGACAATTAATGGGAATGTTCTTTCTATGTTTGCTTGTAAAAGTTTTTTGGTTCAGGTTCATGGGAGAATTTTTCTCTCTTTTGGGCCTGACCAATGTTATTTTAGAGTTGCATCTTCATGTGGCTCGTGGGTTAGTCAAGGTCCTTGATGTGTCTTTGCCATTAGTTCATGTTAGTCTTGTTAGATGTATTGGTTCCTTTTGGGTCATTTTCTCTATTAATTAGCTTGTTTAATAGAGAAGGGATGCCTCGTATTGTATTTTCCTTTTGAGTTTTTATATTTATTGTTGCCTTTCAAAAAAAATGGTGGGTTAATTCACTGACAAATAATTTTTAATTAAGTTAAAAAAAATTAATTAATTAAGATTTAAACATAAAATAACTTAAGCATAGCATTATATATATAATATATATATATATATATATATATATATATATATATATATATATACTAAAAATCATTAAGATAAATAGTAAAAGCACTGTTTTGCACTATTCATCACCCAATTTTTGCTTTTAAACCCTGTGGTTATAAATCTATTGCAAAATTAGTCCTTAACGTCCGTTAATATTGTACAGAAAAAGCCCCTCAGGTTAACTTTTAATTTCAAAGTTAGTCCCTAAGGACTAACTTTGCAACATATCGACAATCTCATGCCGTAAAAAATCATACTATTTTCAAAAACACTTTACGAAAATAGTACTTGCGGTTATCGACTTTTTGCATATATAGTCCTTAATAACAAAAATAATTTTTTACTAACCGTTTCATTAAGAGTTTAGATTAAACAAAATATTCCCGCAGCAACGCGTGGGTACCCCACTCGTTAGTCTTTAAGGCCCGTTTGGTTTGTAAAAGGATTTGGAATCAAATTTAGATTCGGTTTAGAATGAGAAAAATATTCTAAGAGAAAAAAATAATATTTTATTAAAAATTTTATTTTAATAGTTGATAAAGATTTATTAGAAAGAAAGTGGTGTTGTTTTATTTTTTAATAATTAATTTATATATAGATTGTGAGTGAGATATAAATGTGAGGTCCATTATTTACAAAAGATACCACATTTAGCATGAATCAATCTATTATTACCAGGCCAACTTTGATTCCCAAAACCTTGAACCAACATTTAATGGTGCGTTTGGTATCTCACTATTGGAATGAGACTATTACTATGAAAGTGATTAAATATGTTTGTTTAAGATGAGGGGCCCACCACTATGGTAATAAATGATAAATATAATACATACTCCATATACATGAGAGCTAGGTATGGATCTTTCATAGGTGAGAGACCCACTACTACTATCAAACTCATACCCATTGTCATTAATAGCAGTATACCAAATGCCCCTTAATTTTTGAAATGAAATCATTCCTTAAATTCAAAAGCTATAAACCAAATGGGCCTAAGTGATTACATTTAGGAAGTTATCTTTAGAGTTTTTGAAAAACAAAGATTAAAACTAAAGTCCACAAAATAATCTTATCGCGCATCATCTTACATTACGTTTTAAGCCGACGCTTTGATCTATTTTGTAACATGAAAGTTACGCCTTGCCTTGCGTTTTAGTAATGTCATAACATGCCTTTTAAAACCCTGGTTACTATCCATGAGAGCCTTAGGTGTGGTGAGCAACTCAAACTACTCATTTGTGTCTCACAAGATGCCACATCACCATAACAAACCCTCTTATCACAACTAACCACAACTTTCTCATTTAGGCCCCATTACTTTTTATTTTATTTTCCAAATAAAATAAAATTCATTTCATTCAATTAATACAAATAACATTTAAAGAAAATGCACACAACTTTGACTTACAATAACTAGCCCACTTTCATCATTGGCCCAAATTTAACAAAGAAAAATAAAATAAAATAAAATAAGTCAATCTTCTTCATCTTCTTTCAGTGTGTACGCAATTAAACACACTTGAAAAAAAAAATAGTATAATCATTTAGTTTACAGTTGTTTGTATTTAATTTGAGCGCCACAAACAGTTCACTTTGTAGCCTTTCAAGCTCGTTGTTTGCACAATGAGAGGTTTGGTGGCGAACGACAACAAGGTGGGGCGGTATGGTGGCGAGCTTGCCATGTCACCACGGCAAAGCACAACGTAAGCCACACCGAAGGCTCTGAAGAGTGAGTTTTGGCTTTTTTTTTAATTAAAAAAAGATGCTAACAATAAATAATAATAATAATAATAATAATAATAATAATAATAATAATAATAATAATAATAATAATAATAATAATAATAATAATAATAATAATAAGAAAATAAAAAATAAAAAGGACATGTAACATTTAAGTTGAACCGGTTCAATGGAAAAGAGTTGTGTTTGCAACCTAAAAGTACCAGGTTGAATGACCTTTTTGCAAATTGTTTTTTCTATGTATTTATGGGTTATTTATTCATTCGTCTTTCTTTTATGTATATATTACAGCTAAATAATTTTCACGTGTTTGTAATTTTATTGTTTTTGCAAGAATTTCTGCACCAACAAATTACTAAATAGTAAAGTTTATTACCTTGTAATTTTGTCCATTTTCTTATTACTTCGATATTTATATCATATATAAAACACAGATAATTGTTAAAAAGAAATAAAAAAAAAAAAAAAGTAATATGTATTGATTGAAAATAGTAACAAAATCTATCACTAAATTAATAGATTAAATATTATTTCATCATCAAACTTTTATTATTTCCCGTTTTAACCCATAGATCATTTTTACCAGCAATTAATATAAATCGAACTCGTAAGTGTTGCATCAAGGGTCACACCAGAACCACAAATTCGAAAGTATAATTATTTGCTGCTATACACACTCGGTTTGCTCGAATATTCATCTTAGATTTTTTTTATATAAATTTTAACTTTTGTATTTTATTTTCTTATTACTCACGTTATTATTTGTACTTTGAAAAAGTAAAGTAATTTTGAATTACGCTTGATATCATCAACTCATAAAACTACGGTATGGGATACCGTGTCTGCTGCATGTTTTTCACTGGTGGCAGTTTAAGTTGTGGTTAGTTAAGTCTGTGTTCAGTGGGCTGCAATACAGATATTATGCAATTATCTGTGCTATCAGTGTTTGCTGCATGCTTTAGGGTATAAGTTAGTACTCCCTCTGTCTTTAAATAAATATCCAGTTTAACTTTTCAGAGTTAAACTGGTTCAACTTTGACCTTTATATATATATATATATATATATATATATATATATATATATATATATATATTATATATATATATATATATATATATATATATATATATATATATATATATATAATGATATAAAATTTTATCATGTATTATATATATATATATATATATATATATATATATATATATATATATATATACACTTAAAACCCAATCCATTCATATATTTTGCATCGAATATTATATAACACATACAAAAATAGTTAAGAACAAAGTTGAACCAGTTTTACTCTGAAAAGTCAAACTGGACATTTATTTAGGGACGGAGGTAGTATCAATTTTCAACAATATGTGTGAGTGCCATTGGTCCCATATTATGTCCTTCTGGTTATGCATTTGTATTCGAGTGGTGGAATATTGGATAGTGGAAATGTAGCTTTGTTATGTCAGGTCTTTTGTGGTACTTGATCCCATGGTTGTCAGGATCCCGATCCTAATCTTAGGATCTTACGATTTTACGATACTGCAAAGCAAAAATGATCCAGATCTTAAATAGGATCTTTGAAAGCTTAAGATCTTATAGGATCTCGATCTTGACCATAGGATCTTAAGATCTAATCCGATCCGATCCTACTTTTCTCGGATAACAAACTAAAAAACTGCAAATTTATGGATTATTTTTTTGTAGAATTTAAAAAACAACATGTTAATCTTATTAAACATTTCATAATCATAATTTATGACAACTATTCGATGGAACATTCATATAATTTTGTGTTTAGGATATATAATAATTTGTAAATTTGTATAGTATTACAAAACTATTAAGAAAATGACATTATAGTAGGATCTTAAGATCCCATCCGATCTTACGAACACGATCTTGCAAAGATAAAAACGATCCTGGGTAGGATCCCGATCTTGAAAACCTTGCTTGATCCTATGTCTTAAGATCTGGTATTTTGTCTCTTTTATGTTTCGGTTGTAAGCACATTGTTGTGCTATTTTTCTTCCTTTGGGTCTTATCCTCTTTAATAGTCTTGTTGAGGAGGTGGGATGACATTTCTTAGGGTGTTGCCAGTGGGTGCCTGAAGGCACGGGACGAGATCCATCCTGTGCGGGAACACCGCCGCCGGCCATACGGTACCGCACGGGATCCTTCCCACACGGGAAAGTTTCACGCACGGGAAGGCTTGGAAATTTTCGACCGTTGTGATTTTTTTGAACGTTAGAGCATATTCAAACGGGTGGATTTCTTTTGGGAGTATATATATTGGACAATTAATCATAGACAAACCAAAAAAAAAATGACATGAGGAAACACATTTTCATCTCTGATTTGATCTTATAGAGCATATTCACGCTCAACACTTACCATACATCGAGGTGGAAGATGAAGACGATTAAATTTAGTTTTTTAGTATTATGAAATTTAGTATTTTAGTATTATGTAATGTTATTTTATGTTTTTTAGTAATATTATGTAATGTTTTTTAAATTTTAATGAAATTTTAGTGTGTTTATTTTAATAGAATTTAAAAAAAAAATTGATGTGACTGAAGGGATGTAGTGAGTGACCCATTGCCAACAAAAATATGGGTGAGGGATTGAAAAAGTGGGTGAATGATGTGGCATAAGGGGATTGGTTGAAAGTGAGTGATGGGATTTTGGGTGAGTGACCCATTGCCAACACCCTTATGTATTGTGTACTTTTCGGTTTCCTTAATATATGTTGCTTTTCTTAAAAATAAAAATAAAAAAAAATAAAAAACTACGGTAAAAAATCATTAGAATGAATAGTAAAAGCACCGTTTTGCACTATTCATCACCCAATTTTCGCTTTTAGACCCTGTGGTTATAGATCTATTGCAAAGTTAGTCCTTAACGCCCGTTAATATTGTACAGAAAAAGCCCCTCAGGTTAACTTATAACTTCAAAGTTAGTCCCTAAGGACTAACTTTGCAACATATCGACAATCTCATGCTGTAAAAAATCATACAATTTTCAAAAATACTTTACGAAAATAGTACTTGCGGTTATCGACTTTTTGCATATATAGTCATTAATAACAAAAATAATTTTTTATCAACCGTTTCATTAAGAGTTTAGATTAAACAAAACATTCCCGCAGCAACGCGCGGGAACACCACTCGTTAGTCTTTAAGGTCCGTTTGGTTTGTAAAAGGATTTGGAATCAAATTTAGATTCGGTTTAGAATGAGAAAAATATTCTAAGAGAAAAAATAATATTTTACAAAAAAATTTATTTTAATAGTTGATAAATGATTTATTAGAAAGAAAGTGGTGTAGTTTTATTTTTTAATAATTAATTTATATATAGATTGTGAGTGAGATATAAATGTGAGGCCCATTATTTACAAAAGATACCACATTTGGCATGAATCAATCTATTATTACCGGGCCCACTTTGATTCCCAAAACCTTGAACCAAACATTTATGGTGCGTTTGGTATCCCACTATTTGAATGAGACTATTACTATGAAAGTAATTAAATATGTTTGTTTAAGATGAGGGGCCCACCACTATGATAATAAATGATAGATATAATTCATACTCCATATACATCAAGAGAGCTAGGTATGGATCTTTTATAGGTGAGGGACACACCACTACTATCAAACTCATATCCTTTGTCATTCGTGACAGTATACCAAATGCACCCTTAATTTTTGATGAAACCATTCCTTAAATTCAAAAGCTATAAACCAAATGGGCCTAAGTGATTACATTTAGGAAGTTATCTTTAGAGTTTTTGAAAAACAAAGATTAAAACATTCGAGTCACTAAACTAAAGTCCACAAAATAATCTTATCACGCATCATCTTACGTTACGTTTTAAGCCGACGCTTTGATCTATTTTGTAACATGAAAGTTACGCCTTGCCTTGCGTTTTAGTAATGTCATAATACGCCTTTTAAAACCCTGGTTACTATCCATGAGAGCCTTAGGTGTGGTGAGCAACTCAAACTACTCATTTGGGTCTCACGGGATGCCACATCACCATAACAAACCCTCTTATCACAACTAACCACAACTTGCTCATTTAGGTCCCATTACTTTTTATTTTATTTTCCAAATAAAATAAAATTCATTTCATTCAATTAATACAAATAACATTTAAAAAATATGCATGTTGATATAAATAATGCCTAAAAACACTGTTAACATTCATCGACATCTCTATGTTTTGATAATTACAAAACGTAAATTCATTGAACTAAAAATTATGACGTAAACAAGTATTTAGCGATAAATATCTCACTTTACATCCAAATCACTTAAGAAATGAATAAACAAAGTGTTTATTGCATTCTATGATCAAAGGAAATTTTTCTCAATCACTAGACTTTTTATAAAATGTCACAAACATTTTATATCTTTTACAAAATTATTTTTGGAATTAAAAGAATATGTTTAAATCACCATAAATATATGATTTCAAAATTCCAACAAAAAATGACAAATATAATCCAGAAAAACCTTCCCCACAAAAGGACAAACAAATCCAACGTTCTGGAGGGGCGGCCCCCTTAATAATTAAGGGGACCGGCACGCTCCATAACAGTATTTTCTTTGGCTATAAATACCGGTTCATTTCACAGATTTTTCTCACTTTTTCACTCTAAAACTTTATGTTTTAGATCTCCGTTTCTATTCTATAAAATCCTTTGATCATACATACATAAATCTTTGTTTCAAAGTGATTCAAACATCACCCTTCCAAGTGAAAGAGAAGAATACTTCAATCTACCAAGACAAGAAGTATTACAACTTTATGTGACCTCCACATCCAAGTTGTTAGAGCATCATCCATTATATCTATTTCTTTGTGTAACTAGTTGTGAATACTTGATAGAAGATAGATTAGCAAGGCATATAGATAGGTAGTTGTGAAGTAAATAATTGTGAAGTAGAGAAGTTGTGAAGTAGATAGGTGTGAAGAAGATAGTTGTGAAGTAGGTAGTTGTGAAGTAAATAGTTGTGAAGTAGAGAATCGTGAAGTAGATAGGTGTGAAGATGATAGTTGTGAAGTAGATAGTTGTGAAGATAGAGAGGTGTGAAGAAGTTGTGTAGAAGGTGTGAATAAGGTGTGACGAAATTGTGGTGTGAATATTGGTGTGTAAGGTTTTCTCCGCCATAAGGGAGCTTGTTGACATAGTGAAGAAGACTCTCGAGTTAGGTGCTCGGGGAGTAGAGTATGACAAGGAATGTGTCCTTGTAGCCGAACCACTATAAATCTCTTGTCTCGCGGTTCGATTTTTCCATCTCTTACTTATTTACTTATTGTTGTGAAACAACGGCCTAATAGCACAATAAGAACAATAATTAAAGGAACATAAAAGAGAATGAGAGGGAAAGATAGAACTTGTTATTGGTGTATCTTCACATTACATTAGGTGCCTCTATTTGTAGGGACCTTAACATGAATGATATTAAGTACAATGATGTAGGTTACAAGGTTAATCATAAAGGTGAAGGTTACACATTAGGAGATATGAATGTGATGATTAATGTGTACAATCAATATAATAAATATATTCATAACATTCTCCCTTGATTGTATATCATTGAAATACGCTTTGGATACTGCCTCATTAAAAACCTTGCTAGGAAAAACCCGGTGCGAGAAAAACCATAGCTAAGGGAAAAACAGTGCAGTGCGTATTATTCCCCCTCATAATCACTTCACTTGAGCTCACTGGAACGCCGCATTCCGATGCCATATACCAATTTCTTAATTGTTGAGGTAGGGAGTGCCTTGGTAAATAAATCTGCAAGATTGTCGCTTGAACGAATCTTTTGAACAATAATATCGCCATTCTTTTGTAGGTCATGAGTAAAAAAGAACTTCGGTGAAATGTGCTTGGTTCTGTCACCTTTAATAAACCCTTCCTTCAGTTGAGCAATGCATGCTGCGTTGTCCTCGTGTAAAATTGTTGGTCCCTCATTTCCAGCATAAATACCACATGATCCACGTATGTGTTGTATCACACTTCTTAACCAAACACATTCTCGACTTCCTTCATGGATCGCTAGAATTTTTGCATGGTTAGATGACATTGCGGAGATTGTCTGCTTTATAATTGTTGTTCCTCTACTTGTAAATACATATCCAGTTTGAGATAAACCAATGTAAGGGTCAGACGTACATTATGCATCTGCAAAACCAACTAAACTTGTATTTGATGGGTTAGTGAAATATAAACCCATATCCTTTGTACCTTGAAGATACCGAAATATTTGTTTTACTCCATTTGAAGATTATGCCTCGTTAAAACCTTACTAGATAAAACCCAGTGGGACAAAATTCTAGTGAAGGAAAAAGAGTACATAACTCCTTTATACGCTCGGGGATGTTGCCTCATTAAAAACCTTGCCAAAAAACCCTGTGGGGACAAAACTGTGGTCAAGGAAAAAAGAGTGCAACACGTATTTTCTCTCCCCCTGATGATCACATTACTTAAATTTCTTAGTTGGTGTCTCCAATATCATAAACCAACTTCTTTAATATTAACGTAGTATGTGTCTTGATAGAATATATGTTTAATTCTCATATAGACAAGTGTTCTCCATTTAACCTTCACATATTAAGAAGGATTAAACAAATGTCATACGTATCAATATACGATTACATCCTTGTACTTCACAAGTTATATAGTATCAACGAATGCATAGTAAATGATACATTATATCATTTATGACCACTAGTGAGAACAATCAATGTTTTAACTATGACACCTATAAATCGATATTGTGATCATCATCTTTATAAATAAAGGGGTCTTTCTTCATCAGTTGACCTCATAAACATGAGCGTCGTTCTATATAAAGATATATAGCATCTTTCTTTAGCTTTCATGATGCACATTGGATTTCATCTTTAAGATGTTTAATTCATAAAACAAGACAAAACTTTGAATTTCATTTCAAGGTATTCAACCATCTTGAATATCCCCTCATGAGTTCCATCCACATTTACCTCATCAAACCATATGTAACTTATACCATATTCAAATACAAAATCTCTTTAAGACTAACATGGGTAACCTTTATTATTTAAATGGCTCATTTTAAACCAATATACTCTAAGGCTATTGTAATATACGTATCCATATTAAGACAGATGCCCATATTGCCTTTCACTTGTATAGCGATTTATTCAACTTGATCAAATGTTAATCTTGAAAACTTTCTTATATGCTTTCAGCATTTTAAATCACGAGACATGCTTCATGCATTTTACATCCCTTTATGGAATCTCAACTTCAAATGAGCTTTATTCATTTTCTTTTAGACGCATATCAATTATTTATCACATTGCCAAACTTATACAATATTAAAATATATTATTGGATCCACCACATGTGAACATGCATCTGTATGATCATTTACAAGTCTTTGAGAAAATACATATGTGCCATCACTTGTAACTTATGCATAATTTAATTTCGCTTTCTCAAAAAGACCAATACATATCCAATACGTTTTATACATTTATGTATGAACTGTAAGTCTCAAACACATGTCTCATTACAGGAGACTTCAATCATCCATTAGTTATTTGTGTCATTAAATTTTGGCCATTCATTAATACATTTGCACTTCTTGCAGATATCCAAATATCCTCACCTTTATTTTAGCGCTATTTTTTTCTATATAAAGTACTATCGACGTCGATTCATTTCTTTTCGATTCCACACTTTACTAGACATTAATTATCATTTATTGAGATCTCATAGTTTTTCACGTATCCCAGGGTTTTTTCAATTACCTCATGTCTAGTGTCTCTTTAGGAGACTACTATGGGGTCTTTATTATCTCGATTCGACCATCTTAATTTTTTTCAATTACCTTCATGTCTAGTGTCTCTTTAGGAGACTACTATGGGGTCTTTATTACCTCGATTCAACCATCTTAATTTTCTTGCTCCATTTCATTTATTCATTCGAGGACTTTTACTTGGAATCGATTAGTCTATCATGCTACAACCATGCCATAGATTCACTACCAATCATTGGTTGTCATGTTGGGACATACATTATAATTGGAGCACTAGCAGCGTATATATGATCTAGTCACTTTATTTAGGTCACTAAACTTGCTAGCAATTACTAGATCCGGAAAATTAATTGTCCCATGAACTTAAAGTACATATTCATTAGTGTGAGGATCAATATTTATATCATAATTCATTCCATATTTCCCGCTGCTCATTCACCTCCTGAATGAATTATCAATTTAAACTTCCCATTTTGTGTGTTGTGGTGGATTTACTATATATCGCACAATTACAAAATCTCATATGGGAAATTTGGTTTGTGACCAAAAACCATTATATTGGGGAGGATTTCTTATAGATTAATGGCAAGATGCGAATTTCATATGTTATAACATGCCACATAAACTAAAAATTTTGTTCTCACAATATTATTGGCTTCGCAATCAACTGAAGACGTTTTATAAATGTTTCAACAAAAGCAATTCGTGTATGAACATGGGCTACTTGCAAAGTTCAACACTTATTCCAATAATTGTCCAATATATGGAAGTATTCACCACCATTTTCAAAGACACAATTTGGAAAACAATGCTCGTATTTTATAAAACGAGTCATTCATCACGCTAACCTTAAGTTGCGTCTTTAATGATCATTTTGACGATGCATCGATTTTAAAACTCAAAATGATTCACGTAGAGGATGTATAGGCCTAAATACATCCCCTTTGTATTTTTCCAAAACCTTATAGGATCAAGTCCTTACTTTAATTTGGTGGTGATAAAAGAACAATTAACTTCCATTGAGAACAACTAATTTTATCTTCGAAGAAACTTATGATTCTTCTATACATTTCGCATCATCATTGACCCGGGATGGTCCAACCGGTCATGCCAGTTAATACAACAATCTTGGATCATAAACTTATAGTTTATGACCGCATGTGCTTCAATTGCACTTATATATATATATATATATATATATATATATATATATATATATATATATATATATATATATATATATATATATATATATATAAACATCGAATAATATTGAAAGCTCACATTTCTCTTTTATGTCTTTCACACTGTTTAATACAATATTCACATTAACGTATAGCATTATCAAATAATAAAAGACAATCTATATTAGTAAAGTATACCAATGATCAATTAATTAAATGTCTCATATACAATCCAAAAATTTCATAAAGAAAGGTGTGTGAACCTCAGCGAAACCACATGATACATATTTCACACATATATTACAAGATGGTTATTAAATTCCGACATTTACGCAAATAATTTTTGTATATCATATCACATGTTTATTTTATTTTACATTTTATTGTCATTTACAGCTTATTTCTTTTTGCTAGGAAAAGATGAAGCTCATCATTTTATAAGATATATAATAAGCAATAACGGTCCAAAAGTTTACGAGTACAAATATTACTAACAACTCTTAATTATTAAGAAGGCAATATCCTAGTTGCATGTGGATGATACAAGTAAACAAACAATGATCAATTGCGATTGATAATACTATAACTGAACTTCATAAAATATATATCATATACATAGCTCTAGCCATATAAATATCATCTTATCATTCATCAATATGCACTTGATAATACTATAACCGAACTTCATAAAATATATATCATATACATAGCTCTAGCCATATAAATATCATCTTATCATTCATCAATATTATGCATACGTTTCATCTAGATTAAAATCAAGTTTGATGATAAACTTTATCCTAGCAACGCATGTGAGTTAATACATTATATCAAATAAAACTCACAAAATAACAATGCCAAACATGCAAAATATTATATTGCAATATTTATCATTGAGAAATAAGGTAAATTATACATCCAATATTATATACTCTTTTGCAATACTCATTCGTTAGCTAATAAATTCAATTAATATAATATACCAGCCACATACGAAAGCCAAATACGAAATACATGCATCAATTTAAAATAGAACATAAATAACTTCCAAAATTTCGATGAAGTTCTTATAAATAATTACAATTCGAAAATATGTTTGTCAATACCATAGCAACAACACCAAGTTGAAAATCTATAGTATTACACAAATTCAAAATTTAATCATCGTTTTATGCTTCAACTTCGAAGTAATCGAGATTGCGTTCAATCATATTAACTAGTATGCTAGAAGTTTAATAAGATTCCCTTTCTTCTACTCCGTATTATAATGTAACATAGTATGAGGTCAATCAATACTCACGAAAGAATGACAAAGACCAAAACAATATAACATATCATAAAAGATCAGTATCTAAGATAGGTTTGAATTATAGCCAACTTAATATCACTAAGATTTACTCAAATATATGCAAGTTAACATTTACTCATTTTTCAAATTAACACACTAGTAAGCATTATACAAAAATCATATAATCAATCAAGGCATCATCAAAAGTGTCAGTAACTTATACCACCTTACCAATTTACATACTGTAAAGGTAATGTCTAACGATTATCCGTATTAAGTGCAAAAGCAGCAAAACAATATAAGTTAGAATTTATTTGTTCACGTAGCAAGTACATAAATCTAATGACGTATAATATTAACAATATATAAACTAAACAGTTAGATATACCATCCACATGCTTACGGAATATGATATTAACTAATTTATTAACAAAATTTAATAATCAATATGTTAACAATATATAGAGAGAAGACAGTGAAATCAAATACAATCATAATAGGCAAAAGGCAAAAGAGTACATATAACAAAATGTGGTATTACTGATCCTATCACGTAGAAAACATTAATATAGGGTGTGAATTAGATTTACATGATTCAATACATCTAGTCATATTATGTTTTTGTTTAACTGTTAGGATAAACGAGGCTGTACCCAACCCGTGCGTTGCATGGTCTGTTGGTTGATTAGATATGTGTTTTTTCGTAATGTTGGTGCAGACGATTCTATACGTATATGACGAGACTTAGTTACCTATTAGAGAATTTGCATTGTATTTATTTTAATGGACTTGATATTTAGATGCCTAGTAATGTTATCATTACTTTTGTATTTATGTTAGTTAATTTTCATTAAAAAGTTTTAACTAACATAATCCTTTCATGCGTAGTATTTTAATTTTAGTAAGTTACTTAAGTTTTTTTATTGCCTATATATTCGTCACTTTTGTCATTGGAAATTATATAACTATTTGTACTTTTCAATGGCAAATTTTGAGTTGTTAGAGAATTTGATGAATATTTCAGGATCATCTAAATTGATGAATATTTCAAGATCATCTAAATTGCATGATTGTATGCGTTTATGGTTTGTGCAACAGGCATGTGAAGAAGATGCATTTTCAAAGTTGCTTTTCGATTGTTGTCACCATTTGAGGCGTTTAATGGCAATAAACCATACCATGATTTTGAACATGGAAGCTTTAGGTCCTCGTGGTGTAGCTTTAGATTCTCTCGATGTTTTGAGAAAGACTCAAGAGAAGCATCGTGTATTGCTTGAAAAGTTAGTTAATTTATTTAATCAAGCTAAAGCTGGTGTTCGTGAGGAAGAATCAAATGCTAAAAAGATGAATGAGTATAATTAGTCGATTTGTTTTAGATGTTTTTGTTGGTATTTATATCTTTGATGTTTTGTTTGTTTTTGTGTTTATGAAATTTTGAATAAACGAAGCTTGCAGATTATTGTATAAGCATATGACGGTAGATGCATTGTAATGTTTATTTTAACGAAAAGTTTTAATTAACATAGCCGGAAAATTTGTATATATCAATTTAAAGATAAATTATAATAATTACTTTAAGTTTATGATGGTTATTGTAATGCACTTTGGATGGAGGGGTTATTTTATATACAATTTATAAATAAGAGGTTTATATTTGAATGTTGGACATTTTTGCTAAATACTCATTATCCCATTTATGCATGCTGAAGATGCAGAGACTGTATTAACACCAAATTTAAGTTTCCAATGCCTTTTGGTGGTTATTTTTGCAACCTTTGGGTTCCCGGAATTAAAAAATGTGTACATTGTTTGAATTAATTGCTAAGGACGAATCACTTAATTATATATAAGTTGCATAATTTATCAAACTTCATATAATCTGAACCCTATTAAACATACAATCTCACAAATTTTAACCCTAATATTACAATGACTTCCACACCTAATATTGATGAACTTAAAGCTGCAACAGAATCCGGAAAACTTGTCGATGCATACAGGCTTTTTATTGTTCATGGAAAAATAGAAGAACAAAGCCTCATTGCTCGTATCGGTGAAGAGAGTAGCCAACTAAGGGCCGTTATTGAAAAGACAGAAAAAACAATCACTGAGGCATCTTCCTTATTTCCTCCTTGTAATGTTGTGGCTGCTACTGGGTACCATTGTTTAATGGAAATTCAAATGAAGGACCGTAGGAAGCTTGACCTCTTGGCCCAACTACTGACGCTTTGCCGTCAAAGTTTGTAGGAGAAGGAGCAGCTTTTGGAGGATTTGGATGAAGCTGAAATTGATGTTAATGATGATTAGGATGCTTTGGATTGTTTTTTGTGTTTTGATGTTTGTAGTTGGTATTTATACATGTTCTCTTTGACTGGGAACATGTTTGATGATGTAAAAAACTTTTTTTTGGAAATATTAATGGAACCACTGATGAAAGGATCAGTGATGATTTTATTTTATACTCTATTATTAGCTTTTAGGGATTTATATATTTGTTGTTTTTTTTTTCTTTTTTGTTCTTTTTTTGTTTTTTTTAATTGTAAATGGTAAAATATATATAAAAGTAGTGTGTGTTTGACTTTATTGTCTCACACAATTCTCTCTTACAGTCGTGCAAAACACACACTTCGATCTAAAATCAGATTTAGGGTTTTCAATTTGATCCAATATTAATCTAATTGAAGATTAAACAATCAAATGTTTATGGGGGATATCTTAAATGGTTTGACTGTTTGATGTTTGCGGCAAAAAATTTCAGGTATTGTAATTTATTATGATAAGATTAAAGTTCTTTATATAAATTATTTGATGTTTGATGTGGGTTTTTTGATATTGAGTGAAATTATTGAATGCCCTTTTCATGCTAATTGGATTTAAATTTATCATTTTTCCAATCCGTTGTTTGTGTATGGTTTTGTTATTGTTTTGTTTCAGGTTTTTTGTCCTCTTGACCTGTTAATCAGTTAGGGGTGTTTTCAGTGATCTGATTTAGGCTTTAATTAAGTGGTCAATTAAGATGTAAAATTAGGGCTTTTGCCATTTTTATATAGTTTGTAGTGTAAGGATTCCAAATATGCTTTTAGGTTTTAAAAATAAGCTTATTATGTTACCTAAAAATCAGCTCAAAGTAAGGTACTTGGCAATTTGTTTATGTTTTTTTTAAGCATATTGATTATATGTTGGCATAGTGTGGATTGTTGTTTGAAATGAAGTTATGAATAGAATGAGTTTGAATTTTTCATTATAAATTTTGGCTGTTTTAAGGTCCTTAGTTAAGTTTTGCATAGGCATGTGTGATGAATTATAAGATATATGATTGTATATAGCAGTAAAGTTCATTTAGGGGTAGTTTGTTTACGTGTGCGTTGTAAGTGGCGAGTTGATTTAATAGGTAAAAGTATTTGCGATGAGTTTAAAATACTGATTTTGTGATTAGTAAAGGAAAGGTCAGGTGAGATATGAGTAATTGGTATAGCTTGTTTTGGCTACAAATTCGTCACATTTGTGGTTGTCACCTAAGGTAATTCATAGAACCGTACATCATTTGATTAATTAATGAAAGTTATAATAAACGGCAAATTAATACATAAATTCAAATGGAATAGTTATGCAACATAAGAAAAGGGAATATCACATCATACACGATGGTATTATGATAACAATAGATGTATTACGATTTACTAAGGCTGAGTAAACAACATAAGAAACAGGCTGTTGTTTAAACATTATTAATTTTAAAAACATAGATACTAATATATCACACTTCAAGCCACATATTTTGGAAACATAAAAAAAGGTACTGGATTATTGCTCTTCATAGTCGATACCATAAGCAAACTATATTTCTTTGTAACTTGAGTAATTGTCCGGATATACAACCTGCAACGGTTCCACATTTGCTGCTGCTAGTGTTGCCAATGACGATTCCAAATTGATGGTTTTTTTTTATGAAGTTAGTTTTAAAAAAAATTTGTCTCAATATTTTTGTGTTTTTTGTAATCGGTATTTCTGGGTTTTCTTCTATCTGTCTTTTTTCTTCTTGCAGCATTGTAATTATCTCTTGTATCTTTTCATTTGTTTGTGCACCACCATCCTTGCTCTATAATGAAAACAAAATTGGAAATCATTATAAATTAAATTGTGCATATATTTGGAAATAAAAAAAAACCGTTATTAAAATATTCAGAAAACTTTTTATTTACAAATATTGACAGGGTAAATTGATTACTAACCTGAAAATAGTTAATCAACCTTTGTAAGCTGAGAAGTTTTCGATACGGCCAACATTGAATTCCAACCGATCGACAATGCATTTTAAACATAGATGAACTAACATTTAAGGATTTTGCAGCTCTTTGTAAAGGCATATTAAAGTAGTGTGAGATGATGTAATACCTCAAATTCTAAAACAATACTAAATGACCAAAATGCCCTTAAGTTTTAATAATTTGTAATAATACTTAAATGATATAAAGAAAACCCTAGAAATTTAGAAATTTTACAATATGTAATGACAATAAATTATGTATAAATAAAATTTGTACATTTTTGTAAAAGTAAAATAATAATTATCATATAAATAAATAAATTCGATTTATTATATTTTATATATATTAAATATATGTATTATATTAAGTAAATAAATCCTAAATCAATTAGGAAGCTTGTATTATATTTTATTTAACTTTATTTCATATTTACCCAGCCCAAGATAAGTATTATTTTGTTATATATATATATATATACACGTTTTATAACTTAGTGATATCCCTAAACCGACTTTTAATAAAGGTCGACAAACCTAAAAACCCTCACAAGTCGAATACAATTTTCTGGAACTCTCAGATATTTTTCTTAAACGTTTTTCAAGCTTAAGAAGACTAGAAAAATAGTGCTAAGGTCTGAGGTGTGATTGTTTGAGCTAGGGAGATTGTTTGGGTCGATTTAAGTAAACCGAGAGGTAAAAATCCTATCTGCTTGTTCACACGTTTTTAAATCTTTCTGGTATTTTTCTAATATATTATCTGTATAAAAAGGTAGAATCGAATCATGCATGTCTTGTAGCTCGTACGAATTTATGGAAACTAAAAACCCTAACTCGAACAAGAAAACAAGGAATAAGCCATGCGATTTTTTAGGCTTTGTATATATTTTTCTCTGGTCCTATAAGTGTCATATTACATCAGAAAAATAAGTTTTATAATTTTCGAGACTTGGAGAATTAGTTTGGAATTAATTTGTAATCGAGTTTATTAAATAAAAATATAATAAAAGAAAGGAATCGAATTAGGGTTAGGGTTAGGGTTTTTGGTATGCGATCTGGTCATTAATGATGTTTTAAGGATATAATTAATGTTGGTAATGATTAGGTAATTTAGGGTTAGGGTTTGATGAGTTTTTGTATTAACCGATTTGATTTTAAAAGTAAAAGGGTATGTTTTATAATTTTATAAACTTGTGGGTAATTTTTGTAAGATGTATTTGGTCAGGGGGAATTAAGAAAAATATAATATGAGGGTGTCATGTGTTAAATTTGCAACTAAAAGGTTTAAATAGTAAATTATGTAATTATATAATTCGAATTGTAATTAATTAAAATTAAGGGGTTAAACTTGTAAATTATAAAGTTAGGGGCTGTTTTGAATAGATATAATATTGAAGGGTAATATGTGTAATTTCTGATAAGTAAAGGCTTAATGTGTAAATATGAATATTATAAGGATTAAATGATAAGTTATTTAATTAAAAGGTTTAATTTGTTAAATTATTAAAACCAAAGGGTTAGAATTGTAAATATGAGAAACTTAAACATATGATATTACACTATAATATAAGTACACTTTAAGCCCTAACACCATATTAACAAGTTATTGATATTTAACCTAAATATTTATGTAAACCCTAAAAGACTAAAACTAATATGGAATATGAAAAAGTAAATGATCGAATAAGATATTAATGAATAATACATCCTGTGTAGATTTTTGAAGAAGAGTACTATTCTGTTATTTGATCTCTGTCAGCTTTGCTTTTGTTCGAGGTACGGATATTCTGACCTTACTCTTAAGGTTTCCTTTGGGATATAAATATCTGATATGAACCTTTGATATGAACTTTCTGATTTGAACTTTTTCTATGATAAACCTTTCTGTTTGAACCTTATGATATGACAAATATGATTTGAACCTTTATTATGAACCTTTTGTTACCTGAGCTTCACTAGGCATGGGGGTTCCATGTCCGTGTCATAGATGCACCTATGACATGACTCTAGGGCAGTAGAGTGATGTTCTGCCACGTTCCTTCCGTTATATATGAATGTGCACTAATTTTCAGGGGCGTATGGATGCATCCTAGATCTGTTTTCTGTTATGATATGATATGATTCTCTTTAGTGACTGGTTGTACATGCAATGTACTCCTTTCACTTCCGGTACAATGGAGCTAGCTACTCCTTGTACAACTTATGTGATTATGATATGATTATGATATGTTTCTGAGCTCATGGTATATTCTGATTCTGTTTATATAGTTGACTGTATAGATTCCTTACTTAACCTACACATAATATTTCCGTACTATATGTTATACCTAAAATATGTTTTCCCAAACTATATATCTGTTCTTCAGCATTTATTTCAGTTTTCTTTTATTATATCCGTTCACTGAGCTTTTGTAGCTTAGCCGCATTTCTTTTCTCCGCGGCAGGTATTCAAGATAGCTTTTGGGATAGCTTTCTGGTCTTGAGTGTAGAACTGAGTGAAGAATTTGGCCTTAGCTATTTGAAGTAAGTTTTCTGCTTTTGATCTGTCTGTTTGTTCTGATGTAACACCATAATTTGTGACATTTTTACCTTTGTCGGGTTGGGGTGTTACAATTATGGTATCAGAGACAGGTTTGATCGGCGGATTCATAATCCGTAGAGCTTAGGCTATGACCTGTGAGTATTAGGCCTTGCACCATAGGAATTATGATACAATCTTTGAGGATTTACTTTAGGATTTCTCTATATGAATCTTAAGTTATTACCGGTGAGGATTGGGTAGATTAGGATATTGATTTAAGTAGCATCATTTCCGCATCACTCTGATTCGTGTTTCTGTCTTTAGTTAAGCTGATAAGATCATTCTTTCCGAGGTGATAAAGTTAAGCATGACCTAAAGTTCAGTAATCTAATAAGTTTATAAATGCCTTGAGAACTACACCCTTTATTTTTTGCTTTCTGATTTTGATTTCTATCTCTCACTTGTTGACAATTAGTTTGAGGTTTCCTAACCATTCGGAAGATTATTACAACCCTAAGTGTTTGACATATTCTGAGAAATTTTCTGCTCATGATGGGTATATTAAGTTTTCTTTTGACACTATTTGATGTTCCATAAAACTTTTTTTATTTCTATAAGAGATCTGGAGGTTACTAGTCATGAATATAGGAAATTGTCCACTTTATTATGATAATGAAACTATATTATTAAGGGTTTTCTTTGGAAGGTTATGATTCTGACAATTATCCGGTATAGGTTGATTTCCCTAAGTTCTTTCGTTAATGATGATTAGGATATCACATAATAATAAGGAAGATTGATAATAGTGTGATTGAATCTTCTGAATATTAAGTTTTCCTTGGAAGTTTAGTATTATGATAATTCTGCGTATATTGGCTAAGTTTATGATTATGAGCATTTTTGTGAATTTCGAAGTATTGTGCTCTATTACGATAGATCTGTTTGATTTAGGTTATTTTCTGATACGTTTCGTTTTCCGTTCGACCTTATTGATGATAATTGGTTTTGCTAAATCCTGGGAAGAAGAGAAGAATTGTCAGGTTGTCATTAGGATGTTTTATTCACGACTTGAGATAAAGTATAGTCGCCATGAAGATATATTTATATAATGCAAATATTATGACGCCTGACCAACGTGATAATATTTGCATCATATAATGTATTCTCATTGTGAGCATAGGATATTTCGGGAAGTGTTTGGAAAGCATCAGATTTCTGTCAGTTAGATTATCCGCGATTAGTGAGACTTTTAAGATTCATTTGACCTATATGTAGGTTCTGCCTTCATCGTTAGATATCTGGATATGTTCAAATTCTCGTTGTATCTTTGTTGATCTTTGATCATTTGTTAAGAATTTCAGAACTCATTATAGAGTCTTCTATCGTTTGAAGTTCCATACTTAATCCGTTTTCTGCTAGTACTTGTGAGAAGTACTTTAGTTATCTGCTACAAGTATGTAATCGTTGAATCGATTTCTGAACTGTTTTGAATAAGATATGAAATTATGAAATTCTAATAAGAAAGATCTGTCTGTCCGTTTGAAATATGTGGAAGATTTTCTGAATTAAGATTATTTATGTAACCGAAAGATTCTGTGTTCGTTCTTCTTATGAATTCTGAAATACAATTCATTTCCTTTTGTTCTGCTTATTCAATTTCCGAGGACGGAAATTTCTTTTTAGAGGGGAAGAAGTTGTAATACCTCAAATTCTAAAACAATACAAAATGACCAAAATGCCCTTAAGTTTTAATAATTTGTAATAATACTTAAATGATATAAAGAAAACCCTAGAAATTTAGAAATTTTACAATATGTAATGACAATAAATTATGTATAAATAAAATTTGTACATTTTTTTAAAAGTAAAATAATAATTATCATATAAATAAATAAATTCGATTTATTATATTTTATATATATTAAATATATGTATTATATTAAGTAAATAAATCCTAAATCAATTAGGAAACTTGTATTATATTTTATTTAACTTTATTTCATATTTACCCAGCCCAAGATAAGTATTATTTTGTTATAAATATATATATACACGTTTTATAATCTAGTGATATCCCTAAACCGACTTTTAATAAAGGTCGACAAACCTAAAAACCCTCACAAGTCGAATACAATTTTCTGGAACTCTCAGATATTTTTCTTAAACGTTTTTCAAGCTTAAGAAGACTAGAAAAATAGTGCTAAGGTCTGAGGTGTGATCGTTTGAGCTAGGGAGATTGTTTGGGTCGATTTAAGTAAACTGAGAGGTAAAGATCCCATCTGCTTGTTCACACGTTTTTAAATCTTTCTGGTATTTTTCTAATATCTTATATATCATATATTATCTGTTAAAAAAGGTAGAATCGAATCATGCATGTTTTGTAGCTCGTACGAATTTATGGAAACTAAAAACCCTAAATCAAACAAGAAAACAAGGAATAAGCCATGCGATTTTTGAGAGTTTGTATATATTTTTCTCTGGTCCTATAAGTGTCATATTACATCAGAAAAATAATTTTTATAATTTTCGAGACCTGGAGAATTAGTTTGGAATTAATTTGTAATCGAGTTTATTAAATAAAAATATAATAAAAGAAAGGAATCGAATTAGGGTTAGGGTTAGGGTTTTTGGTATGCGATCTGGTCATTAATGATGTTTTAAGGATATAATTAATGTTGGTAATGATTAGGTAATTTAGGGTTAGGGTTTGATGAGTTTTTGTATTAACCGATTTGATTTTAAAAGTAAAAGGGTATGTTTTATAATTTTATAAACTTGTGGGTAATTTTTGTAAGATGTATTTGATCAGGGGGAATTGAGAAAAATATAATATGAGGGTGTCATGTGTTAAATTTGCAACTAAAAGGTTTAAATAGTAAATTATGTAATTATATAATTCGAATTGTAATTAATTAAAATTAAGGGGTTAAACTTGTAAATTATAAAGTTAGGGGCTGTTTTGAATAGGTATAATATTGAAGGGTAATATGTGTAATTTCTGATAAGTAAAGGCTTAATGTGTAAATATGAATATTATAAGGATTAAATGATAAGTTATTTAATTAAAAGGTTTAATTTGTTAAATTATTAAAACCAAAGGGTTGGAATTGTAAATATGAGAAACTTAAACATATGATATTACACTATAATATAAGTACACTTTAAGCCCTAACACCATATTAACAAGTTATTGATATTTAACCTAAATATTTATGTAAACCCTAAAAGGCTAAAACTAATATGGAATATGAAAAAGTAAATGATCGAATAAGATATTAATGAATAATACATCCTGTGTAGATTTTTTAAGAAGAGTACTATTCTGTTATTTGATCTCTGTTAGCTTTGCTTTTGTTCGAGGTACGGATATTCTGACCTTACTCTTAAGGTTTCCTTTTGGATATAAATATCTGATATGAACCTTTGATATGAACTTTCTGATTTGAACTTTTGCTATGATAAACCTTTCTGTTTGAACCTTATGATATGACAAATATGATTTGAACCTTTATTATGAACCTTTTGTTACCTGAGCTTCACTAGGCATGTGGGTTCCATGTCCGTGTCATAGATGCACCTATGACATGACTCTAGGGCAGTAGAGTGATGTTCTGCCACGTCCCTTCCGTTATATATGAATGTGCACTAATTTTCAGGGGCGTATGGATGCATCCTAGATCTGTTTTCTGTTATGATATGATATGATTCTCTTTAGTGACTCGTTGTACGTGCAATGTACTCCTTTCACTTCCGGTACAATGGAGCTAGCTACTCCTTGTACAACTTATGTGATTATGATATGATTATGATATGTTTCTGAGCTCATGGTATATTCTGATTCTGTTTATACAGTTGACTGTATAGATTCCTTACTTAACCTACACATAATATTTCCGTACTATATGTTATACCTAAAATATGTTTTCCCAAACTATATATCTGTTCTTCAGCATTTATTTCAGTTTTCTTTTATTATATCCGTTCACTGAGCTTTTGTAGATCAGCCGCATTTCTTTTCTCCGCGGCAGGAATTCAAGATTGCTTTTGGGATAGCTTTCTGGTCTTGAGTGTAGAACTGAGTGAAGAATTTGGCCTTAGCTATTTGAAGTAAGTTTTCTGCTTTTGATCTGTCTGTTTGTTCTGATGTAACACCATAATTTGTGACATTTTTACCCTTGTCGGGTTGGGGTGTTACAGATGATATACCTGCTGAATGACATCAGTTTTGAATGTAGTTAGTTGGTTTCTATGTGAAAATAAATAATATGATATGTGTATTTTGATCATAGAAGTTGATTTTTAAATGTCTACCCAATCTTTTGATATGTCCTGAAATTATTAAAGGATATGTAACTGCTAATTAACCATAAAATCATTTTATTAGATATTGACTGCTGACATGATTCATTTGCTGATGAAATGAAAAGCATTTGTTACTTGATAATGACTGTTGATAATACTGATTTATAAGTGTTCAGTTATGCTTTTAGGGTAGTCAATAAGTTATTAAACAATGCATTAGGAACACAGATAATGAATATATGTTAAGTATTGGAATAGTGTTATAATATTTAGGTGTGTTTGTGGCAAACAATAAAGTAACATTAAATAAATTTGTTGCACTATGAATAAGTGTTGGCATTTAAATTATATTATTTGGCTCTAAAAATGGAAACACATATAATGCTTAGATGTTAAAAATTGGAATAATATAATGCAACTTAAGAGTGCTTGTGGCAAATAATAAAGTAAAAATAAATAAATGTTAATTGAATATGACATAGACGTGCTACGATAGGTTGGTGAAAGTCTCTTTGAAAACAATGTTACGCGTGCAGTGCTTAAGTTCTGGGTCCTTGTCTTCAACCATTAGTATTTTAAGGCCGTCAGGACTGGTAACTCTAGATAGCGCCACATATAGCTGACCATGGCTGAACACGGGAGTAGGCAAATAAAGGCCAACGTAATTAAGTGATTGGCCCTGACTTTTGTTAATTGTCATTGCATAACATGGTCTTACAGGGAATTGTCGCCGTTTTAGGACGAATGGCCACTTCGATTGCGTTGATGTAAGTATAATCATGTGTATAATGACACTATCCCCTATATTTGAACCTGTTAGTACCTTAGCGTAAATAACAAACTGGCCTAGATCTATGATGAGCAACCTTGTTCCATTACATAGCCCTTTGCTTGGATTGATATTCCGCAATAACATTATTGGTAATTTCTTTTTTAAGTGAAGAGCATGTGGGGCATCCCGGGGAAATTTAAGGAATTAAGAAATTCAATTGGATAGTGTTCGTGTTGTTCTAGGTTGTCCGTAGATGCCTTGCAAATATCATCTGTGCTGTTGTATGTAATAGATTCTCATGTTAACTGTTTAAACATGTACTCATTGATAGCATCAGCCTCATCATTCCGAGGAGTTAGTATTGCCCTTTCTTTGAGGTACACATCGTCGGTTTGCCTCGTTATAAAATCAGGATATGTCTCTATGACAATCTGTTTTATTGGACAATCCCATGATTTAATTAGGAATATTTCAGGAATGTCAATCCAAATTGGGTCATCATCACCTTCTTTGCATTTTGCCGGTACCTTTCCATCTCCCACAGCCAAAACCCGTCTATTGGAATCTTGTTTTCGAGTATCAACCTCACCATTTTCACTATATTCATTCACACGCATGTTGTGTGTAAGTCTGAATACCTTGCAATGCTTCCATAATTCAGATTGGTTTATGCATGATTGAACAATGTCTGCTCTGCTTCCTTTTAGTATAACTGGCAACACTTGTTGGAAGTCACCTCCAAGCAAGACCGTCACTCCTCCAAATATTCGATCCTGATTGTCAGGTTCATGATATCCTAAAATATCCTTTAGCGTCTTATCCAATGTTTCAAAAGCATATTTTTGAGTCATTGGAGCTTCATCCCATATAATAAGTTTAACTTGCTGCATGAGTTCAGCCATTTGTGTATTTTGTTTTATGCCGCATGTACTGTTCTCTACTAATTCAAGCGGTATAACAAAACGGCTATGCGCGGTTCTCCCACCTGGTAGTAACAATGAAGCTATTCCTATCCAAAAGTGAAAGTGTTATTCAGTTACAGATTTTTATACATTTCCAAATAGTTAACTATTTAAAAGTTAATATAAATTTGTACCTGAAGATGCAACAGCAAGCACTATCATTCATTCTGATCTTACCCTTGAGATGATAGTTTTGTATAAAAATGTCTTTCCAGTTCCGCCTGGACCGCACACAAAGTAAAATTTCCCTTTTTTACCATGGACAGATTTAATGACCTCTTCATATATTAAATGTTGTTCGAGATTTAATAATGAATGAAGTTGTTGACGTTCAATCTTACTCTGTTTCATATCATAATTCAACGCTTCTCGTTTGAGACGATTCTCCATGTTGGTTAGTAACTTTGGGTCAGGCACTGGTAGGTCTTGAAAATCATATAAAGATCTCCCATTTCTATTTAACAATTCTTGGATCTCTATCAAACAATAGTTCTGAGTTGTTCTTCCGCCAGCTGCAAGTCAGGATAATTAAAAAATTTCCTTTTCTTGTGTAGAATATCATCCGACAAAAACTTCCA
This sequence comes from Artemisia argyi, assembly GCA_030686995.1. Taxonomy (NCBI): domain Eukaryota; kingdom Viridiplantae; phylum Streptophyta; class Magnoliopsida; order Asterales; family Asteraceae; genus Artemisia; species Artemisia argyi. Next base: position 153,436,367 of record CM060701.1, on the reverse strand, counting down.
ATTTTCTTCCCACAATTTTAAAGGTCCGCTGACATCACAAAAAATTAAAATTGTTACAAATATGTCACGTAATTGTGGCCCAAACATCCATACACTTGCTTCTGATATAGCGTGTGTCCATTCTGTGTCATCATTTAAAAGGCCATATTCAAAACATGCTTCCTTGAAAGTGGAACATAGTTTGTCGTGAACAGTCATGATTTTTTCCCAAGATTCAGGACCTCTCACGATGTTCAACAACATTCAAAGATAATATCGGTCTCCAGATGCTGGGTGTGAGTAAACAATCCTCCCAATGCATTTTTGCAATTTGCGTTTTTTCCACACGTAATGAACCATTTTTAAGGGGTCACACGTAATGTGTAGGTATCTCAGCATACGTGTATTGATTCACTTTTGTATCACGCTTGTTTAATTCAAACCAATCAGTAAACATGGTCACGTCGATACCTTCTCTTTGAATTAGGGCGGGCAAGCTTTCTGAGTCACGTAATGTGATCGCGAGCTGATTTGGCAAGTGGTAATTCAGCTTCATAACTGATGAGGTGAAAAATGAACCGTTTTTAAGGGGTCATTTTAGCCCGGATTCGAATTTATTTGATCAAATATTGCCCTAAATCGTTCCTTTTGTCATTTTAGGTACTTTTGGAGTGAATTCTGGAAAAGGAAGCATTTTGGACGTTTTTGGAGCATAAAAGTGAAGAAAACGGCAAAGTCTTAATTTTCCTTGCTGGGAACAGTACCTGACGGCGTCAAGAATTTCTTAATGACGGCGTCAAGAGTAATACAAGAGGTGGAAGTGGATAAAGTTCGTGACGGTCCAGAGAGTTTTGTACTAGGGACATGACGGCGTCACCATAGGCTGTCATGGTCCAATTGTTAGTGACGGCCCAGAACAAATTAATACATGACGGCGTCAAAAGTGGATCTAAGCAATCCGATTTCATTATGGGCGGCGAGTTGACGGCGTCAGAATTTTCTTCTTGACGCCGTCACCCTGTAAAATCTATATATAGTTTTGCAATTTTCATTCATTAGGGGTGTAACTTTTAGGGTGTAACTTTGGAGACAAACCCTAGTCCGATTTTCTCAGCTTTTTCAAGGGTTTTTACCCTTTGAAACCTTTCATGTTCAATTCAGATAAGTACTCTTTCAATTCAATCAATATGTCTATGTGTTGCTTGAATATATCTTACATTTGTCTTGAATTTAACATGCTTGGCTAGATCTCTTTTGTGTTTGCTTAGATGTAGTGAAACCTAGATGTTAATTATGGGTTGATTGTTTGTTTATAGTTGTTACGGATGATTGTATTCGATGTTAGGCTTAAGAAAACTGGCAGACTTCCATTGGTAACATGCTTGAACGTCTTAAGAAACATGATCAGAGGTGTACTATGATTTTTGGTTGTATTTAATGCGTAGGAGAATTCTAATGATCCCATGTTAGGAGCTTCTAACGGCTCGACATAGGAGGGAAGTAGGATCCTATAGAGTTAGGGAATATTGTACGACTAGTATTAAGGAATATGACCCGTCATCCATGCAATTGTAACAAATTATCAACCTGTAAAAGATATCTATGGAGTAATGAAACCTAAGTAAACACAACTTTCCCTATCATTGTTTACACCACACTAGTTTAATTAGCTTTATTTTTATTTCTGTTATTTTATTTTGATTGAAACTTTAGTTAATTTGGGTTAGTTGATTAGCAACTAATTCCACCCACTCTTCCAAAACCGAGATTTTAATTGCTTTTATAAAAATATAAAAATACAAAAAGAATCATCCCTCACCTCTAGACCTAGTTTTTAGGCTTTCTAATCCTAGCGACACTATTCCTGAGTTGAACGATCAATCCCCCGGTACTTGTCACTATACTATACTACAACGATCAGGTACGCTGCCTGGTGGGGGTTGTGTTGCGATTCCCACGTATCAAGTTTTTGGCACCGCAGCCCGGGGAATAGTTATTGTCTAGGTTAGGATTTCTTTTTATTAGGTCTACTTGCTAGATTCCTTTCTAGTAAGATTTTATTTTTATTTCTAAGTTTTCTTTAGTCTATCTTATTTCTTCGTGTCTTTGTTCGTAACCTTTACTATCCGACATTATGGAAGGTGGTAACATCTTTGAACCCATCAACCCACCACAACAAAACCACCCACAAAACCCACCACTAGCAAGCCAACCTCTTAGGCCCCGAACCCTAGGAGAGTATTCCCGTCCTAGCCACCAAGGCTATCGAAACGCTATTGAGCTCACTCAAGAGCCAATGTGTCCCCCTTGCGATCCGACACCATCCGGTTGGTGCAAAGCGGATGTGCATTCCATGGACTATCCGGTTGGTGCAAATCAACATCTCAAGGATTTCCTTAAAATGGTAGATTCTATAGACCTTGATGTTACAACTAGAGAGTCGACCCAATTACGCCTATTCCAATTCTCTCTACGTGATCAAGCTAGTCAATGGATTGAACGTCTACCCGCGGGATCCATCACCTCATGGGATGATCTCACCACTCGTTTCCTTGCTCAATTCTTCCCACTGGGGATAACTACCAAGCTTAGAAATGATATCTTGATGTTCCAACAACGTCAAGTTGAAACTCTATATGAAGCATGGACTCGTTTCAAGGACTTACTCCAAAAAGTCCCTCATCATGGCATAGATCTTTGGCTCCAAGTCCAAATCTTCTATGACCATATCGATCTCTCCACAAGGCGAACCATTGACCAATCGGCCGGTGGCAAGCTAGGTGATCTTAGTACGGAAGAATCATGGGAACTCATAGAAGATCTTGCTCTCTATGACAACGAAAGTTGGAATGATCCCCGTGATTTGAACAAAACGGTCAAGGCAATATCTTTGCCTTCGAACAATTCTAGTACCCCCGACCGTAGGATCATGGAACTTGAAGACCAAGTCAAGTTTCTCATGAAATCTTACGAAGCTCCCAAGCCTTCAAGCCAAGTGAACAAAATCACTTCTTCATGTGAATTATGTAGTGACACTCGTGATTATGTGGAACTCCTCGGACAAGCTTTTGCGGACTACGCATCCTCGTGTACCGACGAAGCGGGAGAAAAGTGGTACACTTTTAAACCCGAGCCAAACCCTTACGGTGATTCCTACAACCCTTCTTGGAAAAATCACCCGAACCTTAGGTGGAAACAAAACCAAAACAATTCTTCCAATCCGCCTAATCGTTACCAACCAAACGGTCCACCTACTAACCGTACTTTCAACAACAATCCTTCCAATAACTATGGTAGTACCAATAATCTTGAAGGATTGATGTCCAAGTTCATGGCATCTCAAGAAGCTCGCATAGCTAAGTTTGAAACCGAATTCAATCAACAACAAACGGAGATGACCAATAAGATTGACAACTTGTTGAAAGCCCTTAACAACCAAGTGCTAGCTACACCTAGGAAGGACACTAGGGACACTAATAGCGGAATCCAAGTTAAGGACCCCTCGTCATCCAAACACCTCCACTTTTTCAATGTTGTCACCGTTAAGCCAATAGATAAGGATATAGAAGAAAGTGACAAAGATGAAGTTGGAATAGAAACCGAGACTAGGGATGAGATTAAGGAAGTTGAGGTTAATAAGGGAGAAAAGTTAGAGGAAGTAGAAAACATGGAAGAGTACTTTGATAAGTTGCCCACCAAGGAAGAACGGGAATATCACTAGGATTTATTCGATGATCCCAAGACAACATATATCCTTGGTTCACCCCTTATTAAAGTAGGTGATCCCTCTAACATCAACATACCATGCAACATTAGGCATATGCATGTATGGAAAGCTTATATCGATCCTAGGTCTCCTATAAACATTATGACTAGGACCTATTATAATTGGGTAATGAAGAAGCAACTAGGTTATAGGATGATGCCCAACAAGAATTTGATAAGAAATTTTGTAGGAAGAGTAAGAGGATTGCATGTATTTGTAGGAAACTTCACTTATGTTGTCGACTTTGTGATAGTAAAGGACACTCGTCCGATAATAGATGATTGCCTAAGTCAAGTAGTGTTCAGAAAACCATTTGTTGAGGCCTCTAAGATGAGTTATGACCCGACCCTAGGGATAGTTAGATTCAAAGGAGAGAATGATGAGATTGCTTATCAAATGCTTATAAGATTGAACAATACCGCCTCCTATTGAACATAGAAAAGGAACACAAACAAGCGGTTTACTATAGGAATGATGAGGATAGACGTAGAGGAGTAGAATATGTTATGAATAGAATACTTAGTTTCTACAAGGAATGCTTGTAACTAGGTCCGGAATACAAAACTAAGATTGGAGATGACCTAGAGGATGAGACCAACGATGAGGTCACGTAATTGCCCATGACCTTGAGTCTAGCTACAAGACTCGTAAAATAAAGAAAAGCGCTTCTTGGGAGGCAGCCCATGTTTTGTGTGATTTTTAATTGTTTGATTGTTATTTGCTTCCGTATGCATGCTTTATTTTTATTGTTGGTAGATCATGTTTCAAAACAAAATTGTGAAAATGCTTTATTTTATCGTTTAACTTTATCTTAACTTCATATAAAGGTATTTTGCAAAAAGATAAGTGTAAGGGCAAACCCCAAATATGTTTTTAAGAACCAAAATTGATTATGATTCTCCACAATATTAAATGAACATGTGTATTAGTATTTGTTAGAGTCAAGTGCTTGTATCGAGTCATAATGATGTTTTGCAGGATTTTCCAGGAAGTAGGACAAAAGTTTTTCCAGAAATTTTCTGGAAACTTAACGTAAAGATTTTTGCAGGTCACTTCTGACGGCGTCAGGAATTAATTCCTGACGGCGTCATGTGTAAAATTCTGGAAATTTTGCTAGTTTTATTTTTCTAACGGAGTCTTAAAGTTTTTGTTAATTCTTTAGTTTTATAAACTCCAGGAAATCTGCAAACATTCATTCACAAGCATTATATCTTAATTTGCTTTCTAGGACTTGTTAGTATATATAGATTGCCGCCGATTTTACGCGAGGTTTCCTTGTTTGTTTTCTCAGGTTTAACAGGTTACATATGACAAGAAGATGATTTATTTTTCTGGAAGGGAAGCTTTGATTGTTCAATTTCTTGGAGGAAGATCTAACCTTGTTACCACACTATCCGCACCGAATGAATCAGGGGAGTATTTGCCTTCATTCTTTTACCTGTTTTACTTTTACATTCTTTAATTGAACATTGGGGACAATGTTCATCCTAAGTGTAAGGGAGGGTAAATGATGATACCTTATAGGATACTATTGCACTTGAGTTTGTTTGTTTGATGGTAGGTGTGTAATAAAACTAAGAGAAATATTTGTTAGTGTAATTTTAGCGCCAAATTTAAATTTTTTTACAACATTTAGGAGTGAAGCTTTAGCCTTAGCAAGCGTCTCATGGATAGGAGTTGTATGACTAGCACAAAACCGTACCATTCAGAAAAATTTTCCACCCAAATATGTGAGGTTCACCTTTAGATTTGATAAGAAAAGCATTTACTATTAGTGCTTATGAGTGTACCGGTAGCATTTAGATTCTAGAACTTGCGTTAGTGATACATCCCGAGACCGCCAGTGAGACTACATTCGTGTAGTAGGATTTACTACATGATAAGAGGCATTAGGATCACCCATGTGTTAAACCCGTATCATAATTACTTGACCATTTAAGTCATATTATTTGGCTAGTAAAGTCAATTAATTTTTCCCACACCTTAGCGTTGTACTCATTTTTAGTACACGAAACCCCTAGTACACCCCTCCGAGCCTATCTTTTCGTTTCTAACTTTAAGCATCTTACTTAAAGGAAAAATTTGTTACAACCCACCTAAATGTACAACCAAATCGCCTTAGCCTTCTGTGTATGCACTCATCTTTAGTGCATTATTGTTACACGTTTAAACCCTTAGTTAATTATCTAATTGATTACGTGGTTGCTAAGTCGAGTCATATCTTGTACATATTGTTTTGGGACGATTGGGACTCATGGGTAAAGTACTTGTGTTATGGAGTAATGGGGAAGAACATCTTATATTACCCCCATATGTGCGTTAATCTTAAAAGTACTCCAAGTGTTTTGATTATCTTGATTCGAGTTATTAAATTAGTTTATTGTAAAGTATGTAAAAATACAAGTGTAAGGGGAATGTACATTCCCAATAATGTATTATTTTGGATGGTAGGGTAAGAGTGTATGCAAAAAAAAAAAAAAAAAAAAAAAAAAAAAAAAAAAAAAAAAATCCAAAAATCAAGAAAAAAGAAAAAAATATAAAAGGAAAAGAGAAAAATACATACGGACTACCATCCCGTTTCATTTTATGTTTGTTTTAAGTTTTTGTTATTTTTGATTTATTAGCTTAAGTCGAGTCTAGTCTTGGCTTAGCAACGCCATATTGTACATGTAATTAACCCAGATGATTAATACCAATAAATATTGCCTATATCCAACAAAACCATATATTACATATCCCTACACCTAACGTTATAACACTTTAAAAGACCTCTTTGATAGTTTATCCTAGGTGCTTACGCCAAGTGGGGGAGATTTGATCATTTCCCAAGCCTATGGTAATCTATTTTGCTATGACAGGTAGTGAGAGATGTTTTCCATTTTCATATTGTGATATATATACTTTATTACACCCGAGAGATGTGAGTATCTAAACACTATTTGTGAGGTGCTAGTATATGACCTCCGTGCTCGTCTTTGGTCTTTAGTGGAACGACTATTTGTTGTAATTACTTTTATATTAGTGTTAAATGACCCCTAACTTGTATTTTGATTAGAATAAAAGTGCATTTGCTTGAGGACAAGCAAATCTCAAGTGTAAGGGTATTTGATGAGGCAAAAAATGAACCGTTTTTAGGGGGTCATTTTAGCCCGGATTCGAATTTATTTGATCAAATATTGCCCTAAATCGTTCCTTTTGTCATTTTAGGTACTTTTGGAGTGAATTCTGGAAAAGGAAGCATTTTGGACGTTTTTTGAGCATAAAAATGAAGAAAATGGCAAACTCTTAATTTTCCTTGTTGGGAACAGTACCTGACGGCGTCAAGAATTTCTTAATGACGGCGTCAAGAGTAATAAAGGAGGTGGAAGTGGATAAAGTCCATGACGGTCCAGAGAGTTTAGCACTAGGGACATGATGGCGTCACCATATGCCGTCATGGTCTAATTGTTAGTGACGGCCCAGAACAAATTAACACATGACGGCGTCAAAAGTGGATCTAGGCAATCCGATTTCATTATGGGCGGCGAGTTGACGATGTCATAATTTTCTTCTTGACGCCGTCACCCTATAAAATCTATATATAGTTTTGCAATTTTCATTCATTAGGGGTGTAACTTTTAGGGTGTAACTTTGGAGACAAACCCTAGTCTGATTTTCTCAGCTTTTTCAAGGGTTTTTACCCTTTGAAACCTTTCATGTTCAATTCAGATAAGTACTCTTTCAATTCAATCAATATGTCTATGTGTTGCTTGAATATATCTTATACTTGTCTTGAATTTAACAAGCTTGGCTAGATCTCTTTTGTGTTTGCTTAGATGTAGTGAAACCTAGATGTTAATTATGGGTTGATTGTTTGTTTATAGTTGTTACAGATGATTGTATTCGATGTTAGGCTTAAGAAAACTGGCAGACTTCCATTGGTAACATGCTTGAACGTCTTAAGAAACATGATCAAAGGTGTACTATGCTTTTTGGTTGTATTTAATGCGTAGGAGAATTCTAACGATCCCATGTTAGGGCCTCTAACGGCTCAAAATAGGAGTGAAGTAGGATCCTATAGAGTTAGGGAATATTGTACACGGCCCTACGTCTAGTATTAAGGAATACGACCCGTCATCCATGCAATTGTAACAAATTATCAACCTGTAAAAGATATCTAGGGAGTAATGAAACCTAAGTAAACACAACTTTCCCTATCATTGTTTACACCACACTAGTTTAATTAGCTTTTTTTTATTTCTATTATTTTATTTTGATTGCATCTTTAGTTAATTTAGGTTAGTTCATTAGCAACTAATTCCGCCCACTCTTCCAAAACTGAGATTTTAAATGCTTTTATAAAAATATAAAAATACAAAAAGAATCATCCCTCACCTCTAGACCTAGTTTTTAGGCTTTCTAATCCCAGTGACACTATTCCTGAGTTGAACGATCAATCCCCCGGTACTTGTCACTATACTATACTACAACGATCAGGTACACTGCCTGGTGGGGGTTGTAAGCTTCTCGAGATCCTTCGAGAGGTAAATCCTGGTGCGATTCCCACATATCAATAACAGATGGATATGAGTAATGTATTTCGTAGGAAAACAAATGCCACACCGCCTCACATGGAGCTAAAAAAATGACAATTCAAATAGTTTTTTATTTCGTCCACTTCCAAAACTTGTACGTTTGCCAAATCTCCATCATTCTTAACATTTTCTTGTATAACAATTGTGGCTCTATTGGGACCTTGATTTAAGTACTTAATTGCCTTTGATCTGTTGCACCATTCCACGTTAATGTGGGCCTGGTATTTCATGAGGAGATAACGGTTGTGAGGAACCACATATCTGTTATCATACTTGAATTTCCCTTTTATATGGTAAGCATTATTATTCCTTCGGCGATAAATAGCATAACCATCATTATCAATAATTGTTTCAGCCACAAAAGGTTTAGGAAAACGTTTTGAGCACTTACCTTCAATTGTACATGGGGCGTTTTTATAATCTTTACCACAAGGACCATGTAACATAAACTCAGTTACTACTTTATACCCATCCGAATCATTTGCTCGACACGGTATCTCAGCTGTAATTATATCATCTATTTGGGATGGAGTTTTGTTTTTTAACTCTTCTTCTAGCCATAGTAGGATATGAGCATGTGGTAACCCACATTTTTGTAATTCTATAACATACACAACTGAAATATAATTGAAAACAAACATAAGCTAATGCATAATTTATATGTAAAAGAGTTAACAGATTAAGATTAAGGGTTAAAAATTATCACCTCCTCGTGATTTGCCAAAAATATGTTGCTTTGTAAGGTCGTTTAATAGCTCAGTAAGTTTAATCTTGAACACACGTGTTGCCACTTCTGGACGGTCATGGCCTTTTTGGCCCGGGATGTGCTTTAACATTTCTCCAATCTTGAGCCATTTTAGATTACCAGTGAACGTGATGAACAGGTCTGGGTTCCCGTATGTCCGGCATATAGCCATTGCATCTTGGTAATTTTGCATCATATACCTTGGGCCACCTATAAAACTCCTTGGTAGAACGATTCGTTTTCCTAGTCCTGCTGCACTTGTATCTCCCCTTGTTACAGCGTCACAAACATTATGATATAGATCAACGTGTAACGTATCTTGATTTTTCCTGGTCCATTTAAGTCTCTGTTCTTCAACAGCTGTATATGCATCTACCAAGTATTGTTGGAATAATCGCCCACCTTTAAGCAATGTAGTACCTTGGTTATTTCTCTGTTGTATGATATATGAATAGTATTCTTTCATTGTGACAAAACACCTTTTGGTCTTGCGTACATCTCTGTTGTTGTGATATGGTATCTTTTCATGAAATCCCTCCTCTCCATATGGGAATAACAATGAATATTGGAGTGCCATGTATTTTGAATGCAACTCAGAAATACGTTTCAAACCTTCATCTTTGTTATTTACTACAATGTCTGTTGTAGGAATCCAATCACCAAAGTCATTAGTAATTAGAGCCGCTATTTCAGCCACGGTTAGTGCGTTGTATTGCCGAGATGCACTCTGTCCACTTACCAGCCGTAGTTCAAAGTTGCTTGAATTGTGGGACTCACACCAATCTCGAGCCATTCGAAATGCCTTAGTGATTGAATTTGATTGATCAAACATTTGAATCAATCTTGCTACTATAGATGGATCCACCACATCTCCCCCATCCTTGTCTATAAAAGCTCTCATTCGGTTCTTTACTTCATTTCCAGTGTCAAAAAAATATAGTTACACATATTTAGGTTGAGTGCCCTGTTTAGGGAGAAGAGAACCTATTCGATAATAGCTTTGGCCATTTACTCTAAATGTATATGGACCTCTTCCTGTGTTAATTGAATGGTCTATCCTTGCTCCAAAATATGTGTAATGAAACATGCCATTATAAACCCTGATCTGGTCTTTGAATCTAAAACTTGCAGGATTGTTATAGTCCATAAACTACTTAAGAGGTGAAGGTGCTTCATTAAATTTGGGGAAAATCAGTTTCCCCTCTTGACAGCAAATGGAAAAAGTTGGGTTGGTAGTGCTATTTGATTTATCGCTTCTCTCCTGATACCACATAAGTGCCTTGCAATTTTGACACTCAAATGATGGAGGGCGAATATTATAGTAAACAACGGGAACACCTTGCCAAAACAGGTAAATATTATTGAGAATAATAACATTTTTATCCAATAAATGACAGAATGCATCAATTATAAAATATAAAATTACCTGCAGATGCATTTGCGGCTCCGTGTGGGATTTTTTTAGCTGCAAGCTGAGAGAGTGTTCCTATACGAAGAACCATTAAGGTATTATTAATTCTTATGAATACAATTGTCTGCCAAATATAATTTGTTTAATTAAATACCTGGTGATCTTCTTTTTTTATACATAAAGGGTGTTTTGGAAGTAGAAGCCATTTGATTCGGCGTCATATCTGTTACAGTACCCATGAGCATGATGTTTGTCCTAACAAGTTACGGTGAAAATGCGAGTCAGGTATTCATTGTCGTAACAATTTTGTACTATAATAATGCAAATGAATGTTTGGAGATGGTGCATACCTGTAAATGATGTGACAATTTCATTTAGCCGTAAACCACAATAGCTTTGTATTTTCCCACTTTGACTGATAATTGTTTTTGTATCAATAACAAAAGTTTTATGCAACATGTCTGAAAGGGATGGAACCTTACCACGATTATCTTGCGACCCTGTAACGAAAAGACAAAGATGGATTTAATCAGATACATAATTTGAAGATATGGTAACTTGTTAAATTCAAATGTACCTGTATTCATTTATTATTTTGATGATCTGTCTCAATTTTGCAACAGATAATCTTGCAGGTTTGGTAAGATATAGAAGCAATATCTCAATTCAAGCACCTCTTGTGATTCTACTGTTGAACTGATGCAATAAGTGTGGTGAACAATGAAAAGGCATGTATTGTAAGTATCTACAGTTTTTAAAGATTCTTATTATTGATCTAATAATGAGACTTATTTTTTCAATAATAACAAACTAATGCAAGTGTATAAAATAAACATATGTAGTGGAGGATATAAAAACATATAGTTTATCACTATATCTATTGTTATGAGATGAATTATGCAACTCTAAATCCATATTATGTGTTGGCGGATTAGTTAACAACAAATACAAACCCTTGGTTTTCCTTATTGTGTATGTATATTTAAAATAATACTGTCTCAACCTTAGCGTACTTTCGGCAAGTTCTGAATCGGGATTATGTTTAACAATTTTATTTTCTTCTTACAAACTTGTTAGTATTTTTTTAGTTTTTCGATAAGCTTATGCATCTACAAAAAACAAAATGTTATATTCAATTGAACCATGACCTGTGTAGTGTTATCAATAATTGTAGACTCATCAGCTTACGATATGACTAACGCTGAATACCCATTTATCAACAATGCCTTTTGAAAATAGTTAAACATACATTGGATGTATTTGCATATTTTGCTATTGGCAAATAGTGGTATTGGGAAACCATTTCCCTATTGAATTCAATAAATTTACTGGATGAATTGAGAAATTAGATACAATATGGCTTTTAAAGACATCAGTAACCAAATAAGATTCAATATATCTTAACAGTTTTTGTGATTATTAGATTTACAAAAACACTATTTATTAGGTATTGGCACAATCACAAGAGTGGATTAGGTTCTTGGGATTCTTCCCTTGCAAAGATGTGTGTTCTTTCAAAGATGTTAGTATGAAAATCAAGAACACAAGATTGGAGATAGAGAGATTTGAGAGAAAGAATCTAGAGAGAAAGAATAATGGCAAGGGGTGAGGAATACAAGAGGCAAAGGTGGTATTTATAGGCCAAGAACCCAACTTGGGAAAATTTTACCGAGGCCGGGGAGCTGCCCACGCATTGACGCGTGGGTGACGCGCCAGACACTCTGGGAAAATTTTCCCAAAGCTTTGGGTGTTGGCTTACAAATACCTTACCTTGCTAAACCCCAGTTGTACTTCACACTAAACCTTAATATTAATCATTCTAAGGTTTACCAACTCAAATAGCCAATTTAGAAATCATTTTTGAAGTGTTTAAAGAGAAACCAAATTTCCAAGGGTATAAGGTGTAGATAGGGTAATTTGGAAGGGGTAGAAGTGTATCTCCTCACATGGCATAGAAAAGAGAGAAAGAATATGCCAAGGAATATTCCAATGCTTGGGGGAAGAATGAGATGGAGGGTTGAGATGAAATGGTTTGAATTGAATGGCTAGGATCAAAGGGAGCCTCCCTAGGTTTTCAAACAATTTGGCATGTGGGGGAAATGAAGGGTTGAGATGTGTTTGTTTGAAATGAATGGCTAATATCAAAGAAACCTAGATTAGGGTTGAGAAAGGATATTCCAAGGAATATGCTTTGCTTGGGGGAAAGGAGAGATCAATGGTTGAGATGGTTTTGGTTTGAAATGTATGGTGAGGATCAAACACATGTGGTGGTATAGGGAGGAGAGGTTGGATGGATGGTTGAGATCTGTTTAGTTTGAATTCAATGGTTGAGATCAAAGGAGCCTCTTTAGGGATTCAAACAATTTGGCATGTGTTAAAAATGAAGGGATGAGATGTGTTGTAAGGGAATGGATGGTGAGGATGTAGTGTGTAAGGGAATATGTAAGAGTGTAAGAGATTTTGTAAGAGATTGTGTAAGAGAATATTTGATTTAGATATGATTGGATTTGTCTTTAGCAAAGATGAGATTAAGAGAAGATTAAGACACTATCTAATTGTCATTAAGAAGAAAAGGTTTAGACAATTAAGATTATAAGTTGAGAAAATCATAGGTTACTTATAAGTTCAAGTAACACAACGTCGAGAATCCATAGGTTCATATCTCGTGACTTTCCACGACTCGACGTTCTCAACTAATACCTTGGTTCAAACAAGTTAAGTGCTTTGCCTTGATGTAAAACATAACCCAAGTGGGAAAGGATGCGTTTACGCAATGTGACCTTTGACTTAGTTTGACCAATAAGGGAGTAAACCCATTACGTAATTAGAGAAGACGTAAGCACGGGATATGAGCATATGGATGCTTCAACACGATGTCACGTGAAATATACAAGCTCCCTAAGTTTAGAAAATCCTTGGCTAGAGGTGATAGTTGGCTAGAGGCGATAGTTAGAAAACATGAGTTGGCGTTTTCCCGTAAATGGGTGTTTTAAAAGTAGGATCTCTCAAGTCTCAAAACTCGTTTCGAGTGTTCTCAATTAAGCACATAACATATTCATACCTATATTGAAGGATCCATATTTGTCGGGTAAGGGGAAAGCCGACTTTCAAAATTCGCCCGGAACCATACAGACTCCTGGCGCGTCACCCGCGCGTTGACGCGCGGGCAGCGCGCCAGGAGCAGACATTGGCTCTTTCGATTTTGAGCTAACTTTTGTTATTTTATGTGTTTCGATAGTTTATTTGTCATCATTAAAACATAAAGAGATCTTGATCATGTTGCCTCTACAGGGAATTTCGTACACGGCCCTACGACTAGTATTAAGGAATATGACCCGTCATCCATGCAATTGTAACAAGCAAATCAACCGGTAAAAGATATCTAGGGATTAATGAACTCTAAGTAAACACATTTTCTCTTATTATTGTTCACACCACAATTTAGTTTTAGTTTATTTTATTTTATTTTGATTGCATCTTTAGTTAATTTGGTTAGTTGACTAGCAACTAATTCTGCCCACTCGTTCAAAACCCGAGATTTTATTTGCTTTTATAAAAGTATAAAAATACAAAAAGAATCATCCCTCACCTTTAGACCTAGTTTAGTAGACTTTTTAATCCTAGCGAACACTATTCCTGAGTTGAATGATCAATCCCCCGGTACTTGTCACTATACTATACTACAACGAACAGGTACACTGCCTGGTGGGGATTGCAAGCTTCTCAAGATCCCTTGAGAGGTAAAACCTTTTGCGAGGGTGCAATTCCACGCATCAAGTTTTTGGCGCCGCAGCCCGGGGAAATAGTTATTGTCTAGGTTAGAATTTCTTTTTATTAGGTCTACTTGCTAGATTCCTTTCTAGTAAGATTTTTTGTTTTATTTTTATAGGTTTCTTTAGTCTATCTTATTTCTTCGTTTCTTTGTTCGTAACTTTTACCATCCGCCATCATGGAAGGTGGTAATCTCTTTGATCCCATCAACCCACCACAACAAAACCACCCACAAAACCCACCACTACCAAACCAACCTCCTAGACCCCGAACTTTAGGAGAGTATTCCCGTCCTAGCCACCACGGCTATCGAAACACCATAGAGCTCACTCAAGGAGCCAATGTGTCCCCCTTACGATCCGACACCATCCGGTTGGTGCAAAGCGGATGTGCATTCCATGGATTTCATTCCGAAGATCCTAATCAACATCTCAAGGATTTCCTTAAAATCGTTAACTCCATAGACCTTGATGTTGTAACTCGAGAGACGACCCGATTGCGTCTCTTCTAATTCTCTCTAAGTGACCAAGTGATGAGTGCTCAAATACTCATCATTTTTGGTCTAATCTGAACTGCAAAACATACAAAAACACTCAATAATGCATCAAAATACTGAAAATATTTCAAGATTGTGTTTTATATGTTTTAGATGCAAAATGAGCAAAAACAGATGAAAAACGTACAAAGTTTACCAAATTGGCAGTTTCAGTCCCCCAACTTTCATAAAATTACAAAACTAGTCCCTGGATATTCAAAATATAGAAAATTATCACCAAAGGTCCTTTTGAAATCATAAATTGTCATATTTAGTCCTTTGGTGAAAAATTGGAAAAGTTTTGAGAATTTACAGTTTTGGTCCCTGGAGTTTCAGACTTTGGCAGATTTGGTTCCTGGTGGGATATTTTTGGATAAAAAAACCATTTTTAGTCCTTGGAAATTTAAAAATATTCAATATTACTCCTTGGACAAAAGTTTTCATAAAATGGAAATTTTAGTCCCCGGACTTTGAAAATTATCATTTTTAGTCCCCGGGAATTTTGAAAAATACAAAAATTGCAAAAATGGGTTTTGGATATTTAAACTGTGCAAGTATGGATCTTATTGTTACTTTGGAAAGATTGCATGATCAGCCCTTGCAGTTTTCTACAATTACAAAATTGGTCCCTATGGTTTCTTTGCTAACAAAACAAATGGACCATTAATATTACAATTAAACCAAACCCTTAACCCTTTTTTTTGGCCTGATCCATGAAACACCCCCAGCCCATCTAAAACCAGCCCAACCCCACTCCTAATAACCCCTGGTCTTTAACCAGGTCAAACAACCCCTTCACCCCTAACCCATCGTCCCTAACCTCCAATATCAACCCTAATTTCCAGCATCTTGTCTCCCCCCTCCTCACCAACCCTCATAAATACCTTCACCTACACCCATACATCCCCCCTCCTCATTTAATAACTCACCAAACTCCCCAACTGCCCAACCCCTGTTTTCCCACCAATATAAGTTTGAACGGCTTAGATCATTTCAAGCTATCCAAGGGTCAATTCTTAAGTGGGAAAGGTTCCAGTGGGTCCCACAAACTCTCAAAGTCAATATAAAACAAGATTGAAGCAGAAGTGCAGGAGTATGTTGGAGTAGGATAATATAGTGAAATGTATTTAGTGTAGTTTATGTTTTAATTGTTATTTCAACTTTAAAAATAGTTGTAATCAGTTTAATTAATGTAATTTAAACTTTCTTTGATCTATAATTCAAGTTCTCTTTTATAAATCCGTATTTGGCATTTTTAAGTGGAATTGACAACTCCACTTGATTTTGTTTAATTGTTGATGTTTTATGTTTCTTTAAGCTCAGTTAAGTTTACAAGTTAGTTTTTAAACGTTTACAAGGTATTTCAAGCAGTTCCATTTAAAGAATTAAAAATATAAAAAACATAGTGTAAAATAAAAAAATAAAAGAAGAGGAAGAGTAGCAGTGAAGAATGGTTAAGGTTTAGCGCTTAGGGGAGCTCTAGGGTAGAATTAGTTTCTTGTGGTATGCTGATTTGGAACTGTGGACTGTTGTAAGTCATCATTTCATAGATCTTTATCAAGCACATTTGTATGATGTTATGCTATCATCTGTTGTTCATTATTGTTTAATTAGTGTATGTTTCATGCATTCTGAGTCAAATAAATGTTCATATGATTCCAGGTTCTTAAATTGCTTGCAAAACCATTTTTAAGTTACCTTAAAGAGGTGTTTGGATTTAGAATTTTACTTATGGTGTTGCTTGTTTCAGGGAGTCCTTCTGGTCAAAACATGTTGCAATAAGGTTTATTAGAACTTAGAAATCATAAAAACCATTGGTTGTAGTAAAAAAGGTCAAGAATCAAAGAATCCTTCCCCAAACAGTTAACTGTTTGGAGATTTTGCTCCAAACTTCACCATTTCATTGCATATTCTGTCATTATAGCTTAGGATAGTTGTAATATAGTTTTTTACATCACATTAAAGCATCTAGGCTCAATCAAAATCCAAAAAGTCAACAATCCAAGTTTTTTTACAAAAGTCAAAGTTGCATCTTTCAGAATTTTACAAAACTTCAAGGAATTTTAATAAATTTTGTGCAATGATTTAGGGGGTGAAACTTGTTTCTAGTTAAAGTGTATCAGCTCTTCTTTAAGATCCTTGATCTCTTTTATTTTTGTGAATTTTCTCCTGGGCCCCACAAGGCCCCAAAGAAACTTGCAGGGCATGGGGGCTGTTCTGCATCAGCAGATATAATCTCACACCACCACCTTGGTGGTGGTTTTATGACCACCTCAGTGGGTCCCATGAGCTAAAAGTTGTTCCTTTCAACCCCTCCCCCCCTTGGTAGGCTTGAAAGATTGACCCTTAGTTTGACCTCACCACTTATGGACCCCACCTGAAACCACACCTCAAGCTTGTCCCAGTTTTCAGTTAAGAAACAATAAGTTGAGTGCTTATTTTGGTGCTTTTTGCTTAATCTGTGGACCCAGCTTGCTTTTTCTAGCTTATTTTAGTACAAGTAGCTTATTCACACCTGAATTACCCATTGTGGGTCCCACACAAGCTGGTTTGAGCTACTTTTCATCCTTGGTCAACTGTGGTCAACTGTCTCACTAATAAGCTCTCAAACAGCTTATTATTAAGTTGTAAAAAGTTTGTTTTTATAAAAATCTTTCATTTTTAGTTATAAAACAAGTTTCCAAAAAGAAAATCCAGAAAAGTCAAAGTAATTTTTAAGTGATAGTTTCTATTTAATTTTATTTAAATTTTATTTTTCATTTTTATATTTTAATTAAGTACTTGTCATTTTTATATTTTTATTAATTACCTCTTATATTAAAGTATTTATAATAATTTTTTCAGATTTTTATTTTATCATCTAGTATTTATTAGAATTAATCTTAGTTTTATTTATTATTAATTAATAATTAGTTTGAAATAGCATAATTTGTTTTTAGTAAGCAAAACCTAGTTTTTATATTTTTTATAGCTTTTATATGTTATAAAATAATTTTAGAAATTTTCTTGTAATTTTTACTGTTCATTTAGTATTTTTCTTAATTTAAAATTGTTATATTAGATAATTAATATTTAATTAGTAATTAATTAATAGAAAAACCACAAAAAGACAAAAACACTTATTTTTAATTTTAAACCTTATTTTTAGTTATTTTATAATTTTAGAAATTTTATTTTCATTTTTCTAGTGTTTAAATAATATTGTATTATATTTAAGTTGTTTAAATATTAATAATTAGTAATAATTAGTATTTAATTAATATTAAATAATTAATTAGTGTAAAAATTAATTTTAACTTTCTAAAAATTTTCTTTTAACTTTAGGTTTGTAAAAAAGTCATTTTCACCCCCTGGGTGTTTTCAGATTTCAGTTTTTACTTTTTATTTTGTACGTTTACGTTTTATTTAAACGTAACGTACGCGTTTTTAGGTTTTAAACGTTTCTGGGTTTTCAAACTTTCCAGTCTTGTTTATATAGCTTATTTAAGCTATTCTCTTGTAGATTCCTTAGTTCAAACCAATCTCAAACCCCTTTTCATCCACATTCACCCGATCACGATGCCGTTTGATAACCTTCCACACCTCGTCGGGACATAACGACCCGTGGAAACACTAAACTCACCGGAGCATTGACTCTAGGCTGTTTGACCATCTTGACCACATCCGTGGTTGACTTTGGTTGATGGTTTAGCATCAATCACCAAGCTAGTCAATGGCTTGAGCGTTTACCCGTGGGATCCATCACCTCTTGGGATGATCTCACCACTCGTTTCCTTGCTCACTTTTTCCCACCCGGGAGAACTACTAAGCTTAGAAATGATATCTTGATGTTCCAACAACGTAAAGGTGAAACTCTCTATGAAGCATGGACTCGTTTTAAGGACTTACTCCAAAAAGTCCCTCATCATGGCATAGATCTTTGGCTCCAAGTCCAAATCTTCTATGACCATGATTCGTTGTTTTGGTGTGCAAAAACAATTTATCAATATATCAACAAACATGAGGTCTAGGTTATCGTGAGAAAACTAGACGTAGAGAAATACGAGTAAACCTTTTAGGAGAAAGATTACCTCGCAAGACTCGTGAAAGTGATATTAAGTTGTGAGACCGGGAAGTGATTTACCGGGTCATACCCCAAGGAGGTGTGAATGGAAAGTTTCATAAAAAGATCGAGATTAAAACCTTGTATGTTTGGTTGTGAAAGATTTGTTGGGTTTTGTGATACGTTAAATTGACGAAAATTAAGATTTAACGAACGAAAATGGGATAAAAGTAACTTAAATGGGAGAATAAACTAGCGAATGCTAAGGAATATTTAAAATTTCCTAAAAAACTACGATAAACATGTTAGGGAAAACGGGGAATCCTAAAACGTAATCTAAATTAAAAACGTGACGTTTAATAAAAATAAACGTCAACGCGTAAAATAAAACGTGAATTTTGAGCTACAAAAGTCCTATGGGTTTCCAATTAATTTTCTTACGCAATAAATGACAAAAGAAAATTTTAGAAAAAAGAAAATTAATTTTTCAATAAAAATCCTATTTATTACGAACTAAATACTATTTATCACTAATTTAATTCTAATAAATACTAAAATTATTTATAAAAATCTGAAACTTTTTTGAAAATTAATTTATACTATCACTAGCTTAAGAAAAATTCTAAATTAGAATAAGCTACTACATATAAGCTGTAATAAGCTTATCAGTCCATTAGGCTTATTTGGAAATTTTTATTATAAAGGAATTGAAAGGGGAAACACCAACGGAACTGGTGCCCCAGAGCGTATGGAAGGGAGGTTTGTGGTTGTGTCTGTGTGTGGCTAGAGGTCAGGGGTTTGAAACCCACTTTTTTTACACAAGATTTATTTTTTTTTTTCTTTTTCAAAACTCATAAACATAAACCCAAAACATTTTCTGGAAACAAAAATATTTTGAAATCACAAACACAAACACTTTAAACAATCACACTCCACAAGATTTAGGAATCAAAATTGACAATTTTCTTTTTTTAAACTATTTTCTTTGAAAACTGCTAAACTACTCAACCAAGCGAATAAGCCAAAGAGCTTAAATAAGTTTTAACAAACAAACAACTACAAGAAACAACAACAACAAAATACAATGACAACAACATATTCACTCAACCAATAAGGATTCAACAATTTCATATATGAACAACAACAAGAATAAAAAAGCAGCAGCAGACCTAAAACAGGCCAAAAGATGGCTTAATTAAAAGCACTAGATAAGCAGTACACCCTAAACTAAAAGCAATTATCTATTGTCTACCTAAGTGGCTTTCTAAAACAACAAACCTCAAGTCCTAACCCCTATTTATGAACAATCTAGATCCAACACAAATTTGACAAAACTCTGAGGTGCATGGGAGGTTTTCACTCAAACAGTCAACTTCCAAACCACTTTTAATGGAGCAAATCAAGATCAAATTCTAATTTTCTTTTTGCTATTGCTACACAAGCTGGCAATGAACACAATCTAACAAACCTCATCCATTTCCATTGACAAACAAAGCCTAGAGACTGTTTTGAATATTGAACCAAATCTGAGTATGCAATATTTTTTTTTTTTTTTTTTGACTTTTTGAGTTTTTGACAAAGTTGACTAATCTGAGTTTTCTTTGATCCTAGATGATTAGGTATGTTATATTAAACCTAATTAACACTAAATCAAACAACATTAACTAATTCTAAAGTGATTTGAAGATTTTGACACCAAAAGTCACAACAGTTAAGCTGTTGTGATTTTTCAACTATGATTTTGACTTTTTGTTCTGAAAATGACCAAAGCAAGACTACCTCTGAGGTACTTGGGGCCTAAGTGACTTGTCTAGTTAAGATTTAACAACAAACAACAACAACAACAACAACAACAACTAAGTCAAATTAACTAAACCAAACACCCATATATGGACTGTTTTCAAAAGATTTCAAAGTAAACCTCTAAATTATCCTACAAATTCAACTAATCTACTTATGATATGTTCTAATAGACTCAGTAAAACAGAAAGCAAACAATAAGAGCAACAAAAACCAATTATTTCAATTTATGATCAAATGGTGGTGCAAAACCTACTTGACATCCAAGCTTGTGAGGATTCTGAGAACCAAGAACACAAGAACCACCTAAGTGTCTCCCATGAGACTCTAAACCATAATCATCATCAAACTGCAGCTTCTTTTCTTCTTTCTTCTTCTATTTTTTTATTTTTGAATTTTTCCTTGGCTACTTTCTGTTTTCTTTTTCTTTTCTTATTTTTTTTCTATCTTTTGACTCAGATAATCTCAACAACACTTAAGAAACATATTTAGATCAAAATCAAGAACATTTAGATGAAATATAAAGTAACTAAAAAATGGAGGCAAAAATTCGAATTTAAATAAACTGGAATTAAACTTTAATTAAACCTTGAATTCAGAATTACAATGATAACTTAAGATAGAAATCTAAAAATTAGCTAAGAAAGGGACGCCCTAATGGCTTGTACAAGGCTTCTATTTATACTCGAATGTGGTAGGTAGAAATCCTCTCTCTTGTGCTTCTTCTTTGAGAGATGCCAGTTGTAAATTAACCCTTGGAACTTTGCGAATGAATCCCCACCCTTTAATTGCCTCAGAGTTAATCCTAGCCCCAGAATCAGTTTTGGCGCCAAAGGTATTTTTGGTGGTTTTGAGGTTGCTAGGGTGTAAGTTGGTGGTTAGGTAGGATTTGTGAGGGGGGAAAGTTTAGTGGGATTGGGGGACTTTTGAGGAGAGGTGGAGTATGGCAGTGGTGGTGGTGGTGGTAAAACCACAGGGTATAAGCGAGGTGGGGAAGAAAAGGGTGATAGTTTGACTATTTTGACTGTTTGACTCTTTGACCGGACTTTTAAAATCAATGGGGTGTGGTTTTGGGCCCAAGGGTTATATGGATTTTGGTGTTGGGTTGGTTTAGGTTTAGTAAAGGGATCCGTTTGGTTTATTACTAACTTAGCCTAAGGATTAAACTTGAAATTTTTGAATTCTTCAAGGACTGAATTTGCCAATCTTCAAAAACTTTATTCAAGGATCAAAGTTGCCAACTTTTGAATTCCCAAGGTCACTTGTAACATTTTTCTTCAATTTAAAACTCCCGGGGTCACTTTTGCCAAATTCCAAACTGCAGGGACCAAACTTGTACAATCTCCAAATTTTTCACCAAAGGATCATTTCTGCCAAAGTTCATTAGTACAAGGACCATAATTGTTAATTTCGAAAAGACTTTAATCCCAGGGGCCATTTTTGACACATTTTCAAAGTTTAGGGACTTAACTTGACAACTTTTGAAAACTTTTCACCCAAAGATAATTTTTGATTACTTTTGATTTTTAAGGACTTGGGTTGACTTTTCTTTCAAACAAATGCTTAGGGACTTATTTTGACAACTTTTGAAAGTTGGGGGACTGAAACTGCCAATTATGCAAACTTTGTTCGTTTTTCATTTGTTTTCAATCATTTTGCATCTGAAACATATAAAACACGATCTTTGGGATATTTTCTGTATTTTGATGCGTTTTTTAGTGTTTTTAGATGTTTTGCAGTTCATATTTGAATAAAAATGATGAGTATTTACACACTCATCAGACCATATCGATCTTTCCACAAGGCGAACCATTGACCAATCGACCGGTGGCAAGCTTCGTGATCTAAGTGCGGAAGAATCATGAGAACTCATAGAAGATCTTGCCCTCTATGACAACGAAAGTTGGAATGATCCCCGTGATTTGAACAAAACGATTAAGGCAATATCTTTGCCTTTGAACAATCCAAGCACTCCCGACCGTAGGATCATGGAACTTGAAAACCAAGTCAAGTTTCTCATGAAATCTTACGAAGCTCCTAAACCTTCAAGCCAAGTGAACAAAATCACTTCTTCATGCGAATTATGTAGTGGTCCCCATGACACTCGTGATTGCATGGAACTCCCCGAAAAAGCTTTTGCGGATTACGCATCCTCGCGTACTGACGGAGCGGGAGACAAGTGGTACACTTTCAAACACGAGCAAAACCCTTACGGTGATTCATACAACCCCTCTTGGAAAAATCACCCAAACCTTAGGTGGAAGCAAAACCAAAACATGCCCCAAAATAATTATTCCAACCCACCTAATCATTACCAACCAAACGGTCCAACCTCTAACCGTACTTTCGACAACAATCCTTCCAACAACTATGGTAGTACCAATAATCTTGAAGGATTGATGTCCAAATTTATGGCATCTCAAGAAGCCCGCATAGCTAAGTTTGAATCCGAATTCAATCAACAACAAGCGGCAATGACCAATAAAATTAACAACTTGTTGAAAGCTCTCCACAACCAAGTGCTAACTACACCAAAGAAGGACACTAGGGACACTAGTAGCGGAACCCAAATTAAGGACCCCTCATCATCTAAACACGTCCACTTTGTCAATGTAGTTACTATTAAGCCGGTCGACAATAATAATGAAGAAAGTGACATGGATGAGATTAAGGAAGTTGTAGAGAAAAAGGAAGAGAAAGTTGAGGAAGTAGAAAATGTAGAGGAATACTTCGATAGGTTACCCACCAAGGAAAAATGGGAATACCATAAGGATCTATTTGATGACCCCGAGACACCATACGTCCTTAGTTTACCCCTCATCAAAGCGGGTGATCCCTCCAACATCAACATACCATGAAATATTGGGCATATGCATGTGTGGAAAGCCTACATCGATCTTAGATCTCTCATAAACATTATGACTAGGACCTATTATAATTGGGTAATGAAGAAGCAACTTGGATATAGGATGATGCCCAACACGAGTTGGATGAGTAACTTTGTGGGAAGAGTGAAAGGATTACATGTCTTTGTAGGAAACTTCACTTATGTTACCGATTTTGTGATTGTAGAGGATATTCGTCGGGTAATAGATGGTTGCTTAAGTCAAGTGGTGTTCGGAAAGCCAATTGTTGACGCCTCTAAGCTGAATTATGACCCGTACCCAGGGATAGTTAGGTTCAAAGATGAGAGCGATGAGATAGCTTACCAAATGCCATATAAGATTGAATAATTTCGGCTCTTGTCATACATTGAAAAGGAACATAAGCAAGCAGTATACTATAGGAGTGATGAGGATAGAAGTAGAGGAGTAGACTATGTTATGAATAAGATATTTGGTTTCTACAAGGAATGCTTGCAACTAGGTCCGGAATACAAAACTAAGATTGAGGATGACCGAGGAACAGGAACCGATGACGAGGTCACGTAATAGCCTATGGCTTTCAGTCTAGCTACAAGACTCGTAAATAAAGAAAAGCGCTTCTTGGGAGGCAACCCATGTTTTATTTGTTTGATTGTTTGTTTATTTATTTTTATTTGTTTCCGTATACATGTTTTATTTTTATTGCTTGTGGATCATGATTCAAAGTAAATTGTGAAAATGTTTTATTTTGTTTTTAACTTTGTCTTAATTACACATAAAGGTATTTTGCAAAAAACTAAGTGTAAGGGGAGACCCGAATTTGTTTATAAGAATGAAATTGGACATGAACCACAACAATATTAAATGAACATGTGTATTTGTAATTGTTTGAGTCAAATGCTTGTATCGAGTCATAATGATGTTGTGCAGGATTTTCCAGGAAATAAGGCATAAGTTTTTCCATAAATTTTCCGAAAACTTAACATGAGATTTTTGCAGGAACATTCTGACGGCGTCAGGAGTTAAAACCTGACGACGTCAGGTACTAAAATTCTGAAAAATTTTGCGAGTTTTGTTTACACCGGAGTCTTAAAGTCTTTGTTGATTCTTTAGTTTTATAAACTCCAGGAAATCTGCAAACATTCTTTCCACAAGCATTATATCTTAATTTGTTTTCTAGGATTTTTTTAATATATATAGATTGCCGCCGATTTTACGCGAGGTTTGCCTTGATTGTTTTCTCAGGTTTAACAGGTTACATTGGACAAGAGGATGATTTATATTTCTGGAGGGAAGCTTTGAAGGTTCATTTTCTTGGAAGAAGATCTAACCTTGTTGACACATTATCCACACTGATGGATCTAAACACCTTGAACTGTGTTAGATTGACACTTTGAGTTATATCACTAAGTATGCAGAATCTACTTAGTAACACTTAGAAGTTTGATTGTGAGTAAGACTGTTGTTTATGAATAAGAAAAATGTATGTAAACAAACGATTAGCTCGAATATTATTAATGATAATAATACGAGTGATCTTGATATCACTAGGGTTACACCTTGAAGCTCTAGAAAACATATATCTAACCTTTAACCTAGGATCTCCTTTTATAGCACAAGGAGTCCTCTTCTACAAGATAAGTATAATGCTAATAGAATAAGATATACACAAGATCTATTCTATATTTATCTAAACACGTTTCCTAACAATTATCTAATCAGCAGTGGTAATATATGTTCTTGTAGTGGTAATGAGTTTCCACTGCAAATACAATCTTCAGCAGTTGTAACATCTTCACTTAGCCGTGGTAACTGTTAGTATAATTCCCAACAATCCTCCCCTAACTTATGATTAATAAATAAATCAATAAGTTTCTTCAAGTATTCAGCAAACATGAGGATATGGGAATTCTTCCAAACACTTATCTTCTTCTTCTTAACTCTTTATCAGCTCTCACACTTTGATCATAAATCCTTTGTAGCAAATCTTCTATGACTTCAGTTCTTTCCCAGCACCTAAGCTTCACTGACATCATCACATCCAATACTCCAGCTCTCAATGGATATTCTTTCTCAGCCAGCATAAAGACATCAACTCCATCTTGCGTAGAAAGATGATGCACAGCACTTGAGTCATAAAACTTCCACAAGGTATTCATGTTTTGAGCTTCAAATCTCCAATGTCTATCACTTGGGTCAGGTTCATATAATCTTCTGAAGTGAACCCATAACTCCTTAGCCTTGACATCAACAAGTTCATCCTTCTTGAACTGATCTTGAACAATCCTCCACAAAGTATCCAAGTCTTCTCTATCACAAGATCTAACAATATCTTCAAAATCTCTGCAAATGCTTGTGACACTTCCAGTTCTGATGATCTTCCAAGCTACTCCAAAACTATCAGAAAAGATCTCCCAACCAACTACTGGATATTTTGCTTGTAGAGGTTTAATATTAAGTACATCAGTCTCTATGAACATCATGTTTGTAACTTGCTCTTCTATCAACTTGCTAGGACCCTCTTCTGCTTGAGATGATTCTTGAGTCTTCAACTTCTTAGTATCTCTTGATTTAAGACTCACTCCAGACCTTTTTGTCTTCATTACTATAGGTTCTTGATCCATTGGAATGAATTTACTATCTTGTCTTTTGATTCTGTAGTAAATACCTTCAATCTGATCATGTGACATTCCTTTGAATTGAGCCATCTTCATATTACCAACATGGCAACAAAAAGTCTTCATCTCAGCAATGATCTGTGCCTTTGTAAGTTTTCTTGGCTTCTTTTGACCTTTTCTAACATCCCCAATGATTTCATCAAAAGCCTGCTGATTCTTCATTTGAATAAAGTCTTTTAATTGAGCAGACCTTTGTTCTTCAACCAAGGTTGTATTTGCAATAAGTTCAACAGCCTTCTTCCTGATTATTTGATCATTATTAATCAAATAGTCAATCTCTTCTTCTGTAGGCTCATATGTGAACAAAGGAGGTTTCTCATGAATGACAGTTGGTGAAACACTTGAAATTGGTTCTGCCATTACAGCTTCAAGTTTATCCAACCTCTTTGCTTCCATAAAACTAGCAACTTCATCTTCCTCTAGCTTTCTCTTCCTTTCATTCTCTGCTGCTTGCTCTTGCTCTGCCAATCTTGCATCAAAATCAATCTGAGCTTGATCTTTCTTAGAAATCTTTCTTGTTTTCTCTTGTTCTGAACCAGTCACAATTGCTTTTCCTTTTACTGATCTTATTCTGGCAGATTCTTCCTCTGCAGTGGTAACTAATTGAGTAGCAGTGGGAACATTTTCACTTGCAGTGGAAATATGTTAATTAGTGGGAACTTGTTCTGCATCAGTGGAAATTGGTTGAGCAGTTCCAACTATATCATCAAAATTAAAAGCAACACCAGTATCCATATCTTCAACATCTAACTTCCTCCCCTCAGTCTCAGCTACATCATCCTTTGCTTGATCATTGTCAGAATCAGTGAGCTCAGCAAATTCTTTTTCAAAATTTGTACTCCTCCCCTTAAACTCTGCATCTGTTTTCCTCCCATGTTTGAAAGAATCTCCCAAATCTTTAGTAGAACTTGCAGAAAATCCATCCTGGGGTGAAGATGATGAAGATAACACAACTTTAACAGGTCTTTTCTTCTTGAGATTCTCAACTTCATTCAGCAATCTTTGAATCTCAGCCTTCAATTGATTCAGCTCTGTGGCATGTTGTACTTTGGTCTGTGCCAGATCTTTCTCCAGAGCTTGAACCTGCTTGACTAATTTTGTACAAATGTCCATCAATTCAGGTAGTTGCATACAGCCTTCATCACTTCCAACTGTGTTACCTGTTGGGAGAGGTGAATCATGAGGCATTGATTCAGGCTCTTCCCTAGTTGGACTAGGATTAAGCCTTGAACCACCACTGCTTGTCCCTAAACCAAAAGGTTCAGCAACATGCAATGTTGAGATGAGAGAAGTTGGCTGTTTATGCCTTCTCTCATAAGTGTGAGTTAAAGCAGGGGTATGGTGAATTGGTGGAACAACAAGAGTGGGTGTGTTTTGGGATACAACTGGGATGGTTGCATCTTCACCCTGTACTTGAGCAATTTTAGCAAGCATTTGAGGAAAAAGTGGATGAACCTCCCCATTCCAAAGATCTGAAGCCTTACTCATGTTTTGAAAAACTTTTGGCTTAAGACAGGAAGGCTCATAAATTCTATTGTGAGGATGCAGTTGAAACTCATTTAACACTGCTTGCACAAACCTTGGATACATCAAAAATTTATATTGACTCTTTACATTGCCTTTCATATTATTGAAAATAAACTTTGAAAAATTGAAAGTCCTATCAGTTGCCAAACAAACCAAAGGATAAGCCATGGTTGATGCAAATTGTTCATAAGATGTTTTCTTAGGACTTAGGCAATGTAAAAGAGTGTGAATTAAAAATCTTCAATAGGGACAAAAACATCCTTTTCTGAAAGTTACTTTTTGTTCAGATGTATCATACCCCATTAAAGCAATATTAGTGAAAATTTTTGAATTGGGTAATGTGATGATACCATTAAGATCATTCAATTTGAGAATTCTCCTCAAGGATGACTCAGTAACATCAATAGTTACCCCATCCACTGTGGCTCTTAGAGCATCCACAGATTCATGTGTGTCTCCCTGGTCAAGAGTTATGGACTCCACAGTGTTCCAGAACTATTTGATATGAGAGACATAGATTGTGGGATTAATAGTTAAGGCATACCTTATATGAGTTGTGTATAGAAAATCCACAATCTAATGAAAAACTGGGCCACTCTTCTCGTTTGACTTTTGTAGGTAGGCCACTTGATTGTGCTCCTCGACAAATTTTAGAATCGCCATGATATTTGTGAAAAAGAGAATAAAAGTGTCAGTAATCAAGATAAAAAGCAAGCCGTATAATGATCAATTTATACTAATAGGGTTTAAGGAGGTTGCGCAATGTAAATTATCTTTAGAAAGAATTATCTTTGGAAAAGAATAAATTATAATAAGTAAGTAGATAATTCACAAAAGATTTACCCTATTAATAAGGAAAGACGGTTATATTTACAACGGCTAGTAAAAAATAGATTACTGACACAACAGTTGTAATGGCTAGTTCATCAGTGGAAAAATTACTCTTGCAGTGGTAACTAATGAACTAGCAGTGGTAAAATTTTCACAACATATCAAAGAGTAGGGGTAAGTAAAACTTGAAAATTTGCTGCTCTTATCATAGTTTTTAGCAAACT